>OX392462.1:221161731-221774517 GCA_947623515.1 Neoascia interrupta
CAACGCTTCACATGGTAATAAATAAAAAGCCATATAACTATTTAGACTTATTAGATAATCAACCATTAGGTAGCTTCAAATGGTGCATGAGTTGCCGACATAAAAAGCCTTTTTATCAATGATTTAATAAGGATATATCTCCGTTGATTATAGTTAGTACTATTTTCAAGATTTTATCTAGAGTGTCTTTCATCACCATACCCTAGTTGTCTAACGTTAAACTTAACTTACCCTTGTTATCCAAAATAATCTATAAGCCCTTACCTCTTATCGGCTCGATCCTGTCGGAGCTACTGCCAGGCAATCCAACTTTAACGGATGAAATTCCCTCCCTTGTCGACTTTGACACACCGTATGACGTCATTTAGCCAGTGAGGGAAGACTGGGAAAAAATGCAAATGTCAGACCTAATGAAATTGCAATTTTCACAGACGGTTCGAAAACAGGGGAAGGAACAGGTTCTGGTATCTTCTCAAAAGACCCGGCACTAAATGTATCCTTAAAGCTACCGGATACATGCAGTGTCTTCCAATCAGAGGTTCTGGCTCTAATTAGGGCGGGCGAACTTTTGCATATGAGATCGATATCCGGAAGAGATATTGCCATTTACATTGATAGCCAGGCATTCGCTCAAGGCAATGGAATCGATCAACATCAAATCTGATATAGTCGGGGGCTGTCGCACAATGCTCAAGGCATTGTGCAGTCAGAACCGGGTGAGACTGTGCTGGGTGCCAGGACACTGCGGTATAGAGGGTAACGAACAAGCTGATGAGCTTGCAAGAAAAGGAGGGCTCCTTGGAAACAGTGTGGTTTCTAACATCAAACTACCCCTCTGCGTAGTTAGAGGTACTATTGAGGAGAAAATCGTAATGACGGCCAACCAAAGGTGGTCTCGTCTGGCTGGACACAGGGTATCTAGGTCCCTCTGGCCACGACTAGACGAAAAAGGATCGAAGGCACTATTAAAACTGAGCAGGGACAAGCTAAGGGCTTTGGGGCGAGTTCTGACAGGACATTGTCTCCTGAGGAAACACGCAAGGAGGCTCGGGCTTTCTGACACAGATATTTGTCGATTCTGCAATGATCTGCAGGCGGTTGAGGATATAGCACACATACTGTGCGAATGCAAGGCAATTTCGCGAGTTGGCAGAAAATATTTAGGGGAATATTTCTTTGGAAGTTTGAAAGAGGTACACAGCACAAACTTCAAAGGCCTTCTTGGCTGGGAAATTGGCTGTTTCACGGTGAATGTTTAGGTTGTTTTTGCCTTTTGAATGTTATTTTCAACTGGTTCCCCAGGGATCGCGATGGGCCCGCTTTGGTGCCTAGTGTCTGTATGGTCCTTTTAACCATACCCTGTTAAACCTAACCTAACCTACCTCTTATCAAGGCGAACTGAACGCGATACATAATATTACTCACCTGCTCTTAACAATCTTAACAACTCTTCGCTTGCGTTTCACTTCGGCGAACTAGATCCCAACGCGCTTCCCTTTCTTTAAAATTAGAATTAACAGTGTAACACCAATGTGAACCGCTTTCTTAACGCCAAAGCGAACTGCCTTCCTAACGCTAAAGCGTAATTTAGTAAAGCTTGAACGAAGATTCTGTGTTTTTATACCCGACCCAGGACATATTAATTTTAATGCATAGTTTGTAGCACAGTGAAATAATTATTTGAGACCTTTGACAGATATGATCGAGACCGACTGGTGAATAGACTAAGAAAATTTTTACCTTCGTTTGAAGTTCCGATTTACTCAGGATACCTGAAAAATACGGTTAATATTTAAACATACTTAAAACCAAAGGATAAAACAGAAAAACTTGCAAGGATATTGAAAAATCTTAATTGTTCCTATTTATTTCACACTTTTTTCGCAGCTTTTTTAGTTCATTATAACGAACCACTTTGTTACTGAAATTCTTTTAGGAGTTATGGTACTATTTTGGTTTTGTTTAAGAGAGAATGGATTGACCTTGGTAAACTTTATGTTAGCATATGTCCAGGCGTTAAGCCTCCACGTCAGATTCTTGTACAGAATAACAATGACTGTCTTTATACCGATTTCGGCTACTGTATGTCACCACTGAAATGTATGCTTATTTCTTTTTCTTAACTAAGTTTTGTATTCTATAACTATGGAAATTATAAGATTTTTTTAAAGCGCATGAGGTATAGTATGAGTAACAGTTATTTTTATCCTTTAAACGACAAACCTTATAAGCATGCAAGGTGAAACGAAGGTGTTTCCTCGCAACTGCGGACAAGAATAATTTGAAGGACAAAAACTTTAGTGGTGGCACTATTAAACTAACGGACAAGGATAATTGAAGGATAAAAACTTTAGTGGTGGCACTATTAAACTAATGGCCTTTTTGGTTGGTCTCTTGAAACTATTTTTCTAGCACTCGTTTCTGAAAAGAAGAAAAATTTGCTTCTGGCCGAGAATCCAGGATCTAAATTTTCCTTGGATCTAAAAATCCAGGAAATTTCAGAATTTGCATAAATACACGGATGACAGGCTCGTACGAGACAGTGATATTTGAAACCTTGGTTTGTGAAAATCTAGAGTACTATGTCTCCACCGGCAATCAAAAGAGGACTAGTGGGAGACGATTAAAAAAAAAATCCAAAGTGGCTGCACCGGACATATATAGTATTGATTTTTTACACAACCATTCTGTTTCAGTCATTTTGGCTCTCAAAAGCGAGTGCCGATGTCATTTCCCAGGAGCAAAAAACGATTTCCGCTGTAAGAATCACAACTGAAAACGTACTTGTGACACATCTCTGTCGTACAGGGACAGTTTCAGTTTCCTTTTTTCATTCTCAAACTGTCACAAAAGTACAGAAAATAGGTTTGTGGATTGGGTGAATGGGATTTATGTACGAGAGAATTTATTCTTAATCGCTTGTAGAGGATTTAGTAAAGGTTTATATTAATCGCGGATTAGTGCCCGGTGGAGACATGTATAAAGTAAAAACTGATTGAATTAAAATAAAGTGTTGACACCTAAGCAGTTAAGTTGAATTAGGTAGGTAGGTAGGCAAGCAGATAAGTTGCTCTTAGGTACACTAAGGCAAATTTTTTTCAGACCAATATTTTTGAAAACTTGATATAATTTGCTTTCAATGTTCAAAATTTGACGCTTGTGTTCTTACGACGTAAGTTCGTTGTTTTTCTTGTGTTTTCAAAATTGCGTAGAAATATAAATACACGAAAATTCATATATCTGCCATCTTAATTTTGAGGTTTTAAGAAAACAAATAATAAGATAATAAATAACAGAAATAATGCCCTTATAGTTATTTTTTTAAGTGAAATGCTTATTAAAAAGGGAACCACCTACGATCGGGCATCATTAATTGTACACAAGTGGTTTTTATTCTCCGCTTCTGTGAGTAACCATTGTATGTAAAGGATAAGAGGTAAAGAAGAAAAAGAAGGTTTAACGGATGAAACTAAAGCGCCCGTGCTTCAATTTTAGTGAGGATTGTTATGGACTCAATTAACTATTTAGACGACGCTTTTAAAAAAATTTTGTTTCACACAAAAAAAGGACACTCTGGCGTATACTTACTATTTTTTTCTCATGAAATGGGCTTAAAAAATGTTAAATTGGTAAAGGCGCACATAATAGTGTTACTTCAAATTCCTTTATTTATTAAAAATTTTATTACAAATTCCAATTTACTATAATCCCGCTTATTTAAAAGTTCCTCTGATTTTATTAAGCTTTTCACGGACTCGGAACTGTTGTGCGAGCAACGTTTTAAACATTAATCTAACATTTTGTTTTATATATATCCACAACCGTGCACCTTGATCGCCTATTGCAACAGTGATTCATGAAGGAATGTGGAAGAATTCGCGTAGGGCGGTTAAAGGGCGCAGCATGCCCCAGCATTAATCTTTCCAATAAATTTTCAAAGCCGAGGGTAAATAAACAAATTACAAAAACCGGGCTATAAGAGCGACATTCTTAAAAGCGGCATTGAAAAAAGCCATATTCGGAAAAGTGGTATTAAAAGAATAAGATTAAAGGCAGGATATCTTACCCAAATCGCAAAAGTCACCACAACCCTTGAAATTTGTGCCTTCCATTCGTTTTCGGTTGTCGAAAAAGTATTGCGCTGGATATATTCCTTGACCGTTACAGCCCCGTGTTCATAAAGTACGCGTGATATGATCTGCCGTAGGATGTGATTCAGGATCTTTTTCAGTAAAAAACCTTAAAATGCTTAATTGTTGGCTAATCTTGAACTTAAAATTTAATTGCCAAGCTTACGTGGAGTCTATTTGAATAGGTTATCCTATGGCAAATAAGATTATTCTGCTGATTCCTTTTCGTTTTTTCAAACAATAAATATAGTTCTCAATCTCACACACATATTTTAACAGCTTTTAATTTATTTATTTAATCACGCATGTATGTACAATAATTGGAGTTCTAATATAGAATGAATAAAACACAAAAAACACGAACTTAATCCCTTAGGCTTAATTGCACTTAAAACATGGGCTGGTTTATAAAATAGATCGCTTCCAGTAGAGAATACAGCTACTTTTAAGTGAAACCTGACAGGCTCACGTAAAAAATCGCAATATTGTCAGCATTGTCCCGGCCGAGTACCAACAGAATGGGTAATCGCCATAACATCGTTCCGGAAATCCCTTGTACGCTACTCCCCTGGCATATGCTGAAGTCACCGTTGATGGTGCGTCTCGAAAAGTCAGCTCTATGAAGTTTGTAAACATAATTGCCTCCGAGTCGTTTGCCTGTGCCCCTGACATTATCTGGCAAATTAACGACTGCAAGCAGCTAAACGGGTCACGGTCCATGATACGCGTCCAGTCAACAGACACATCAGAAATTTGATTACTCTCGACGGAGTTTGTATCACGTTTACCTCGTATCACTTGCTCAATGGCTTTTGTTATTGGTCGACGGATCCGATCATAGTCCTGGGCTAAGAGGTGCATCATGTACATTGCTCCCAGTCCCAAGACCATAAGCATCAGAAGCCTATGGAAAAAATGCGTTTCTGCGTTTCAATCCTCTTCCGAAATAAAAGACGAATTCACCCACCTTAATGCCATAATGTCACGATCAGTTCACTTTTCTATTTAATAACTTCGTACAACAGCCTTTAAGCACACACTAGACAAAACTAACAAACGGTCAATTTGCGAGGATCACTTTCAGTTTCACTAGCGAAGAAAATACTAATCCGGAAGTCCATGCAAAAGACGTTTTTCCAGTATCTCAACTAGAGTGTCCGTGATGTAAGCAAAGTATACGTCGCTGCATAGACACTTTTTACGAATAGCTATTTGCGAAGTTTGAGCATCTTAACCGGTTGTCTTTTGCCGCCATCAACTGTAACATGGTTACATCGGTGGCATTGGATCAGGGCACGAGTTTTCAATCCAGCTTTTCAAGAAAAATCATTAAATGTGCGTTATCCAGCGGGTTGGTGGGCAAGGAAAGGATGTATATCGGAGTTGCTCGGAATGCGAGGTAATTCATTATGTTCCAGTTTCATTGACTGCTTCGGGGAAATTTTTCTTCGCGTGATTTAACCATGTGTCACTGATATGGTGCACTCTTTCTCTTATTATATACTCAAAAATTTTGCCTTAAGCATAGAGTTCGCATTTAAGTCTTTGGAGTTGAGGTATATTGAGCAGATGAACATGTTGTCGAGTAGGTTTTGCAATGTTTTTCTTCCTAGTTTTCACTGAACGTTATCATAATTTTGTCGTATGTAAATTGATTGCTCCTGCGCATTTCAATTGCTCCATCAATTACGAAAGTATGTTCCTAATTGTCCACCTGAATGCAATTTTTTGAAAGAGACTCAAACTAAATCTGGTTTACTTTTACATCCGGAATTTTTTAGAAATTTTCGGAATTTAAGTTTCCTGGTATCGAACACGCATTACAGCTTTGTTACCATACAACCGGCATCAAACCGTTGAAAAAGATGGAGGTGCTCAAGAACGGTGCAGCACTATTTTTTATGCCCTATGGAGCGGTCCAGCTTATGCACAATTTACTCTTACATTGAAACACTAAGTTTGGCTATCGCCTCCGGTTAAATGCCCCGCTAAAACATTCAGAGTCGTTAAAAAAATTCACAATTTCAAAAAGTTCACAATTTAATCTTCAATGTGAGATCATTCAAGCTTTCGAGTTAAATTGTGATAACTACAGAAACATATTGTTAACTATTAGCGGTCCATTCAAAAATGGAAAAAGGACCTCCTTATGGTATCATTTCGTTGTTTTTTGAATGTGCGGCTTTATAATTATTAAGTTTGTTGTAATAACCCCGGATTAATTTCGATTGAAACCGAACTACATATATTGCTGTCTACATACATTGCTTGTGTATAGCCACTCGCAGTGAGTGCAGTGCAGACTCAATAATGTCCATAAACTTACCAACGAAATTATCACTGACATTTTACCATATAAGAAATTTAATGAACAATATGGGAAACTTTGAATATTTGGCAGATACGCTTTAAGAAAAAAAAAATAATAAAGCGTTTAAAGCTTGCGCCCTTAGTATTCCAATACCATAAAAAAGGATTTTCGAATCCCCAAACGTCAATTCAAAATTACCATTATATCTACTACCATTACATTTTTAGATCTCGTTTGTCATTATTCACTGCAATTATAATGTATCCACTGGAAGAGTGAGCACAGTGTATTTTGGCCATTATAATTTCTTTTTCATGAATGGCAAAATTGAGGCATTTAAAATGATAACTTTTATCTGCATTTGATAGTAACCAAAACCTTTGAACACGCTATGACCTCTTGAAAAAACTACATGTACCACTGCCTTTAGGTAATAATGGTACAAATAGAATCAAAAAAAAAAAAACATTTTTCACGAAGTGTCAAGAGCAACATGTCGTTTTCTTTTAATGTAACATCAGGCGCAGTTGTTTGTCCTCCAGTCATCTACCACACGCTAAGGTACGTCAAATTATCGAAAACATACACATACCTACTACTTAGATGCAACAATCAGGTTTATCCCTTATAGATTCCTATAACCGACAAGCTAACTAAGTTAGCTTGTACAAATTACGACAATGGAACTTGTAACCGATTTCGTTTGCAGTACAAAACAAATTAACCGCAACTGAACCATTGTAAGTGTTTTTGGGCACCTAGCTCGTCCAGTTTACGATATAATGGTATGAAAATCGCCGCCTTAAGATATTATTTTTATTATTATTTATTAATAGAAAAATACAAATTTAATGTAAAAACGGACCTTAAAATAATTTTACTTGAATAAAGGCTCGCGTTAATGTTTACAAGATGGCCAATTCTTATAAACCATTTCTGGTTGATGTTAAGGAGAACTTTTGTCAGATGATGCTGGGAAAACCGAACACGGTCTATTTGAGACTCTTATACGTTATTATGATGGAGAAGTACACCAATTTTAACCATACTTGTCCTTATCTGTATTTTTTTATACGCATATAACAAGAAATTTTTTCCAACTTATTTATTAAGGGAGCAATAATATTTAAGGACATGGAAGTAAATTTGAACAATGTTCAAATCTTCGAGACCCCTGACCGGTCAGACAATATCGTGCAGACGTAGTCGTAAATGTGACTGGTTACAAAAATCCTTCAGCTTCAGGTAAAATGGAGTTCAATAATGTTCGAAGAAAAATCCTTCATCGGATAGTAAACGACGATTAAGGCAGAAGATTTTTGAAAGCAAAGTGCGCTCTTTTTAATATAAACCAGTGAGTAAGTGCTACAGTGTGTACGCAGAAGTTACAGTCCGTAAAACGGACCGTTGAATACCCCATCCTATCCCACATTGTAAAATGCTGATAGCATAGTTATTTTTTGACATTTTATAAGTAATGCAAACTTCTAAAAGGGGCGTGGTCCAACCACCCCTAATTACAAACTATTAATTATAAGATATTTCCACAGATATTTCCAAGTTACACCTAATTGTACGTAAAAATGCAATTTTTTGGTTCAAATTCAATATTTTTGAAAAATCGACCCCTAAAAGGGGGCGTGGCTGAAAACTTTATATGAACAAAATCAGGACTGAAGTCTTGTTTACCTAACCTGCTATTTTTTTTGTTTCATGCTTTCCTAAGTTAGGCTCAAGGCCAGTCGAAATTAAGTTTTTCTGGAAAATTTTAGTTTTTTTTTCAATTCTGCCTCCAAATATGGGCGGGACCCACAGTCTTGTATGAACGAAATGTGGAACAAAGCGTTTTCCACATAAAATATTAAGCAAATTTTTTTCAATTTCGAGCAAAAATACTGAGTAAAGTGCATTTGAAAATTTACCTTAAAATATATGCCACGCCCACTAGAGAAGGTTTACCAATTAAATTTGTCTTTTTGTGTCTTATATTCACTAAGAGATGCTAAATGTCAAATTTCAGCCTTTTAAAACGTCTTACAGTTTTGAAAAATCTGGAGGTAGTTTCATATTAAGACCGATTGTGGGCGTGTCCAAAAAATTTTTACACTTGTACTGCTTCGCATGACGTGCACCTGACGTACGTAGTTTCAGCACCCTAGCTCAAAATTTAAGGCCTAAAAACATGTGACATACAGACGGACGGACGGACGGACGGACGGACGGACATGGCTCATTCGATTCAGAATTCGGTCTCGATCATATGCCCTTAAGGTCTTGGGGGTCTACCATTATTATTTCACCCTGTTACAAACTATGTGACAAACTTAATATACCTCCTATCCTATGGGATGGGAGCTTATAACTCCTATCCTATGGATAAAGTTTAGCAATCGTTTCTACTTTGTGTCTCTAAAACACACCCATAAGCTTGGACGTTTACTTTATCTAACTCATATTCAGCAGTCGATTGCGTTAGGCTTAAGCCAAGCCCGTAGAGAGAGCATCGGTGGTATAAGGTAGGGCGAGAGTGATTTTGACTTGATCGCGATCGAAGTTTTACTAGTTGCGGAAGGAGCAATAGATAAATACAGCTTTTTATGCTGTTGGTTTATGTAAATTATTTACATAGGTGCAGGTTCATGCATTGCCTGCAGTGAAGCTAAAAGGGTTTTTTCTTTCGGTAATTCATTCGCTAGTGGTTCAATTTGACTCTACCTTGATTTATATTTGCAGAATTATATTTAAGATGCCAATAGTTTTTTAACATTAAAAAACTAAATGGCTGGCTTATAACTTCTTTTGATGCAAGTCAACATCTACTTAGTCCCTGTATCCGCATTCTTTTAAGGAATTAGTTGAATTTTTTTCTTGCACCCCTTGTTATGTAATAGAGCAAAAGTAGTGCTTGTATCAAAGGCTGAAGTAACACAACACACCCCTATGTTCTTTCACTGGTCTCCTCAACCTTTCTGACAGCGGTTCACACCGAAACCGCTACCCCCAGCCTTCACAACCCTTTTTGAGTAAGTCTCTAATCAATCAGCCATTGATTGGTGACCTTCGGCATAGGTTCATACCGTCACTGGTTGCCTCGACCCTCCTCATTCAAAACGGGTAATTTATCATTTAGATCCTCGGGCTGGTAACTCCGGTCTTACAAAGTAGTATCACAATGGACCTCCTTTGATCTAAGTGTGTCCCTGCCTAGCGAGGACAGCTACTCAACCTCAACTAACCCATGATGCCGAGAAAAAGAAGCTTTGACGATTTCCTTGCTTGCTATTGCAGGCTAAGCTGCGCTCTTATATAGGACCTTAGCTCTAAAGCTCATAAATATTTTTGCTACTAGTTCGAAAAATATTCATCATAGCTGGGATTGAGTCTCATCGTCGGTGTCTGTACGATGTAAGTAAGCTCTAAAAAGCGGGGCAGATATTTTCGACCTAAATCTGCCGAAGACAGAGTAAGAAATGCTCAGAGGCCAGCATGAATATCATTTACAACTCTTGATATTCAAAGATCCTTACCAGAATTTATTTTTAGCTCCGGCAATTGTAATGTAGCTAAAGAAGGTTTCGGTTGGTCTGTACCCCCGCAAAAATCGTGGACCCGCAGAATGACTCTAACTAGAGTCTACCCTTATGTTTGGATTCCTATTCGGGAGACGGCAATACTTTGAAGTTCTAAGGTTAACAAAAAAAAAAAGAATAGATACGTCTGCATAACGTGCACTTAGAACCCCGGAACTACAAAGTTCCGGGGTTCCGTGTTGCTTGGACAACACGTTCTGGAACTACAAAGTGGGAAATCATGCAAAGCACTAGAATTTTCAGCTTTAATTTATTACGTAACTAGGCGTGATTAAAGATGAAAGTATGCCATAAAATTCTTATGCAGGCCTTACCTCCTTACTCGTCTCTTGCATTTGTTGATGAGCCTGTGTAAGCAATTATTTTTGTTATATAATTGTCTGTTTTTAGCTGTTACTTGATTTAAGCTGTTTAAATTTCAAACCTAAAGGCCGTACCATAACAGTCTTTGATGAGCTCAAATCGGCTTTCAGAAATGTCCCATTGCACGCAATATCTATGCCACGGCCGAAATAGAATTTTGGTCAATTTCGTTAGGTTTCCGTTAACTTTTGCTGGCTTAAATTTTCCTTGAATTCGCTAGGTTTTCGTTAGCCCTTGTTGGCTTTGTTTGTTTTCACTTGTCATTAGTTCAAAAATTGCCATATTTAAGTCCATATTTATCTTTTACAGTGTCTTAGAAGATTCGTGAAAGGAGTGTATCTATCAAGAATTGCACGCTGACCTCAAAGCCATAAAAGACTTATATGCAGAGACCCTTTATATAAAAACTCTTATTAAATACTACGTTTTCATGAGGGCAGAGATGATTTTCATATAATAATTTCTTATTAGATTTGGCAGTTGCTCCAGGGGTGGAGCTGGAGACTCGTTGCGAAAAATCTGAATGGGGAGCCCATTTTAAATTCATCAGCATGATTAATCTATTTTTTTTTTTTCAAATGCTTATTAAAGTGCGATGCAGAATTTTGATTGCGTGGAAGAGCATTTGGACCAATTAATAATTGATGAATGAATTAACCGTAAAAATTAAAATCGACCAATATTTTCGTTATCTCTCCATATTAATTTACACAAATAACAGTTGAATCCTATCGCACAGGCGCTTTTGTTAAAGAATTGTGCAACCAGCATTCAAACGTTCCTTCGATGCATGCGGGTAAACGAGTTGCAGAACATAAAATTACGCCAAATCGGAAAAATTGTTCTTTTACGCGGTGTAAAAAAAAACGTCTCTGGTATATAAAAGAGACCGATTCATCATCTCATCGGTAATTTGTTGTTCGTTTCTGTAATTCCCAAAACTGATCGAAACAGCCGATTTCTTTTATACTTACATTTAAATTCGTGGTACAGAAACAAAATCCTTCTCTGCAAATGGAGAAGACTGCATTAAATGTGAGTCTTGTTTTAAGAAATCTGCAAACCATGACGGCATGATGGTTCGCATGCTGTGGGCCCTGCGAACCGGGGGCCACTGCGGCACTGGCTTTTTCTTCTGTCGAACACAAAAACGTCGCTCAAAGTGATGAACTTAGTTCTGTTAGTTTTGAATTTTAATAATTAGCAACCGAATTAAATACTAATGTGATGATAATGAGATAATTTTGTAATGTGAATCAGTATGGGAAATGATTTCGTGTTTCGAAATATTTTGCGAAATGATCTCATTAGCTCTAGTGAAAACATAGTTAGCAAACGATTTTAAAATCTTATGACATTTCACTGTGAACGTCTCGAGTATCACGTTGCCTTGAAAATTTTAAATTGAATTTGAAAATGATGTCAATTTTTCTTTAACTTTGGATGTTAATATCTCCGCAACCGATCCTCCGACGTGAAATATGCTTAAGCTTTTGAGGTCAGCGTACAATTCTTGATATACTCCATTCTTTCACGGATCTTTTGAATCACGTTAAAAAATAAATATAGGCTTAAATATAATAAATTATCAACTTACGTTATGTATGTATGACAAGCAAACACAAAACTTTAAACCAACACAAGTTAACGAAAACTTAACGAAATCGAGCGAAATTCCACTGTGGTCGTGGTATACGAATTGCGTGTAATTTGTAATGGGACATTTCTGAAAGCCGGCTTTAGCTTATTTTAAATATATTATGGCTAGGCCTTTAAGGAAGATAATCGCAAGAAAATAACCTGTTTTCATCTTCATAAAATCATGAAAGAATCGTAAAGAGCGAAAATTATTCCTAAAAAAAGACACTTTTTCTTTAAAAAAACGCTCCCTTAAAGTAGGCGAAGTTCAATACTTTGAATGTGACAAATATAGCAATTGTTATACCTTTAATATTTGTCATACATTTTTTTTTCGATTAAGAATGAATTTTCCGAGAAATCAGCGTTTAAATTCTATCATCTCAAAAAGTGGGAATGGTCAATGGTGTGGGCGGTCCATTTTTGCCCAATTAAAGGCTTCTGGCCGTTATTGCTTTGCACCAAAATTTGAGTTCCTACGCATTGTTTTATTTGGCCAAAGGGCATTTTTTTTTTGGCCAAGCCATCAAAGCAAGGCTCAGTTCGACGAACTGGCTTTTCCCATGTTGAGGTTGAGTTTTTCATTATTTGCCGCAATTGTCTTTGCTGGAAGAGTGAGCACGGTGTATATTTACGATAATATTTCATTACGATAATATTTTACGATAATATTTCATAAATGGCATAAATTAGTCATTTAAAATAATCATTTTTATCTACGGTGGACTGTAACAAAAACCTACATGCTATGCAACCTTAAAAAAAAAAAACAAGTACCATTCCGCAACCATAAAATATTATAGTGTTTTTCAAAACGTTTTGCATGAGGTGTCAAGAGCAACATGTCGTTTCAGGCTCAGGTCACGTCAGGCTCAGTTGTTTGCCTGCTAGTTGTCTTAGCAACCGCTAAGGTACATTCAATTTTGTTAGACATATACCTTCCTCATAGATTTAAAAATCGCGTTTATCCCTTTCAGATTCCTATGAATGCCAAGATAACCAAATTGACTTGTACAAATTACGACAAGGAACTTATTAGCGATCTTGTCTGCAGTACAAAACCAATTAACCGCAACATCACCGTGGTCAATGTTCTTGGACACCTAGCTCGTCCAGTAAACGATATAATGGTATGCAAAAAGTCATGAAAACAATTTTTACCCCAGAGACAAATTTCTTCGTTTTAAGGCTCATTTAAAATTGTACAAGATGGTCAATGTTTATAAACCATTCCTTGTTGATGTTAAGGAGAATTTTTGCGAGATGATGCTGGGGAAACTAAATGCGGTCTATTTGAGACTCTTGTATATGATGATGGAGCCATACACCAATTTTAACCATACTTGTCCTTATACTGTAATTATTCTTTATATACCGGTGCGAGAAACCATTTCTATTTCTTTTTTTCAAGGGTGCAATAATATTTAAGGACTTCGAATTAAATTTAAACAATGTTCGCCAAGTTCGAGACGCTTGGCCGCCTGGTCATTATCGTTTAGACGTTATAGTGTATTTCAATAAAAGACCTTCACCTACAGTCAAAATGCAGTACGATGTAACGTACGAAGAAAAATACCTGATTGGGAAGTAAGTGTTTGTGTTTAACTTAAATAAATTTGGCCCTTTCCTTCTTCTTTCTTATATCCGTTTAATTTATTTTCTATAACTACACCCTTTTTAACGAACGTCACATATTTAAATTGTTGTTATTATCATTTTGCTGATACACAAAATTTAAAGATTTAGTTTTTAAATTAATGTTTCAAAATGTTAGAATTAAAATAAACATAAATTTAAGTTTCCTCATTTGGAAAAATATGTTTATGTGTCTTGTTTTTTGTAGTTAAGAATTGGATAAATAAATAAATAAATAAATACAATTCCTTATTATTTCCTTGATATTTCTCTTTTATTTGCGTCATGCACAAAAAGAGGGGATCATTTTGAGTAAACTCTCGGTCAGTGCTATTTGGATGGCTTTCGTTAAGTGGCTGTCGGTTAGACAGATCGCTGGGAGTCAGTGCAGTGCATCTTGTACGGAATTTTCTTGTCTAAAAGCCCGGACAGACTGCATCCTCTAAAAATGATTACATTTTGTCGACATATCGCACTTTGGTTTCCTACAAGAGAGAAAAAGTATAAAATGAAAGTAATATTTGAAAATCAAATAAAAATTAATTTGCAGCATGCTCCACAAGAGTTTTCCGGAGTCGCAAAGCATGGTTACAATACTGAAGCAGAGTTTCGCAGCCATAAGTTCCTTTTTTAAAATAGCTTCGCCTCATCGAGTGTGAGGTCAACCAAGTTGACAAAGCTCGACGAAGTAAGTTTTTATCCAACTTTGTAATGCAATTAAACAGGCAGGTCCTCAAGCTGATGATCGGAGTACTGGTTGTGGCGAGATCAAACCATATTCCCTGAAGGCCGATAATCTACGTTGCAGTGCGTACGTTGCATGCGTTGCAGTGCATCACTTTCTTTTACTCAACACCTTTAAAATTTAGTCGGCATTAGCCTTGGGTTTCCTAACGTAGATTTTAGGGGATGGTCCTGTTTCGACATGGATTGTATAGGTTCGGGTTGAAAAGGGGAGTTTAAAAATGCTTCTAAATAAAAACAGAGGCTAGCGTTTATTGTGGCTTCGAATATCCTGAATTTTGAGGCGGTATCCAGATAGTTATTGCTGGAAAACTTCCTCTATAAATGGTTAATTGCCGTCTTAGCACTTGCTAAGACGCATTTTTCCTTCACATTTGGTCGGACGTCAAGGTTGTAAGACGTAAGAACTCCCAGATACTTATACTCTTTCGCCACTTCGACAGGCTCTTAACCTAATAACTAGTGCTCACGAGTGATTCTTCTATTGGTGCGCTTTTTGAAAAAAAAAAACTTTTGATTTGTAGACATTGATTACAAGGCCCCACATTTTGCAATGGCGTTTTGGTTTATTTATCTGCAGATGAAGTAAAAAAGGGTTATCAGCTAATGACGAAATCATCGGCAAAAAGAAGCACTCTCAGTAACAAGTGCTTGAAATTTACTCCTCCCGGCATATCTTTCCAGACGTTGCTGAGACCACACATTTGGGAAACAGCTGCGTTGAAGTGTCAAAAAATCAGACATGCAACTACCGTTTCGCCTGGCTGCTGATGTATTTGAATGAAACCAAAAAATTCTGAAGCGTCTGTTTCAAAATGAGCGGCTTCCTGGTCGGCGTCTGTTACCCAGGTTAGGGTCGGCCGACTACAAAACACATTTTTCTCTTCCAATGCAAATAGAATTGACAACAATTAGATACATGCCAGATCTTTTTATTAAATATTCTGCTGGTTATACTATTGCTTTTCTCCGTATACACTTACGGGGGTAAGATTTGGTGTTTCTGTGCAGAGGTTTCATTTTTGGCTCATCAGCATTTGTGTTGGATCGAGAATTACTTTCTTCTTCTATCTTTTCTATCCTCGATTTCTTTTCGCTCGCGATGTGCTACGCATTTTAAAATAAATAAAACGAGCATATTAAAATAAATGGCGGTTTACTTTGAAGAGTATACTGTAAAAACAGTTATTTGCTAAAAGGTGTTGGATTTGGGCAAAGGTCACTGACAATGGTTTAAAAAGAGTATTTTCGTAACGGTTACTTATGCAGGAAAGCTTCAAGGACCAGAGTATAGCACTAACTAACTTTACTTCAAATAATATAATAAAGTAGCCATTTTCGAACTACTTAAGTTTGAAAGTTGTAACAATTTAAACTATTTATACAGCTTTCAACAGTGATGTTTACTAATAACATTATCGAAGGCTCTAGCGATACGTAAACGACACGGTTCAATTTCATCGTACCAAAACGGTTACTGTCACGAAAAAAGATCATTTAATCTTTTTTACAGGAAGACTCTACTACAATATACAGTCTGTATACCTGCAACATTTGTTGTACAATTCTTAAATTTACTATGCATTTATAAAAAAAATGTCATTTTAAACCTAAACTGACTAAAATTTGGGCTATTTTTGTTTTACACACATATAACGGTTTAATTACAGTTTAAATTTTGATGGTAAAAACGACAAAAAAGTGTTTTGGCACTTTTAATTCATCGTGGCGAGTACGTAGTGACTGCAGTAGTAAAAAGCTCTCTGTCTCTCTCTCTCTGCATGAGCGCAAAGCCGTTTGAAAGCCGACGCACCGTAACGGGGCGAAGCCTAAGCCAAGGCTGCCTTGTGAACCAGCCTTAACCCTTAATCTGACTTTTGCTCGAGGGGTTATTTCGGACACAGAATATTTGGAAATAAAATCCGTTAGACAATGAACGCTTTACACACACACTATGCATTTGGAATGGAGCTAAAGCCAACACTGTAAGAAGAAAGGCTATATCTAAGGTTTTGAAGCTTCGTGGCTTTCAAAACAACATAAACGGTTATAATATCTCGACTATTGTCTTAAGAAACCTAAAGTTTATCCATAGTATCGAAAAAAAGTCCAAGTTGTAAGTGTATGGATTACTATGTAGACAGTTTTGGGTTTAAATTATATCAGGGAATATCCTAACGCTTTTTTCACGGTGCAACCAGACGATAGGTTATTCCATTTGTCTGGAAAATATTGAAAAAAGGGAACAGTTTTTGTGTTGTGTTCCCAGACTTTAACTTTATTTTCCGATCAAAAATTTTTCTTCAAAAATAACTTGTACTTGGATTAAGAGAGTCGGCATCACCGCTTTATTCAAATGTAAAAACAAATCCAGACGGTACTCCCCAGCTGGTAAAATGTCCCGGAGTCGGTTCGCATCCAACGGCATATCCCTTACAAATACAAAACCCTGAAAAGAAACTAGTTCAGCAAATGGCTAATATGTAAAAAAATAAAGTATTGTTTACATTGTATGGACAACTGTGATTTATGTTCGAGTATGGCGCTACCAGATTTTGTAAAATCTTCGCATAGGCCAAACCATGTTGCTGGGAAAAAATGCGGCAAAAATCTTCCTTTACATCAACTAGCCATGGTTTAAAGACGTTTGCCCTCCTGTACATTTTTAAGTGAAGCTTTAAAGCAAAAAAAAGGTTTCTAAATTTTCACATGTAAATAAATTTTCTTGTGTTTGGTATACCATAACATCATTTACTTGCCGAGTGTACCCACTCAAATTGGCAATGGTAGTGTTACGACTTATTGGCTTCACGCTACAAGTTACATTGGCAACCAACTCTTTGTTGTAGACAACGCAACGGACTCTGCTGAATTTCGCAGATATAGGGATCTGAAAATCATCACTTTGAAATGATCCGAAATAAATTGGAATCTGTACTTACTTTAGCGTTTATCCCAAGGACAAAATAAAAAAATATTCCTGCAAGTAACAGTAGATTCATGATCTTTACTATAAAAACCGTTTTTTAAATTGATTTTTAGCCAATGCTGCAATGGCTGTGGATTCTGTTCACTGGGCTCAACATTAATAAGATTTTTTGTTATATCAACATAGATAACGATGTTTTATCGTTACTTACTTACATCACGAAGCTTATAATGACTTAATTTAGCGGAACCAAATTAAGTGGCCTCTGCTATTATATTTCACAGTTTTATCTATGATTAAGCTTGACTAAAACATAAATAGAACAGAAAACCTTTGATATGCTGCAATTCGTTGCTTGTGCTTCGTTTATATGTTGTGGTGTTGGTTTTTTTATACTTACTCATTTGATAGTTGCTAAGATCCCTTTTCACTTTCGGGGATAAATTTTTGTTGTTGAATTTCTTTACGAAAGAAGTGATTCCCCACGATCAGGCAGCATGCAAAGATATTTAATCCAGTGCTTCTGAACATCCTAATGTCCCCGTTAAATTATAAAAAATAGGTACTTTAACAATTTTTAATATAAACCAGTGAGGAAGTATAACAGTGCGTATGTAATAGCGGTAGGTATATGCTATTCCTATTCTTTCTGTTTTTCTATTATTTCTATATACCTATTCCTTTCTATTTCTATACTCCTTCCCATTCCAATATTTTTTTGTTTTCCATTCCCTTTCAGTCATCTTGAATCATTGATTTACTTACTAAAAAAAAAATAATTTATTCCTTATAAGGTTTTTTAATTTACTTTTTAAAAGGGGAGTGGCATGCCGAGTTTCTATAACTTAAATTCAATTTTGGCATAGAAACTTGTTATTTTGGTTCAAATTCAATAATTATGTAAAATCGCCCCTTAAAGATGGGCGTGATTATACATGTATGAATGAAATCAAGAAGTGTATGCGGTCAACCTTATGTGCTTAACTCAATTTTACATTCATCCTGCACATAAATATAGGCATGGCCAAAGACTGTGTATAAGCCAAATGTAGAACCAAGTATTTTCTACAAAATATACTGCTAGTCCCAAAAGTAAGTAAACTCTTCGTACACGATACGATTTTGTTAAAAATTTAGGAGTTTTTATTGAAATAAAATGTTTTTTTATTTTCATTTTTGAAGCTATAAACTTAGCATAAAATATTAGATAAAAACAGTGGGGTGCCGTGGCGTAGTGGTTAGTGTGTGTGCTTACTACGCCGGAGGTCTGGGTTCGAATCCTGCCATCGTCACCTGAAAAAAAAGACTTGTTCTTTTCACGGTCCTCACCTCCGCGAGGGTTTGACAAGCCCTCCGAGAGTATTAATTGTCTTGAAAAACTTCTCAAAGTGCCGTTCGGATTCGGCAAAAAATTGTAGGTCCCCTTGCATGCGAAGAAACTAACTAAGAAGTTGGCCCTGAGCTGTTGCGCCACTCTATTTATTTATTTATTTTATATTTATTAGATAAAAACAACAAAAAGGAAAAAAAATAATCAACAATTCATAAAAAAGAAGCAATTTTAAATAAAACTTTCTAAAAACTACCTCTCAAAAGTAAGTATACACTTAAAAGTGACGTTGTATTCTTGATTTGCTATGGGCTTAACTTTGTAGAGTATCCCTTGGGGTTGATAACAGCTTTCAGCCTTGATAACATCGAGTTGACTAATTTTTTTTTCGCTCCTGACATTTTTTAACCATAGACCTTGTTTCCCGCTATATTATTTGACGGTCTAGAATTCTAGATGATCCCAAATGTGTTCTTTTACATTGATATCGCGTAATTTTGGTGGCGACTTAAGTTGATTTCGGGCATTGTAAAGTAAACACTCCCTGAAAGCAAGTGACGTGTGCTTAGGGTCATTGTCTTGCTGAAAGACAAATGAATCCCTAAAGCCCAATTTGCAGGAACTGTCCTATAGACTATTTTTTTTGTATTTATGTAATCAAACCTGTTCATTGTAGATTCGGAGCTATAGAAATCTGACCAAATACGCTGTAAAATAAATTTGCTTTTGGAGACAACAGTGTTTGGGTGGCCCGCTTCGCGGGTTTAAAGGATTTAAACTCCCTTTTTCGCAGGGTTTAGCTGCTCACGCGACTTCTTCGCTCCGCTAAGGGCAGGTGCCGGTTGTCTGGTAGGCGCCTATAGGCATTTACGGGTATGTTAACGTTGCAATCTTTTTCAACTTCTTTGGCTTATAACTTCTAAACTAATCGAGACCGACAATTTTTAATAGCATATTCGGAATCAGGACACCCAAATTCATATATGTATTAAGATAAAAAATCCAATACATTCCACTTGGACTTAGGTAAACTTATGCCGTAGAGAACACCAGATCCCGCTATACACCCATCCCCGTCATGATGTTTCTGCCACCATTTTTCACCATATTGCAAGCGTCTTTGTTGGATCTAGCTCGGTATATTTTTTTCCACGTCCCTCAGATCCAAAGATCAGAAAAAAGTGCCTAGTTCCATTAAGTTTGTTCCCGATTTACGAAGGTTTTGGAAAAGGCAAACTGAATTCGTTTCTGTCGGTTGACTTTGCTGATAAAAGGTTTTTTCATGTTAAATATCAGGAAAATCTTCTATGATATTCAAAATTATAAAGTACTCGCCGAATGGTGTTAGGGTGATACGACTTGCCTGTTTCTTCCGTTATTTTAAGAGCACTTTGCTTTGGACTTTTTTTTTCATTTTACGTAAATTTGATGAAACAATTTTCCTACTCCTTGAACTTGCGAGGGGGTCCTGGCAGAGGATCGTTTTCTCTACACTACCCTTATTTTTCTGCACTACCTACCCTTAATTTTCAGCACTGTTGCGTGACTTTCATGGTACTAGGTACTATTTGTGCTATATCTCTGACTGATTTGTTGCTCATAAAGTGCTTTACGATCAATTTTCTTAAGATCCGTGGAAAGCACGCTAATATTATTTTTTAACGTGTTTCAAAAAATCCGTTTAAGAAGAGGATATGCCAAGAATTGCATGTTGACCTCAAAAGCTTAAAAACATTTTAGATCAAAGAATCTATTTCGGAAATATTTTTTTTTTTGCTAAAAAGGCTTAGAAGAAGGCCAAACGTGCATTCCCTGTTTTAAGTTTTTTTTGTTACAGATTTAGCTAATATTTGCGTAAGCACAAGCCGCTTATTTAAAGTTGAAATAGAGCAGAAGCTTAAGGTTTTTTTTTACTGGCATTACCATTTAAATAAACAAACTTATTTAAAGCGCATCACAAGAACCATTCAATATTTAAGACCCGCCTTGAGTTGCCTTCAAGTTCTAGAAAATGGTCTATCTTTGAGATTTTCTTCTAGATAGAGGTGGGGCTTATCTTTATTAGGTTAGATAAGGTTAGATTTTAAATCAATATAAAAACTTTCTAGAATCTCTTTTCGAACCATTAGACTTCAACCATTAAATTTTTTTTGCTTCTCAAGTACATACTCGGGTTACAGAATTTGAAGATAATGGTAAAAAAGTGTTTTCTACTTTGCCCTTTAAATTATATTATTTGAATTAAGTCAGGGATTTGGGAATATTAAAATTTTTAGAATTCTCAATACCCTTTTCACACCAAATTAGAATCTAGATTCAGAGTAAAAAGTATCAAATCTAATTGAAATCTATTAGATTTCCCATACATTTGTAGAATTCAGAATCTAGATCAGAATCTAGATTCCCACAAAATCGAATACAAATGTAATAGATTGTATTCGATTTTGCGGGAATCATAGGAAAATAAAAGTAAACACACTTTTTTTTACTCAATCAAAAGAAGAGATGACAGCCGATGATGTTTGTTTATAAAGTAAAAAGCAGTAATATTTTCATTTTTTTTATACTATTTAATTGTGTGGTGATTTTTATGCATTTTCCAGTGCTTCTTAAGTTATCTACAATTGTTGTTTTTTTACTTATTTGAAGCTGTTTAACTTGTGACAACTGTGAAAAATTGGACAGTTGGTGTTCAACTGATCGAAAAGTCAACGAAATCTAGATTATTTTTGCAGTGTGAAAGGGTCAATTCGTTTTTGAAATCGAATTGCTAGTTTTTGGCTTCGGTGTGTGAAAACAGTTAATACACGTTTTATACCTAAACCAAACCTCATTACACCGGTTGTACCGTCAAGATACCAAAATATTTTGAAAAATCGTTTTTTTTTTTTGGGTTTTTCTTTTGCGATCCTTTTTTGAATATTGTAAGAATTGCAGTTATCACCAACATTTATTATTAGCTTTCGCTTAAGCTTGCTTTGTATGTCTGCTAAATATCGGCTTTTTAAATCTAACGACACTTACGCCACCGGATCGATCAAACCGGATCAACCGCCATTAGAATTTCCAATTGGTCTAAAATTAAGCCTTCTATGACACATCAGCTGTCAGAAAACACTTGTCAACTTTTCTGTTTACCATCAGGAGTGCAAGTGCAAACTATTTTCATCGGTTTTAAAAAAAAACTTCTTAAAATTAATATAAAAATGGGTTCCCCTGAGCTGCCTGGTGATTCTGGCGAGCCCGATATACGTCCGCATCCTGCACACATAGTCAACCATGGAGGCAATAGTGACGATAGCGACGGTGACGATGGGAATGAATACAATGGATACCAACCACTTCCCATCACAGATCAGGGTGACGACACAATGGAAATAGACAATACCCTTTCCGAGCCTGTAACTCATGAAGATCCAAACCTTCCTCACGTTGAGAGTGTAGACGCCGAGGTAGAGCGAGAAGTATGGAGTCAACCACGAGTGCCGGAACTGGAGATCCAATTGGATAGCTCGAGGATGGAACAGGTAAATTCTTTGTTCGTAAAAAACAATATTTGTGATGTGTTTGTGGTTTTAAAGATCATGTCTGCGATGGCTGGAATAACGCTGCCGAATGTTGCTATTCCGGACTGGGCACAAGACGTGCCAGAAGAACGCTGGAAGGAAGACCTGCTAGAGAGAATACGGCAGCGCAAGGACATCTCGCCAAGCTCAAACACATCCGCTCGCAGAACCTCATAAATATTTTATTCACTTATAAAGCGTCTGTCTCAGACGACATACTGTTCCAAATTAACAAAGAAAAGTGTAAGTTAGTTCCGTAAGTGTTACAATTAAATAAAAACGGTAAAAAAGCACAAGTCTGCTAACTTAGAAGGCATTTAAGAGTGCCTTGGCAGCAGCATTCAGTTTTTCAAAACCAGCTGGTTGTGGAGTGTTGGCGAAGCCACGAATTTTGTCCACGACATAGTCGACTGATATAACTTGGGCGCTTGTTAGTTGTCCAAATGGGGTTGTTGTTAGGTTGCCAATCGCCTGAATCGATCTGTAGCTGGCTTCTAGATCGGCCGCCCATTTTAGGAGCTCTATGACGCCCTCAGTGATGAGTCGGCACATTTCGCCATTGGCCACGGCGTTATTTTGCGAGATAGTCGCGTTCAGGTAAAACGTCGCAATGGCTATTTGCAAATTGTTACTCCCGGATTTGATTTCTTTAACGACCTCGATGGTGGGTTCCAGACGCGACTCTACTTGGTGACGACCGCTTGGGTGGTTCATCATATTGGCCAGACAACGAATGATCATCAGCTGATTGGGAGCAGAGGTATTCAAGTTGGGCAGGATGATGTCCAGGAATTTGAATGAGTTGAGGAAATTGAAAATTTGTTCATTTCGAATGGCCAGTCTTGTGATGTCCAACACTGGAAATAGAATGTCGCTGGGCCAGCTCAATAGATGACGAAGTGCTTCGATCGCAGACTTGTCGATTTCGGGAACATCTGCGGCCAGCCGAACAACTGTTTCCAGGAGGTTGTCACTGACGCCGGTGCCTGCAAGTTGCTTTTGATTGAATTCTCTGCAAACAAATAAGAAATACTTGTAAAAAAATTTACTCTTAAAATAGTATAATAAGGAGGAGGTATTCAGAATTTGAAGAATGAAATACATACAGTGTAAATTTTTCGGTAAAAACATCTCAAGCGGGGATCACAAAGCAGCCTCAGACTTCAGCCTCGCCCCGTTATGATACGTGGGCTTTGAACTGGCTTTGCAATGACATTTCGCTCATGGAGAGAGACCTTTTATTAAGCAGCCACTACGTTCTCCAAGCATGCCACGATAAATTAAAAAATACGCACACACAGCCGAAAGCCCTGGTAGCTGGTGCTGTGTACATAATTATGTGGAACATTCATTTCCAACTAATAAATAAATAAAACGCAATTTGGCCCAAAATGTAGACACCCTCAGATATTCTGCATCATATCCGTGCACCCTGACCATTGACTTCGTGTGTGCGATCAAAATCCACCCCCATTTGCTTCACACGAAGCAAAAGTTCAGCACATCTGAACTCGTGCTGAGCTTCTGAGAACCATAACGTCGCATTACGTTTTCTCTTTGCGCACTCTTCCTCTTTGCAAACAATATTTTGAAGCCGAGCTTCATTGTGTTAGGAAACACTAAAATCGTGTGGCTGAACTTGTAAACGTCAAGCCGAGGCCAAGCCCAGGCTGCGTTGTGGTTAACGCATTACTTTCAGACAAAAGTTGTCTAGTTACAAAAATGGCCTCAAACTTAAAATTATTGTTTTTACATATTTTATTAAACTTACATAAATGTTAAGCATAATAGAGACTTCAGACTAGAGACTACATATGTGAAAAATGGCCCAACAAATTGTACAGATGTTTATCCTAATCCCTGAAATCAAACAGTGCGTGGTTCCCAAAAAAAGTCCCGGTGTCTCTTCGACTCATAAACCGACGGGGCTTTACCTCGCATACGGTGCTTAGGCAAATATGCCAAATGCTTTATATATTTTAAAAAAACGCTCAGTTTTTTTTTTAATATGTAACGCTCATCGGGTTCATGAAAAAAATTTTCAATTTTTGATAGTTTAATGATGAACATTCACAAAATAAATTGTCGGACAAACTTTTTCTGGTCTATTTGGCCAGAAAATGGCCACTTGCGGTTATACTTTTTCATTACTATTAATACCATAAAGGATAATTAACTGATTAGTGATTTAAGGTTCATTTTGAGGGGACTTCGAAATATTTGGTCGGACAAAAAATCATATTGGTCCCATGGCTTACCCAAATATTTTGAAATGTGGAGTTTTTTTTTATGTAAACCTACCTCATCGGGAAATGGATAATTGTATGGAGTACCAAATGAAAGCTTTGATTTCGGAATTCACTGGGCGGACAAACTTCGAATGTGCCAAACAACGGGTCCATTTAACACAAAACGCGATTTTTTAAGTAACCAAAAAACACTTCTTAATTTTTTTAAGCAAGTTCGAGTAACTATAGGCGCCGGAGTACCTTTTTTCTAAGAAGTTTATAGAAAATACTTTGCTTATATCCGGCGTTAATCGTCTTCCTTTCTTTTCGGCGCAAGATTATGATCTGAAGTGATGGATCATAAACCTCCCACTCTACAACATTCCTAATGGTCCGCTTGTGGGGTACGCCGCTTTGACCTCAGAATATATCGGCAGGCCACCCGGCTTTGGATCTCTTTGTCACTGAGGCCAAATAAATGCTGTTGTCGTTGTATTTATATGCTTTACACTGTATTTATATGCTGTACACCGCGAATTAATTGCGTTTAGACTCCAAAAATTTGCAGATGCTTGCGATGAAAGAAGGAATATTCGCGTTCGTATCATATTGGAATGATAGCTAAATTGCTGCACATTTGAATTTTGTCAAATCTCTTATTTCTGGGTCATTTGAATGAATGATCGTAATTGCGGTTCAAATGCGGTACTGTGTTAAAATACTCAAACACCGCACAGCACTTGAAGTTATATGACCAAATGAATGTAAATAATAACTTGTTTCCAATCAATGAAGGGGGATACATGTTGCGTGCGGGATCGTAGAGTTATAGTCGTAGAAACACCAGTGAGTAAGTGCTAGTGTGTACGCAAGTTACAGTCCGTTAAACGGATTCTTGAAAGCCCCATACTATCCCACATTAATGTTCCCTTAGGAAGACCTTAACATAAGCATATATATTTCCATTTTCGCAAAAAACGATTCTTTTGGCTCAAATTCAATCTATTTATAAAACAGACTCTTAAAACGAGGCGTGGATAACGTATGAACGGAATCTAGAATGGACTTTGATTAACCTTGTGTGCTAATTTTTATTTTTTTGTTCTTTCCATATTTTCGAAGGACCGTTAAGGGGTGGAAACAGGTGGCAAGATGAGAACTAAACTTCAGTACCTTGAGTTTGTAGTCATAAACCAATCTAGTCTTCCTCCGGGGGTAGCGCTGGCCCCGTGTTAGGCACATGTCCAGATGGCGGACAGGGTAGTGCTCACCTAAGAAGAATCCAGGAGCGCTTGTCGCAGAATGAGCCACTTTCTCGACGGACTAAGTTGTGTTTTTCAACGCAGGTTATTTTATGTTTTAGCTATGCTCGGCTGCGTTTATGCTGTACGGGGGTTTTCATAGGACAAGACCCAACTAGACTTAGTGCCGATTGAACGATTTCTGCAGAATTTCTGCAGAATATGCAGGAATAAATAGAAGGATGAAACCACTCTTTAGCTTCCCTAAACTCTGAAAAAGAAACTCAGGTTCAGAGCTTTTCTTTTGCATTATCCCAAAAGTACCGACGCCAACAAACTTAAATTAATCTTAAACTCGGAATCAACCTTTTAAAATTATGTTTTTCACCCAGATTTAACTCGAATTGAATCTCCAAACCTCTCTGGATTTTGCCAGAAAGCACCCGAGAATATAAAAACAACTTCTCTTACCTTAGTTTTTCCAGCACCTTCTGTGGATCACACTTGTCGAATGTCAAGTACATTTTGAGTGGGAAATGTTTTCCCTGAGTAAAGCTTACTTCGGGCTTGCGTTGCGCAGTGGTTGAGTAGCTAGATGCGCCTGTAAATGGATCAACATTTCCACCAGCCGCTACTCCACTGCCAGCTGATCCAGGAACGTATCGCGATTCGCCAGTGAACGGGTCCTGATATCCGCTAAAATCGTTACAAAATAAATTTAATGCCCGCAACTAGCACTTCCAGTTACCCTACCTGCTGGGAGCTTGGGCCACAATCGGAGTGTTATCCTTGGCATTCTTCACAATGAAATTCGCCACTTGATCCAGATATGCCTGAGGTAGACTGTGCTTGTGGATAAAAGTTTGTGCCACCTGCCAAGGGTCTTCTCCTCGATTATATGGCAATTGGAGTGGAGGGGCATCGTCTGAGATGTCCACGGAGAAAACGTAATCGTAGGACTACGAATAGACGAAAACTTTAGCCCCAAAGCCTATTTGGTAAAAAATAGACTTACTTTCCCCTCAAACTGCTTCTTCCCAGTTGAGCCGCCAGCTGCTCCTGTCACATCTCCAATAAGGGTCCAAGTGCCGTTCGTCCAGGAGTAGCATTTAACCGAACCATCTTGGTGGCGAACCATTGTTGTTTGCCCTTCGGATCTGCCATCTTTTTGCAGAGCCTCGATTCCTGGCAAGCTGCAACCACAGGAGTGAGAAAGCGGAAAAGACCGAATAAAACTAAAGACTTACTCTTCTTTCTTGATTTCACCCAGTACTTCGGACAGCTTCTGTTTCTGGGCGTCGACCTCAGCCTTGAATACAGCAAGCAAGTCCTTGCTGGCAAACCTTGAGGGATCCTTAGTGAAGACGCGTACGACGCCGTCACTGCCGCCAGTCACGATGTCTCCGTTTTTGAGGCAGGCCACCGACCACACCGACTGAGTGGGATGCAAAATTGGGGATCCCAGCTCCCCAGAAGACAAATTCCACATCCGCAGGGTACTGTCCTCACCACAAGAAACGATAACGTCGTTTCCGAATGCCCGCAGCTGTGCAATGGAATAGATGTAGTTCGAGTGGCCGGACAGCTCGCGAATGCACTCGCCGTCGACGCTCCAATGGCGAATCACTGCATCGTTAGCACAGCTGACTAGAGAACCATCGTCGAGGCCAATCAAAGATCTTACACAATCTGTGTGACCCTTCAACACCTTCAAACGCTCGCCCTTAGCGTTCCAGTAGACAATTGTCTTGTCAGCGGATCCAGTCACAAACTGTTTGGTGGGCAACGATGTGACCGCCCATACAGCCGCTTCGTGTCCCTTTAGAACCACAACGCTTGTCGACCCAGACTCGCTTATTGTCCAAACGCGTGCAGTGCTATCCCAGCTTCCCGATATCAGACTCATTGGCTCAAATCCTTTGCTTATCGCACAGACTGTGCTGTCGTGACCCTTCAAAACCAGGGCGGGAACATATCCATCGTCCTTGTAGATGCAGATTGTGGCATCGTTACTGCCAGTGCAAAGAAGGCCATGGGCCTCGAGGTAGTAAACAGAGGCAACAAAGTTCGAGTGGTCTTTGAGGGTTACACCCTCGACGTAGTCATCTCTGAAAGTGAGTCAGTTTGAACAGTTTCTAGTCAATTCTTTACTCGTTCCATTAGCTTACCCGGATTTTCTCCATATTTTTACGGTTTTATCGCGTGATCCAGAAATTATGTTCTCACCAGTTCCCGGCGAAACAGCGCGTACATCCAAGCTATGACCTCGAAGTTCACAGCTGAGCGTGTAATCATCCAGGGTATTTGCCGTGTCCATAATTTTCGAATCAAATTCAATACAAATCACAAGTGCAAGAGGTAAAACTATTTCGGGAAAAAAACAATGAAAGACGGTTTTCACACAATCAAAATTGCCGATGCGGTTCTAGCTGTGCAATTTTTTGGCAGATTTCTGACGTTTCTTTGTGAATCTTTCGCAGTACTGCCAGGCTGAAATTGTTTGCATTTTCTGATTGGTCGAAACAATTGTGACTTGCACGAAATTTGTTTGCCAGGGTTGTGATGACCCTTAGGTGGAGAACACAAAGCTAAATAGTACAGGTTAAATATAACTGAACAACTAAATATTCAAACTGCGTCCCTCTTGCCCTCAATCAATTGTTGTATGATCAATCCAGAGTTTAATCAAGTGTTTGTTTAAGAGTTTTGAGGTTCTTGCAATTCAAAATAAAGTGTAGCGTTTTTCTTAAAATCGCAGGTTCCACAGAACTGAGAACGCCCTGTATGTGCAATTGCAATGCCTATTTGAGAATAGCCTTCAAAAAAAAAAAAAAAAATAAAAAACTGGGCATTTCTCAAAACAAAGTCAAAACTCGGTTAGAATTTCAAAACCAAACTAAGATCAAAAAACGGTGTCAAAATTGAGTCAAATTAATGAAACCAAACTTACACCGAAAAATGATGTCAAATGGAATCAGTTTTTTGAAGCCCAATGTACACCAAATAACGGTGTTTATAATTTTTCAATCTAGGAACAGCACTTATAGGGTGTTTCCACCGCACGTAAGACAGAGATTAACGTAGGAAGATGAAAAGTTAATCTCAAAGTGTTTCCACGTAAGTTTTCATTCACATATGTAGTTGAGTTGTTTTTGAGTTATCTTGAGTTATTTTTCGCTGGAATTTTACTCGGTGTGACTCAAATCATAAAAACTATTTTTAGGGGAATCCTGGTAATTCATATTTCAAGTCGTAAAAAACTATAAAGACGGGAAAGTTCCGGTAATTGTATCGTAAAACATCCTAAATCAAATTTATCACAAACGTTTTTTTCTAATAGAAATGTTTTATGTACCTTACTTATTAAAAATATTTTTTAAAGCATTCAGAAAATTCACTAATTCGAAACGACCTTCCTTTCGACCGTTCGATTTAGTCAGGTTTTCTTTGTTTGTAAATTAATTAACATCAAATTAAAGTAGATCTGTTTGTAAGGGCCAGTTTTTCAGAGCTAGATCAGCCGAGTTTCGGAGTTCAAATGAGATTAAACCCAAAAATGAGTTTTTCAGTGAATACCGATCCGAGATTAATCTCGGCTTAGCTCGCGAATTCGGTGAAGAAATCGCGGGGCAACTCTGGTGAACAGTATGAACATCTTAAAATGCTTTTTCTAAAAAATGACTCGAACTTCTTTTTCTGTGTTTCTCTATCTGAAGTGCCTATCTAAAAATGTTAAGCCCCCACTTCACTGACAGAGTTAACTCTGTTCGGAAAGCTGTTCGCTGGGCAAACTATAGATTAGTTTAGTCCCGGGATTCTGCGGTTTAATTCAGCACTGAAAAATCGGCCCTAAATAGATTAGTCTGCAATTTTGTCATTAATCGAAATTAATGATTTTATTTTTTAATTAAATTTTTTTGTTTATGCATTATAATTTTTCATTTTCCCTTATATTTAGAAGGAACTTTGCTTGGCATCCCGAAGTTAAAATAGCAGGAGACGACAAACTGTTAAAAGGTCTTTGGAATAAAAATAGACCACATGTCTGTCAGTGTATGCCACAGTAATACCGGAGAGCGCGATGGTGTGAGCATTCTATCTTTACCACATGTGTGCCATGGCGGGTATTCGTATTCATAACAGTTGACAGAAAAGTAAACGTATCAAAAGCGAAACAATTTCGTTAAGAATAAGTAATTCGCTTTCTTACATGAAGCAAATACGTATACTTGTTCCCTTGTGCCACATAAACGAATGTGCCATACTCCAAACGAAACAATAGCAAATAGTAACTTCCTTTTTTATATATGTATTTATTACAGGCTGATAAAGTGGTAAAATAAGACCTTATTTTACATCTTTCTGTTTTATAGCCTCGTCACTCCGCATGAACTAAGTTTTTGCGTAAACTTGCATAGCCTTAATCAAGAACATGGCTTTTTTAAATATATATTTTTATAAATTTTCTTGTTTTGTAAACCCCTGATTTGCAGTTTTTGTTTAGAACCACTATGATGAACGTCACGGTGAAAATAACAACTTAAAATTACAAGTTAAAAGAATGACCAATCTGAAAACTGCTTGAAGTTTTGGATATTACAAACAATTATTGAAAAATACAAAATTAAACATGGGCTAAAATTATTACAATCGATGCAATAACGGCAAACAAAAACATAACTTAGTTTCCGTACAGAACTGTGAATGGCTAAACGATTTCGTATAAACTTTTTGCCAAAAACTCAGTTTATGATTCAATATGAATAGCGTATTAGTTTTCCAAGTGCGCTCAGAGGATTCTGTTCTGTCTGTTTTTTTGGTTATCTGTCAATGTCGAAATTTTCGAAAAGTGTATATTCCTTATTCGCTGCCTGCCAATAGGTACTCCTTTATAGGCAAAAAAGAATGCATCGCTGTGTTTGTGTCTCTCTTAGTTTTCGTCAGAAATCAGTGACGTTGTGAGATACGCATTGTGTTTTTATATCCGTGTTTCTTTATGCTCAACTGCATACTATCAAATGAGTATTGGAACAGACAGATACTATTGTTGCAGGCTTTTTAGTTTTTATCTTGTCATGCCATAAACCTTTTACCACGACTGTCAAAATCTGACGTCTTTCACTTTTTTTGACCGCGGGATGCCAAGCAAATCGCGCTTTTATATGAAAAAATTCAATAGTTTCTGTAGAAATGCGAATTATAAGTAAACTACTCAACCCAGAGTGTGTCGATAAGAAAAAAAGTTATTGTGCTCTTCCGTTCTTTAAATTGACCCAAAAATTATTCTAATAAAATAAGTGGAAAGCATCGAAAAAGTTCTCGGAAGATGTGATCTCCTTGTATCCGTGTACTCTTTTGTGGTCGTATGCACTGTTGTTTCAAACAACACTTTTTTAATTCTTTCCGTGTTTCACGACTAAACACGGGTCTACAACTTTCTGCATTTTTTAAATAGTTATTTGCGTTTATGTGTAATTTTTTTTTCGTTTTCCAAATAAAAAGGAACTTTGTTTAGCATCCCGCACTCGAAAATACCAGTGACGTCAAACCGTTCAAAGCTCTATTGTGGAGGAATAATGCTTGAAGGCAAGAGCTGCATTCATACGCTAATGCAGCTTAAAATCCCAATCGAGCCAATAGTTTACATTTCTTTCACATCTAAATAAACGTCAAAGACCATCTAGTGGCTGGTAGCAGTAAAAGAATAAGAAATCGGTAAGCAGTAAAGAATAAGAAATATAGGAAAAGGAATTGAGTAAAAATGCAACATTTTCTAATTAACAAATTTGATTTATTCAAATAACTTTCTGTATGATAATTACTAATTTACTAGAGAATAGCTTGCTAACGGTTTTTTTCCATAATATTTCTTGTCATTATTAATTTTAGCATATATTTTTATTTTCAAGAACTATCTATTAATTTTCTAAAAAATTCTATTCATGATGGATTATTTTCTAGGGAAATGATTACAGCAATAATAAATTTACTTTATGAGTATGTCAGTGTCATTTTGAAAAAGTAACAAGACAATCGTTTTTTTTTTTTAGAAATACTTTGGACTCGAGATTCAAGTAAAAATGAAGTTGCACTTAAGTCTAACAAGTGCATTTCAAAGTGAATCTCGTTTGAATTGATATAAGATGTTCTATATTTAGCTAATATTTATCTATTACAAAATTACATACATTTTATTTATCTATTTTGACTATGAAATACTTTGGTAGATTATATTCTTATCCAATTTATTTATTAATTATTATTTTATTATACTAATTTTTTTTTGACACAAAGTTTATAGCATTGAAGTTTCAGAGAGGCAGACTCGAAAATATTGTTTTTTGTTTAGCTTTTTTCAGCGTATTTTTTTCGGAAGAGTTAACAATAGATGTAGGTAAAATGATTTGAGGGGAAATACAGACATTAATCGGGTTTTGATATTTAATGTGTGAAGGTATTGAATTCAGTTAAAGCTTTTGGAAAACTTTGAAACACAAAACTTTGCACACTACTTATTATAAAAATACAAAACTTTATACCACTTAATAGTACGGATTGATTTTTTCTTTTTAAACATTTTTGGACTTAAAACAAGATGCGACTCCATAGGAGACATAAGTGTCAACTATATTACAAGATTTAGCTTAAAATTCGCTCGACAGCATTTCACTATTGTTGTCTGTCAGAATTTAAATTCAAAAAGAAATTAATATACTAAAACATGTGTACAGCACTAGAGTCATTTTTATATTTTTTGGTATTAAATTACTAGTCACTGTTAATCGTTAAAAATAATGAGCTGCCCTCAAGGCAGTTGTCACTTTCAGCAGAGATCACTGTTCCGTACAGCCGTTCAATGAATTCAATCTGGAAAACATGACGTCCCTTAGAGAATAGTACACGTTCGATGCTGTTTTGGTATTTTTGGCTGTTCCTGCAGTGCTATTTCGACGTGGCGCTTCGCTAACCAGGACTGTTTCTGTAGACGGTTTATGACGATCCTATAGGCCCCAATAACATCACTGCGAGGCCCATTTTCGCTGGCATTTCTCAGCATCTCCGAAGTCACACCCAGCTCATCGAGGATCTGTCGAGCTTCCGCTTCGAGTGGGGTCAATTGTCCTAGATCATCAGTGGCAGTTGGCAGCATTATAAAAGCACCCTTCTCCTCGTCATAGTTCTTGAACAATGGCGATTCGGAAGCAGCTTCTGCATTCCAGCGTCGATTTTCGCAACACTTTGATCCATTTCCGTTCATCATTGTCTTTTCCCTAGTCGTGTCCATTGGGCTAACCTTCTTTTTGAGAGTACTGCCAAAGAAGGATTTCCGCGGAAGGCTAGTTTGAGAGCTCTCTGCCAAGGTGGCATCATAATTTACCTCAATAGGATGCAAAAAGTTGTCCACAAGCACCCCGTCGGTCTTTTTGGTGTTTAGATTTAGGGGAGGCTTATTTGAGATCTCCAGGTAGCGTTCTCGCAGTGAGAAGCTCTTGCGTATTCGTCTAGATTTGGTGCGAAACCAGAATCCAGATCGCTTACTTGGCTTTGTGCGCAGATTGATTTCGTGCTGCATTAGCTCTGTGCTGAGGTTTGGACTCTTAACCCATTGGCTTGCGAGGATGTCATCAATGGTTGGCCGACGCGCAGGCAAGTGGACTAGAATTCGTTCTGAAATTTTTTTGAAATTTGTAGGGCACTAGAAGGCAAGCTATCTGTGAAAGCACTTACGAATAAGCCTAATGCATGGTAGACTAAGGTGTCCCGGAAGAATGTAGTCACCCTTAAGCACTGCTGTTCTCAGAGCCGGAACAGTTGGCGCGCGGAATGGCATGTTTCCCACGACCATAAAGTAGAGCAGCACACCAAGTGCCCATACATCAACGGGTCCTCCAATGTAGTGGTCGTCTGAAAACAATTCTGGCGCTGCATATGGTGGCGAACCACAAAATGTGTCCAGCTTCTGATTGGCACCTTAAAATGACGAAAAAAAAAAATATATATATTAACGTTGTTGGTTTTTGCCTATTAATGACGTGGAGCAAGGAAAGTAGACTTTTAAGCTCGTGATATGGAAGTGAGAACTTGGTGTAGATGTTCGCACCGCGAATAGATTATCGGAAGGCTCTGGGTTCAAAGTCAGGTCAAACCAATTTTCTGCGATTAAGTTTTGTTAAGTAAACTATGGCAATCATAACGACAACCAAGTAGTATACAGACCGTCTATTCCGAGGTTTACTCGTAGAGTGGTCGTGTTGAAAGAAAAATCTTTTTTCAACTCGTCTGGAGAGCACGATCCACCTAACTTAACATAAAGCGGGTACTTCTTTAACCAACTTAGTTATTGGTGACCGGTTTATTCTTTGTCGAAAAATTTAATGGTTCTGCTATGTACTTTTAAAGAATGCTTAATTTTTAGCCCAAAGACGTATAGTATAATGGACCTGAATGGAGAAGGTAACAGGCACTGATCAGACTTTATTAGGATATCGAATTGGGCAGTGCTATAAGTTTTGTGTTCCTTTCATGCTGGCAGTAGCAGGTATTATTCCTTACTTGTATGGACTTCTATGGATTGCAATCTTTATCGACGACTGGTCCTGTCTAATGTGAATAATGCTTACTCCTAGATTCCTCAGTACTACACAGGAAAAGTGACAGACGGATGTAAGCAAATCGAGCACCTTTGAAGCTATTAATCAACCGATTCAAAACCTGTTGAAATATTGATAGAAAGTCTCTTACTCCAAGAATCTTTATACTCCAAGAAACAGTTTATATCAACATTGTGACATGTTTTTTTAATGATGATGACAATTATTGCTCTGTAGCTTAAGCGATTTCCGTTCCCAACTCATCAATCGCCATTAGCTAAAAGATGCTATAGTGAAGAACACAATGAAGTAGCAGCTGCTCAGGGAAACTGTCTAATGGAAGTTTGTAAGAATCAGCTGTGCGCTCTAAGAGTCAATCATTCACCGCACCGAGCACAGATTTTAGCTAGCCTGAGCTTGTAACTATAGCAGCTGTACTTTAACGTGTATTTTGTAGTAGAGTTTCTTTTTTATAATTATCTCCACTATAAGGGTTTGAAGTTGAAAGAATCGGTGGAGAGAATGGTGGACTTTGGTTTTCTACTACTCTATTGCGAGGAAGACGTTTATGAGGAACACTGTTCGACATTCTTGACGTTCTGTTGAGGAGAGTTCCAGTAAAACACAGCATTACCGAATTTAGGCTCAAGGGTGACCTCATGAGTAATTTCTCTTGCACGGGAAAACACTTTAGGTAGGTGACTCTACAGACATCGCTCGCTCAGACATCGGCGTACAAGTTAAGTTATCATTCGTACATGCAAAGAATTGAAACCTTTTTGGTTTCTGTAAGCTTATATCTTCTCAGACAGTCAGACAACTCTACGTGAAGTGTCTTTCTATTTCATGAACTACACGAATGTCGAAAGGATTTTTATATATTCCTTACAAACTCTTATAAAATGTAACACGTATAAGAATGTAATGTAAAAAAAATAATAATAAAATGAAAGCGGTTACCACTGCTTTTCTTCATAAAGGCATAACACTTGCGGGGAAATATTTCGTTGTTTCTGGACAGGGTCTTCATGTTCCACGTCTTCGTGAAATGGCTCAGCAGCTCTTGGGTTGCATTTCGGATTACGTTTTTCTTTGTTCTCTACTTTCTTTCACTGACAATACGCCTACTTGTTTAAAGAGTCTTCTTCTTCTTAGTCAAACCTTTTCAGATCATTCATATTCAGACAACGCCAACATGAAGCGCTGAGGGTTGAATGAAGACCAGAATAACTCTTGCTATCACTATTTCTTTGGGGTAAGAAGGCAATAGCAAAGCCCTTTCTTGAGCAAATAAAAGTACCATTCATAAGGCTCTCATCATCTGAAGCCTGCTTTAGAAGCATGGAATTTGTCAAAGTCGGATGAGGACGCCCTAAGAACCTGCATTGAAAGAAAAATCCTCCGGGTGATTTTTCGCCCCCTCTGCATAGAAGGTTCGAGCTATATACTGTGTAGAGTCACAATGACCTAGCCGTAAAAGTCAAAGAATAATATACATTCTTTTTTCTTATTCCTTTCAAGTTTGACTTAAGTTGTTTCATACGGCGAATACTTTAAATTTTCATGGCTTAAATCACTTTAGAAAACGGATCTTTGTCTTCGATCTAGTTTTCACTTTTGAAATATCCTCAGCCAACACTTGTTTCACTCAATCTGTGTACCGGCGCGCGATATGGCTGATGTCTTATTGATAAATTACTGAATAACTAGATATTCAACTAGCATCCCTCTTGCCCTCCAATATCATTTGTTTAAGTTTTTTATTAAGCCTTCATGTCGGTGAATACGTGTAAGAAGATACAACAATAATTTACCTTACGCGATCAGCTGATGCAAAAGCCCCGAAACGAAATTGCATAATGGAAATGACGATTCGATGAATTTTACTCCCATTTTTGAACAAATGTCAGAGTATTGGTAAATTCATCAATTTCAGCTTGTGGGCAAAGCTTTTACATGTGCGAAGTCGAATATCTAGTTATTCAGTAATTTATCAATAAGACATCAGCCATATCTCGCGCCCGTTTATGGTAGAGTAAAGAAGGAACTTGGTTTATACTGCTGATGCATACACACAACTAAACTGAATGTCATTTTAGATCTGTCAAAGTGGCATTTGACTTAAAGAGTTCTTAGAACGAAGTTAAAAATATCTCGAAAATTCGTTCTGTGAGAATATTCCTATATCTACCATCTTTCAAAGGCACACGCATCTTTCTGCCGTTAATTTAATCCTGGAAGAAACCCCTCTCTTGGCAGCATTTCTGTCAGTTTAAAGGCACACACATATTGAGAAAACGAATAAAATTGTTTCTGGCCACCTGGTGGTCTATATAAAACCCTTATAAGCGGATTTTCGAGAAGAGCCGTCTAGTAAATAATTTAGAAACTACTTTTAGATTAATGTCAAAAAACACTTTCTGTGTAGCTCCAACACAGTCGTAAGTCGCCTTTCGAGTGTTTCGCACTTAGTTATGAACGCAACTCGTTGCCTGAAATACACAGTAGATCCTTAACATAACTTATAAATGTATACAAGAGTCTTAGATTCAATATGTTTCCTTAAATAAATCCTTAACAATTTGTTTAAAGCTCCGTCGATCTTTATCTTCATTCTCTTGCAACTAATGTCCCACCATTGCAACAAGATGGCTATCCTAACACTGCACTCCTTCGTAACGTCAGAAACACTCGATTTTATCGTCCATGACGTCCATATACGTTTCCCTATCCCTGCCTAATCTAGTCTAGTCAGCAATTTGGCTACCAACAAGCAAAGTCAGGCTCTGCTGCATTCGGTCGTAAATTTCATCAAAGTAACACGACTGTAGCCAAAAGTTTGTTTGTTGCAACTTGTAACAAAATGTCAGTTGCCACGTATATAACGTGTCCTTTCTCGGTGTTTGTGCATTTCTTTTCGGAGGCGATTCTGGGGTGTAGTCGAGTAATTGCCAGTGCATCGTTGCGAGTCCCACCCACAAATGCATTTTCTTTTGGCATCAAATCCTGCTACTATACTGCAAGTGACACCTTGTACACAGAGAGATTACCACTTCAATTGGCTGTAATTTCAACTCCATTGAAATCCAATATTTAAAGCGCTTTTTTGCTTGCAGAGCCTTTGACTTTTGTCAGTGAAGTTGCAATTCCGGTTGGCCTGTGCCTGGTTGGAATGGTGTCATGATGTGGCTGTTTGGCGAAAAACAAATGAAGGCAAATTTTAATATGGTTGGCGCGGTACACCATTTGTTGTGATATTTACTGAAGCGTTTCGAATAGCACTCAATGGTATTTGGCCAATGGTGGTTTTAAAATTAAACAAGAGAGAATTTGTATACATTATAAGGATAAAATTAATTTTCTCTGAAAATAGTTTTTTTTTTTTTAACTTCATATGGAGGGTTGGTAACCTCATGTGGAAAGTAAATTTGTTGAATCTTTTTTCGTTTTTAATCGGCTATTTGAAACCGTCATTCAATTTATAAAGTATTTTTAGGAAATGTCAAGAAAAGAGTTTAAAGCTAAAAAAGAAAAAGGACTTCTTATATTAATGTGATGGCCACATTTTTTAATGACGGGATCGTCTATTAATACTTAAAAAAAAATACACGCCTCTGAAAAATGTGCGGGTTAAAAAACACAAAAACATTTTTACTTGATCGATGTTTGACAGTTCTATATTACGGACTGAAAGCTGCTTTTTAGCTAAAAATTATTTTTCTTTTAGATACGTCTTAATTTAAAAAAATTGGACGGAGAAATATGTAAAGTACTTAACGAAGGAGTTGCTAAATGTCATTTACATATTTATTTGCCAGAATTTAATGTGAAAACTGATTTAAGCGGGAGCATGGTCAATGCTAGGTCAACATTTTCTCTATGCCGCTAAACTAATTACAAAACAATAATCCATATCCAAAATCGGTGTGCATACACTTTAACATTACCAAAGTATGAATCTTTTGCTTTTTAAGAACATATACAGGTCTGTTGAGGGTGTGTCTGTAGGTGGTTTCAAACAATTTTCAAACGAGATCTGGTCCAATGGCCTAATGTCAGATTTTGGGGCTAATCTCAGTTTAACTCGGATATTCAGATGATCTCCCACTCCAAACCAGCCCTTAACCACAAACTATATATCAAACTTGGTAGCAATTATAGCATTTTTCGCCAAAATGTAACTTTTCGTCAAAAAACTTGTCCATCTCGTTCGCACACAAGACAAACTTTGGGAGCCATTTTTTTGTTTTCATACCATGTAGGTAGAATCGTCCAAAAGCTGGAATGAGAGGTATAAGCGAAATGACTGCGTGAAGAACTTATTCCTGAGTAGAAGCGACGTGTGCTGCAAACGGTTACGAAAACGCTCCCATTTTCATACCCATTTAGGTGCTTGAATGGCTCGATTGTCATTCACTCATACGCTCTGTGAGTGTGAAGTAGACTTTTTATTGTTCTTATACTTATTGGCATGGTCACAAATCCCAGGACGTAAAACTGAACCAAGTAAGACACAATTTATGTGATTTTAAGAATGCATCACTGGTTTTCAAATGTGTGTTGGTTGGCGTCACCTTACACTGCAATTTGAATTGACGCTTTAATACTGTACGTCACCAAACAGAGCGCGCACTTTTTTGACAGTTCTACGTTCGATGAAGCTAAGGCAACAACCCGGCTTACTATGACCGATGACAGAACTGTAAGGCACTAATTGCAGCACTGAAGTTCCCCGAGGTTTTGTCGGGGCAGCCAGTTGAGAGCTGTTAAAATTTGATCTTTAAATTTTTTGTCGTCAGCTGTGCAGTGCAATTTTACAAACACGCAGTTCAGTGCGCCCTTTTGCGTTCGAGGCTCAGTTGAATTTTCAGGGTTTCACTGAGTTTTTGACAAGGGGAAGAGATGAGTTTGGACAATCGGCTGATCGCACAGAAAAGTGCGAGTGTGTTTTCAGTGTGTCCTGGGTCTTTTTTCATTCAATGAACCTAATGACAACATAAAGTTGATATAGTCTTTTTATTCTTTTAGGCATGCTTCAGCGTGATAAGATATTGCCTAAAATATTTCCTTTTCGGTGATAATAACGTGAATGCGCCCAAAAATATTGTACATGAAAACATAAATCTCAAGTACATATAAACAAATAAAAGGTAAATGTAAAGGTGAGGTTATGTTGATGAATGTCCCTGTGACAGTAGTCAGGGCTCACTAAGATCAGCAGCTTTTTAATTTCGTCCCTTTAGGAACTCTTAAAATAGCACGTTTGCCACGTAGGGACTCCCATTTGTGCTTGGATATTATTAAAGCCTCAACCATAATAAACTTAAGTGGGACTAACCTAATGTCAAAATACATCGAAAACCCCACTCAAGTTCTGCCAAAAGCTAACGGTGCCCATAATAGACTTCAGCAAACGTTTCGGAAATCGTATGAAATTTGTGTGTATCTAGCCAGCTGTCAAATTTCCGTGCTGAACACTTGAGTGGGACTAAACTTAAGAAAGCAAAAGTTAACGAAGACCTAACAAAACCGATCAAACGGCTATTATGGTCGTAACATGCGAATTGCGTGTCCATCGAAGTCTATTATGGTTAGGCCTTAACGTCTAGTCTGACATAAATAGGGATCTGTATAAAAACACAAAAGTCCGTAACAGAAATTTGTAATTGTAACTACCTTGTCAGTCGCACATTCATACGATAATTTTTTACTGCGTTCTTTGGACCAAAAAATTGTTAGCTGGTCAGAGCGGGCAGCATTTAGAGGGTTTGAAAATATCATATAATTGACCTTTGTACATTAATCTTAATTGATACGCTTTGATCAATACACATCACAACATTAACTGAAGACATGACAGAAAGAGGTTACAAAAAATGCCAGTGTATACGAACATTTACTTGTTTTTGCTTGACTTTTCTTCACTTTGAGTTGGCTTCTGACATGGTTTACCCAAAATACGGCTGAAGTTTAAAAAAAGACTCTAGTAATAACAGCTCTTCAGATTTACCTAAGGATTGTGAAAGGATTTCCTCGAGATTTGATCTTAATCCTTACATTGATCTTACAGATTACAGATTTGATCTTAATCATACATTGTTGAGAAGTTTGCCCTGGTTCACCTGGATCTGTTGCGCCACTCTATTTTGTATACCAAAACATGAAAATTAAAGGGAAGACTTCTTTTCGTGAACTGCTTAATTACACAAACGCTGTGTCAATATCTGGTGCGAATGCCGCATTAGGTAATAGTTATTGTTGAAGCTTTGTATCCATTTGACTTAATATTTCTTTTTACAAAATAATTTTGTTGCACAGTTTACCTACTTTCTCACCATGTTTTCACTTCAATTAGGAAACCATAGTGACTAACGACTGCAAATTAATACATTTTTCCTCGAATCCGTGTAGCTATCTCGTTCAAATCACTTTCAATTGAAATTCGAGTACCTATCCATAGTCTCTTGACTCTTTGTGTGCCTCAGAATCTGAATTCCCGTCATTGTAGCAATTTGTAAACAAATCTAATCATTCATCAGCAACAACATGGAGGTCGCTATTGTTGGAAATTTGAAGCCATCTGCCTTTTATCCGACTCTGGGTTTGAATTAAAATTTATTGCTTTCAAATTGCCTCGACAGTCGCTACACGTACGACGAATGTCCACGCGCAAATCACACACATCAGGAGCCTACCTTAATTGGTCTGACAATTAATTGATTCGGTACGAGCCAATTGGCGAGCACATTTTAATCACTTTCGCTCGAAATCGGGGTGGATACACTGGCCACCGGAGTTCTATTTTCAAACGAGCTTAATTATCTGCCAGATGATAGAGCACACATGGTCAGCAAAGTCAAAATGCTTCCACAAAACGGTTGGCGGACAAAGCCACTGACCTGGCACTGACTGATCGATGGGTTCACCTGTCATTTAATTTTTTGACACCTAATTGGCAAAGGTGTTGGGGGAGAATTATTTACGCTTAAATACTCACCATTTATCAGTTCCGTACTGAATCCGAAATCGGCCAATTTGAGGCGATTTTCCGATACAAGCAAAACGTTCTCAGCCTTGATGTCGCGGTGAACAAAACCCAAACTGTGCTGGAATTCGAAAGAAGAACAGAAAAAGATTAAAAAAAAAACTCACGAAAATAATTCAATCCCATTCAATTTGTCCAACAATGGAGGCAACAAATCACATACACATGCTCTCTGGTGGGTCGGTATTATACCCGACAACAACAACAGCACGTTTCGTATTGTTCTCATACATTGTCGAGATTCGAGATGGAAAAAGATGAAGAACAAGACCAGTTCCACTTCTCGAAACACTTACCATATGCTTAACAGCTAATAGCAATTGCTTGTACAATGGCGAGGCATGAGTCTCTCTAAGTGGTCCATTCTGTGTGATGTGATTGTACAGCTCACCGCCTCGCACCCATTCGGTGACCAGATAGACACGGCCGAGGGTTTCAACAACCTCAAATAGCCTAAAGATTGAGAAGTCTTATATTGCACATGGCACACTGATACTTTATACCAGAGTGTAATAAGTTGGGACACACTTACCTCAGTATATTTGGATGATGAACACACTCGAGGGTGGCAACTTCTCTGGACAGCATGCGAAGCGCTCTGGCATCCAGGCCACCCCTGTCAACTACTTTGATGGCAACTTTGTCTGCAAAATTAGAAAACAACAATGAGCCTTAAGGCATCGAGAAGAACAATGAAAAAAGGATGTGAGTGAATAAATGAAAACACTGTGTAAAAGGACCTTAAATGGTCGAAAAGCAGACCAAGGCTAGAGGGGTTGAAGACTTTCGTACAGTGGGATTTACATTAATAGCATCAAAGTGGAATGTGTTAAGGAAAAATGGTTATGTATACTGCATTTTGAATTTCAGTAGCAGATGAAATTACCATAGAAGCTGGGGACAGTAAATGGAATACGAATGATATTTCGAAACCATGTCATCAAGCTAGAATTGGGTGTTTGCTTAGATGCAAATAATTTTCTTTTTCTCCAAGGAGCTCGCTTAGGTAAAATATTTTTGTTTTTAATTTTTGTGCTTACTAAGAAAAACCATTGGCTAAATGAACTAAATTAGTTCAGTTTATGCTAAGGGAACATTATGAATTCGCTCTACTGTACGAACAGCTTTCTCTTCACTATAAATATTATAAACTAGTTGTCACCCGCGACTAAGTTTTGAAAAAAAAAAACTTGTGTTTCTGGGATTTTGTACTGCATTTAAGATTAAATTTGTACTAAAACAGACAATTTGGTTTTGTCGCAAGCGTAGAGTAGTATGAATTTACAAAGAACATTGGTAAAAATAATGGTAGGCATGACTTAAGAGAACTAACATTTTTTTTTTTGACAACCCATTGTGCTTTACTTAGCCGTCAGTTGTGTACCTTGACGTGACGGACGCAACGGATTCATTTGGATAGAGGCCTTATTCGTTTAACCTTGTTTTCATGCAAAAGTTGAGTAAGTGAGTGGAAATAAAGTGGAGTTGAATAGTCGAGTAGGTTTAAAATGTTCAACAGACATAATATAATATGAACTGCTAGCTGGTGTCTCCGCTCATGGTCCCATAATGGTCCCTTTCAAGCACGTAGAAGCTAGCGCTGCCTGTTTGGTACCCGTGGACCAATTTGGAAACACTGTCACTGGGTTGTGCAAACAACAGCACAAGTGTTTTAATTTCTGTCGCAGTTTGAGTATAAGCGGAGACACCAACTAGCAGTCCATAATATTATGCCAATGGTCTAGTTTACACCGAGGACTATATTTGTTCTCGGTCTATTTTTTAGTCTTGTTATTTTGCGTTTACATCGAATAGGACCAAGACCCAAGCCAGCGACAGATATCGTTCAATAAACTCAAAAAGTGTTCCTTTTCTGCGACATTCCTATGAAATGTTTAGCGACATCTATTGTAAATATAGAATTAGATATTCGTTGACATGAAATTCTCCTTTTTGTTTAGTCCAGGCCACCAAAATTTAGGGACTGACCTAAATAATTTAGTCCTCGTATTGTGTGTTTACATCGATGATTTTTGGACTAAATATAGGCCCGGATATAGGCCCGAATATAGGCCCCGGTGTAAACTAGGCCAATGATTATCACGCACAACAAGGCTTTTACCTGCTACAAACCTGAAGCTACTGACACAACCCAACATCTGTCACTCACTGAACTTTAGTTTTCATGTCGAGTCGACTCAAGCCCGGTTGAAGTTTTTTCCTACTCTGCAGGAAAACGCGATATCTACTGGTGGTTATTTTGCGTACGTTTGTTTTAACATTCCAGTTAAGGCTTAGCGATTCTTTCACGAAAATTTTATTTTTTTTTAAGTAAGAGAGAAACCAGTGAGTAAGTGATACAGTGTGTACGCAGAAGTTAAAGTCCGTAAAACAGACCGTTGAATACCCCATCGTATCCCACATTTTAAAATGATGATGTTATTGTTATTTTTTGACATTTTATAAGAAGTAAAAACTTCGAAAAGGGGCGTGGTCTAACCGCCCCTAATAACAAACTATCAATTATAACACATTTCCAAGTTACGCTTAAATGTAAGTAAAAATGCAATTTTTTGGTTCAATTTTAATCCTTTTGAAATTTGTATGAACAAAATCTGGAATGAAGTTTCGTTTATCTAACCTGCTATTTTATTCTATCCACCCTCGTGTCTGTGGGTGGATATGCAAAATGTTTACACTTTTACTGCTTCGGATAACAACGAACCCATGTAGCGAGCTTTTTAGCTTAAAATTTAGGGCCTAAAACTTTCCTTCTGACACACAGAATATGTCAAGGATAACATTTAGAGATAGAATTTAAGCTTTGAACATCTAAACAGAAAGATAAAACTCCTGTAGCCAAGGTACAGCGGCAGATATCTCGACCAACGCCAAGAAATAGTAATACTGTGAGGAAGTCTTGCGTCGGCCAGCTACAATCGCAAGTGATCGCCAGGTCCGTCTCCAACCGAATCTGTTAAAACCTTTTACGAAGTCTTATGCAGCTAGCATCAAGCCATTGTTAGCCATGGACAACATTGCCAAAATGCCATCAGAGTTGCCGCCTCGGAAGTGCAGGGTTTTATACGGCCATCATAACGAAACCCCTGGTTTGACGATGTGTGCCGGCAAGCATACGAGTATGCAGCTAAACAGGACGTACAAAAAGTGACTTGCACAGTGACGTGCACAGATGGACTTGAGCTGTCGCGAGCTTAACGAGCAGAGGAGGATAGAGTAACACCGGCTTCTACGAAGGAAAAAGAGAGAGCAAGAGAAGCGCGTGGTTGAAGAGATAGAGAGCAGACAGCTAGAGAGCAGATAGATAGAGATAGCCGGAGCAGACAGCCTAGCTGCCGAATTTTTTAAGTCCACTGGCGATGAGCTTGTTCGGAATATGCTCATCTGCACGATATGGAGGATCAGAGGAAAGCATGCCCGGTGAATGGAACCTAAGCTTTTTTGCCTGATCCTCAAGAAAGGAGACCCTGTGCCAACTTCAGAGGTCTTCGTGTATCAGTCTTCGAAACATCGCACACAAGATCGTTTCTGCTGTACTTTGTGAACGCCTGAAGCCGTTTGTCTATCACATTGTATCATATCAGTGTGGCTTCAGGCCAGGAAAGTCCACCATCTATCAAATATTCACACTGCGGCAGATCTTGTGGGATAAGACAGGAGTTCCAAATCGATACTCATCATCTGTTCATCGATTTCAAGGCCGCTTTTATAGAGATGAGCTATCCTCTTAAGCGCAATCTAGTTCAGTCTAGTCAGTCTGTGCAGGATGACGATGGAAAACTTACGCCGTTCCGTCCGGTAAAGACTTCACCGACCTCTTTGATGTCAAAAAAGGATTAAGACATTCTTCAGAGAATTGTGCAGAACTTCCGCGCTAATAACCTCAGAGGCACAATCCTTAAAAAGTCTATTTAAACTCGCATACGCAGGCGACATTGACATAACTGGAAGCACAAAGCGTAAAGAACTTGAAAGAAGTGGCATGAAGCCTTCGTAGGTTGGGGTGGAAGCGGCGAATATGGGTTTAGCATAGTCAACGAGGGTAAAACCAAGTATATGCTGTCATTAAGAGCGACAGCTTTAACTTTGAGGTTTGTAATTAGGGACTACGTCTTCCTGGGTTTCGCTATAAATTCAGACAATGACACCAGCGCTGGGCTAAGAAGGCAATTGAGTAGCAAACCCTCTCTCGAGGTTCTAAAATGTCATTTTTCAAAAGAGCCAGATCATCCCAGTCCAGCTTTACGGTGTAGGAGCATAGACCCTGTGAAAGGCGGATGAAAACCCTTAAGGCTGCTTCGAGACGAAAATTCTTCGGGTGTAATTTTGGTTCCTTTTGCATAGACTGAGAGTGTAGGAGAAATGAAACAAATCAAAAGTAAAGAATGGAAAAATACGATTCGAGAACTTTCTCCACTTGTAGTTGCCTAGATCAATAGGCAGATAGTTGGCTTTATGAGCTATAGAGTACTTTTAGCTGTTTTTAAGTGGTGAAATTCAATTATTATTGTAGTCTGAGATTTAAGAACATCACGGATGTGAAACAACTTCCACTCGCAGTTTTTCCTTGTAGTTGTAGTCCGCAACAGTTCAAAACCAAAGAGCCCTAGCACCTCCTTTCGTCTCTTTTAATCCTTTCCACCCGCATGGCATAGTAGGGTAGTCATAAAACGTTGAATGCGTGTAAATTATGCACATTGTATAAAAAAAGAACACGAGATCCAAGTCATGCCCCTATCAGCTCTCTTTCTCCATTTAAATACCTAAAATCTTCATACATACAGAAGGACGGACGGGCAAGGCTTAATCAATGAACCTTTCAGTCACGATCATATCTCTAAAAGGTCTTAGGGCCGGTTTTTCAGTGCGAGATCATCCGAATTTCCGAGTTAAACTGAGATTAGTCTTAGAAATGAGTTTTTCAGGGAACTAAGATCTGGGGTTAATCTCGGCTAAACTCATCAAATTTGGTGAGTTAATCTCGGATCATCTCTGGAGAACAGTATGAACTTCTTTGAATGTTTTCTCTGCGTGGAATGTCAGTTGATTTGCGCGTTGCTGTGAGAAATGACATTTGAGAATAACTCGAACTTCTTTTCCTGGGTACTTCTATGTGAAATGAGGGCCGAAGTCGAAGATTTAAACGACTTTGTTGACGGAGTTAATTCTGAACTCAAAAATTGCTCGCTGAGTTAACTCCAGATTCATTTTGTTACGGGATTAACAGATCTTGGTTTAAGCTGGGTTTAACTCAGCACTGAAAAACCGGCCCTCAGTTGTCTGCGTTCATTATTCGCCATGTTACAAACTTCGAATCACACACAACCCATCCAATCCCTATGGGCTTAAAAATGGGTTTAAAAATCCCTGAGGCGCAGTTCAAGGTTATTATTTAAAACGTGCCGGAAAAAAAGTTGAGTCAAGTTTGCTGTAAATTGTCTATTGATGTTAAACTTTGCGTGAGACACCAAATTTTCGTTAAAATACGTACAAATAGAAAGACAAGCTATTTTACGAAAATGTCAAATATCAATTTGAATGATTTCGGTCTCGGGGACATCACGTGTTAGGCAAGAGCTATCTAAATTTTTTGTGTGAACACACAATTATGAATGTGGCCTAAACTATCAATTTGACTGAAACTAAATTGGAAACGAAATAAATAATAAATGCTTGGCGTGAGCTCTGCGCTCGATAAAAGCTATTTCCATCGTTCAACCAAAGATAGCGATATATTTTGACATTTCTTTGCGTTTCTAGCACCATGGTTTTACACGCAATCCCTGAAACATCACGCATTCTGGTGCTGGATCCATCCGTAAGGATAGTGCCCCAATATTTTGGTGGAAATATTCTGAATCTATAGAAGGTAGCCTCGTGGTGTAACTAATCGAAGTATATCGATAGCTCGATAAGGACCTCTTTCCACCAATAAAAATCAACTTTCTCCATCTCAATCAAATTTAGTCCTTTTTCCATAAAACAGAACAATTGTGTTGCTCGTAAAAACAGGCTCCAACCAAACTGTCCTACATTACATCCTATCGAATGCAACAAGCTGACGAGTCCTTATGCTCATACCAATAAGGCGCTAACAAAACAATTATTCTTATTTCCAACCTGGAATTGCTTAATTATGGGCTCCACCACAACGCCAAAAACGATTGACTGTTTCATTTGTATTGTATCCGAATTTGCGGTTAATTAAGAACTCCTCCAGGGGCCCGGTAACGCGTTCTGCACGATATGGAAATGCTAATTGATAATTATTTCGTGTACGAGGTAGCCATTAGTCAAGGAGATAGGAGTCGGGAATTCGTTTAGGCTGTGTCTGCATTAAAATTTCGAGTCCTTGTTCACACGAAATGCTGCCGCACGCCAATTAGAAAGAAGGGAGTTTGGGGACGAATTCAATTATACCAACACGGCTCGGCGGCGCGGTGGTCTGTTGTGTATTTGAATATCCAACTTAAAAGTAGCTCGCGGCAATAAATAATGATTAAATAATTTGGTTAATTTTGGCTGTATTAAAATAGGTATCGACTTTATGGAAAGACAAAGGACAGCATTATTCCTTTCAGATATAGCTTTGCGCTATGAATTATGTATACTGGTTTCAGTAGCGATGGTGGTGGACATTAAAGCTACTCGCGGCCTAACTTTGAAGTAATTATAATTGATGTTAATTCAAGTTGTCAAACTTTGTCGATTATAAAATGCCAAAGAAAGTCCTTTTTGTATTTGAAACCAGGCAATGTTTTCGACTAGAAAGAAAATTAAGTTTGATTGAATTAGGCTGGACGTCCCTGGCTGGACGCGGTTTCTTTGTGTGTGGTTAGTCTCATTGTGTAACATTTTCTAGTCGTTAAAGCTTAAAGGCAGCCACGAGGAATAATAGCATTTTTCCATTAAAAAAAAATTCTTCGAGGGACAACTTATATCGCAGAGAACACTCTGGAAAAGCCATTTCTGAAATTTAGGGCGCATTTGATAAGAATGGCGAAAAGCTAGCTAAAAATACCTTTTTCAAGAACAACGAAGTACAGCGTTGTCGAAAATTTGCCCATATTAGAAGCTATTTTAAAATTATTATCGACTTTAAGGTTGGCCCGAGATAGTGTCTTTTTTCCCCATCTGTGCGATGGTTGCATCACTAGAGTGACTGAAATTATCACAGTCAATCCATAGACACTGTTGATCTCGCACATTAGCAACCCGCTTGCGCTTAATATCATCAATATATTAATAGCTGTCACTCAAAATTTTGACTCCTAGAACTCCTTAAGTACCGAATGGATTTGCATGACATTTACATTCAACGAATGGTTGATTTATTGAGATGTGCTGAATATTTTTACTTTTATAATTTGGCCGAGCACTTGCAGAGATATGTGCAATTGAGAACTATAGTTACTTACATTATCACAGTCAACCTATAGACACTGTTAATCTCGCACTTTTTGCAGGACACGATTTGCATGACATTTACATTCAACGAATGGTTGATTTATTGAGATGTGCTGAACATTTTTACTTTCATATTTTCGCCGAGCACTTGCAGAGATATGAGCAATTGAGAAAGTGAATTTTTTTACAACGAAATACAGCAAAAGTGATTACAGCGAGCTGTGACTTTACCCAAGCGGAAAAAGTGCCTGCGCTGGCTGGTGCGTCTCTGCCTGTGTTATGTGCCTGCATGTAAATCAATATTTCCGAAATTTGCCGAGGGTTGGTTAAGAGCAAATTGTGTATGAGTATGCTGCTGGATGTTGCTAACTTTCGGAAAAAACATGAAGTTGGTATGACAACATTTAGAAAAAAAATGCTATGTTACTTGGAATCGTCATCGAAAGTCCCCGACTGAAAGCAAGACACCCGCTTCCAAAATAAAGTTCATGGGGTAAAAGGTGCATTTAGAGTTTCATGATTTATTCACCAATATAACGGGGAAAGGAAAGTTTCATTTAGAACCAGTGAGTAAGTGCTACAGTGTGTACGCAAAAGTTACAGTCCGTAAAACGGACCGTTGAATACCCCATCCTATCCCATTGTAAAATGCTGATGGCATAGTTATTTTTCCACATTTTATAAGTAATGCAAACTTCGAAAAGGGGCGTGGTCCAACCGCCCTAATTACAAACTATTAATTAGAAGACATTTCCACAGATATTTCCAAGTTACATTTAAATGTACGTAAAAATACAATTTTTTAGTTCAAATTCAATATTTTTGAAAAATTGACCCCTAAAAGGGGGCGTGGCTAAGAACTTTGTATGAACAAAATCTGGACTGAAGTCTCGTTTACCTAACATGTTCCTTTTTTTGTTTCATGCTTTCCTAAATTAGGCTCAAGGCCAGTCGAAATTAAGTTTTTCTGGGAAATTTTAGGTTTTTCTTTAATTCTGCCTCCAAATGTGGGCAGGGCCCAAAGTCTTGCATGAACGAAGTGGGGAACTAAGCGTTTTCTACATAAAATATTAAGTAAATTTTTTCAATTTCGAGCAAAAATATTGAGTAAACCGCATTTGAAAATTTACCCTTAAAATAAATGCCACGCCTACTAGAGGAGGTTAACCAATTAAATTTGTTTTTTTTTGTGTCTTAAATTCACTAGAAGATGCAAAATGTTAAATTTCAGCCGTTTAGAACGTCTTACAGTTTAGAAAAATCTGGAGATAGTTGAACATTTAGACTGATTCTGGGCGTGTCTTTGGGCGGATTTCAAAAATTTTTACACTTGTACTGCTTCGCATGACGTGCATCTAACGTACGAAGTTTCAGCACCCTAGCTCAAAATTTAAGGCCTAAAAACATGTGACATACAAACGGACGGACGGACGGACGGACATGGCTCATTCGATCCAGAATTCGGTCTCGATCCATTATTATTTCACCGTGTTACAAACTATGTGACAAACTTAATATACCTCCTATCCTATGGGATGGGGTATAAAAGCGGAGAGTAACAGACACAACTCAAAATACCAGGAAAACTAAGATGTTATGAGAAACACGAGAAACAATGCACGTAATACTCTAACCAATTTTGAAAAATAAGAAAGGTTACGCCTCCAGAATGGGGGCGGGATGAGAAATATTTTTTTTTATCCTCTGTGTAGTGTAGATACAAGAATTTTTTTCAAGGAAGATTAAGAAAACTGTTTTTTTAAAGCCCCATCCACAAAAATGGGTGGAGACACATAGTTTATATGCCAAAAACTTGACTTATTTAAAGCTTCAAACACCTACGCCTTAACCCTTGTACACATGATTGCCAGCTCTGACATAATTGTCAGATCTGTCAGTGGTAAAATTGTCCCAAATATCATGAAATATACTTACTTACTTACTTAAGGTGGCGCTACAGTCCGGGGTTGTGCTGGGCCTCAGCCAACAAGCTTTGCCAGCCAGATCTGTCTCTAGCTAGCCGTCTACAGTTTGGCACGCGGAACTGGCTAAGGTCCCCTTCGACTTGGATTCAAAGATTTTCCGGGCCGGAGCGTTGGTGTCCATCCGCTCTAGATGACCCAGCCATCGTAGACGTTGTGTTTGGACTCTTTAGGCTAGGTCGGTGTCGCTGTACAGCCCGTACAGATCGATGTTAAATCTCCTCACCACTCTCCGTCTATGCAGACGGGACCATAAATCGTCCGAAGAATTTTCCTCTCGAAGCAGCCTAAAGTGTTTTCATCCGCCTTTGACAGGGTCCATACTTCAGCACGGTAAGGCAGGACTGGGATGATGAGGGTCTTATACATGGACACTTTAGTTGCTCGAGCAAAGCCCTCTCTTTGCTACTCAAATGCCTTCTTAGCCCAAAAAAACAGCGATTGGCAAGAGTTAGTCATTGTCTGAATTGATAGCGGAACCCAGGTAGACAGAGTCCCTAACTACCTCAAAGTTATAGCTGTCGATGGTGATGTTTTGTCCAAGACTTCGGTGTTGGGTGTCTTTTCTGATGACAGCATATACTTGGTTTTGCCCTCGTTGACTGCTAAACCCATATTCGCCGCTTCCACCCCAATACTCACGAAGGCTTCACTGGCATCACGCTTTGTTCTTCCGATTATGTCAATGTTGTCTGCGTATGCAAGTAGTTGAACGGACTTTTGAAAGATTGTACCTCTGGTGTTGGCGCGAGAGTTCTGCACAATTCTCTAAAGTATGATGTTAAAGGAGTCGCATGACAGGACGTCGCCTTATCTAAATCCTTTTTTGACATCAAAGGGGTCGGTGAGGTCTTTGCCGACCTTGACGGAACAGCGTGAATTTTTCATCGTCATCCTGCACAGACTGACGAGTTTGGCAAGGGTGCCAAAACTAGACATTGCGCTACATAGCTCGTCTCTATAGATGCTGTCATACGCGGCCTTGAAATCGTTGAAAATTTGGTGCGTATCGATTTGGAATTCCTGGGTTTTCTCCAAGATCTGCCGCAGTATGAATATTTGATCGATGGTGGACTTTCCTGGCCTAAAGCCACACTGATTTGTGCTCATCAGATTGTTGACAAACGGCTTCAGGCGTTCACACAGTACAGCAGAAAAGATCTTGTATGCAATGTTAAGAAGATTGATGCCTCTGTAGTTGGCACAACTCAGAGGCTCTCCTTTCTTCACGATCGGGCAAACAATGCTGAGGTTCCATCCGTCGGGCATGCTTTCTTCCGACCATATCACTTACAGATAAGCTGGTGCATGCTCGTAGCCAGCTCATCGCTAGCGGATTCAAAAAGTTCGGCAGCGTAGACACAGCTACTTTCACCTCTTCCAGTTCGGGTGGGCGGTATCGTTCGTATGCTTCGTTGGCAACGTCTTCGCCCGGGTTCAATGGTTCGTTCTGCCTGACAGCGGTATTTGGTTCGTCTTCGCCGTTATACAGTCTGCAGAAGTGGTCTTTCCAAATCCTCAGCACCGACTGCGATTCTACAAATCATGAAATATACTTGGTCACATTTTATAGGAATTTTTGTCACTGACACGTCACTGACAGAAGTCCTAAATATCTTGAAATGCTTTTGTCCACATATTTGGGACATATTTTTCACTATAATATCTTACAATATTGTTAGTTCTGGCAATCGTGTGTACATAGCTTTACAAATAATAAACAAAACAGAACACATTGACAATTTTTTTAAAAGCTTTTGAACCGTTTTAGCTAAGAAAAAGTTTTCTTAGCATATTTGCACACTTCATAAATTTTATGAAGAGCCACATCCCTGATGGGCGAGTAAAATATACTTGTGTTCCCAGCCGTCCATGTGCAACAAAAATAACTTTAAAACGAAACTCCTACAGTTTTAATCAGAGTTATAAAACCCGCCAAACTTTTAGCATCAGCCGGGCAACTTGACAGAAGTATGTACATAACGAAAACCGAGTTAAATTCGTGAGTTAAAAAAAAGATGAAACTTACCTCGTGTCAATTGGTGCACAGCCAATTTGACTTTTGAAAAGTTTCCACGTCCGATATCGCCGCAGAATCTGTACAGACCGATACGCCTCCCGAGGGCCACCTGAAAAACGAGGATAAATAGAATTCAATTAGCAAGTTCATGAACTTTCGATTTTTTTTTAGGTTTTTTAAACATCAAACCTCAACTATCAGAGCTTTCATGGGGACCTGTTGTAAAACGGCCATCATCAGACACACACATACATTTTCTCCAACCCTCCTCCGAGCTAATGAACCAGAAATGGTATGCTGCCAGCTTGAATTAGTCTTCTCGCCCGGGACCAATAATGTTGGGCTAGACAGGAGGTAGGAAACAGATTTATGGTGTCTGCCATTTATTCCTGTTGACTGTTTTTGAAATTGACTGCATTCCGTATAAGGAAAAGTTGGCCCGATTTCAAAGAAAATTAAGTTTTCCACATATGGAAACTTGGTCCTGCCATTTTCCCCCCCCCCCATTACTGCTATATTATTGCCGAAAAGTTTTTGGTATTTCTGGAAAATGGGAACCCTTTCCTTTGTGTATGTGTGTATGGGGGCGGAAAGGTCGTTAATTACAAAAACCTATAGCACACCCTCGGGTGTGCCGCCTTCGTCTGTTCCAAGTTCCGTAGATTTTGCATAATTGAAAACGGCACCGAGCCGCCTTCGAGAGTCTCTCGCCGTAGACCCTTTCTGCCGTTTAACTCGAACATTGCCACCTCTGATTGCCACCCTGTCGAATAGATTGGCTGTGGCGGGTTGTAATGTCGGAATTACGTCCATGACCAAGGTTAAGAATTTAAGTCATGAGAGGGTGGGTGCGGGTTGTGACTTGCAGTATATTTGAACAACTCTAAACGGCTAGGTGGACTTTGCAGGAACGATTTAATTGTTTTGCTATTTTCGTGCTGGTGATTCTAAAGCATGCGGTGGGTTTTCCCCAAAAGGGATTAGTTCCGATTGTTTAGTGTCTGAGTAAACTGAAAGCGAATAGGCAGCGCTGAAGCGTTCTGAAAATATGTGTGTTTAGTCAGTTCAGTAGGGGAGGATTGTTTACTGAAGCGAAACGTATTCGCGAATATTAATTACCACATTATCGGGTTATTGTTATCGCAAGGTCGATAAATACAATCGAAAGGGGCGCCACCAGCAAAACTCTCATAATTTAAAAGCTTTTGCAAACTTTATCCGGACCAAAACTTTTGCCCGCCATATCAGCTAAACATTTGAGGTATTGATACTTTAATACCCACCTGTTTTCGACGTCCGACATTTCGTTCCTGCGTAATTTTGGTTATCGACACTAAAGAAGAATAATTATTCGTTGTCAGACCAATAATAATTGTCAAAAGCTAAAAACAAAATCATGCGGTGGCTTTGTTTAAGCCCGAAGAAGATTTAAAATTTGACAGTTTGTTGGGCATTGAAAACGTATAGTTCGTTAATTGATGACAGCGATAATTTACAGATTTTTTTTGTGAATGTGAAATAGACCATGCTGCGAGTTGGGTATGTACTCGTTTTTAATTTTCATTTTTGAAAGTTATCTTGACATTCGGTTGAAGATTCCATGCAAATAATTAACATGCCATATTTCGAATTCTGTTTGATTATTACGTTCATGAGCCTCTTTACATTTGAAGCATGGGTCATAGATCCAGACGTAGCTAGATGTTTTGTGCCCATAAAGAACGGGTCTCCTGTCTTACGCGGGAGCAGTTTCCTGCTCTTATAGACATGCTCATGCTTTGTTATTCTCTTCCATGAAGCTTCAAAAAATAAACAAAGACACCGGGTTTATTTAACAGCTCGGTTCAGCTGTTTGGTTTTGAAAATAATACACCATACGTTCACTGTTTGCAGGTATAATGCTATTTTATTATTTCTAAGATTTGGGGTATAGGCTGGGCAGAAAGCAGTCAGAGGCCCTTGTTCTTTGTAATCTGCGCTCTTGTTTTACTTCGGTTAGTATACGCAATGTTTTGCTTTTTAAGCCATTCTTTTACCATGTCTCCACCGAACAATAATCCGACATCAACATAAATCTTCATCTTATCTCACACAAATCTCGAGGTGAACCACAGAATTTTAAATCGTCTCGGCAAATAATTAAAAATTAATCCTCCCGCAAATCTAATTCACCAAACCTTTTTCTTTTCATTGTCACTTTCAGGCATTTTTGCGAACGTTAATAACTGTTTGCGACGCGAAAAAGCAAAATGAAACTGTCCACGTACGACAGACCTGTCAAAATATTTCTAAGCCCCATCTTATAAGATAGAAGGTATATTTAGTTTGATTCATGATTTAAGATTGAATTGAAAGAATGAGCGATGTCCGTCCGTTCGTCTTTCTCTCGTATTTGTCTGTCGGTAAACGTTGGCCTTCAGCACATTTTGATCTAAAAACCTCAAACTTCCTAACTGTGGTTTCAAGGCCCCAAGACAGCACAAGTGTAAACTTTTTTGAAATCCGCCCTCTGACACGCCTACTTTACGCAACAGCATCAAAAATCAAAACTGGGACGCTAAAATCCGTTGCTGTATTCTGTATCCCTGCTTAAGAGTGTTCTGACTGGCATCTCAAAACAAGCAATGATTCGCACAGATTGTTACTCACCAACATGGTTTATGTCACTTTTAACAGCTTTGTAACAGTTTGATGCTCGATAAAGGAAACTGAAACTCTACACTCGGATCTGTCACAAATCTGTTTCCTATTGTAAATTCTCGCTCCTTGGAAATGTAAAATATATGTTACTCGTTGTTCGTGTCAAATAAATAAATCTTGTGTTTGTAATTGTCTGGTGGAGACTGATGATAAGCCGGGATTTATTTTATTTCGGGATTTATTTTTACACATCTTCTACTAATTACAGTTTTATGGCCGGTGAAAACATAGTATAAGATCCCCGGGTAGGTATGGAACTCTTCCTAAAGATTAGATTTTTAAGCGTTTTTGTCGCACATAAAACAAATATAAACGCAGGAAGATTAAATTTTAATTCAAAAGTGTTTCCAGTGAAAAAAGATTTATTCGACGCATTTTCAATGAAATCTTCCCAATGTGGTGTAAAATAGCAAAGTCTCGAAAATCTATTAGATTCAAAACTAATTAAATTTATATTTAATTGCCTCCGAATTTTGGATTCTGTGAACCTAAATAACTCAAAAACAGAAAACGAAAACGTAAAATTCGCTGATTGGATGCAGGCCACAAAGGCGATAGTGGACCAACTTGATCAACAACTTGATCATCAATCGTATCCACAACAACAGCACCATTAACGTTAGGCGCATACCCTTACACAGCACAATAGCCACAGCTGATTTATTGATACCCAGCAGTAAATATTATTTTCGCTTGATTTGTTTAGTCAGAAAAAGAACAAAACACGTATTAAGATGTTGAGATGTGCGTGGAAGAGATTAAATAATCTCCCCTTTAAGAGAATAAATTCACATGGTAAATCAGGTGGTTAAGGGCCAGTTTTTCAGTGCGACAACATCCGAGTTTCGGGTTCAATCTAAGATTAACCCCACAAATGAACTTTTTAGTGAATTTACATCCGGGGTTAATCGCGGCTTAATTCGCCGAGTTAAAACCGGATCAAAGTCTGATGAACATTATGAACTTTTTTGAATGTTTTTTTCTGGGTTAAATTAAAGTTGCTTTGCGTGATTCTGTGGTAAAAAAACATCTTATAATAACTCGATCTTCTTTTCCTTTGTTATTCTATGTGTAGTCAGAGTGGGGAGAGAGTTAATAATCTCAAGAGCCGAAGATTTCAATTCAACTGACGGAGTTAACTCTGCACTAAAAAACTGCTCGTTGAGTTAACTCCAGATTCGTTTTGTTCCGGGATTAACTTAGTTTAAGTTGAGCTTAACTCTTCACTGGAAAACCGCTCCTTAGGGAGGATTTAAGAATGATTTGTCTTAATGGCCGATTATTGTTTGGTGGAAATTTGTTATTTCTCTGAATGCATGAAAATGGCAACCATTTAAAATTTAAGTAAACGCTAACATTTTCCACAGATACAAAAACACAAACTCAGGCAATCAATGTGTACACGCGCACAAAAATGACAGCAATTTTGACGTAAGGCTTACAAATGCCTGAATGACTTTCGTGGAAAACTGCTCCTGGTATTTATGACGGAAACCCCTGATGAATTTACTGTTGGTTTGTGAGTGTTACCACAAAAAATGTTGCGTTTTTAAAGCTGTCAACACAGATCTCGAAATTGACAAGTTGACTTGCTTTCGATGAACGCATTCACGCTTTCCTGTGTGAGTTATTAACATTGAATAAAATAGGTTTTCCTTGCACAAAAAGTAAGTTCGAAGGAAAATATTGTTCCTAAACAATTAATTTTCGCACTCGTTTGACAAATAACATGACAACCACGGCCAGCCCTTGACATGTATAGGTCTTCAAATATTCGAAAAATGATTGCCAGGGGTTAAACCTCCAATCGTCAATTAAGTAAGTTGAAGTATTTTCGATTTTCGAATGTAATTTTCTTGTCGTTTAGTTTGCTGTGGCTAAAGGGCCAACCACATAGGCTCAAGTGGGATTGCCCTAATGTCAAAATACAATGAGAATCTCACTCAAGTTCTGCCCACCGTGCGCGGTGCCCCTAAAAGTCTTAAGGGCCAACTATAATAGTCGGAAGCAAACTGATGCTAACGTCATTACCGAACGAAAAGTTAATTTTAGTTTCGTCAAACAGACAAGCAACCTGCAATTGCCTTTTGCAAAAGTATAAATCTGTTAAGTCGCAATTTCATTTGTTTTGCGAAGCGTTGTTTTTTTACGTGCATCTATTTTAAAAGATTAAAAAAAAACAAAACAATTAAAAACAATCTGTTTTCTTTTGGTTCAAGTTCGATAAAATCAGCCACACCAAACCCAATTTCAAAAGCCACGTACGAAATGTGCGGTCGGGAGCGCTCAATACGTACGAAACAAAAGTCAAAGAAAACTTGACGAAACTGACCCGACCGACATTATGGGCGCGTTATACGAATCGAATGTATTCGCACAATTTCTTAAGGCTTCGTACGTAGCATTCAGTCTATTATAGTTGGCCCTTTAAGTAAATGATTTGAAAATCGTACAAGATTTCTCTTTTTTTCACCAGCTGTCAAATTTCTACGCAAACCTCTTTGGACAAAAAGTTTTGGAAAACTCGTTTAGCCATCGAATGGCAAAACTCGTTTAGCCATTCAAACTTGCTAAACGCCGACTAGAATTTGTTTTCATTTTTCATTTATTTTAGCCCATATTTATTTTTAAAAGTGCTTTAAAAGATCCATAAAAGACGGGAACATATCAAGAATTTTACGCTGACCTCAAAACTACAAGCTCAACTGACATTCTTTGCAAATTTAAATTAAAACTTTCAAGGCAATTTGATATTCATGACTTTGAAAGTGATTTTAAATGAAAATGGGTTTCGAAAACAGAAAATTCACAAACATGTATAGAAAAACTCATGTTTTTGAAGAAGTTTTCGCGTGTTTTCACGAAAACACAGTTTTGAGTTCAATGTGTAGAGCGTATAATCCACATAAGTTAACGAAAACCTAGCGAAATCGAGCGAAATGCAATTATGGTTGCGGCATACAAATTCTGTGTGACGGGAGATTTCTAAAAGCCGACTTAAGCTCATAAAAGTTTCAAGAATTCGTTTTAACCGAACAAAATGCTGAACAAAATTAATCCTCACAAAAGTTCTGATTAGGTCGCGATTACGTCACAAAACGTACCTATATTAAAGCAACACATAGTATGCTGCTTGACAAAGTATTGGGAATATAAGGTTGTTTATCCTATAGTAGCTTAAGAAAAGGTACTACGCACTCTGAAGTCCATAATTTCATTATAACCCCTTATGTCAACGACATCAGTTTGAATACACAACACCATTCAAACCTCGTAATCAATATAATGGCAAGCTCAAAAACGTTTGACAATCGATCAACAACCGCACTGTCATTTACAAAAAGTCGACGACCCTTTGTTACAAGCACTCTTGGGTGAGAAAGTGCATATGAGTGTGCACTAGTTCCTCATAAGCGAATAGTGTAATGGGAAAATCCTATTATCTGAGTTTTTTAACATGGATGGGCTAAAAACAAACATTTACGAATGAGGCAATGTTTTGACATTGACATTGGCATGCGACCGACATGATAGTCTGTCTATTACTATTCTCGTAATGTAAGCAAAATTAAAGAAAAGCGAGTGCTTGGATTAAGGGATGTGCAGCAAAATGTTATCGCAATATTTGCGGCTTTTCACAGGGCACGTGGCCTTATTTCGAAGAGGGATCTTTTCCCCATGAACAGTGTTAGGGTTTATTGAATTTAACCTCAAAAATGCTTGCTAAGCCTTGATTACAGGTTTGATTCTTCGTGGGTGCATCATTTAAAGCATTTTAGTTTTATTTTTAAATTTTCCAACTTTTCTTGTAAGCTGAGCTAAAATGAACAAAATTTCTGATTTGGCTTCGACGAAACTCTTAAATCAACAACGAGCTAACACATCCACACAAAAACACAAAATACAAAAATTTGTTAAGCCAACTTTACCAACTATTATCCACCGCAAAACTGTTGATTAAGTCAACAGATGTCGCTCGAAGAAAACTTCTCGTGCAGCATTTACATTTCTTATCGAAAGAGTCGTAAAATAAATGCTAATAAGGACATTCGCACAACCACCGAACGCAATAAAACACATAACCGGTATACAATAAAAGGGAAATCACAAAATGTGTTCCTTCCTGTCGCATAAATTAAATGAAATTTTACCCGATTCATCTTCGTTCCCTGTTGAACGATGCTAATCGCAAGCGAATGCCTGCCAGCCCAGCATATGTGTCAGAAACTAGACGTCATGTTGCCTGCTCGAGAAGACCCGGAATGTCTTTCTTTTTAAAAGCAATGACGATGACGATGCTCGTTAATTTACACGCCACCATAATATCTACTATCAATTTCCGTCAGTCAAATGTGTGTCCCTTTGTCATTAATACACTGCGACGCAGGCTACGCAAATCCCTGTCACCTTTCAAATAGGCCCGCAAGGCATCAGAAAAGTTACAGAGTACAGACATGTTGACTTACGAACACAAGCTGCCAGGCTGGCATCATTCATCAAAATCGATCGTATGAGGCGCAAATCTTCTTCACAATAAGGATATCGAGACTCTATTTATGGAGGCAATATTCCATATCGCAAGGAGATCCTATTGTTATGCGTTGGTATTCTGCGGGTGTGGTTTTAAGGCAAATTACACCCCAGAGGGAAAGGAATTTTGTTCATGCCTCATTTGTGCTGCCACGTAGAATGTGGCAATGGCAACCAAAGCTGAAAGCCACCAAACTCATTTAAACAGGCATTAAAAATGTTTGACTTAATTGCTTGGAGAAATTTAAGCAAAATTTTGCGGTCGCCATGAAGGAAAGAAATTTTGCGAGTCCTGCTGCGTTTGGCATGACTTTTGGAAAGTAATTTATTTTATCGTTCCACAATAATTAAGAGGCTGAAAAGTTTTTGTACTATTTTTGTGTTTAGAGTATTGTTGACGAAGAGAGTGGCAGTTGTGGTAAAAATTAGGCTTAAAATAATTACAAGGCTTTCTAAGTTTTGATTGATGACAGCTTAAGAAAACAACCGATGGCATTTAAAGGCATGAAATAAATTTTAAGCGGGAGGAACAGTGGCGTTGTGGGAAATTTGGCTGCCAGAAATGACATTTCAACACGATAGATAAGCTTAAGGCTATGTTAGCCGAGTCAATAGCAGCTTGGATATTTAAAGCAGTTTTTTTTATCCGACCCAGGGAATATTAATTTTAATGCATAGTTTGTAATACAGTGAAAAAATCATCGTAGACCCTTAAAACTTTTTACAGATATGTTCGAAACCGACAGGTGAATCGATTAAGCCATGTCCGTCCGTCCGTCTGTATGTGTGAAGGTTTAAGGTCTTCAAAATCGAGCTAGAGAGCTGAAACGTACACGACTGGCTTTTTTTGTTGAACAGACCAACGGTGAAAATTGGCTAAAACCGCCAACGGCCACCTCACTACTGGCCTTGATGTGAGACAATCTCTATTTTACATTTTTTTTCAAAATGCCATTTGGTCAAGTAAGACAAGGCGTAGGAGCTCAAATTTTGGTATTGAGCAATATTGGCCCGATATCTTTGACAAGGTGAAAATTGGACCGCCCACAATATCGACCATGCGCACTTTTAGCATGTTAGATCCATAAAAACCCGATTTCTCGGAAAGTTAGGTATAAGTTATTATATTACTATTTGCTAAGTTTGCTTCATACAAAGTTTTAAGCTCCACCTACTTTTACGGGACGTTTTCGGGAAAAAACGTTTTTTTTTCGATAAAATTTTCGATTCTAACGCATTTCTTCATCGTTCCCACGAAATTATAATTAATTCATTTAAATTTTTAGCCCACACCCATATTTGGGGGCGTGCTAATACAAGGTGTATATGAATTCGGGCCAAAAAGCTTTTAGATTTGGGGTTACACGGTATACAGCGTCGGGTGGTATATAGAAGTTTGTTATAGACGAACTCTTGCACTTACTCACTTGTATTTTTGTTCGTTATTTCACGCCCAAGTTACGTGCAGGTCTCCCGGAAAGCCAGCAATTTCACCTGGAAAGCACTGGCAAAGTCCGGCAAATGCATTGCTATTGGCATTTTAGGTGATTCCGAAGTAAACACCTGCCCCCACACTATGACCGTGACGACGTTCATTACCAATTTGTCCCTCTTCCAAGAACACGCTGGTTGGAAACTTGTAAGGGGACTGGAGAAAGAAAATTATTTCATAAGAAAAAAAGGTTTGCGAGTTAGAACACCCTGTGAGTAATTATCTCAAATCCGCATACGGAATTCTGTCCGCAATCAGCTGCAAATATTTACCTGGCTTCGAGCGAAAGTGAAGTTTTTTCCCCTTAAATTAGGCACGAGCTCGGCTTCTACCAGCTCATCTTTCTTTTTGCACGGAGCTGTCGGCGGACAAGGATCTTAGAATAAAAGGAGCAGAGTGACCCGCACCATGTTTATAATTAAAAGATTAAGGAACTTCTCTACTTCCCAAAATTTTAAGTTTATAAAGCTTTGGCTAGTATCCAAATTAATTTAGGTTGTTGAATTAACCCATCGACGGCTGCTAATCTTGGGGTAAAAGATTGGCTTACCTCAGGATCGGCTAAGCTAGAAGCCTATTAAATCGACTCGTGAATAAAAATTGACGCTCAAACGCTTTGCTGAAGATGGGCAGTGTGATCCTACATCGTGGGCAAAGCCAAGACAAGATCATGTTAACAAAATTCTTATCTTCTTGTTGTTGTTTTATTTAGGCGCGAGGTTATGATCTCAATTGAGGGATCATAACCCTCCGACTCCTACTGCAAGCCTTGTGGTCCGCTTGTGAGGTACGCCGATCGGACCGGCAGGCAATTTGGATTTGGATCACTTCATCACTGTGTCCAAATAAATGCTGTTTCGTTGTATTTGCTTAGGTTAGGTCTTCCTCTCTTTCGCGACTGTGTTGGAGTGTTGATTGACATTGCCATTTTGACAGGGCTCATAGGATCTATCCTTTAAACATGGCAATACCAACTGAGTCGGTAGTGCTCGAACCTCTTCGAGAGAGGTTCTTTAACGTGGAGGCTTCCTCGGATCTTTGTACTTCTTTATAAAAAAAAAAATATCTGATTTCTTGACATCAACAGAGTGTCTGTCTTGTATGGCGATCTGCAAGATCTTTCTTCTAAAAGCGAGGAGAAGATGAGGCATAAGACCTATTATTTTTATGATACGAGTGTTGGCTGTCACACTTTGGAAGCACCACCACCTAAGCGCCCCGCCATAAGCGCGTATCGGGATTCGGAAATTAAAGGTTCGACACTCCGTTTCTTCCTTTTTTCTTTTTTCATATTTTGTTTGGCTTCTCTGAGAACCTGCCGGGTAACATCTCCGACTCTAGTTGTTTGGTTATCACATCAGGCCTAGAAATACGCAACAACGTCCGAATTCCGGATACTCTGCACGAATGAATCCCGGGAGAAAGTCTGCATGAAAAGCCAGCATGCCTAACGCTACTCAGTGACCGAACACCCACCTCCTTAGCTTCTGCACGGACGAGCTAGAAAATCGTGTAGTCCTAAGTTTTAAGGACAGGTTACAGGTGCAGGAGAGGGTAGCTGGAAGACTAAAACGGTACAATCATTTGCCCAATTCGAGCCTGCAATCAGTTTTGTAATTAACCCCGCAGGCCTTACCAAACCGCATGCACAAACGCACGATTAAGCCACAACCATGCTTATCAATCAATTGGATTTATCGCTAATCGATATAATCAGAGCGACATAAAAACCAACGATCTTCGACACCTACCTGACAAATCGAGCGTGAACATCGGTTGGGTTGTGCACAACCTTCGTTGAGAACTTGGGTGACTCTAAAGAGTGTACGAAATTTTGGTACTTATAATACATTTACACCAGCACCTCAATTCAAAATTTAGTGAAAAAATTTCGAAATTCAATTTTAGCATCCAAATCCAAATTTAGGCGTTTTTCGTGGGCGTGTCCTAAACTAAAATTTCAAATGTTCCAACAATAATTTGCGCAATAACGCCAAATTTCAACCTTGTGGCTGTGATGGTGGATTTATTGCCAGATTTAACGCCCCACAGTGATGACGTATGCTATTCAGAATCCAGTGTGCCCCCTAATATATCACCAATTTGAAAGAATACTCAGACTACTTATAACGAGAGTCATGAGAATAAGTGAGAACATTTTTCATAAATGCTAATAAGGCTTCTGCATGCACCATAAATCAATATTAATAAGGCTCCTGCACTACTGCTCCTTCCCTTTCCAGAATTGGAACGAGCTATCCTTATCTCGCGATCTCGATCTTAAGTTTGCTGACAGCAATGTAGGTGAGTGGCACGATTTATTTGGAAGACTTATTTCGATATTGGATGAAATTTTTTTTGAACAGCACTGCCAGCCTCGAGGATTTCCTTCAGGAGCCTTAACCCTCAGTTACCTTCTTTGGAGTCCTGTCTCAGTACAAAATACTCTCCCGAAGCCACATAATATGCATGGTCTTAAGAGCTCTAGTTGAAATTCACAATCTAACAAATAATTCCTTGAAATAAAACTCGATAGCAATTATTGGACAAAACAGGTCCAAACTAAATAAGCCTTTTAAAAAGGAAATTTTCGTCCGACTTGGCCAAATGGAAAAGATTGAAATGGGCACACAAAAAACACGTTGAGTTTATATTATGCTTTAAAATAGGAAGCAGCTCTGATCAACAAAGCTTTCATGATTCAATAAGGATCTTCCCGAGTACTGATTTTAATGCTGCAACCCAAACGCTGCTTTTGTAGTTCGGGCACCATTCAAAGTACTTGGTGGAAGCTTTATTGTCTACTGAATAGCCTCATGATTTACATTTACGCTTTGTTATACAAACATAAAAAAGATTGTGTATAAATTCTCTTTGACATCTTTCCTATCTTCTTTTCATTTTCAATCATTTTGCAGAACAATTGAGCGACAAAAAAAGTCCGTCAATAGTCAAAGGAAACTATGAAGACTGAAACTATGAAGACTGACTCGTCCCATTGCCATAATTCAACGGAGAGGTATTTAATTTATTAAAAGACCTGGACAACTCCCCGCTGAACAATGCAGTAAGTTTGAACTTTTAATTAAATTTTCCATAGCAATTCAAACTGAACTGTAGAAAATCACTCATGACGCGCTCTCCAAGTTGATTCAGCCTTACCGGGACACAAAAAGGGTTCAAGTACTTCTCTCGCCTCTTCATAGTTTCCAATGAACCGGAAACATTATGCATAAACGAGATAACTTCTCCTCCAGCCGTAGCTATACCATAATTCATCTCGACTACAAATGATTTTATCGGATTAAACTTAAGTCCTACTACTATCCTACATGAGTGTCCCACTTTGCTTCTCTTATTCAATAATCCTCTTAGAGTTGAGAGGAAAAATGCAAAAAAAAAACAAGAAACTTCAGAGGAACAGAAAAAAAAACCCAACAAATTGATGTCCTTACTTACCTCGTGTCCACATCTTGGATCAGTCTGTAGGGCTTTCGTAAGCCGCTGATATGGTGGTGTTGTAGGCGATGGTGGTACAGGCGACTCCTGGAATTCACTGACGGTATCCACGACTGCGAATTTTATGCAAAACTTTTTTTTATTTTATATGAGTATTGGGAGGCGAATCGTCCTGTTTTGGGGCTCTGTATCCGCGTTTACTTTTTTCCTTTTTCTCAGAATATATTGCCGCCAATTTGGTTGGGTAGTATGATAGCCAGATGCTTTGCTCACTTTCAGTTCGTTGGCGACTTTCACAAGAAATAAAATTGAAAATTTATGGTCACTGTTGGAACTTTCACCTGAACCATAGCTCTTTAATTATTTATGAGAGACAGCCTGGTGAAAGAGTGTGAGTTCCGTGGTGGAGAGTTCAGCTTGTATGCGTGGAGAGAGCAAAAAGCTACAAAATTTATAACGACATCAGTTTTAATGCCATCACTTAAGGGGGCGATTCGCATGAGTTGTAACGCCACCGTGTATCTGAAATTGGAAGAGGAACAGAAAAGTGTTTTAATATCAGGAAGTATTAATATTTAACAAAACAAAACTTTATGGGAGTGTGTTTTTTGGCAACATGGGGGTGTGTTTTTTAGGGTGGGTCCAGTCAATTTGTTATTTTGTTTTTAGTACTCAAAGTTTGCCTTTTTGTATGTAAGAAGGATTTAATAAAAATTACTACTGTAATGTAGGAGAGACAATCACCCGCGAAAGATCCTAAGGGTACTAATTGAAATATGGACGGGTACTAATTGAAATATGGATAAAAGGGTACTAATTGAAATATGGACGGACATGCCTAGTCAGGTAGAGGACGATGTAGTGAGAGTGAAGAGAATTTATGCAAATCTACCTTCTATTCCCCTGAAATCTGATCAACTAAGCCAATGAACAGATTCTCGCAAAATAGGATTAAGCAAGAAATTTCTTTCTTACAAAATACCTTCTAGGGCAGTGTTTCGGAAAACAAACGTTTGCACTGGAAATTGTCTTGAGCTGGGTCGTGTACGAAAGATCGATTATCTGAGCTCAGTGTATCACGCCTTTAAATATCTTCCAAGGCATGTAAAATATGCTGCAAGATTTTAAAAAAGCGTCTTCATAACCTGGAGGAATATCAATCAAATATCAAAAACCCTACGCAGCACTAACACGATGGCCTTTAACCGTCTGAAGGGTCTAAAGAAGTCCCCTGAGTCCGCTTGAGCGACTGTTTTTAGTTCCTTCAGGAGGTTAAGCGCCGTTCTTATTTCTCTAGAAGCGGTTCTTACTTTGCTGAGAGAACAACATTATATACGCTTCCATCGAAGAACTGACATGTCAGAAACTGGCTCCCCTGAAGGCAAGGGTTGTATCTGACCATGCTGCCAAAGTCAGTGTAGTCTTGTTAAACACGTTGCTTTTCCGTCTAGCTCCAATTTATACTTTGTTAAATTGAAATCAGCCTCTTAGGGATGCTTTTCAGTGTAGAGTTAAGCCCAACTAAGATCTGTTAATCCCGGAACAAAACGAATCTAGAGTTAGCCCAGTTAGCAATTTTTCACTTCAGAGTTAGCTCAGTCTATAAAAAGCTGTTCTCCAGAGTTTGATCCGGGATTAATATACCAAATAAGCCGAGATTAACCTCAGATCGGAATGACTGAGATCCTAATTTCTGAGGTTGATCTCAGTTTGACTCTAAAGATTGGATGAGATCGCAATTAAAAACTGGCCCTTAATATCTGAAGTAGAAGTATAAGGAATTAGTTTAGAAGGATTGAGGCATATCAAAGAGTTAAAGGTCCCTGTAACATAACGTCAACTGGAGTCTTATTAAGAATAAGATTTCCTTTGTCAGAGACTAACTTCACCTTTTTCTTATTTCCAGCTTCTTTGGTAAGTAGAAGACATTGGTAATGGTTTTTAATTTAACATTGGAAATGGTTAATAATTTAACGCAAGACGATAGAGATCAGCTGCTGTCATGGCTAGTTGATACAAAAAACAGTTGGAGAAGGATGTGAAATGCAAAGATACAGAATGCGCTTTTTAAACAGACTAATTCAAACCATTTAGAAATACAGAACTCATAATAAGAGGTACGCCTAGATCCGTGGGAAGATCTGTTACACTTTATTCTAACCTCAGGGATAACCCAATAATCGTACTTGTAGGAAACCTCCTTATTTCGGTTAGGTTACAAAATAAAAACAATAATTCGAAAATGATTTCCCAACCGCTTTTACCACTCCTGAATTCCCAATACACCAACCTTTGTCGCAAAATTTCATGTATACCACCATCCCCGCTTGTAACGATTCTGAAGTTTCAGTGGTGCGGTCTTGGGAGAGGAATATGTAAAGGCCAAGGATAACGATCTATTTTATACATGGCCAAAGGGAGAGGAGTTTTACATCGAACGTCGAGGTGATCGTTCCGACTAAAATCGCTAGCGGACCAGTAAAACAAATAGCGAAAATTGGCGGAGACTAACCTGATGTGTGACCCAAACATTGGCAAGACAGTCAGTCAGTTTTTGAATATGGGATCTAGAGGTCGATATAGCGAGAGTTTTAATCGCGGTTGAATTAAATGTACAGTCGTTTGCTAAGAACATAAGAAAAGCTAATTAAATTCGTCTTTTATGAAGTTGTTCAAAAAGCTAAAGGCTTTAAATTTAGAAGCATAAGGCAAACGTAAGACTTTTATGTAGAACAAATGCGTATAAAGAATAAAAGAAGCCCAAAAAAGTCTAAAAATAAATATACCTACCTAGCCGAAAAGAAAAAAATATATAGAAGGAAACCACAAAATATGACAAAAGTTGTAGATATTAGTATTTTCTAACTTTCATGTATATGTAGTATGTGCCTCCGGCACTAAAAAAAGTGATTTTTTTAGTTAAAAACGTCGGAGTTTTAAGTCGAAATGTATGCAACCACCTAGTATAAAGCAGTTAACAGTTATATTTTTGCATCCCGCCTACTTTTTGGAGGCGTGGCCGTACTTTTTTTGGTATGGTCGGGTATTTTGGATCCGTCGTAGATGGACTGAAGTTTTGCATACGCACTGTTGCACTTTCCCTGTCAATTTTTTCCCTGTACTCTGGGCACAGGTTTTTATACCCCATCCCATAGGATAGAAGGTGTATTTAGTTTGATTCATAGTTTGTGACATAAGAAAATAATCACCTTAGACCCCCAAGACCTTAAGGCATATGATCGAGACCGAATTGTAAGTCGAATGAGCCATGTCCGTCCGTCCGTCCGTCTGTCGGTAGTTCTTAGGCCTTACATTTTGAGCTAGGAACTAAAGCAGTACAAGTGTAAAACTTGTGCATAAGCTATTAACTCAAATGAATAAATTTTTGCCACGCCCACCTTTGGGGGCGTTCTAAAGTAAGAAATCAAATTTTTCATATAAAACTGTGATCAACACGTGTAGACCCCATCTGATAAAAAATATGAAAAAAAAAATGTTGCTATTGAAAAAGGCTTGATGCCATGCCCCTTTTTTTAAAGAAGGTTCTTAACTGACAAATTCCAAACTTAATTAAAGTTAATAAAAACTGAAATTTAACAACCAAGCTTTTTGACGCATTTTGGGGTTGACAGTGGTCAATTGGGATGGGATATCCAGCGATTCGCCTAGGCGGATTGTAACCCTCCCACTAGTTTAGTTATCGTATCGGTTATAAATGTAAGTTTTTTTAATTTGTTTTCTAAACCATTTCAGAAAACTTTGTTCGAAACGTAGTTTTGAAGGATCTTTTTTTAGAAATCTAGAAAAAAAATATGGAAAAATTTTAAAAACTTCTTCATACGTTTTATATACCCCGTTTATCCTACATGTTAATCGCTTTGAACGATATCGAATCAAATATCAAATTCAAAGCGACTCCGAAATGCGCATAGACGGTTGAAACGGTTTGAATCGATTGACTTTAAAATTTTTGTCACAAATTGTTCGAGTTTGACATAAAACACAAACTAATTTTCAAACCGGTTTATTTGAAACCACTTGATTAGTTTGCGCATAAACATGACAGTGGAATCGATGTAAGTCAAAGCGGTAACAATTTAATTGGATTCATTTTTCCGGATAAACAAGGTAATATACAAACCAAATTTCATTGTAATCGGTAATTTAATCGTTAAGCTACCAGAATATTTTGAAAAATAACTCTTGAAATGTTTTTGAAGCTCTCGGGCTAAATCTCACAATCAGTCAAATATTCAAAAATTTCTGTACCTATTTTTCCCGAAAATTACAAATAGTTCCTGACGTGTGTGATTTCAGTGGATGGGATGAAAATTTCTTCACGATTTGATTTAAGCCTTTGCTTAAACTGCGGTTGCTTTATGTTTAAATTAATTAAAAAGTATTGACCTTAAACACGTTACAAACGGGCACATGTTTTCTATTCCTTATTTAGGCAAAACATTTTTTGCCTTTTTTACCATCAAATTTTAAATTGTGTTCCTGTCTTTAACTTTATTTCTCTTCGTTCTTGTTTTGACCTTTGTTTTTAATATTGAATTTAATAGAAAGAAGCCATTTTTGTTCAGCAAAGTTATTCATTTACATATTTATGATTTCAATTTTTTGGTTCGACCACAATATTTGACCATAATGTAAATATTGGTACCGTAATGGGTTAAAAAATCCTCTCTGAGTGGTTTTATAATAAGCCTTTCAATGAGTACATTGTTAATTCATTTTATAATGGGAGAATCGCCTCTTTTCTTCCGTATGCGTATTGACCAATTTTATTCATGATTTGCTTAATCAAAAGCCCCGTAATCGAAACATACAATCACCTAACATCTCTTGTTTGTGTTCTAAATGACGCTTTTTTGCAACATTTCTGAAATAATGGAAACGACGTTCGGCACCAAATATACAGCACCGATATTCTCTGTTACGCAAGATATTTTGACCAGACTTTGAACCAGCTTTTGAATTTGTGTCAAAGAGAGAATGGTGCAGTCCAGGTTACCTAAATTTGCCAGCAGCTTCCCACTTAAACCTTCGAAAATAGAAAATATCAAAAGATATGAAAGTAAATTCCATTTCACTTAAATCAGTGAATAAAAAAATTATATCTTGACCATAAGGAAGCAGGAAATCTGTAGAAAAAAACCCCACTCAATATGTATCTCCTGGCAGATGTTACATCAAGAGGATGAAAATATTCCACATACGCCAGAGCAGACTCAAGCAAATCTGCTTGTCAACTCGTGACGTGGAGTTATCCTCCATCTCACACATATTGCATCTATCGATCTGCCCTAGTTATTGCATCTGACCGGATGCAACCTGTTTTCCATGGTTGGAAAAAGGATCCAAAAAAGTGATATGTGCTGATGGAGAAACTTTTTAACAGTCAATATTGAGTGGATGTCATAACTGCACATCACATAATCCTCCGAAGGTCCTGTTGGTTTATCGAGCTGCCTAAAAAAGTTAGCATATTTGTGACTATTCGAGCATGATGGTTGAACCACTCCGAATTCTATTTCTGTTTTTTTTATTACAAAAAGGATATCTGAATTATTTAACGAACCGAGCTAAAGCATTAAAAAGCTTTTAGTTCAAATCATTTAGCAGCCTCATCAAATATATAAAAAATAAGAGTTTGTTGGAAGTTGGGTTTTTTTTTCCTGTTTTGCATAATTTTCCAGAATGGAGAGAGTCAGAAAGGATGACATTAAAATTTCATTTAACGTAATTACAGATGGCGTATGTGCCTTTACTTGTATGCGGGTATATACATAAATTAATCATGTTCATGTAGGCCTTTATACCAATTAAAATTTGTTCTCCATCGCGTAAAGTATATATGTATGCCTTTTTCAAGGCAAAACATTTTCGACGCTGTCCGCTAAAGCCACAATCTCGTTAATTAAACTGAATGTTAATTTTGTTTTTATGCCTTTCGGCTGGTGCTTCCTTTCCCATCTGCTATATTTATTTTTGCTTCGCAATCATTTTAAGTGAATCCTTTGAGCCTGATTCCATGATATTGAGAGTGTTGGCACATTAAAGGAAAATGTCTTAATTAGGTAATTTCTCAGTGAGGATACCAAATACAACCGCTCTGTGACCATAAAGTAAATGTTGTTGACAAGTGAATTCTCATCATCATCAATCCAAGCCACACAATTTCAATACGTGTTTGTGATAATGCGCCTGCACATGCATTCGCTGCTTGTATCCTTTTAATGCCATTGAGTAATGAATGCAGGCAAATACATTGCATTGGGAGTGATTCAGTGCACTCATTGGACAGGTGGGGCAGACCACCTGGAAAATATTATGCAGTGCAACCGAAAACCAACGAGACCGAGTTAGGTTCACCCACAAGTCCAGGCAGGAGCCGAGTTGGTCAAAATGGAAAGATTTTGGTTTTCATGTTTGATGCAGTCAACTTAGCGATCCTTTATCATGTGTGTCACTTGGATAGGTCGTACAATGCAGGAAAACCATTTCGAAATGACATGTGGTGAATAATATGCATGGGTGGCCTGCAGACTAATTGGGACGCTTTTGCTTTGTCAGTCATTGAAGACCGTTATGATTATTGGACTAGCTACTTTAGATCTTGTTTAAGTAAGAATTTTGCAAATGTTGGGAGTAGGAGTGACACAAGTTATGCCAACTGACTCCAGCTAATTAAAAAGACTGCACTGCCAGATGCACTTCCACTGCAACTTGAGCTGCGTACGAGAGGTTGGATTTTTAGATTTAGAGCTCTTAAGGCACTTCAAAGTTAAATTTTCTTGGTTTCATATGATTTTCTGTGTATACTGGTAGGAAAACAGACGGCTTTCTCTAAAAAAATCACCGTGAGTCCTCTGGTATGTCACCATCGTCTTACTTTAAGTTGTCTATACATCAGGACCGTAAATCGTAATGCCTACCACGGCCCAATACAACAAGTGGACATTTGTTGACAAACGGATTTTGGATTCAGCATAATCTCCTCTCGCAGGGAAATTTTGTAAGTAGTGATTAGTTCCAAAAAAGACTACATATCAGCGAGTCAAAATCTAGCATGTGACTTGTTTTCTCATAAACGTACAAATAACTGCTCGTACCGATAGGAAGTTGCATTTTATTCCGATTTTCGATAATTTTTAAATCTGGCGAACACATACTAATCAAATCCACGGCAACGCAACGTCATTGAATATAGCCCTCGAAGTCGAATCCCCATTACCTTCTGACGCATTTGGCTCGGCAAGTACTAGTTTTATATTGATTGAATAAAAACAAATAGTCTCTCAATAACTCGAAATCTCAAAAGCTTTTCAAAATACTTTGCTTAAACTTTTCCGTTTGTTTCAATATGTCAGATATCCGTTTTTTATCTGATTTTTCCAAAGAGCTTGCTATGAATGTTTTCATTCGCAGTTTTTCGGTGGAGACATAGTAGGACCTTCATATTCAGGTTTGCTTAAATCACATTATAAATAATAAATAAATAGAGTGGCGCAACAGCTCGAGGTGAACCAGGGCCAACTTCTCAACAATGTATGCTGGTGTGTTAATTTCTTCACATACAAGGGGACCTACAATTTTTTGCCGAATCCGAACGGCATTTTGAGAAGTTTTTCAAGACAATTAATACTCTCGGAGGGCTTATTACCGAGTAATAAGCCCTCCGAGAGTATTAATTGTCTCGGAGGGCTTATTACTCGGAGGTGTAATAAGCCCTCGCGGAGGTGGGGACCGTGAAAAAGAACAAGTCTTTTTTTTCAGGTGACGATGGCAGGATTCGAACCCAGACCTCTGGCGTAGTAAGCACACACACTAACCACTACGCCACGGCACCCCTTAAATCACATTGATGCTGTATAATATGTTTCCACCGGATACTATTTCATAACTAATCTCGATAACATAAATCTCGAGACTTACCATATAAATTTAAATCCTCTCGGCAAGCGATTCAAAATAAATCCCCTCATAAATCTCATTCACCTTTTCCACAAACCTTTTTTTATGACATACTCAACGCTTTTCGCATACCCTTTTAACAGTTTCGGATTTAAAAAAGGAAACTGAAACCTTCAACGTATAAAAGATCTGTCACAAATACGTTTTCTATTGGGACTTTTACAATGGAAAAGTTGAGATGTCACCGTAACTCTCTTTTGAGTCCTAAAATTACAGAAAATGAATGCTCCTGTAAAATTCCGTCACATTGTGCTAAACGCAATCCTGACAAATTTGGAATAATGACGTTTTTAAAAGTGACACTTGGCCGAATATTAACATTTGGCCTAATGTCGCTAACGTTAAGTGTAAAACAGGTCAATTTGGCGCTATATCACGTTCGACTTTGGGACCCAAGGAAAAATCTAGCAGGGTGGGTTGCATCGCCATGGGTGGGTTGCAGAGCATAATCTGGGCCACAGGGTGACCTGTGGAATTTTTATTTCAATGTTTTGGATTTCCGCGATTTAAGTTGATATTGAATTCCGCGCAACGGTTTGGTCCCATTTGGAAATTTTTATTAACGAAATTTCAAGGATTCTTGAATAACTTTAGTTTTCAATTTTTTAAAATTCAAAATTTTGCGTCGGGATTTCGACACTCAGGACTTTTAATTCCGGTCAAGCGCTTCGATAGCCGGAATTTTGATTTTCGGACTTACGCTTCAATCTCCGGGAAAGTGATTCCGTCCCAATTTATTGTCCTAGAAATTTTCGAGATTTCGGTTTTCGGGTTTTTCACTTTCGGAATTTTCAAATTCCGGACTTTTCAAAATTCAATGTGGCGACTTTGGTTTCCCGTTGAACACGGATGCGGGTTTTCAAACAATTTTAGTTTTTCGGGATTTTGAATTCAGGCATATTCGTTTCTAGGATTTTTCGAAATTCAATGTTGACACTCAGGATTTTTATTTCTAGGAAAACGGTTCGGTCCCACTACTAGGCCGAAAGCCGCACTGCTCTTTCATCTGGATTGTGAATAGTCAGCCAAAATTTCTTAGTTTCAGATCTACAATCGTGCACCACATCTCGCCGAATTCCATTTTTGGATTTTCGGGATTATGGATTTCGAGATTTTGGACTCTCGGCATTTCGATTTGCGCCATTCTGTCCATCTTCCAAAAGCGCCAGAGCTACATAACCCTCAAAAAAGACATAGCTTTTTTTTACAACAAAATTTGTACCTGTGCTATGAAAAAGTATGATCATAATTGAAATCATTGTTTTCTTCGTTAAAAAAATGTCAATATAAGAAAGATGGCATTGAAGTAACGTGCTGCATTGCATGAAGCAGCAAAATCCTTAGTTTCTATTCGTTTTCGGGAATTCCTTTATAATAGCAAATAAAAATCAGCCTACTGCAACCAATTGAACACGGAAATTTAAAAGAATTTCTCAAAAAAAGAACTAATTTTCCTCCTCCACATCCCTGTCAAATCCATTAACCTATTTTCCGCAAAGTAAAACAAAAACATGCTCAAGCAATATTCCCCGGCTCAAACCTTACAGCGCGAATTTTAATTTAGATTTTATTCACCGTCCGACGTACCCCCGAGTTCTTCTTTCAAAAACGTTTCCTTTCAGCCTTAATGGCCACGTGGGGGTGGTCTATAGATGGGTGCCGGCCTTTTACAAATGGTAGGCCCAGCACAAATGGTTAAAATTGAAATCCTAATCACCGTTTACATCGTGTGAAAATAATGTTCTTTGAATTTAAACAGCAAACAAAACAGGGGTACCAAGCTGAGTAAAAAATTCTCATTAGCATTTGATTACAATCGGGACTATGGAGTGTGTACAATCATGCAAAAAAAAGAAAACGTTTCAGTGTGGCAGCAATAGCATGACAATTCACATTCGTAGAGGCACTTGGACAGCGGCCAGAAGAGGGAACCGTACACCTTATGCATCCGGTTAGGAATTCCTTGCCGACACCTTAATTTACAATGGCGGCATTTAATGAAACCAGGAACATGGCAAAAGTTTTTGCAAACATTTAATTCGAATTGTAGAAACATTGCTCGTATGTAATGAGATTTAGATGTTGGAAATTTGATGGTGTTAATATTATGAGATTAGTCAGAGATGTTTAAGAAGAAGCTTTACCTCGAAAAAACCATTCCTCAAAATGATATTGACTTTTGTCACGAAACAGTTATTGGCTCACACATAAGTTTTTTAAGCACTGATCATTTGCCTTAAGGTCTATAACATCTACAAAACGATCTCAGAATATTACGCAGAATATCACGAATATGGTACAAGAAAATTTCTTGCATTGCCGTCTTAGAATTCAGCCGTTGAAAACCAATGAGGACCAGTACCCCTCCTCTATGCTATACTGTACTTTTAGTTGATAAAAATATATTTCGATGTTATATAGCTTGCGGTGTTGAAATAACGTATTAACTGCGCGTAAGCATACAGGCCAAGTGTAGTTTCATGTAGTCTTAAAACACATCCTTATCTAAAGGATCCTATTTCTTATTACCCGAAAAAAGACACTAAAAAGTTTCGCATTTTCTTTCATGTTTTACGTGACATTTTTCTGCAAACAAGTTCTAATATTAGAAACCTTATCCAATCAGGCTTTATTTTCCAATTTCACAAAAGCAACAAGGACAAACTGCATATTGCAACCGGATCTCATAGCAGTGTGTCTATATCGCCTGTTGAATTGCATAAGGACACTCGGGCGTGTGCTGGTCACATGCGGAAGGAAATTAAGATTGCAGAAACATGGTGACCTCTTGTTATTTGCTTTTTATGCCTCATAAAATACGATCCAATTTAAATGTTGAAACAATAACCATTTCACCATTGTACTGTTGATGTTTTTATGCCGAATGCGCCATGCCATCAATTTATTTGCTCCGGGTCGAGAGTGTTCCGATTTTGCATTTTCCGAAACAAGAAATAATTCGCATATGCGAGTTGGAGGCAAAACCGCAAGCCATGCTCCCTTGGCCTGAGGTCGTAAACCAAAACCACAACCATGCAAGCATTATGATTTCGAAAAAAAAACGGAAAATTACTGGTCTTTCTGCTTTTCAAATTGCGCGCTCTAAAATAAATCCAGTTTGCGGTCACATAAAGACCGGCTCCTTATGGCGACGCGCACTCATTACGTTCCAAAGAACGCCACCACACACAGGTACCTAGGTTAGATAGACCCGCATATGTGCTTTTGAAAATTCTTGGCACTTAGGTCCTCCCAGTTTTCTTTGGGTTCTCCACGCCGTACTTCCTCCGCCCACCGCAGATTAAGGTGGGGGTAGACACATAAAACGATGAAATATGCATTTTGTTGCTGCAATAATAGACAATACCTACACACAGTCAAGGGTGGGGGCCTATTTACACCCTTAACCCCTATAAGCAACTAAGCAAGACCATTGTGCCATTGCAATTCAACTGAAGGTGAAGAACGTTGATTGTGGTTGTTGCTATATGACCCAAAGGGTAGTTCGCTCACCCTAGTTCCGTTGCTGTGGGCCGTTTCTTGACGGTTTTCCTTTCCGCCTCGACCTTCGTGGAAAATGAATTTATGCGAGTGTCTTGACACTCATATCGCCGCCTTCACTCTGATGTCAAGCAGGGAAGGCTTAATTGTTATTCGGCTTAATAGGTTTCCTTTGTTGCGAGCTAACGTCAGTCTGGTTGAAGATGATTGCAAAATTGGTCTGAATTGCACAGCATAGTTGCTCGGTGAATAAAGTTTCTTGTGTAGCATGGCAACAATGAGCAGGGATATGTGACTGTGGGGAAATTGTACAAAATTAATTACATGATGACATGATTGAACATAAAGTTCAGGACTTTTGCTATTGCAACTTTCGAGAGCACGCACAAAAGGTACCGTGTTAAGTCATACTCTCTGTTAAGGTGTTGCGTGAGTATTCAAAAGTTTCCTTCTTAAGTAGTTAGAATTATTTCCACACCAGGAAAATGATTTTTTTTTGTATTTTCAAAACAAACTCGAAAAAACATGAAAAAAGAGTCACCGATGTTATGCCTTATGGCACAAAAAAGAAGAACATGTTGAATACGAAAAGATGCTTGGAAGATGGCAGCTCAGTCATTTTTGCCCAGGAATAAAAATCAGATCCTATTGTTGCGCCGACCAGCAGCTTTAGTCCCCAGTATATCATACTCAAAAACCGAATCGAAATTATCTCTGGAAACATTAATTTTTTCTAACTTATCGTGTTTAATTAAAAGATATTGCAAGGAATTGAAATTGTAAAATCGGTAAATCTCCAATAATTTTAAAATGTTTTAAAATGAACATTTATTATTATATGTATCTAATTGTGTATAGGAAACACCTTATTTTATATTTTGTTTTCGGGCCACGCCTAGATTTGGAGGCTGAGTTTTGAAAAAACCTAGAATTTTCTTGAAAAACTTAGATTTCGACAGACTCCACTCTAGATTGTGTTGTGTTAATGCAAAAGGCTGTTTTGAAATTCGTTTTCCTTTGAATTTGCAACAAAAAATTGAATTTTACCTTTTTATTTAATTTTTTTAAAACTAAATTAAATTAATTTAATTAAACCTAAATGACGACTCCCACATTTAGGTAAAAAGGACGAGGCAGAAAATCTCGATGTTTGATTGTTCCGAAACAGACACTTACCTTAACAAGGTAATGAGGACTGGGGTAAGGGATCATCCCGGTTGCCAGAAACTATAATGCCAAAAGTCTAGGATGGTCAAAAAATCAGCACAAAAATTTCGAACGAAATAATCTTCAACAAAGTTAAGAATGCAATTTTTTTTTCGAGATTATCAATATTAGGAAATTTCACACAGAAATAGTTTCATATAACCAAACGTGCATCTAGTCCAAATCTTGTCAGGATGAAGTGCCATTTGATTTTTTTTTTCAGTTGTTATACCCGACCGAGGGTATATTAATTTTAATGCATAGTTTGTAACACGGTGAAATAATCACCGTAGACCCCTAAGACCTTTTAGAGATATGATCGAGACCGCCATATCTGTCCGTATGTATGCAGTTTTGAGATCTTTAAAATTGAGCTAGGAAACTGAAACTCGCAGCGTTGCTTGGTTCTTATTTTGTACAGACAAAGTATGAAAATTGAGAAGATCCGCCCACAGCCACGCCCGCAACTGGCTTGAATGTCAGACAACTTCAAATGTACATTGTATTTCAAAATGCCTTTTGGCCAAGATAGACAAAACATATGAACTCAATTTTTGGTGGAGAGCAATATCGGCCAGAAGCCTTTAACTAGACAAAAATTGGACCGCCCACTCTATTGACTTTTTACATCTGAAATCCTTGAAAACCTGATTCCTCGGGAAACTCAATCTAAATTGAAAAAAAAACTATATGGCAAATATTAAAGATATTACCATTTACTAAGTTTGTTGCAAACAAAGCATTGAGCTCCGCTGACTTTTAGGGGGCGTTTTTGGGAAAAACTGCTTTTTTTAAGAATTAATATTAAGTTTAAATGCATTTTCTCCTGATCCCAACGAAATTAGAGTTAATTGATTTAAATTTTCAGCCTACGCCCTTTTTTAGGGGCGTGGCCTATACAAATAATTGACATTCAGTATATGAAACAGACCAAAAAATTTTAAATTTGTCGTAAATGGGTAAAGAGGGTCGGGTATTTAGAAGTTCGTTTCAGACGAACTCTTGCACTTACTTACTTGTTAATGTTAAAAATGTTTTTTTTTCGATATTTTGGTTTCCAGATCCTTGCCGTTTCTAAATTTTTCTTTTGTTTTCTCGAAATTCGGGCAGACTCTTTGCTGTGTGACCACTGCCAGCAGGATAATGGGGTCAGTGCAGGATTTCTATAAAAATTTCTATAAAAGGTTGGCTCTTGACTACTGGGAGCCATGAAAGAATTTGCCTTGATAATGGAGGAGGTAGGGCCTAGTAGTTGCGGTATAAATCAGTAACAGAGGGAAAGAATTGAGACAATGGGGCCAGCGAGGGATATAATGAGAAAATAAGGCAGGCCAACAAGATTCGGTGAAAGCCCGTACTTAATGCGACTAAGGCCAGAAATTAACTTAAGGATGAGGAAGGTAGTGGTGATAAGTCCGGTATAAATCTGTGCTGGCTAGAGTATATTAACACTGGGGTAATCTTGCTTAGTGTAAATTGCGCCCCAACAAAATTCTGTGACCCAGTAAGGAACATTCACAGGCGAGAAGGCAGTGTAGTCTCTTTCGGTGTAAGCGCCTACTGGGAGAAGTAGATGGCGGCAGTAACCAGTGACAATTAGAACCCGTACCCGAGGAACTTTGTGTAGGCATTCCTGTAGGAAGGTGGGGACAACAACATTCAGTGTGAGCCCGAACTAAAAAACTAGTCCTGTGAGTAAAACTCGTAGGACGGAGGAAGTTGGGTGATATGTGGCTTGGTGAGTTTTGTAGACTGATCTCTAATTGAGTTTTCGAATGAAATGTGGGAGCGCTGGACTAACCGAACAATGGTTTGTTCCTCCTGCTTATCTATTGCAAGGATCTCAACAGAGATCGTTGAAGGAAGCACCAAGTCTCCTGGTTGTGCCCCCGACGGAACTAAGATTAAAACTTCTTAGATTAAACCTACTGAGACTATTTGTTTTACTACAATCGAGTTCTACCTCGGTTTGTTTAGAAGAGAGACACGCGTGATTATATTTTTCTACCTGTTGTTTGCCATTGTGGTTGCTACGGTATCCAAGTGAACCTTTAAAGATTTTATGGGCACTATGGCTGGTTCTGTTTCACTATTTGTCGGATTAGTATGAGCACGTTTTCTAGCAGTCAGCTCTGAAGTTTCCTGGAACTACTGTGACCTAACAAAGATTTCGTTGTTAGATTCACGGCATTTCTTTGAGAACTTGGATCGAATTGTTAGAAATACTTGTTGCAACTTAACTATCTATGAAAAACAATATAGATGCAGTCTATTGAGTTGATTGAAAGCCAGATCGCATTTTCTCGAACCACTGTCAAAAAACAAATAAATAACAAGAGTGGCGCAATAGCTCGAGGTGAATCAGAGCCAACTTCTTAACAATGTATGCTGTGTGTGTTTATTTCTTCACATAAAAGGAGACCTACAATTTTTTCCAATCCAATTGGCACTTTGAGAAGTTTTTCAAGACAAATATTACCCTTGCGGAGGAGGGGATCGTGAAAAAGAACGAGTATTTTTTTCTGATAGGAGACTTCTACGATAGTAGGAAATAAATCCTACGATAGTAGGATTCGAACCCAGACCTTCGGTGTAGCAAGCACACACACACAGGCCACTACGCCAAGGCACCCCATCTCGAACCACTGTTACTTCTGTCTTAAATACACTGTCGTGATCCGGCAGTCATTTGAGAATGCACAAGTCAAGACAACTAGAAAAAATTCAGTCCTTTTAAGTTTCTATTGCAGAGTCATTTAAGCCCTCACCCAACTTCTAGGCGCCTCTGCTTGGGATCTTGGACTTGAATTTGACATTAAAGTCCATCATAGGTACGGGACAATGTAGTCCGAATAATAAGAAATGGTAATTAGCCATTCAGGATGCTTATATGGCCTATATTGCTGCAGGGATTGCCTATAAGCCTTAAGGAATCTGCTTTTGCTGACAGCAGCTTTCCGAAGATGCTCACTGGAAGGAGTTAAAGTATTTCATCTACAGCATCCGTAGGAGTTTTCTTTAGATTACAACACTTCGGGGATTGAGTCCTCAGTTAGCCTAATAAAGTCTTACTGCAGGAGAATAGGGCAAACTTGGATCGCCTGCCGTGGTCTAGTGTATTCAGTTTTCAAAAGTTTCATATCTAAATAACTCCCAAATATCATGGAGTTGACTTCCACAAAACTTCTTTGGCCTTCCTCCAGAGTTCAAGCCTTACTTGGAAATATAATGGCACGCCCTTTTTTATTAAATAAATTGAGAAAACCGAAGTATGGATAAGAACTTTCGTAAATATTTTTTGAAAGCAAACAAATTTGTATGACTATTAAATGGCAGCGGGAAAGGGTAAGCAAAACAAAATGATTGGAAGAAGAAGGAAAACAGAAACTAAAATAGGGTATACCGCTGTTCGTTGCCGGGCGTTTCCATTCCTCAGATTGGGTATGGCACGAAGGCTTGAAATATAAGCTACGGCAAAACTTTCCGGAAGCCATGTTTAAAATATTGAAAAATTATCTTGAAAGCAGACTCTTTCGTGTTAGGTGTAGTAGTGAATACTCGAGTTTCAAGCAAATTCGGGCTGGCGTACCCCAGGGAAGCGTCCTCGGTTCGACCCTGTTCCTGCTCTACACAAGAGACATACCTCTAGATGACGAGACAGTCGTGGCCACGTTTGCGGACGATACGACCATCCTGGCAACAGGTGAATCAGTCGAGTCATCAACGAGAAACCTCCAACGAGCATTGGACAGAATTTGTGTCTGGACGAAGACTTGGCGAATCGCTCTTAACGAGAAAAAGTCTACGCATGTGAATTTCACTTACAGAAGGGTTAACAATTTGCCTCTGTTCATAAATTCTGCACAAATACCTTATGCAAATGAAGCGAAGTATCTAGAATGTATTTTCTTATTGGAAGATTTTCGAAATTAAGCACATATAACAAACTGCTCTTGTACAGGCAGGTGTTAAAGCCGTCCTGGACAAACGGTATACAACTTTGGGGTTGTACCAAGCCGAGCAACATGTCCATGTTGCAGACTTTCCAAACCAAGACACTAAGAGCAATTGTGAATGCTCCATGGTATATCAGGAATAGTGACATTCACAGAGACTTAGGAATAGCTACCGTGAGCGAAGAAGTAACAAACTTTGCTCGAAAGCTAAATGCTCGCCTTTATGTTCATTGCAATAATGCGATGATCCGTACTCTCAACGAGACTCTTAACGATGTAAACAACGAGCGACGACTACAAAGAACAAGACCCTTCGATCTAGCGACTTAGGGTGAAGCCGCACGAATGAACGGCTTAGTAGGTGCATTCACTGGATAGCAACCTACCCAATGCGATAAGCACTACGGAAGCGTAAACGACTTGTTAAGTTAACTTAGTTGTAGTCAAGAAGTATTATGAGAGAGCGAAAATTTACTACTATGAAGTGCGTTCTGGCAGTTTCATAGTGTCTCTCATAAATGGGTGGTTTTTTTGGCACGTGGAAATCGGGCATAACCAATATCAGCCACTTCGGTATTATATACCTGCTATAGAGGGCGTATTGGTATCTTTGAAAGATTTTGGAGTTTTAGCCTCCGTCCATCCTAGTATTCAAAAAAAAAAAAAAAAAATTCCTCAGATTAAAGCCTTGCCAATTTTGACGATGGGAAAGTGCCTGGAGGACGAGTGGAAGCCAGCCAGGAGGGCAGACCCCAATTGTTAATACTGTTTTAAGACATTTTCTAGTAATCGTTCAATCCTGGTCGCAAATTCATAAAAATATGTTTGACACGTCAAAAAAGGAAATTAAATGACATTTTGTTTTTCTGGAATAAAAGTTCTAATTCAGGAATTTTGACGAATATTTTTTGGTATAATTCTATACACTTTATTTTGGATCTTCAAAAAGGTCGTTAAATCACGATAACATCACGATACGTCTACAGAAAGAGAAATGTATTTTCTAACTTATTTCCTCTTTGTTTCCTGAAATCGAATTCTTCCATTTTTTCCAGGCAAATCTACGATTGTTGCTCACAATGTCAAAGGAAGCAAACAAAAACTTTTTGAGTTTCAAAATTCAAGATGAATCTAATCAAATAAATTTGCATCAGTTCGCGGAACGTACATCCAGTATCGCGCGACGCTAACAATGGTCTCCTCTACTCCAATCATCGGTGTATTTGAAAAACAAGGCAACTCCATTTCGGAGAAGCAACAAATGAAGACCGCCCCAGAAAAAAAATGAGAATAAAAAAACTGAAACAAAAATTTGAAAGAAAGGACAAACTGCAACGTCAGGAAATTTGCGCTCATGGCCAGAGGCACTGTTTGAGTTTCAGCGCTATTTTCGTTGCGGAAAAGTGCTAACAAAACGAACGCGAACAGCGCCATAACAATGCCAACGAGAAAGTGCTGCTGCGGAAAACTGCTGCAGTGGTGTGCTGCTTTTGGGTGTATGAGCTTTTGGAAAATGTCCACCCCCAACAGCAATTTTTTTGTTTTTATTCTTTTCTTAATAAGACTAGCGACCTCGTTATTATTCCGAATATTTCAGTGCCTTGTCATCTCGCCATGACTAACTGTGCGATGGCACAAGCACAACATGTCTGCATCGTATATATAGCTGCAGCAGAATGGAATTAATTTGATGTTTATTAATTTTATTTTCGAATGCTTTGCGCTAAAAACAAACGTCAGGGCTAATGATCGATTAATAAAATGATGCTTGTGCCCCTTCGAGTTCTTAATTCAACTTTGAACAGCGCTGCAGTACATGCGTTCTTCAACAAGTCCGCTGACAGAGCATATTTTCTTTTCTAAAAATAATCACCGACAACGACGACGAAGCATAGTTGACGGCGCGTCATCGTGTAAACAAGTGGAAATGATTCGACCCATGTGCCCCCTTGGGGCGGGGGTGGAAACAACTCACCACCGTCGGTCTGCGGACGCGCAAATAATGAAATTAGAATAAACGCCCCGGTGACAGCGGCCAGAGCCAGAAGAAGACCAATTTCGCGACCGACTGACCAAACAATCAGCGGAAAGTGGCTAGACCATGATAGAGCGCTATCAGCACAGTTCTGAATTCCCTCAATTGAGTTGTTGCTGTCTCAGGAATGACGAAGTATAATGCAATTGACGGATCAACGTTATGTTGATTGTTGTTGACTGTAATTTAACAATTTAGGGTCCTACAATACAAGTGCAACAGTTGACTCCAGATGATCAGCCAGAAACTTCTGTCATGCGTTCGCAAGACCGAACTTAAGAAGAGATATAGACACTGCGTGAATATTTTTAGGTCACATTGAATGACGCTTTATTTTCGCCGCTCAGCTGACAGGTTCGTTAGTCACACCGTTGACGTTCTCATAGACAGACGATGCGCATTTATTGTACGCAAATAATCGACGCATGAGATGCTACTAATTGCCTGATGGAATACAATAATTGCCTGTCATGCAATTATACGTCGAGTATATTGCATTCGTTGCCAAAAGTGGTCTGTCAAGTTGAACGTAAAATTGTTGGGGCAAATGTGTCAGACGTCGGAGTGGTTAATAAATGTGTATCATCATGCCAAAGGTATAGTGTGGCATATGAGTTATTTGAGGACACGCGTACCTACTATCTATAGTTCAAAGGGGTCATTTGTTGGGAACACATTTTTGGCAGAGGTAAAATGCAGTCAATAGAACTGTCAAAGTTTTTGGCTTGCAACCATGAGTTGGATTTATTGTCGAGCGATTAAGCAACCAAAGCGTCGTAAATTGTGAGTCTTTATCATGCAAGTTTATTAATTGTTCTTTTATTGAGAATGATTAACAACGTTTGCTGGGCAGGGACACAATAAAGAAAAGTTGTCATTACAGCAGCTGCGGATTTCGTGGTCGGTGACGACGCATATATGGGTGATTGAGGATGCCAAGTGTTGGTCATAGAAAACAGAGATGTGGGATTAGTCAGAGTGTTCAAAAATTGGCATAGATCTGCCACCAAAAAGGGAGACTTTTTGGGAGCCTTTAGGAATTTAATCTTTTACACGTACTGTTGAACCCTATGTATGCAACGCTTTACATTCATGGTAATTTGGAAAAACGGATTCAATAAATGAAAGGCAATTTGACGGATCTTGCTTTGACATTGTGGGCGCAAATCGTTTGGCAAAGTTCAGAAGTCTCTATTGGAAAGCAATTGACTTTGTGTGATTACTTACTTACTTACTTAAGGTGGCGCAGTCCGGGGTGGACCTGGGCCTCATCCAATAAGCTCCGCTCCCCAGTTCTGTGTCTAGCTAGCAGTCTCCAGTTTTCGGGGTCCCCTTCCACTTTCGTGCGCCACGTGACTCTCGGTGCTCCTCTTCTGAGGCGTCCCTGCGGGTGGATTCGAAGATTTTCTAGGGCGGGGGCGTTGGTGTCCACCCGCTCTAGATGATCCAGCCATCGTAGACGTTGTGTTTTGACTCTTCTGGCTGCAACATCGAACTGTGTCGCTGTACAGCCCGTACAGTTCGATGATATATCTCTTCCTCCACTCTCCGTCTATATAGACGGGACCGTAAATCGTCCGAAGAATTTTCCTCCCGAAGCAGCCTAAAGTGTTTTCATCCGCCTTTGACAGGGTACATACTTCTCTTCTGCACAGTAAAGCAGGACTGTAATGATGAGGGTCTTATGACTAAGTGTGATTATGTTATCGAAAACTGCACCAAAGTTGTGCGATTATGGTACCATAGTGCGGTTTTACGTGATAATTGGCATGGCTAAAGTTGCCAAGGATTCTATATGACATTTTCTAAAAGATCAACAACATGGTAAGTAAATTATAATAATTGAGAGCCAATATCCACACAATCGATCACACTCACATCCTTTGACATAGCAGTTTGGTTTTTATCATTGTATACTTATAGCTTCTCGAAATTTTCTTTTCAAGTCCGTCCAGAAGATGTGATTGTGAAGTCCACTGGAAGTTTTTTCCTCAAACACTTTTTTGCTGAAAACATTTGTTCACAATACTAAAGTTCAAGTGAATATCTCAATAAGAGTCCAACCGTCTCTCCTGGCACATTTTTTTTTTTTTAATTTTCCAAACATCCAAGCTCAATTTGCAATCTTTATCCAGAAATCCATGTTAGACATTGTTCAACTACCAACATGTTATCTAGTTCATTGAAAGCTGGTAGATATTCATCTCGATGTTGAGGGAATCCTTCGGATTTCCATATGCTTCTCTAAACTTTAACGTCCAATCCAATGTATTGCGCACAACTTTATAAGTGTATCTGATCATGCCGCAAGGATAAAGTTTCTCAACTTAATCTCCTCTCATACACTCTATGTTATGTCCATTAAATTTCATTGAAATCATTGTGCACCCAGTGTGCATGAAAATCCTCAAAGGCAGTCACGTCAACAGTGCTATTTTTTGAGCCAATGTACGCCAGCTGCCTCCAGTATGACAGCTTAAACTACATTTTATGTGCCATTCCACTCTGTGCTCAAAAAGGCATTCTGCCATGGGCGTCGTCCCTTGCCGGGTTACACGTTGCGTATGAGTTTTGGTGTGCCATTAAAATTAACTTCCTTATTTTACAAGCCTGTTCACTGATGTTACATAAGAGGTCCTTAACCGCTTGCGGAACATATTCGACAGGTTTTTCCAGCATTTTATTTCAGGCTCTGTTTAAACAACAAGTTGCACTCAGAAATAAAAAAAGATCCATCAAAAGCATCCATATCTTATGAAACCACTGGGTGGACGACCTCATTTCTTGGTGCAGCTGAAATTTAATATTCTTGCGGCTTGTGCTTCCATTTCCTTGTCTCTTGAGCACTCAGTAAGTGGCTCAAGAGGGATTGTATATGGCATTTATGTTCATCTAGGGAGATTCGTAATTGCAAACAGAACGTTGATAGGTACACACCAGACCCGGAAAGAGGGAAAATGTATTTCTTTGACCTGTGCTCGTAGCCAGCCAGGACCATCCGGACAGTTGAAATTGTATTTGTTATCGAATTGATGTCAGTTTCCTGCCTATACCCTGCGGTCGAATTGTTGATTATTATCCTTGTATACATCCACCCAGAAAACAAGAACTTACTGTCATATACATTTTGATTTCAACACAACCGGGGCACAGGACCTTATCCACTCTTGTGTAGCTCACATTTTATTTCAATTATTACTTTCGTCGCCGGGATTATGCTTGACAACTTTTTCAATTATTTTCACAACTTTTTCGTTATCTCCTTGTACGCACCGTGTGTCCGTACGAAAAAGAATAGAAAGGTCCTGGTTATAGCATAGGAGTGGACAGTCTGTATACATTTTTTGGGTGGAAATTGTGTTTTTTAGAGATTTAATAAGAGGAAGTGGATGGAAAAGTAGAGTGCAAAAGGATAAAATTTCTACGGAAGCTTTTGTATAATCTAATTCTTCTGTTGACAGTTAGGTATAGATAAAACAATCAAAAGGGGCGGCAAGCATAATGCAAGTCAATCTCGATTTTATAAGTCTGCTTTTGTCAATACAGAGAGTGAATCGGACAAAGCCCTGACTTTTTAGCCTTTCAAATATATGAGGCTGTAGCTGTTAATTGGCAGTAGTTGCATTTCTGACTATTTGGGCAATAGCTGTGAAATCTGGAAAGACATGTCAGGAGGGATAGAGCTCGTGGACTTGCTATTAAATGTACTCCTTCCTGCCGACGATTTCGTCATTCTAGCCGAAAATCCTATCTCATCACAGCCGCTGATAAATATTCTAAAACGGTTATGCGACTTGTGCTGCATTGCTATCAATATCTCTAAAACAAAAATACATATTTTCGAAAACCGCAGCAATAGAAGAGTTTTATACCATGTCTTCACCGGGCAATAATCCCCGTTTTATAATAACTTTCATTAAATTCCCCACAAAACACGCGATTTACCATGCAAAAGATCTTCTCGACAAGTATTTAAAACGAAATCTTCTCATAAATCTGGCGCACCCTTTGCACAAACCTCTTGTTTGTCACTTTCATTCATTTGCAAACACCTTTATAATAATAGTTTGTTTCCTTTAAAATAAGGAAACTGAAACGATCTCTGCATGACAGATCTGTCACAAATACGTTGCCCATTGGGATTTTTACAAGGAAAATCTTTTTTCGCTCCTGAAAAATTACTTCGCCACTCTCTTTTGAGAGACAAAATGACAGAAAGAGAGTACTCATGTCAAATAAATTCTATATTTGTCTGGTGGAACCACTTTGAGACTTATCATTAATCGTCTCTAGCTAATCCTCGTTTTATCTCTGGCGAAAACAGAGTATAAATATATATAAACTGTTATAAGGATGTGCGGAGAAGCGTCAAAATTGCAAAAAAAGAGGTTTGTGAAAAGAGTTAATGAGGTTTGTGATAAGATTTATTTTTAGTTATTTGCTGATAGGATTTAAGTTTGCAAGATCTACCAGTCTCGCGACTTGTTGGAGATTAGTCGAAGATTAATGTTAATCGTGGATTACTATCCGTTGGAGACATCGCATAACCTCGACGTCCGGCCACATGTTAGGAACAAAAACCTCGTTGCTAAGACTTCGAATAGCCTTTCATTGAGGAATTTTTTTAGCAAGAGATATCTCTGGACTACTCTTCAAAATAGGGAACGATCTTCCATAAACACCTGCCTATGATATTTTGATCGGGTTTTCTAAAAATGAGCAACTAGAGGATATTTAAAAAATCCCCCGCTTATTTTCCATCTAAGTCAATTCTTCAATAGGAATCCACAGGCTTATGCTGACTACATCTTCAGGTTTGAAGACGTTCGGGGGCTGACGTTCTTTAGGGGGTGAAGCCGTAATTTCTCGTGAAAAAAAGAACCGTAATTTATGATCAGACCCGTAAAAAACTTAGAGTAGAGCAAATCTGGTGGAAGCCGGAGGATATACAACCAAAGGCGCAAATTAACTGGAGTACTATCTACCCAAATCGAAGATGAAATTAGTCCCCAAAAAGGAATGAAATAGCCCCCCAAATAAGTGTGGAATAAAACAAGTGAATTAGTGCAAGAGTTTGTCTGTGACAAACTTCTATACCATGTAACACCAAATCTTAAAGCTTCTTGGCCCGAATTCATATATTATTTGTATAGGCCACGCCCCCAAAAGTGGTCATGGGCTTAAAATTAAAATCAATTAATTGTAATTTCGTTAAAATTATAAGAAAATATTGCTTAGTACCAAAATTTATGTTCCTGTGTCTTGTCTTACTTGACCAGAAGGCATTTTGAAAAAAAAAAGTGAAATAGAGGTTGTCTCACATTGAAGCCAGTAGTGGGCGTTACCGTTGACGGATGGAGCCAATTTTCACACTTTGTCTGTGCAACAAAAGAAACAAGCCGTGTTTCGGCTCTCTAGCTTGATTTTGAAGACCTAAAACCTTCACACATACAGACGGACGGACATGGCTTAATCGACTCATCTGTCGGTCTCGAACATATCTCTAAATGGTCTTAGGGGTCTACGGTGATTCTTTCACTGTGTTACAAACTATGCATTAAAATAAATATACCCTATATATATAACAGTGGGGTGCCGTGGCGTAGTGGTTAGTGTGTGTGCTTACTACGCCGGAGGTCTGGGTTCGAATCCTGCCATCGTCACCCAAAAAAAAAAAAAGACTTGTTCTTTTTCACGGTCCCCACCTCCGCGAGGGTTTGACAAGCCCTCCGAGAGTATTAATTGTCCTGAAAAACTTCTCAAAGTGCCGTTCGGATTCGGCAAAAAATTGTAGGTCCCCTTGTATGTAAAGAAATTAACACACCAGCATACATTGTTGAGAAGTTGGCCCTGGTTCACCTCGAGCTGTTGCGCCACTCTATATATATATATATATATATATATATATATATATATATATATATATATATATATATATATATATAGAGTATATATATATATATAACAGAGAGGAGGGGGGCAATTTTTGAGGGCTTCTTTTATAGAAGTAAGCCCACAAAAACCCATGACATAAGTCCCCGATTTTGGGTGGGTTTATTTCGTATGACATAAATAACCACCGTGGGGGGTTATCCCCATTCATTTTGGGATTCATTTCGTTGGGTAACTATTTCCCGTAGCTGAGCTTTCACACTCCTTGGGAACAGCTAATTACTTCCATTGCAGTTCATTATCCAACCAAATAAGTTTAATTTTCAAGCTTAGAAGTTAGTTTTAATGCTTAAATTTTTTTTTATGGTCATCACTTAGCGAACATGGGTTCATGATTACTCTTCAAATGGGAAAGCATATCGCGAGTGAAAAGAAATTTAAGAAAGGAAGCTGTATTTTTTTATCCTGTTACCAGACTAGCTAACTAATCGGTTGATTCTAACCTTTTTAACAGGCGCCGACGAGAAAGCCACTCACTATGAGACAGTTACTGGTTTTGATCCAAAAAAGTACAGAACGTCGCCCGCTCTCGATGACCCACTTAGGGCCAGTTTTTCAGAGCCACATCATCCGAGTGTTAAACTGAGATTAAGTGCAGAAATGAGTTTTTCAGGTTATTTATATCTGGGGTTAATCTCGGGTTAACTCGCCTTCGGTTGATCCCGGATCAAACTCTGGAGAACAGTTCTTTCTTCTTTGCCTGTCTTTCCTATCTCATAGGACAGGAAGTATATTAAGTTTGATTCATAGTCTGCAGCATAGAAAAATTATCACCGTAGAACCCGAAGATTTTGAAGGCTGTAAGTCGAATGAGATAGGTATGTCCGCCCGTCAATGTGTCTCTCTGGCGATAGTTTTTGCGCTTTTAATTTTGAGCTAGGAACTTAAAACTTTGTATCTGGGCTTTAATTAGATTTTCCTATATAAAATGATAGTTGGAAGAGTCAATAATTTCAAGAGCCGACGTTTTCGACAAGTTTATTAAAGGAGATCGCTCTGCCCTAAAAAAAACTGCTTGCTGGGTTCTCTAGATTCGTTTTGTCCCGCGACTTACAGATCTAGGTTTAAGCTGGGCTTAACTCAGCACTGAAAGAGTTGAGCCCTCAGCGCCCTCAGTGGACAAACACCGCAGAAGATGACTGGACCGCGCTTGACTGGCGCTGCCTATGCAATAATAGGAGCACTCTCTTGGCCTGGTGCGATCTTTCATGTTCTGCGCAAATTCTAAACTAAAGCATCGCATCACCTAGCACTTTCTTTCCTGTTGTTTTTGTAGCTATATTTTTTATGGAAGGTCCCACTTTGGGCATATTGTAGACTTAAGCATTTATGAGCATGTCTCTGTTCGCACTAAGTCCTATTTACTCGTCAGTTATATCCTCGATTCATGACACCTCTGTTCAGTGAGAACCAGATGATGTTGAATTGCACACGATGTAATTTATGATCGCCTTTTTATATGGCCTGATGCAAAGAGATTTAATAGCTCGGCCATTCTTTATTTAATGTGGCCCTACGATCCCAACTGCCAACGTTGCTGGTCATCACATGAAAGTGGGAGCTTCTTACGCAAGTTCACAGTTTTAAGTGAACAGTTTTAAGTGGCAGTTTAAAGTACAACTGCCAGAAAAACACTATACACTCTTAATCATACTGCTTTAGATGCCTTATATTAAACTGGATCTGCTCAGTATTTGCCCTGAGGATATAGAGGCAAATAGAAGTTCGTACCGACTGACTTTTTTGTGCAAAAAGCGTATAAAGCCCCAAAGTGTTCTGCTAACAAATTCTTCTAACAGAACTGCTCAACTATTCTGCACGTGTACGCAATTGTGCTATATAAGACATCCACTTAAATATTGGATTTCCCCATTTTTTCTACTCTCAAAGTGTCCTATGAAATTATTTTCCAAAGTCCATTCACCCTTACAGGTGCCGCAATCCTTCGCCAAGAAAAAGTATCGATTGCCTAATCGCAGCGATTTTCCTATTCTCAAGGTATTTCGCTCTCAACATTAATTTGTATAAAAGAAACCCAGACAGATGACGATTCGTTGGCAAAATGTATTCGTTGCACGCAACGTGGTTAATTTCACAAAATTCAAATCTCGCACCTCTAATATTTTGCCGCCCACACGCTGCCCCATCCTAGAGTGAAATTATTTTAACGATTTGCTTTGCTGACTCCTCGGGCATTTAAGACAGCCGCCCACAGAATAAGTCAGCCGCACTCGACATCGTTGTGTGAGGTAAAATTGACTCAAGGTAAGTACCCCCTGGAATGTGCTTCACGTCATTAATCCAAGTGATTAACTCATGTGAAGCAGCGACATGCTGTCAGGATGCTTGTCGAATTCATATATCATTCCAACTCGAGTGCAGAAATGTGTCCTTAAACGCCACGTAACCCATTCGAGGCTATTTCGCATTTCTTATGAATTGCAAGCACCCGCCAGTGCTGTGGGGCGTATGCAATTCGCAAATTACAACCGCAATTATGAGCCCATTGCGGAGTGAGAAGGCTCCCGCCAGGACCCAAAGTGTTTATTGCAATTATCGATTCGAAATCAGCTCAAGGATATGGGTTTGCTGAGACAAGAAATCACAAATGCTCTCGCTCCGAGTAAAAGCAATGTTTAATTACGTAATTAAAATGGGAAAGTGCGCTTTGATGCTGAAATGCAATTAATTCAGATTTATATAAGAAGTCTTCGCGGAGCGTGTTGGTTCAATGTAAATGCTTTTCCCATGAGAAGCTCTAACTTGAGCGAGAATTGATATTATTTTAATTGAATTTCAAATTTGCATCGGGTATCATTTCGGGTATCAGTTGGAAGAACTATTTTAAGGGAACCCACAAGAGTGAGGAGCATGGCATTTGAAAAAGTAATTGAAAAAGGGGATCAAGATGTCGCTCTATTTCATTATGTCAACAAACAGTTCCCATCATGTGAATTTACGTATTATTTTCAGAACGTGAATCACCGTTTCTATATGTAAACAAGGAAAGAAACATTTAATAACTCCATGCTTAATCATAACGTTTTGTTGCCTAATTGCTGCTTTTTTGAAATATCTTACCTCGTAATTTTAAGTAGGTGTCTTACCATACTAAAAACAAGGACGTTCGAGGATCAAGGGTCAACAAAACAAAATTGTTAAAATGGCTCTTCCGCCTGCTGATAAATTATGTGTCGGTTTATGTTTCGTTAGCAATTATTTATGGCCAAAAGCATCGTGAATTATCAAGATAAGTGCGATTATTCGGTGTAAGCCCAGCCAACTTCGTGGGGACATATTAATTTCCTGACTGTCACGGGGTGGTGATTTATAGTTTTAGCAAGGAAATAGATAGAAGAATTTCAGCTAACGGATAGTGTGTTATTTTTTATACCAAAATTTAATGCCCGCGGAATTTCGCTATGGAAATAAAATTCGGATGTTAGGAAACCAAAAAGCTTTGAGAAACTATATTTAAAACCGTGTTTTGACATAGAGGCCCTAAGGATACCTGGCGATTTTCGTTGGTGGTTATAAAATGTAAAAATATAACTGTATAAATATTTGCCGCTTTGTTCAAAATATTTTATTCGTTTTCTATTTTATTTTGACAGTGTCATTGTCAACACCCCTGGTTTCAATCCCTGGCCGACATAAAATTTGTGTTACCAACTTCTGATAAGCGATCGTTAACTTAAACCTTCAATCGCAGGGTGACAACCATAGCTTCTCAATTTGAGCTTAATTTTGCTCGCGCCTTGTGCTCAAGCAAAAACTGCAAAAAACTTAAGGCAAAGTCGATCTTTCTATAATGTAGCCGGATTCTTTAAAATAAAAAAAAATTTATAATTTTGGAGACTTGAAACATTTTATTCGTCTTCTTGATCGTAATATTTATATCCGACCCAGGGTACATTAAGTTTGATGTATAGTTTGTAACGCAGTGAAATAATCATCGTAGACCCCTAAGACCTTTTAGAGATATGAATGGGACCGACAGGAGTATCGATTAAGCCATGTCCGTCCGTCCGATTGCAAACAACTTTTAGGCCTTAAATTTTAATATAGAGAGCTGAAATTTGATAAGTTGGTTGGAAGTTCAGTTCTTCAGAGCAAGTTTGAAAATAAGCTGAATCCGCCCACAGACACGCCCACTACAGGCCTGTATGTGCGACCATCTCTAATTTAAAAAATAATTTTTCCAAATTTTAGCTATGTTACAATGGCGGTAGCGTATTCATATTTGGTATGTAACATTGCCTTGTAGTTGTCTTTGAAGTAGCCGAAAAATTTTAGAATTTGCCCACTCCTTAAAGTGACTGTTTTTCAATAAATAAATACGAAATTTGACAAAAAATTACATGACAAAAGTAAAAAGGCGGAGTTTTGGGCCGAAATTTATGCAACCACCTAGTATTAAGTATTCAACAGTTACATTTTTATATCCCGTCCACTTTTTGGAGGCGTGGCACTTTTCTTTTTGGTATGTTTGGGTATTTTGCAGTCCGTCGTAGATGGATTGAAGCTTTTTCATACGCACTGTTTCACTTTCCCACTTGTTTTACCTGATCTTTCTGGTGTTTCTTTACATACATCCTAGATGTGCCAGCCAAAGCCGACGTTTTATTCCTACGCCTTTGGAACTGTTTGTTCTTCTTTACGATGCAAGCACGACTGGGATGATGAGAATTAATTGCCTAATTAATTATTTAAAATAAACAGTGATCGGCAAGAATTCCTTCTTCGTTTGATCTCAGCGCTGGTTTTGTTATCTGTATTAAAAACTCACATAGACAGAGTAGCTTACTACTTACTGATAGGGCTCGCGACGGAGGGAACCTTGTTCACAGTAGCCTTTCCAACCTCTGCGATCCTGGGCACGCTTCATCCTATTGTTCAGACCAAGCGCTTTGTCATCCACGATGACGTGGCCCTTAAAATGGAGGTTCGGTCTTTCTAATCGTCTTGGTCCTCGCGGCTTGGATTCGAAGATCCTTTTTTGATGGAGCGTTGTTGTTCATCCGCTCGAATTAAGCATGCTAATGCAATCTTTGTGTTCTGGCTTTTTGAACTACATCCACATTTTTGAACAGCACACAGAGTTCGCGATTGTGTCTTCTCCTCCATACAGCCACCTTGCACACAGAACCATAAATTCGCTGGATAATTTTTCTCTTGAACGAGCCAAGTATAAATACTACTTCTTTGCTTATCGTTCAGCACTCGGCGCCGTGAAGCAGAATTCGTAGACCAAGGTTTTTGATTTGAGATTAAAAGAAGCTCACAAAAAAAAAAAACACAAAGCTCCAAACATACTGAATTAATTTGTCTGAGAAAATATGACATAGCTATAGCTTCAAGTAGTTTTTCAACTACATAGTAAAAAAAAGTATGATGCGAGAAACAGATTAACCACTTCGACATCGACAGCGACATTGACAACCACCACCGAAAGTTTTGTAAAACAGATTGAGAACATCGACAGCAACTTTTTGCGTGTATATTTCTTACGAGAGCTGCATTGTGAATTTGGTAGCACTTGCACAGCAACATCGAGTTTTAGGATTAGGTCGAACGTCGATGTCGACGTTGAAGTTGCTGTTGTTATCTATTTATACGGCAGCATATACACTGAGCATAAAAATTTTGCTGTCAACGTTGATGTTGATGTCGATGTTGCTGGTGTTATCTGTTTCTAGCTTAAATCAAAATTTTTGTTCTGCTCGGTCTACGTTCCGCCCGGTTTGAGAGAAATGGAGATTTTTGGTACAATGTGTACTTCAACAAACAAAATTTTCAAATATGTGACGATACGAATTCACATGAGCTCCAAGACCGTGGATTTCGGGATGGTGGCATCGTCGGTGCATATAACTTTGAGAACGACATTTGTTAAGCCGTCAACGGCAAACGCTACAAGTCGACCGCTACCAACTTCTTTTGGCCTGGATTGGATGATATGGCCACCAATAACATTGTGGTAACAGCAGAACGCCGGCGCTACGTGCCACATAGCCCACGTCCTATTGGGTGCGGAGTTCTGCACAGCGTCTCCGGAGCAAGGCAGAAGGTAAAGCTAGTTAGAGACAGGTGAAGCTCGTAGGTTGAGACCTAGGTCCACCCCTAACGATATAGGAAGGAGTTCGTTTTAGTGCTATAAGAGATGCTCGTTAAGGTAATAAGTTGGCGTGTTTCATCATTGTTTCAACTTCGAACCAAAACGAGTGAGTACGTGCAAGAGTTCGTCTGTAAGGACTTTCTTTATGCCCAACACTATTTACCGTGTAACACAAAATATAAAAGTTTTTGGCCTGAATTAATATACTGTATGTCAATTATTTGTAATGGTCACGCCCCAAAAATGGGCTACCATAAAAATTAAAAAAAAAAAACAATTCTAATTTTGTTAGAACCACGTGAAATGACCAATGACAAATGACCAATATTTGTATTTTAAACACTAAAATGTTATGTTTTCCTTTTAATTAATTGGAAACTTTTTATTATTGCCATAAGTTCAAATAAGTTCGGATTTCAATAATTACACTTCTGCACTTAGAATTCAACACACTATTTTCACTCGAATAATTTTTGCTTTTTCAATGATTTAAAAATAACTGTAACTATCAAAGTCTGACTTATTTTTACAAATCGAAAAAGTTCTCAAATTTTCCTTTTTGGCGATTTTGCATTGGGACTTCCTCTCTCTGTTTTTCACTTGGAGGAGAAATATCGATAATCGAATGTCAGTTTTCTGTCAGTTGTTTGATGAGTGAGTTTAATGGCCTCTGCATACACAATCTATTCTCAAGGTGGGAACATAATAAGTCCTCTGACAATCACCGCATCACAGGATTATCAAGAATACCCACAGAACATCGGCGACTCATTTAAAGTTACCACAATTGACAGCAGGAGCTTTGTGCTAGTCATGGACTTTGTCTACTTTGGTGGCAATATTACATATTACTACTGGAAACCTTGTCCTCACTCACCACCTACTACGCGATTGGGATCTATACTACAAGTAAGAACTTTCTATTGCCAAGTAAATTAATATCCTAAAGCTCATTCAGTCTTTTAAATTAAAAACCTCGAGGTAGTGCGAATATTAATTTTCGAAATTTCACTCAATCAGACCGCGATCAGTAAAAGACCAATATCAGAAGAAGAATCCACCAATTCACTATAAATTCCACCCTCAAGCATTCCCATTTAAGAGTTCTCAACTTGTGCAAATATAGAATTCAATTCCAATAAATTCGCAAAACTTTTATCCTTCAGGAAAAAAGAAAACCTCACGAAGGAGAGGAAATAAAAAATATTCACAATTCGAAAATTTATTCGAAACTTTGTAAGTTTTCCACTTTTAGTTGCATCCTTGCTTTAACTCTGTATATATACAGTGGCAGCACTAGGTATAATGTGTATTATCACCCCTTGGCACATATTCTATTTACCATCCGAGAGATACAGATATCCGGTGGTTTTGCTCCAAGGGATTTTGGCCAAAGAACACAGAAGTTAATATCGTTTATGTGAGTTTTACCAAAAGCGCAACGAGGACTCTACACTACACAGTCCTCATTATTTGTTCTCTCTGGATTTAAAACAGAAAAAAGTTCTGGGATTTCAGGACAACACACAAGAAGACGATATACGAAATGGGGAAAAGCAAACAGGATGACTAGGAATTATGGTTGTGCACTATGTGCAGCTCTCTGCTCGTAATACAATCAATTTAAGATATCCTTCGCAAACCGATGTTATTATTTCTTCCATTGGCGAGTGCTCAAGACTTAAGTATGAATCCCTGGAGCAAGAGTTGGGAAGTTGTAAATTAATTTTTCTGTGTGGTGTTTGAGATTTATCTTCTTTGGGAGTTACATTTGAAAAACTTCCGTGTTTGGAATATTGGAAATTTATTGCAAGTCTTTTTGGAGACAAACCTATCTAATTTGTTTCCTGCTTTGTAATGTCGAAAGAAAGAAGCTAGGAGTCTTGTAAAATATTGCTTATTTTCTTTTCGTAAAATCTGCTCAATCAAAATATACAAAATGCTCCGTTGTAAAACGCTGAAATTAGCAAGATGGCAGGATTATGTTGGGAGAGTAGGAAGCCCTGTAATCAAGCCTTTGACAAGGACATATAAAAGAGCAGTCCCAGAAAGGTTAAGTTGATGTAAGGAAACCTTTAAATGCCATGTAATGTGGCTTTTGTCTCTGTAGATTGCAGCGCTATTATTTTTCTCAATTAAATAAAAAAACACATGCAGAGTTTACTGAGCTCGCCGATCCAACAGCGATCCAACGCCGATTCACATTCAGCTGACTGCAACTTATTGCAGAAAATTTTTCTGTAAATTGAAAAGTACGGACGGAGAATACCCAAAAGGAAACTTACTAGAACTTTGCCCATTAGCTTATATAGGAAGCGCATTGTTGGCTCTAGGGGACACAATTGATTTTGAATCTTTGAACTGTAAACATCGAAATAGATACAAGAAAGTGGGTCGAGTTGTAAAAAGTAAAAAAGTAAAAAACCAGTAATGAATATTCGACATACGCCGTTTGCCTAAATTAGGGTCAAAATTGGACAGAGAATAAATCGCCCACCGATAGCTTATATGGCAAGGCCCAAAATAAGTGAAGCTTTAGCCGGATCGTGCTCTTTTGGTCCGCTAGAATTGCATACAACAAAAATTAGAAGTGTTGAAGATTGAAGGCCAATTCTAGTTTTAAATATGTCAAGAAGTTGAATTATTAAAAGTAGAAACACAAATAGTTGGTTTTGGAAAATAAAGTATTTCGTTGTGTATTTACAAAAGTTAAGAAACAGGTTCAACATATTCTTTGCAGATTTTTCAGACAGTTTGGATATTGAACTAGGAGCTAATTGTATCATCAGCACCCAGAAAACCAAAAATGAAGGTTTTTCCATGCATTTACGACTTGATTTATAAGAGCCAACATCCCCCTTCAAAATTGACGCAACGCATCGTTGAAATTGCTGCCTTGACTTGACAAGCATCATAGAATCGTCTTCTGCCACTCTGGCATGACATTTTTCCTTCACTGTTTCTATAAAAAAATGTCCAAAGGGGTTAAATCACAACTCCGAGGTGGCCATAAGACATATCCAAAACGACCGATAACAAGGTTTCGAGCTCCATTTCGGCCAAAACTTCTTTCCAAAAAAGCGCCTTTTTTGGCCACATAACCCACAATTTCCTAACTTTGTTCAAGCTTTAAGCGACTGATTTCGTTCCGCGGAGGTATACTACTGTATCTTAACTTCGAGCGGGAAACAGCTGTCAGTGTCAAAATAACCTATGATTGTTAAACAGCTGTATTTACCTATGTGCATGGCGCCTTAGTTTAGTATGATTTTTTAGGCAACTGTAAGGCTGACCTACATACCCAACTTGCAATTATTCTGTCAATCTAGCCTTATAAGAGAATTGGCCAAAGCTAGATTTTAGACTCTATAAAAGTGTGATCATAGACAGCAGTTAGTCTGATCCTGGGTTCGAATCTCGGCAACAAAAGTTTGCATTTGTCATGAATGACAGGTCTCTTAATTCGATATTCGGAATTGGAAAAACTCTGTAAGGTCCATGCAATGTATGCAAGAACACCTCAAACGCACACAGTATACATGGTTGTGGGGGTCAGGTACTAATCTTGCTTTACTGAAGCTGCTGTACAGCGACACCGATCTAGTCAGAAGTGTCGGAATTCAATGACTGCGGTAACTGGGTCATCTAGAGCGGATGGACTGTACACTATTCCCGGACTGAAAAATCTTATAAAAGACATGCAGTAGTAAATCCAGATCTAGGAAGTGCATGGAAGTGGAAATGGACCTCTGCCAAACTTCGACAGCAAACTGGAGACGGATAGCTAGAAACAGAGCTGGCTAGCAAAGCTTATTCGTTGAAGCCCTGGTCTACCCTGGATTGTAGCGCCACAAGTAAGTAAGTCTGATCGGCAAGCATATGCAACATAGCTTCCTTATTCTGATGCCTTTTGCAGGAGCTGCATGAATATATAGGGGAAAGAGACTACACTTCCCGTAATGACAAAGTTGTGGCTCTCTAGTTAGTAGAAAAGCATGCAAAATCTTCGAGAGCTTCCTTCAATGATTAAAGCGGGGACGAAGAAAAACAGAGAAATACTCGCACATAGAACCTCTTTGCCATGTATTTTCACTTAAGCCCGCAAGTTTTGCTCTTTAGACAAAAGCCTGCATGCAGAGTCCGGTGCGATGTAGGCTTTGCAATGGCCGCTGAAAATTTTATTGAAGGTTTTTAATTAGCCATGCCCAGATTGGGGTATTGAAGAAATTTTTTTTTAGAGCACTGTTATTCAGGAAATCCAGACTTCGTTGAATTTAATTTGAGCTAGGCTTTTTGGAAAGACTCATTTACTGACTCCATGAAATGGGTTCAGCCCCATTGAATGGTGTAGTTGCTCAGGCTTAATAAGCTATTACTGAAGGCGGTTGCCCTCTGCCTTTTTGAAGACTCACATCAAGTATTTCTACCCTTGCCTTTCCCATACCCAACCTTGATTCTTACTTGGTGCTCTCCGTAGTTCATACACTGAATTTGGTTGCCCCAAAATCTCTTTCGAGTATAAGACTTACAAAAAGTTCCTTCCACAAAGGCTTACACCGGTAATTGATCCCGCGCTATTTTTCCCAACCGGGAAGTTGTCGTGTAGGTATATGTGATGCGGTACGTCTAGCAAACAAAGGACGTCTAGATAGCTTTCAAGGAAAGGCCACTTTACCTAAGGATTTCATGAGAGGCGGTGACTGGATTTGCATTTGACTTCATAATCGTAGTCAAAGCGATTTGAATTTGAACTTCATAATGCTACTAAAAAACATTAGCGTAGCAAATTTCGTTTAGCCATAAGGATTGTTATACATTATATGCAACGGTAAGTTCGGTGAGATTGTCTAATGGTGTCGAGACATTTCAAAAACTTCCAAGAGTTTTTATGACTGCGAGTTTTTTTTTGTCCGAGCTACGAGTTTTTTAGAGAATCCATAGACTTTCATAGACTGTTCGCCGGGGTTTTGAAAAAGTGTCAAAAATAGATTTTTTGAATAAGGGTTTCAAGAAACCATCGAGACTTTTATTTTTACGTTTGCGTGACTTTGTGTCTAAGCAATGAATTTTTTAAGGTATCCATGATCTTATGGACTTTTAAGATGTGTTAAATATGTACGCGTGCTAGTTTATTCGTTTTTTCTTAACGGCTCGTAATTAACTCATTTTCAGAATGCTCTTTTCAAAAGTTGCTTTCTCAAAAAATGTCAAATGGAATTTTCAGCTTCAGCTTTAATTTTCTATGTAGAATTTCTACATAGAATTTTAGTTGAAAGTATTCTGGCACAATCCCACCATCGTGCAATTACAAAACTTGAAAAAGAAAATCACTTTGTCGCGATTTAATAATTAAGCTCTCATGTGGTATTCTGGGTCGCGTATACCTACACCACTTTTCCATACCGGCACGGAGCAGGATATAAGGACAAAATCCAACGTTGAGGGATTATTCAAATGCCAGTGTCAGTGGCACACCAACCTACCCATAGTGAATCACAACGTACATGCGAGCCTTTCATCGCGGTCATAATCATATTCGCTATCAGTGAGGCACAGTACGTGAAGTTGGCTCATGAAATGGATTTACGACACCCCAGGGACTCATAACAAATTCACACAATATTTAATTACACCAGTAATCAGTGATTAGCGGTACACAAAGCACTCTGCATGTGTATTAATTTCGTAGCAGCCTACGGCTGTGTAATATTGTCATAAAGTTTATTGAGATAGAGGATCTATTTATAGGCGGGCTGGGCATCCAAAAAATATCCTGGAACTGGAATATGAGCGGGGGAATTGGTAAAAATGTCTTGAGTATGAGGACGGTGGTTTATTGAAATGCTTGGTGATTTTCAAAGAAATTGTATCCACTAATCAGTTGCAGTGAAGATGAAGGAAGATAAAAATATATATTATTATATGTATATATTAAACTTGAATATTAAACTTAAATTCGACAAATCGACAAAAGCAAACAGGCACACATAAAACAAAAGCGGAAAAAATTTCTAGTGACGTTTTTTAATCGCCACAGAATTTTTGGCAAAATATTAGAGGTCCAAGGATTAACCCTTGAGGTTCTCCTTCTTTTACTTGTGCAGAATAAGATACTCTGAATTAGTTACCCTCCTCTTCAAGTGGCCTTTCGCTTATTTTTTTTAGCAACTTTAATCTAAACTTTTCAAACAAACTTCAGCATAGCCTACAAAACCAGAATTTAGGAAAATGCCAAAAGGACAAGAAACTCATCCATCCATAAACTAGGAGAACGATGCTTTCTACGCAACTTGGCTTCCAGTTGTCAGCTTGACAAAACAGTTTTATGAATTTTAGCTTTAGGGTATATGCAGTGTAAGACCCTTGAACTGGTCCTGCATTTATAAAAGTAAAATAAACAAAACTTACCTCATCCGCTTCCAGAAAAAAACTCACGTTTTTTCACGTCTTCCTGAAAGGAACAAAAACAAAAAAGTTAATGCACACTGGAATACCCAATAACTTTTCTTTACAAAAATGTTTATCACAAGTCCTTATTCTTATACACCCTCCAGCCACTTGAACCAGCTCAACCACGACAATGCTCATTATTTTCTTACCTCAATCGGTGTCACATTTTATTTAAAGAAGAAAAAAATGCTGGTGCCACAAAACGTGGAATAATAAAATATTATGCTTTCAGGATTTGATTCAGTAATAAATCGGGGAGCATACACTCGAAAATCAGGAAGCATGTCGCTATAACTCACTCGAGTAATGGTGTTTTATTTTCACCGTAACGTACATATTTATGTACGTAAAGCACTTTTTCGCTAATGGGACGCTCGAGGATGAGAAGGAGCACCTGAAGGGATTTCTTCCCTTAAAGTTATCCCACGCAATCCGTAGTACATCGGTAAAGCGCTCGCGCTTTATTCTGAATGGATGTACCTACTTTAGTGTTTGTGCGAATGTCGAAATTACTGATTAAATTTTCGAATGGACTACATGTCGCGTTAAATATTAATTGAAAAGGCTGTTCGGTTGCAAAATTAATTTTTGAAAGGATAACAGATTCAATGGTAAGTGCATCCGGTTATTAAAATTATAGAGAGGCGCATGAAATATAAATTCTTCAGATAAGCCAACCATGAATAAAGATAATAATGCAATAAAATATCTTTTTATTTTAGTATACGTATTAAAAGAATATTAAAATTATTTGAGGTTGAATTGAGCCACATTGATTTTTATGTGACTTCAGTTCTTTTTTCAGTCAAGCTATATGAAAAACATTTGTAAAATAAAAATGTCCATGAAATATTGGTAAACATGATCTTCAGGTGGGGGAGCCACTTTCGATTTTTAGCAGGTTCAGTTAGTTGAGAGGAGCACCTACCCAGCCATGATTTAAGTTCTACAGTGATGGATAATAAACCGATCTACATTTTTATATTGAAATGTTGGAAATTAATAGAAAGATTTAGTTGGATTACTAAACCTTTAGTGAGCCCTGAAGCGCATGGCAATCAAAGTCTAAAATCAATGGGTATAGTGATTCTTACACTCATAGGCATATAACGTGACAAAAAAGAACAGTTTGCAATTGCAGATATGAAAGCAAAGCCAATAGGTACTTGGTGTTCGAAATAGTCAAAATCTGAGTCTTATTAAGAGTATTTCTTTCTATTCGAGACGTCACACAGGAGGAGTTTTTGTCTAAAAACAATTATGTATTCAGTTTTGGGAAAAGGATTGAGTAGATTTTCGGAAACATGTGCTTTTGAGTTAAAGTCAACTGTAGTACAAACGCATAACCCTGCTCGTCATGTTCCAATTTGCCTGATGAAGAGGCTGAAACAAAGGTAAGATGAGGTGGCAAAACGAAAGATCGTAGAGTAGAGTGGAATCGAAATACTAGCGGACGGAATTTCGTAGGATAAAACTGTGTAAAGTATGAATTCAATCAATACCATTTTTACTTGTCGTGGGTAATGCTCTGCCAATTTAACTATGGCGACTACGATTGATTCTTTGTCCAGATACGACTACCTTGCTGTTCTTTGTAGCTGATTAAGAACGGCGCGCATAAAAGAATTATGAAGTGAATTTTGCGCATTGCTGCTTGACTATGTGTTAGCACGTAATTATTTCAATTAATTATATGTTGTTATTTTATGTGCATTAGGACATACCTATGTATACAGAAGAGAAAAAGAAAGACTAATAGCATAAAACAAGGATCATCAACGTGGGCACATAATTACATAAAGTATTTTTTTTTTTGTTAAGAAGCCAGATGGTTCACTCCTCCAAAATGAAATAATTTTCGGTAGCGAATTAGAAACATGAAAATATTTTTAGTGTTGGACCTCTAAGAAGGTTTTTGGTAAAAACCTTCTTGGGTAAAACGGTCAATCATATGACAGTTATAAGCAACTCGTTTGCAACGTACGAATTTTATGTTTTTTCATACCGAATTCGTATTGCCACTGAAAAGTGTGAAGAATGAAATAAAACCAGTGAGTAAGTGCTACAGTGTGTACGCAGAAGTTACAGTCCGTAAAACGGACCGTTGAATACCCAATCCTATCCCACATTGTAAAATGCTGATGGCATTGTTATTTTTTGACGTGGTCCATTTTTTGAGGGGCGCTTGAATGTACGTAAAAATACAATTTTTTGCTTCAAATTCAATGTTTTTAAAAAATCGACCCCTAAAAGAGGGCGTAGCTATAAACTTTATATTAACGAAATCTAGAATGAAGTCTCGTTTACCTAACTTGCTATTTTTTTTGTTTCATGTTTTCCTTAATTAGACCAAGGCCAGTCGAAACTACGTTTTTCTGAAAAATTACAGGTTTTTCTTCAATTCCGCCTCCAAATGTCGGCGTGGTCCAAAGTCTTGTATGAAGAAAATTTAGAATTAAGCGTTTTCTACAGAAAATATTAGGCACATTTTTTCAATTTGAAATAAAAATATTGAGTAAACTGCATTTGAAAAATTACCCTTAAAGTAGATGCCACGCTCACTGGAGGAGGTTTACCAAAAAAATTTTTCTTTTTTGTGTTTTACATTCATTAAGAGAAGCTAAATGTCAAATTTCAGCCTTTAAGAACGTCTTACAGTTTCGAAATCTATGGAGGTAGTTGCTCATTTAGACCGATTGTGGGCGTGTCTGTGGGCGGATCTAAAAATTTTTACACTTGTACTGCTTCGCATGACGTGGACCTTACGTACGAAATTTCAGCACCGTAGCTCAAAATTTAAGGCCTAAGAACATGTGACATGCAGACGGACGGACGGACGGACGGACGGACATGGTTTATTCGATTCAGAATTCGGTCTCGATCCTATGCCCTTAAGGTCTTGGATTGGAAGGTCTACCATTATTATTACAACGTGTTACAAACTATGTGACAAAATTATTATACCTCCTATCCTGTGGGATGGGGTATAAAAATGTGAACGCAAGGCTGCTTTAACTGTATTTTTCATCAAGCAATGTTGTACAACATGTTGTAACGTTGTACAACACCCCTTTTCTTCACTGTGATGTGTACACACTTTATACCACAATTGATGAGCGTGGCCAACCTGTACAGTGTGAGTTTTTGGACTGCCTAAAATGCTTGCTAAAAAATGCTATATATGCATATGATCTGTCGTTTGCAAAAATATTCTGCATACATCTTCTTTCTAGATGCTGTTATTTGTATTGGTTCCGAATATTCACAAGAATTCGTAGTGCTTATAGGTGTAGCTCAAGGATCTTTGCTTGGTCCAAAACTGTTCAACATATACATATTCGTATACATATTTATACACATATTTCCCCTTATTTATATACATATTTTCCCTTCAATAATTCTGACTCTGAGCCTGAATCTATACTGTTCGCTGATGATGCAAAACTACTAGCCAGCGCTGTTAGACCCAATGATGCATTGAACAAAATAAAAGATTCGCTACCAAGGTTAATGTCTTATCTGAGCTCCTGGGGTTTAGTTTAGGACTTACCTGCTTTAGAAACACATATGGAAAAGGACATCGTAGGCAGTCAAGGAGAGTAAGATGCTCTCGTTAATTATCACAAACGTTCCTATTCCAATTCCATTGAAGATAGAGGCAAAGTATCTGGGCATACATTTTGATCACAAATTTCGATTTAACAAGCATGCAAGAAAAGTTTTAGATAAGGCAAAAATGACTACTAGTCTCCTCAAACAGCTTCTTTCATCAAAACACACTTCAAATAAAACCAAAATACTTATATATAAGACTCTTATAAGGCCCATTATCTCTTACGGATTTGCATGTTGGTTCACCATTTCACCAACAGTTGCAAAAGAACTCGAAAACTTCGAAAGAAAGATACTAAGATTTTGTTGCGGTAGATATAGGAGACCGAATAAGAAATGGTACTCGAATATGACCCTGTACAATGAAACAAATATGAAGCTTCTTGTTATATATATGGTCAATTCCCTTAAAAATAAATTGCTGAAAATCTCTGCACATCAAAATCCCCTTATCAAAGCATTATGGGATACAAACGTCAACGAAAGTGTGTTCGACAACAATTTTTATCTATCACCTTTCAACGTAATAAATTTAAGATCGCAAACTTTATTCGAAGCGGAATCAGATACCGTCCTAACACTACCCTTTTATGAGAAAGCTTTGCTGCCTGCTCTAAGAGGATAGTTGAAGCAAGTCTTAGACATACATACTAATATGAAGGAAAATTTCTGCGTATACTACATAGACTTTTTTGTATGTAAAGTTGATAGCTCAAATACACCACAAACAATGCATCCTACTTATTGTTATATATTAGTTATATATAGTATAGTTAAGTAGCTTTGTATGTTCCTTTTGACGCTTTTAATAATCCATTTTGTAATAAGTAGATACTACGTATTCTTTCTTCCTTAGTTGTAAGTATTTCTAGTCATAAGATGTAAGTCGGCCACTTAGAGCCATTATGTGAACGTATGTCGGGAACAAACATATGAGTTAATACAGTGTAAATAGCAAAACAAATTTTCATACGTAAAATGATAAGATTCATTAGAAAAATCTTTCAATTAATTATTTTCGCTTAGCCTGACATATTTATTAAGTCGGTAAATTTATAAGAAAAGCACAATTGTATTCAAATTGAAACTGTGTTATTATAGTCTCAATAAAAATGAATTGATTTTGATTTCTGCATACATCTTCTTAAAATTGCATCTTCTTATAAAATCGCAACAATGTATAACCCACATAAAGAGTGATGTAGCAGAGGGGGCATTTGTTGTCTGCGTTTGGTTTTTAACGACTTTTGCTATTAAAAACATTACCACAATAATCGCTGAAGTTTAGAAAAAGAGCGCATTTCAACTGAGGCTAAACCTTAACGTCCATATAACTAACTGCTTTTATTCTTTATTCCAAATAATGCTCTTGATTTAAGCAGGCTGTATAGAGCTAAGGCGATACTCTTAACATCAGATTACCTCTTTATTGACATCGTAACGAAGAATTATTAAGTCTTTTAATAATACTCCGACTAACCGAAATAGATTACAACAACAATAAGACTTCCGATAGAACACCACGAAATGGCATAATAGTAGGCCTTAACCTAAACTGACATAAAACCACATCAATGACATCGATTCCGCCGCGAGCTTCCCTGACGAAACTAATTAATTTCCCCAAAAAGAGCAAATAAATTGAAATCTAATCAATTTCCAACGAAACCGTTTTCCAAACAACAACATGCAGATTTTGGTAAATATATGTATATATTGGCTGTTTCGCATACTTGCGCTACTGATTTACGATTCAATAAAAGACGCAGCTACTAATTGCCACTTAATTTCCGGTCTGTACGTTCTCAAGTGTGTAAAAAGGAGAGTTAAATGATATGGTATATGCAAATAACCAGGCAAAAGCTATACATCTTCACCCAGAGCTGCCACCCAGTTTCTCTGCTTTTCAAAGGAAGGTAACTTGATTATGCACAGTACAAAGGGCGACTCAATTACGCGTGTCGTATGCAAGTACACATATGATTACGGTGTGTAATTTGTTACCTTTACTTTAATTAGAGGGTATTTACCATTAGAACGCTTTTTCTATGGTTTCCCAGAGGAGAAGATTCTTAATTAGCCACCCATTTGTCGAAAAGATGTTAGGAAACATTATGCTTTTGTTTTCACCTTTTAAGCTCTTAGCTCTAAAATTTTCAAGAAATATTTAAAAAATTAATGCTTTTAAAAATGCTCTTGAACCCGAATAAGACCTTAAGAGAACCCATTAAACAAAGCCCCTTACCAGCTTAAAGCTAAATGGATTTCGGGCTATACAACTGGCTACGCCAAAGCACATTGTATTTACAGATACTTAGGGCCTTAAGATGGTTTAAGATAAATTTATTTTCACATCCGCATGCCTTGAACAAAAGAATGCAATTTACTCGAAAACGTTCTAATCAATTCAATTCAAAGGAGTCTTTCGTAAACGAATATACTCGCTTCGACATAGGAGCATGTGTGTATGCTTTGGAAACAGATAAACATTCAATCAAATAGGAAACGAGGCCTATATGTTGTGCCAAGGATTATCATCCTCGTCAACGTTGCCATGCGAGCATATTATTCTGTTTACCTGAAGATGAGTCTCACACCGACAAGCATGAAATAAAAAAAAACAAATTTCGAAACAGCTTCTGCCTGAGCAAATAAATACATAGAGACATTCGTCCTGGTACAAAAAGGCTCCTTCTATGTTGTGTGCTTTCGAGGCGCTTTTTGTGCCACGACATAATGCTTTTAAATTTGATCTTCAAACGCGGTTCATAGAATATTAAATTAAGGAAATTCGACTAAGAGTTTTTTGAAGCATAGCTGCAAAGGAATTCATAATGACACCATAATGAAAACGGGAGTTTGGTGCTGATAATTTCATTATCTATAAAATTACCTTAAAATTTTACATTTAGGTTATTCTTTATTGACGTTTTTCTTAAATGGCTGAAGGCTGATTCTGAGGATAGAGAAACGGTTTATTGGATAAACAAAGAGCCCAACTTTGTGGGGCTAAGGCCCCCATTCATTTGACCCAATTCAAGCTATAGCTAATGCTTAAAAACTAGGTGGAACGATAAACAGAATTAGTTTGTGGCTGGGTAATTAAATTCGGAAAATAGGTAACCTTCCGCAACATACGGGAGATATGTTCAGTGGACCCACATGATGTGCGTTAGAAAGGAGTGGACCTCGTAAGTCACAAGGGTTAGAGTTAAAGAAAACAAGTGAGTATTTGCAAGAGCTCGTCTGTAACAAACTTCAATATACCCGACCATACGGTGTAACACCAAAGCTTAAATTGTCCCGAATTCATATATTATTTGCATAGGCCACGCCCCCAAAAGTGGGTCTGGGCTAAAAATTAAAATCAATTGATTGTGATTTCGTAAGAATCATGACGAAATGCGCTGAACCCGAAAATTATTGCGAAAAAAAAAGTTTTTTCCTAAAAACGCCCCTTAAAAGTGGGCGGAGTTCAAAACTTTGTATGGACCAAACCTAGCTAATAGTTATATGTTGAATATTTGTTATATAATATTTTTTCATCATGGTAAAAGTGGGCATGGCCGATATTGTGGGCGGTCCAATTTTTGCCCTCTAAGAGGTTTTGGGCCATTATTGCTCTTAACCGAAATTTGAGCTCCTACGTCTTGTCAAACTTGACCAAAAGACATTTTGAAAGAAAATTTGAAATAGAGGTTGTCTTACATTAAAGCCGGTAGTGGGCGTTGCCGTCGGCGAATCTTTGTCTGTACAAAATAAGAACCAAGACATACTCCAAGTTTAAGCGAATTGAATTTTAAAGACATAAAAACTTCACACACACGGACAGACGGACAGATGGACACACGGACGTACGGACGTGCGGATATGGCTTAATCGACTCACCTGTCGGTCTTGATCATATCTCTAAAAGGTGTTAGGGGTCTACGGTGTTTATTTTACTGTGTTACAAACTATGCATTAAAATTAATATACCCTCGTTCGGGTATAACTAGTGAGAGGGCTACAATCCGCCTCAACCCCTTTTAAATTTCCTTATTTTTATTATCACATTTTTATCAAATGTGGTATACACGTGTTGATAGCAGTTTTATAAAAACGCCCCAAAGGTGGGCGTGGCAAAAATTTATTCATATGAGTTGATAGCTTACGCACATATCTGTAGGAGGGGTATAATAAAGTTGTGGAGAGATGCGCAATCGATGGAGCCTGAGAGCAAACGATGAACGAAAAGAATGTCTGCATCATTTCTACGTTTTTCAAGGGAATTCAAGTTAATGAGTTTGAGGCGGTCGCGATAAGAAGGCAAAATGGAAGGGTCATTCCAAGCAAGACCACGAAGGGCAAACTGAAGAAATCGACGTTGAACGTTCTCAATTCTAGACACATGTACCTTATGATTGGGGGACCAGACTTGACTAGAATGTTCGAGTAGAAAATGGAAGACGGTAAAAGGATCTTGTTAGGGATCAAAGATTTCCTTGTATCAACGCACGTTTGACAAAGCCAAGTGCTGAGTTGGCTTTCAAAATCATCTCATCAATATGGATTCGGAATTCAAGTCTGTCGAGTAGAATTTTGACGTCACGATGAAATTGAACAATGGATAGGGGCAGACCATGGAGGATGTAAGGCCGTTCAGGGGATGTTTGCTTACTACGAAAAAAGGTATTGGATTGATACTTGAAGATATTGAGCCTCAAGCAATTTTTGGTGCACCAAAATGAAAAGCTGCTAAGGTATTTTTGAAGAAGACAGTAGCCATGAGGTGAGAAGATGGATTTGAAAATGTTGGTGTCGTCCGCATAGCGAGAGAGAAAGAAGAGTGTTTTATAACTCTTTCAACATCGTTATTGGTCAAAATGAAGAAAAGAGGCCCGAGATGGCTGCCTTGTGGAACCCCTGAGGAGTAAGGATGGATTTAAAGCGCAAAACAGTAGAAACAGTCTTTCAGATTTGAAGAAATCAATGCTAATAGTATGTGCTCGAAACTGAGGGCAGACATTTTAAAAAGGATCTGATTATGAGAATTTATCAAATGCTTTACTAAAATCGGTTGCAATAATGTCAATTTCTTTACCAGCCTCTAAAGCTGAGGGAGCAAACGACAAAAGTTCAAAGAGGATAGTAGAAGTGGATCTACCTTTTAAAAGCCATATAGGTGATGGGAGATAAGAGACTTGCACTGAAAACTTAACGCATCGTATAAAATACTTTCAATGATCCTGGGTATGTGAGAAAGCTAAGCGATAGGGCGATAAATTGTCACTTCGGTTTTTGAGCCTTTCGGATTTTGTGAATCGGACTTATGTTAGGAAGTTTGGGGAAGTTCTCTTTGAGTCAGAGATAGACGAAGGAGGTGGGCGAGGGGGATAAAAAGATTGGGAGAAAATTTTTTCGGAAATATTGCAGGGTAAAAGCTGCAAGGGTAAAAGTGCGCAAGATCAAAGGAAGTCCAACTCAGATGAGCGTTAGTTAGGTGAACATTTTCTTTACAGATGTCGAAAGAAGTGACTAAAGGTGAAGTTTGGGGGTGGGAGGAGGTTATGGTGGGTATGGGTGTTAAGGAAAAATTAAAGAAGAAGGGGAGGTTGAAGATAATTATCAATAGTGGACAGCACGAGAGGACATGGCGTGACTGAAGAGTAAACTGAATCAGTAGAAAATATAAGGTCTAATTGTCTGCCCATACAATTAGTGACATAACTATCATGGGATAGACTTGAATCAGAAAGCCGATCTTTGAACAGACATTCCTCATCCGAGTTGGCATTTGAATTGGTGAAAAAGGACTTGTCCACGGATAGATTCCAGCGCGATTGAGGAAGGCTCAAATTACCCAATATAGGGTCCACCAAAGAACCTTTTTTTTTTGAAAACGCTATAAGAAAGAACTGCTGAATATTTTCTCAAATTTCTTTTTTTATTTGAAAGTACAACCCTTCCGGTTAATAATGGAAAATAACACGATCGGTCCAATTTTTAAGCACGATATCGATTATGTGCAGCTGTATTTCACCAATGGTTTCACGAATATTGTCCTTTTAAGCGTCAATTGTCTCTGGCTTGTCGGCGTAACACTTATATTTTACGGCACTCCACAAATAATAGTCCAACGGTGTCAAATCGCAGCTCCGAGATGACCAAACGACATCAGCTCTGCGGCCGATAATGCGATCTTCAAAAATAGGGCGCAAAGCATCGAGTAAGCTTCGGCTGTGTGGCACGTAGCGCCGTCCTGTTGAAACCAAATGTTGCCATAGTATCCTTCTCTTCAATTTTTGTGAACAAAAATTCGTTCAACATGGCCCGATAACGGTCGCCATTGACTGTAACGGCCACTCCTTTCTCATTTTCGAAGAAAAATGGCCCAATTATGCCTCTGGACTAAAATCCGCACCAAACAGTGACTCGTTTTGGGTGTCGTTTTGGGCTTCTTAATGTATGCGTGCGGGTTTGCTGTGCCCCAAATGCAACCATTTTGCTGGTGCACATACCCGCCTAGATCAAAAGGAGCTTCATCTGAAAAGATGATTTTTTGGCAAAATCGGCATCTTTTTTAAGTCGATCGCAGGCTCACTTAGCGAAACGAAAACGCATTGGATGGTCAGTTGGCTTCAACTTCTGAACCAATTGGACTTTGTATGGCGTCATACCAAGGTCTTAATGATATCTCCGAAATGTTCAATTGTTGAGAACGACGGTGTATTAATGTTGATGGCGCTTCACGCACACCTTCTGCCACAGCAGCAATTTTCTCGGGTGTACACACGGTGTTGGGATATCGAGGGAAATTTACCTTTTCGAGAAAAAAAAATCATGAAAAGAAAATGCATAAAAGGAAAAAGGGCAAACCAGATGGCGGACCCTTTACAAGGATGTCGTCAAGGGAATCAGATAAGCTGATCAGTAGATAGATCGCGTCGGTGGCAAAATGGAAGGATAAAATGGGCTGGGCGGGTAGAATGTAGCAACAAAAACAAAAAGCGATCTATGGAGGAGAGTTTTTAAGTTGAAACGCAGGCAACTTTGGTGGAGGAAGAAAAAGCGATAAGTGAAGCTCAATGCTTGTGGCTCACAACAATTTGGAAGCTTATCAATAGGTTTTCTAAGCTCATCATCTCGAAAAACATTGATCGTAGTAGGAAACAACTCCTGACTATTTACGTTGGGGTTGGTTTCGGTCAGAGCATATATGTCGAATGTTAGAACATGAGACTGGCGCAAAACAGCCCGTGTTTTTGAGCGCCAAGCTTTATCGCTCTCGTAGTAAAAAGTAAGGGAAAGAACTTTGGGAGGAGAAATATATTGCTTAGAAAGACGCACTATGGAGGAGTTAAGAACGAAAGAAATTATTGTGGTCATTGCGGATCTGTTGCAGATGAGCCATACTTTTAGAACTTACATAGCTACCAAACGCATTGAAACTATTTGTTACGGAGGGATAAATTCAATTTATTTCGTGGAACCCACTAAATATTTTTTTAGGCTATTCTTTTCGACGGGAAGGCCTTCCTGTCAGATGGAAACCATTACGCTTGTTTTTGTTTTACCCTCAAACTAAACGGAGTCAGATTTATCGTGAAGATATACAAGAAAGGGACACATATTTTCATAAACCTTTTTATCACGACATTCAGTGGTGTCTATGGTATCAAAGTTTTGCTCAAAAAGAGTCACTGGCGGGAGCAAGAGGGGATCAATAGAATTACCACCAGTTAAATTGTTTGATTTGGGGTCTAGGGTATGAGAGCGAACAATAGTTCAGCAACAGTTTTTCATAGAAATGGTTAAATCACCAAAGCTGAAAACTAGCAGCTCTTTAAAATGCACCTTTAGAAGTTCCGAAACAGTTTCGGTTGGAGAACCACCCACCAAGTGGAAAAGTTCCAACGAAGACTGAAGATACAAAAAGCAAAATGGGTTGTGGGTGGTAATAAACTGTAATCTAGGTTACAGTCACCTATAAATTTATGGTCTGATTCTTACTAAATTTCATAAAATTTCGAATGACTGTAATTGGCACTACATAAAAATGAGTTAGCTGGAAGCTAGCAATGGCAGCTCAGGCATACGAAAAAAATAGTTTACAAGTCTGCCACCCTTAGCTTAGGTAATACTCCTACCTAAGAGCTGTGTTGTTATTATAAGCATACAACCCTCAATCGCATATTGCTAGTTCAAAGTGAAATAGTATAAAGAAGTGGAAAAGTGCAACAGCGCATACATAAAAACTTCAGTCCGTCTGTGACGGATCGTAAAATACCCTACTTCACCAAAAAAATAAACTGCCACACCTCTAAAATGTGGGCGGGATATGAAGATAAAACTATTCAATGCTTTATACAAGGTGGTTACATACATTTCTGCCTAAAACTCCACCTTTTTAACTCAAAAAACCACTTAACGCCACACCTACAAAAATGGGCGGAGGCATATATTTTTTATGCAATAAAGTTAGAAAATTCTAATGTCTACAACTTTTGTCATACGATTTTTAGTCAAATTTCCTACATATTTATTGAAAAACAGTCATTTTAAGCTAAAACCCCTTGAAACCGTGGGCGTGGTCAATGAAAAGGCCAAACTTTTATAGCTACCTTAAAGACAATTACAATGCAATGTTACATACCAAGAATAAGTGCGCTACACATAACATACACGTAACATAGCTAAAATCTGGAAAAAGTATTTTTAAAATTAGAGATGGTCGCACGTACAGTGGGCGGATGTAACCCAATTTTCAGACTTGATCTGAACGATTGGAACCAGCCAACCCACTAAATTTCTAGCTTAAAATTTAAAGCCTAAAAGTTGTTTACATACGAACGGACGGACTTGTGTTAATCGATTCCCTCGTCAGTCCCATTCATATCTCTAAAAGGTCTTAGGGGACTACGTGGATTTTTTCACTGCGTTACAAACTATACAACAAACTTAATATACCCTGGGTAGAGTATAAAAAGTCCTAATCGTTCCCCTAAACAGTCCCAACATCAATTTGAATTTTAAGGAAATCAGCCAACTGACCCAATTATCTGCTCTCCATCCAACCAAAGGAGCTCTTATTGAATAAGGACGAATCCTATATTTAAACCACTGTGGTAGCCCAACAAATTGCCTTTTTGGAGCATCCCTGTTCTTAATTGAACCACAGTACCCCCTGCCTCAAAATCGAATTCGGCCTTCCGGAAGAGCAAATAATTTCTGAATACACTGCAATTGACAAGAGTTCAGCCTGACGGCCGCCTTCCCCCAAAAAAACCTTGATTAATCCAATTTACGCCAGATGAATATTTCATTTGCTGTTCCATTTTCAGTCCATTGTATATTTGTTAACTGTCGATTAATCCCCAACAATCCAAAAATGTAATTTCGACTTCTTAAGTTATTCAATTCGATATACGTCATTAAGTTTCCCGCGTGCCTTTAATTGAAACGACAAGTTCTCGCTTTCATTCTGGGGAAAAAAAACCATCACGATACACGACATTACGACAATTGTCGTCAATCCCTTAAGTCCAGGGGCTCATGGCTGACTTAATAAATATACGAGAATACACTTGGAGCTTCACCTCCAGAGGTTCGTTCTATGGCGAGTGGAATAAATTGTGTGGAAATAAAAATTGTTGTCATCGAATTAAAGAAGCAACCTTAGTTCGTTTACTATGTCGCCCCCATGCGATGCACACACTTCAAAAGACGATTTCCATACATCTCGAACAATGGTTCAAGGAGCAGCATTTTTATGAATATTAAAAAAATCCAAAAAAAAAACTACAATTACACTCGAACGTAAACACTTGCAAATGTATTCAATTGTCTGTTCGCATGAGTGAGAGTGTATCTCATCAATCTCTACTACTGCCTCCCTCGTGCCCACCCTTGGTGAGGGGTTGAATTTCACAATGGCGCATGGAATGCGCCATGAAGAAAAATTCCACTGATTGCAGCTCCTGCTCGCAGTCTCAGATCTCCGAGGGAATCGTAGCTTGTAGTTTTTTTTTAGTCTCACTGCGCGGGTTTGTGACAGTCCAGCTTTGGCCCCACCATAGATTGATGAACTTAATTTTTGATCAGATTGCCGGACTTATTTTTTCCACTTGGACTTTGAATTATTTTTGTCGTTGGATACGCTGCACGAGGGGACCTGTCTAGCGCGCTGATAGCGCGAGTTCTGACCTTGTAGTAGTGATTGTATGAAATTATCTGTGGAATGCAATTTTAATTTAGAGCAGCACGGGACTGTGTATGACATGTGATTTTGACAGGGTTCTAGTTTTCATTTTTGAATATACTTAACGAGTTAAGGAGCTATCATGGCATTCGATAAAAGCCACAGTTAGCGGATAGTTTAGTATACACCAGCACCTCGTATTCATAGTCCATAGAATTTTAGATAGTTGTTAGATCTTTGGAAAACTGATGCCTTTCATAGAATGAAAGTCAGTTCTAGAATGAAAGATCCTATGCCCTGCCTTTTCGTCTTGTATATATATTCCGCCTCCGTCGGAGGTCTGGTTTCGAATCCTGCCATCGTCACGACATGGAAAAAAGACTCGTTCTTTTTCACGGCCCCGCGAGGGTCTGACAAGCCCTCCGAGAGTATCATTTGTCTTAAAAAACTTTTCAAAATGCCGTTCGGATTCGGCAAAAAATTGAAGGTCCGCTTGTATGTGAAGAAACATTGTTGAGAAGTTGGCCCTGGTTCACCTCGAGCTGTTGCGCCACGCTATATTTATTTATACATACTCCGCCTATGGTAGTTTAGAATATTTCATCTGTTTAGCAGAAGTCCAACCCCCTCATTGACTTTTCAACCTGAGTAGGACCGGATGTTCTTCTATGTTGTTAAATGCTTCATATATTGTTGCTGTTGTTAAATGCTGAATTGTTAAATGCTCGATGTTTTAAATGCTATATATCTATAAATGCATAAAAGTTCTAAGGAATTTTTCGCGCAGTTTTAACACACCAAGTTTTAATGTTCGCGTGCTTCACAGCAGTTCTCTTCTACTCTCTAATAACTTTTCCTGGCACTGTAAGCCACGTGGAGTTTTTTGTTCTACCACCGGCCACTTTACGGAGCCGCTTCACTGCACAAACATCTTCTGCAGGAACAATAACTGCATTTCAAATAAACACCCATTGGTTGTCAGTTTGAACTTACTTTTAAACTTTGAGTAAAGGTTTTTTTTAATACTAGGATGGACGGAGGCTAAAATGTACCTACTAAAACCGTCAGTTCGTGCGACTTCTCCCTACGTCACTAGGTCGAAGGGTCTTGTTCTTTGAAATCTCTTTTGTATCCTAAAGGCTTTGTTAAGAGTACGGATCATTTCATTATTGCAATGAACATAAAGACGAGCATTTAGCTTTCGAGCAAATTTTGTCACTTTTCGTTCACCGTAGCTATTCCTAAATCTCTGTAAATGTCACTTTTCTCAATATACCATGGAGCATTCACGATTACTCTTAGTATATTGTTTTGAAAAGCCTGCAAAATGGACATGTTGCTTGGCTTGGTACAACCCCAAAGTTGTATGCCGTATGTTCAGGATAGCTTTAATACCTGCCTCTACAAAAGCGGTTTGTTATGAATGCTTCCGATAAGCCAATACATTTCTCTGTGCCTGATTTTGAGCTCATCACGCTTCTTCTTAACGTGTGTTTTCCACATAAGTTTAGCGTCAAGGGTCATTCCTAGATATTTCGCTACGTTTACATATGGTTTCTGTATTGAGTTTATGAACAGTGGTACCTGACGACGTACGTCGAAGGCTTGGGATACGTCGAGGAAAGCACCAGAACATATCTTTTTCTCTTCTAAGGCTTTTTCACTTCCATGTGTTATTCTGTAGACTTGATCTATTGCGGCATGGTTAAGTCTGAAACCGAATTTGTGATCCAGGACCAAGCGTCTTTCTGCAATTATAGGTTGTAATCGCTTCAGAAGAAGTTTCTCGAATATTTTCTACATTATTGGCAGAAGCGATTTGGGCCTATAAGATTTCTTGTCATTTGCAAATTTCCTTGTTTTTAGAATCATTATGACTTCAGCAATTTTTCATTGCCCTGGATTGCAAAGAAGTCTAAGAGAAGCGTTTATCATATGAAGAAGCTTCGGTAGTTCTCTCAGGATTTCGACAGGGATCAGGTCGTATTACTATTATTATTATTATTAAGTTGGGCTTTGCACTGCGACGTGTTGATCTATTCTGCCCTCTACAAAGCATTGGAGAGATTAATTCTCTCAAACGGGCTCCCCTCACACAATAATTCATTTCTTAATTATATAGAGGGTGTTCATGTTTGGCCTTGGCTGACTGAACTTATCCTTATAGCACCTTCTCTTGTCCAGTTTCACTTAGGAATCTAGGAATGAAAAGTGGTTATCTCTCTGTCTGGTATCTGGTATTCACTCAGACATTTTATTCTCTTGCCCCACAGGACTGCAAAAAGTGTTCCGAAGTTTCACTTGTCTCATCGCAAAATCTGCAAGAGGGTTCCTCCGTTACACAAATTTTCCTTAAGTGTTCCCTGAGTTTAAAATGCCCCGTTAGGAAACCTGTACGGATGCGCAGATTATTTCTACTAAGGCCGATGCATGCTTTGAATCTTCTCTGGTTGTTCTTCCCTAGAAGTTTCTCTGCTTGCCTAAGACCTTGAAGGCTTTCCCACATCTTAGCTTGGTTGACCTTCTCTGTTTACCTGAATTCTTCCCTAAGGGTGTGTTCCCCTATCCCGCAGAAAGGTTTAGATCCTATGAAGGGTTCTGCTGCTCCTCGTCTTGCCAAGAAGTCCGCTTTTTCATTCCGATCGATGCCTGAAACTCAGCCGATCAGGTCCCTCGCGATCAGGTCGTAACCCAGGGACTTATTCATTTTAAGTTTGCTTACAGCACTTTTTTCAACTAACAACGCTTTTTTCGCTCTAAAGCTATCAGGTTCCGCGTTGTTGTCTTGAACGTCAGCCAACAGCGGACCGTCGAATGGCTCGAATGCTTCGGCGGCAAACAAATTCGTTTTCTCTCCCTGTCTTCTTGGAGAGAGTTGATTAAAGGTTTCTTGATATACTAAACTGCTTTCCACAGCGAGTAGGTTGAGCTCCTATCCGGCGACAAGCCTTCAAAGTATTCAGTGGGCTCACGATATTTTATAATCTTACTTGTTAGAGGTTCAAGAGGGTTTTGTCTGGGGATGCCCTCGTGCCTTTCCATCTTCCACGCGCTCTTCTCTTTTCACGAATCAATTCTTCGATTTCGAGCGAATGTGTTGTGCCCACATACCCATACCTGCTTACTTCTGACTTTCGGAAGGAAGTGTTGTTCCAAGCAGCCAGCACTCTGAAATGCTTCGATGAATTTGTCAACTGCGGTTTCTACCTCGAAAAGAGTTCTCAATGGCACATTAAAGCCAACACCCTCCTAACAGTCCTTTCTGCAGGCGTCCCGGTTCATGTTTTTGCTAGCTAATCTGGCAGCTCTTTCTATTTTCGCCAAAGTCTTCCACCCATCTTCAATATTACTCCTAAGTGGTCTGAGCAAGGGTCATAACATTCTTCGACACGCGTAAAGTATCGGAGTATTGGAGTATTGGAGTACCCTTTAGCATTGAAAAAATCGAAAAGGTCAGGTTTTTTATTCCTGTCGGAGAAAACTCTACACCACGTTTCATACTGTATTTGTACAGTAATCTGCCTCTTGTTGAATTACATCTTGAGCCCCAAAAAGTATGCTTCGCGTTAAATTCTCTCCCAATGATAAAATTCAACCCAATTAAGCCATGATCAAGATCGTCTTCCACCAGTCTATAGCCTGGCGGGAAATAACAAGATGCAATGTTGTAATCTAGACAGTTAACTTTTACAGAAACTGAGCTAATCTGCATAGAGTCTAGCTCAACTTCTGTGTTCTTGAAATGTTTTATGCAGTTTTTTATGAAGAAAGAGGATCCTCCTCTCAAAATTGCGCGAAGGACGATGTGCGTGATAGTCATGTACCCTATGCGTAGAATTAAGTTAAAGGTGAAACTTTTCGCATAACTCGGTTCATGACTTTTGTTCTTTCTTTACGCCTCGGTGACAATTTAGGATGACTATACTCCTTGCGACTTTGATAAGACCTTCAATCTGGTGCGCTAATATGGTTATAGATTTGAAGCTATTGAATTCAGGCTTTCTGCTATTTAACCAGAGTTTAGATTTCAAAGTCTCAACAAGGAGAAGAACTTTTCTATTTAATTTGCTCCTCTCAATCACATTTCGGATTAGAGCCATCGACGCGTGTCATAAAAAATTACTTATCCTCTCCACGAGAAATTCGAGTCGCTTATGTTAAAATATAATAAACCAACATAAGCATACAAAACACATCTCCTATGCTGCAGAACAATAAAAAAAAATCATTTCTAAGCACATGCTCGTATTCAATTACATTTTGAATTGAATTTGCTGATGTATACTTATTCAAATTTCGTTTTGCGCTTCACTGCCTGTGACTGTGTCTACACGCATTCAAATCTGATCTCTAAAAAATTAATCTACTTCCTTGCGTGGCTGATTTTTCTCAGAATTATACAAATTCCTCCATAAAAGCTCATAAAATAACACTTCAGCGCAATCCATGCTATCAGTTACATATTTTATGCGAGAATCATTTCCATGGAAATAACCTCTTTTTTCGTGTCACCCAAATCGAATGTGAAGGAACCCTCACATCAGCACGTGTAACTGGTCCTATAGAATATCTGAAGAAATCGTAAAATTCGCAACACAAAGCTTAATCCTTTTCCTCTAGTACCGAGGATGTAACATATTTTGATGGACAGTTTAATAATGGTCGCAGGCAGTCTGACAGTTGTAAAGTTCGTCCTTCCGTGATAATCCTTTGTGATTCGTTTCCGATTCACCATTCATCCGCCCCGTATTGACACACTCGCTTCGCATACCTCTACGCCTTGGCCGGGCCCTCTGCGTTGCTCTGTACTAGATATTGAAGTCCTTGTTGTTGACACACCCCCACTCCAGGCACATCGCTTAAGCTCACACATTGCTCTTGTGAGTCCATGGCCTTCCTCAATACCACGAACAGAAAGCTAAGTATAGATTTTTTCATCATTTGTTTGTCTGTTTTCTCAGGCGAGGGGAGGTTAGGTGCACAAAACTATCGCAGCACACGCTGCTCGATTTATTTATTTACGTCTTCATCGCTCTTGAGTTTGTTTGAAGTACTGCATCCACCTACTTTCATCATCATCATACCAGACAATGGATGGCCTGAGGCGAGGACATTGTAGCAAGGAGCACGGTGTGTGCTCTCGCAATAAGTGGATACAAGAAATTCTTTGGTCTCTATACTCTGGATGTGTGTACTTAAGCGCACAGAGAAAGAAAGTAAATTTATCCCCAGGGAATGCGATATCTTTCGATGGGTTTTATTTTTATGTCTTCCCAAAACAAAAAAAAAACACTCGAACAAAAGTGAAACAAACTGAACATTTTTATGTCGAAAAAAGTATCTCAACATTGATGCTTGAAAAGAAGTAAATATGACAGCACATAAAAAGATCTGAAATTGATTGGATCATAAAACTTCTGGATATGATGAACATATCAAACGCGGTATCTTACGGATAAGTTGTTGACGAAGTCAATAGAGTTCAAAGAAGTGGGGTGTTTATGCGATATGTATGATTTGCCGGAGTTTTTGAGAACGATGGAATAGACCAATTGAAGCAACGAGTCCACTAAACGTCATGCACGTTAACCATTTTCGAGGGTAAAAATTACTTGGGGAGGAGTTCTTGTTTTCCGTAAATTTGAAATTTCTTAATTCAAAACTCTGCAACACAAGTTGGTAATGATTTTTCGTGTCACGTATTCACCCCAAAACCGGGCCTTGAGATTTTCTTATCTCATTAGACAAGATTATGTTGAAAGCTCACAATATTGTCATGTGACGACAAGATGCGAAAAGAGAAAAGACGTGCAGGAGTCGCTGAACTCATTCATCGGCACACCACTCGACTTAATCTTCAAACCTTCTAGCAACCCTTCTGGATTTGGGCGCCTCCTTCAAAAAACCAGCAACAAACGAAAAATCCAGGAGCCACTGTCTTATTATGAGCGGCTTCCTGGTCGGCGTCTGTTGTCAGACGGAAATAGGATGTTAATAATTAGATGTATGCCAGTGCCAAATGTTTTTATTGAATACTCAGCTGGCATATCACTGCTTTTCTATGTAAAGGCATAACACTTGCGAGGGAAGGCTTTGATATTACTGTGCAGCGTTTTCATGTTTCCTTCTGGTTTACCAGCGTTTCAGTAAGATGAAGATGAAGATCTCCTTCGTGTGTCCTATTAGGTGTCAATTCTGATTTGCTTTGAATACTATTGCTCACTAGTTTTACACAGCTTTGATAAAAATATCGAAAAGTTTTTTAATCACAAATGTGCCATACAATGAGCCCCGAAAGCCCCAAAGCCAAATTTAGATCTTTCTGTTTAGAAAATGCTCAAATTACCTCGTATGACACACATGCTCAAGAGAATTTATATCTGAAACTTTTCAAGTTCATTTGAAAACTAATGGTAGTGGCAAATTTACTGTCAGCGTTTTACAGCTTACAGCTTTTCAACATGTCTGGTATTAGATATGAAGAACACTTGCCAAATAGAATTTGACATCAGTACAGGCAAATTTATACAATTGTATTTGAATTTAGCCCACCACTCACCACAAGGGTTTCAAATCGAAAAGAACACAAGAGTTAAGTGGTCATTTGTAACTTGTCCCAATGGTCTTGTTAAAATTTTGTAATATTTTTCAAAAGTCCTGACTAAGGCATAGCGTGTCCCAGAAATAGTTTCCGTCTAATGAGTCTTTTCTTTTAATAGAAAATTTATTGGCAACGTTTTTTGAATAAAAAAAATGGAGGGTTCGACTTGAGGTTATTTGCAAAAAATTTCTTAACGAACAAGAAACTTAGAAGATAGTCAGATAAACAATTTATTTCATAGTTTATATAAAAATTTGAATACAAAATAATTTTGCTTAAACCTGGTAAGGCATGGCGGTCAGCCAGGAGAAGCTTACAATTCTTAGCCATATTTTGTATTTATGACTTGGCCAACATTTCATGGATAAGGCTTGGAAAGTCACGAGGGATCTTCTCTTGAACTTAATACTACGCGTGAGCTTCCACAATTGTATCGTTATTATTATTATTATTATTGGGTTGGGTTTTTTACTACGACCTGTTGGTCTATTGTACCCCCTACTAAGCCTTGGAGAGTTAATTCCCTCAAAGGTGTTCCCCTCTTACTATAATTCATTACTAAATTTCACCGAGGGTATGTGCTCCTGTTTGGACTTGGCTGAAAGAACACATCCTTATAGCACATTCTCTAGTCCAATTTCACTTAGGAATCTGAAGATGAGAAGTGGGTCCAAGGTGGGTATCTCTCTGTCTGGTATCTGGTATTTGCCCAGATATTTCATTCTCTTGTGGTTCAGAGTCCCACAGGATTGCAAAATGTGTTACGGAGTTGCACTAGCCTCATCACAAAATCTGCAAGAGGGTCCCATGAAGGATTCTGCTGCTTCTCGTCTTGCCAAAGAGTCCGCTGCTTCATTCCCCTCTATTCCAACATGTCCAGGTACCCATCACTTTATTGACCTTACCCAGATCATTAAGCATACAAATATGGACCTGACTATCTGGGCCTTTTTTTTTATAATGCACCTAATGCGCCTATAATTTCTGTCAAGACTGAATTAAACACATCTGTCTATAGCGTATATTTCCGCCTGGAAGATGCTGGTGTATTTACCCATGGATTCGAAGTATTTTGTTCTTGGTCCAAATACTCCTGCAACAGTTCCATCATCAGTTTTTGACCCATCTGTATGCAATTTGATGGTGCTTTTGCTCAGTCTGTATGTTGTGGATTTATTGCTCCAGCTCTTTTTGGTGCTGAGCTTCACGATGAAGTTCTTTTTGAAGCTAAACTTCCTCAAACTGTCATCCTTAATCACGAAGTGCGTCAAAATCCTTCGACCCAATGCACCTCTCCCTCCCAGTCCCCCTCTTTAGCCATCCTGAGGATCGTTTTCCTAGCCGTTTTCTCAACCACGATGTATAGTGGTGTCAGTTCTAAGAGCACTTCAATGGCTGCGGTCGGACACGTTCGCATTGCCCCGGTTATGCAGAGGCATGCTAGTCTTTGCACTCTGTTAAGTGTTTCTCTCGTTGAGCTCAGGCTTGTTCGTTTTGCCCATGCTACTGCTCCGTAAGTGATCATTGGTCTCACTATGGCGGTGTTAAATCCATCTTATGATTTTCGGGCTGCATCTCCAAGACTTACCCGCAAGGCTACTGCATATCATAAGAGCACGAGTAGCTTTTCTGATTGTATGCTTGCCTCGTGACCCTTAAGTTATCTTTTCCAAAGGAGTGCCTACATCTTAACTTAATTTAGGTACCCCGTATCAACAAATCCTTTGGGATTATGGTCGAGATAGTAGTATTATGTCTTAAACTAAGGAAATGTTACTGAGAAATAAACTTATCGGACTTAAGCACAAGTAACCTTACGGAGCAATAGAAAGCGCTTCGATAGGTTCGAAAGAGGGTTCGATACATGCCTTAGATACGATGATAGTAGAAAGATCCCGAAGGGTTCTCTGAAATTAGAAGCATCGCCTGAACAAGTAAAAAAATATGGTCTCTGTCTGTAATGCCTGTAATAGGATTTTTTAAAAATGAAAAACTAAATTAAACACCGAAATTCTTAAAATAAAAATTTTATCCTTCTTAATTATTTTCACCGAAAATTAATAATAATAATGTCCCCTTTATTAGTTATAAAATAACTTTTACTTTACAAATTTTCGTACATGTTACTCTAATGTAATAATTTTCAAAAAAGGAATCTCTCAACAACAAAAACGGAAAATTGTTGGCACAATAATAAAATTGTTGTATTTAATATGTTTGAAACCCGTTTCGCCTATCAAAAATAAAAATCAAATTACTGATTCAATGATTAGTTTTTGAGGTAACGATTTTATTTAATTATGAACTTTGTTGACACAACAAATAAAAATGTAAATTATTTTTGCGAAAATCCGATTTTAAGAACTAATTGTTAAAATAAGAATTAAGTGTTAAAAAACTGAAAATAAATTTGAGCGTATAATTTGATGCAGAGTAGATAATATTGGCAAAAAGCCTTTATTGAGGCAAAAAATAGACGGCCTTAATGTGTATGAAGTTACATATGTTTAAGGTTTTGAGCTCCGCCCACTTTCAGGCGGCGTTTTGAGGAAAAAAACTTTTTTTCATAAAATAATTTTTGCTTTTTCTGTTGATTCTAACGAAATAACAAATAATTGATTTATATTTTCAGCTCACGCCTAAATATTACTAAATATTTTATTATCTAAATATTACTGACATACAGTATAGGGCTGAAAATCTTTTTAATGTTACACGTTAAATAGGGTGGGGTAGAGAGAAGTTTATTATAAACGAACCCTTGCACTTTCCCATTGGATTTTCTAAGTTTTACTATAGCAAGAAATTGTGATACTTGTAACTAACTTCAAAAATTAACTATAGGCTTACATAACTATAAACAATTGATAATTTATGTTGTTGGTTGTTTTATGTGCATTATCTATGCAGAGAGATCATGTAGGCTATTTGGGTACCCGAGATTGAAGTGGGCTGTGGTGCAGATGGTAGCACCTATGACCGACAATTGGGAGGTCCTGGGTTTGAATCCAGGTCCAACCAATCATCTTTTTATTTTTTATTTATTGCCAACATGTCTTGTTAAGTAAATTATAACACAATTAATTATAACACAATTATGATGACAACTAAGTCGTATAGACCCCTCTATTTTTGCGTTAAGTCGTAGAGTGGAGTTGAAACGTTAGCGGGCGAAATGGTCGAAAGAAAAAAGCGTGTGTGGCTCACCGGAAGGTACGATCCTGCAACCCTTACAGTCCTGCCACCCTACTCCCATAGCACCAGATCTACTGCGCTAAGCCCCAAATAAAAATCTACTGCGCAGTTAACTGTATTTACTCCTCATTTAAGAACTTTTATCGTTGTCCAAAGAAAACTTTAAGCGCACACATCTAAAATCTAAAACGCGCAACAAAGTTCACTCTGATCTCATGCACTGCCAATCGACTATTGACTTGCGGCTAAGGGCTCAAAAGCATGAAACTGACACATTCTGTTGAATCAAGAGACCTTTTAGCAAGGCTTTCAAAATCTAACGTCTTTCATTTTTCGATCCAAGGATGCTAAGCAATTCGCATTTTTATATGAAAAAAATCAATAGTCCTTGAGTTTTTCGATAAGGTAAGAAGTTATTGTGCTTATTCCGTTTTTAAATTGATCCAAAAATTATTTTTATAAAATAAGTCGAAAGTATTGAAAAAGTGTTCCGAAGATGTGATCTCCTTCTCTTATCCTTTCCGTGTTTTATAATTAAAATATTTTTGCTATATAATAATATTTACCTATAAAGGCTGTTCAAGTTTACAACTTTATCGTTTATCGAAACACAGGGTTCCATTTTTAAATAGTTATTTACGTTTATGTGTAATTTTTGTTCGTTTTCCATATAAAAAGGAGCTTTGACGTTGAACTGTTTAAAGCAGTTTGAATATGCTTCGGTTGTGTCTCTTCTTTTGTGAGAATAATACTTTAAATTAACGTATTTTATTTAAATAATATGTATTTTAAAAGAATGAAATTTTTGTTTCTCTAAATTGTAAGATCTACTGCGGTAAATTGTAATCTACTGCTCTTTTTTATAATATATACTGCATTCAATCATCTTTAGGGTGGCATCACTTACTTGATAATTTAATGAGAAAAAATATTTGGATGCTCGGAATTTATTGAAAGCACGAATTTACTGAACAAGTAATTGGCGAAACATTAGCGGGAGTTCCTCGATCCTTAGAAAAATTTCTGCCTGTATGGAAGTGGAATTTCAAGATAGCGGAAAATCCTGTTCAAAGCGATTGTTCGATGTGCTCCCGTAGAAAGAACGATGACAAATGAACTGAATCACTCAAGGAAACGCTGGATGTGCTAAAGGAAAACCAATTACCTGGTTCGTCAGACGTGGCATACGATATGATATAGTTTAACAGGGCCCTTGTGGGAAGTGACGTAAAAATCATCATATCTGTAATTGACGAAAAGAGGATAGCCTGGGCGTTTCTTTACTGCCCTCAAAACACCAGACACGGATAATATTTCACCAATAAAACTCCAAAACGTTATGTCCTTTACCTCACCGAAGTTAAGAGGCGGATATATAAAACCAAACTCCCTTGTGTCGGTGGAATCTATAGCTGCTGCATATTGTACATCATTCCAAAAGTCTATTTCCTAATTCTTACCCTGAGAGAAAAATTGTGCTTTGAGATTTGAATGGTTTCAAGGAGCATTGACCCATCTCTCGCGCAATTTCCCGATCAGTTCGGTCTTACTAGGTCTTGTTGCATTTCAAGAGTCAAGGTGAAATTGCACCGAAAAATGTTTTCAAACAAATTCAAAAAAATTCAAATAATTCTTGTTGTAAAGTTTTTGGAAGAAATGCAAATAACTAAAGAGGAAATCGACTTTCCTCAGGTAATGGTATGGCTTCAGGAATTCCTTGAACTTAGTCAGAAGGCTAAATACAGTAAATCTTGTGTTGGGTCCTAGGTCATACTGGTATCCAGGGAAATCAAGTCTCTGCTGAGCTTGCTCGACAAGGTTAAGACGAGGTTTTCTCAGGACCCGAACCCGCGCTTGGTCAGACTGCATCTGTTCCCACGTTTGACTTGGATACTTGGGTTTTTCGTGAGCACAGGGCTCGTTGCCGTGACTGCGTTGGGTGCAGACAGACTAAACGACTACGCCTTCTCGTTTTTCTTCGAAAGACGTGTAAACTATGTACATTTAAGTAAGGTGTCCGCATGGTTGTACAATGGACTGAGTGCTCCATTGGAAAGTAGCAACCTCCGAAAAAAGAGGAAATCTGGAAAGAATCAAGAAAATTACACTCAAATTTGCAAAAAAGCAAAAAAGGTTAAACGGAAATTAAGCCAGAAAAGCTTGTTTTGTAAAAGAAAATTTGTTTAGGATTTTCTTAAAAGACATTTTTCGGCACAAAAATTTTGAAAAAATGCCGAAGAATGCAGAATTTACGCCAAAATATTTGTGTGGATTTTTTTAGGATAAACACCACAATAGAGATTGTTTTGACATTTTGCCATCTTATATTTTTTGGACGAATTTTTCGTTTTGCTTAATTTTGAAGGAGCCAGGTGCAGCTCTCAATTAAGAAGTCGTAAAAGAATTTGTGGGTCTGCAGTGGTTTTAGTTGTCAACTTCTTTCATCGTGGCATTCAAATCTAGCAATTTCAGATATATTTACTCCACATTGTCTTTCTGGGGAATATTTGACTGGAATATTTAAGTAAATTCTACGATTGTCTCTAAACTCTTCCTATTGGAACAGACTTCCACTCAATTGATATCCGTCTCATCATTTTCGCGCGTTATGTAAACTCGGTATGAGCAGCCAAAAATGCTTGTTGAAACATGTTTGCCCTCTTTGTAATGTCTCGAAGCAATAATAATCTCAAAAATAAGACGCCGGAAGGTCCTCCGAACCCTCTGCGAAATCTATTTTTGCAATCAAGCAAACTCATAGATACTACGTGACGCATGCAAAGTTCACGACCACCTTTGCTGACGTGACTGCACTATCTATAATGTTTCAATATTATTACAACACCGAAAAGCCGAAAACAAAAATTATGTACAAATAAACAACCCCAGAAGCGTTCGTGATACCCGGAGATAACATTTGCAATCAAGATAAGCAACTTTTTTCGACTATGCCCCTTGAATAAAATATGAAAACCTTGAGTTCATTGTGCATTCCCCCCCAAAAGTCACTCATAGAATATAGGTTTATTCTCAAACGCACTATCGTCAGAGAAAAAAGAAATATACCCCTAAGCCCGCAATATGGACAAGATGAAGAGTCACTTTTGAAATATATGGCTGCCACCGCCCGGCACAATTCCTTTTCCTAGTTCTGAATGGAAACGTGAAGCACGTGTGTGCTTATCACTGAAGAACAGACTTTCATTCTGCCTTCCACTCCATAATATCTCTGAATTCCCTGAGTACCTTGGAAAAGCTAACCAAAAAAAGGCAAATAAAAAGGGAGAATCGGGGAGAACTGTCACAAAATAAGGGTACACCACCTGTGTTTGGGGGAAATCTGATGCTGATGCTTCCCATATTCGAGCAACCGCCATCAACGTTTTCAAGAGGAACCACAATAAAAGCGCCTTGAATTTTTCAAAAACGAAATGGAGTGCCATTGTGTGGAAATTAGTTTGTGCACATCGCTTCCGTTTCTTCCCTTTCTAAAAAAAATATTTTTATTGTGTGTTTGACGTGCTCCTTTTTTGGGTACACTTTGATCACATCTTAATTAGGAAAAGAATGGAAAAATGTCTCTTTTAAAATGTGCGAATGCAATTAGCAGGCGTTTGCTTGTGTCATTGTTGCCACCAACCAACCCAACACGGCTGGGGAAATTAAAAGATAAGACTCGACAACACACAATTTAACTTTGTACCAGCAAAAGTGAGAAACACAATTTTTTTTTGTTTCCCTAAATTGGAACTTGTTGTTGAATGTTTTCGGTTGGGGGTTTTGAAATACTTTTAAAGAACCGAATGGGATTGTGTAAGAGCCTATTCTACAAAGTTTGAGCTGTTAGGGATATTTGACATTGAGGTTTGAGAATTAACTTTAGTGGCACACATTTTCTAAGTTCTTTCCGGCCTTCTATGCCTTCAAATGGAGTAAATTTAACACTTCCACAATTTTGAGGGTATCGCCGGAAAAGTCTATTACATTTTCGTTCCTTATTTTGTAGGCATACGGTTTTTCGCATTAAATTTGAACTATAAATCACTCTCGTTCATCTGTACTTTTCAAGCTTCTACTCAAGAACTAATTTTCTATTTGGCGTGCGATCGAATTAAGTGGTGTTTTTTATGGATTCGACTGTTACCTTGCAAGCTCAGAATCTATATGAAACAAACTTACTTAGTGGTTACACTAAGGCACTTCGCCTTGCATCCGGCCGCAACGGAGTAATTCCTCAGACGGAATCAACGGTGGCTTCCACAGTTCCAGTCAGGTTGAACTATTTAGTTATGGGCATCTTATGGGTATTTGGAGAAAATATACAAATATACAAAATATTCGGAGTTCAAGCCTGTAAGGGCCGGTTACCAAGGTCTTTTACGCTACCACCTGAATGAAATCCTTGGCTTGACAATGAATATCGGCTAGAATATGCAGCTAAATAACAATCATATGAAGCGGCTCTGCAAAGAAGGACTAGAGCTGCTCGCGAGCTCTTCAAGCAGAGGGGCAGAGAGAAATACCGGCTTTTCAGAAGGCAATAGAGCGCGAGAAGCGAGAGGCTTAAGAGTTAGAGAGATGATACAACAGGAATGAGGATTGAAACTTATATCAAAGGATCAAAAGAGCCCGCCAAGAGTACTGAATCACAGGCGGTACTGGAGACCTGCAAAAACCAATTCTTCAGATTGTATAACGGCGATAACGACCGGTTGTCCGGCTATCACGCACAATGAACTATTCAACCCGGGCGCAAAAGTTACTAATAAAGCATGCGAACGATACCTTTTCTGTGGTTTAAGTCCAGGAAAGTCCAATATCAAATATTTACACTGCGGCCGATCTAGGAAAAAAAACCAAGTATTCTAAATCGATACCCTGCAACATTTCGTGGATTGTAGGCCGCGTGGCGCATATGACAGCATTTATAGAGACGAAATTTATAGCGCTTTGATTCGTTCAAACTCTCCATTTTGTGCAGGATGACGATAAAAATTCTCTCGCTGTTCCGTCAAGATCGGTAAAGACCTCACCACTTCTTTAACAGAATACTTCTTTAACATCATACTTGAGAGAATTGTGCAGAACTCTCGCACCAACACCAGAGGCACAATCTTTTGAAAGTCCATTCAATTATTCGCATACGCAGACGACGCTTACATAATAATTGGAAAAACAAAGCGTGATGTCAGTATTGGGAAGGAAGTGACTTATATAGGTTTCACAGTCAACAAGAGAGAAACCAAGCACATGTTGTTATCAAGAAGAGACACTCGAGAGACAGCTATTATTTTGAGGTAGTTAGGAAATTTTTCTACCTGAGCTTCAGACAACGACACCAACGCTGAGATCAAACGAATGTTAAACACTTTCAAACCGCTGGGTTTTTGGGCTAAGAAGACAATCAAGTAGCAAAGCTACCCTCATTATCCCCGTCTTGCTTTACGGTGCAGAAGCATTGACATTGTCAAAGGCATGTGAAAACGCTTCAGTTTGCTTCAAGTGGAAAATCATTCGGGTGATTGTTGGTCCCGTCTGCATAGACTGAGAGCAGAAAAGGAGATATAATATAACACCGAACTGCACTGGCACGGTGCATCGACACCGACTTGGCCAAAAAGAGCAAGAATACAACGACTGCGATGGTTGGCTCACCAGTCCGAGATATCACAATGCAGGGAAAACGCAGTCAAGGATCACCGAGACTCAGGTTGCGCACGTAAGTGGAAGGAGACATCAGTTAACTTCGCTTGTAAAACTGGAAACGGCTAGCTATAAACAGAGTTGGCGAGCGAAACTTGTTGGTTGAAGCCCAGGTCTACCCGGATTGTAGCACCACCTAAAGTAAGGAAGTTTTTCGAGGGTTTTCCCACTAGAGATTTCTTAACTTTCACAGGTGAGTGATGCGCCTTTATTTATTAAATAGAGTGGCGCAACAGCTCGAGGTGAACCAGGGCTAACTTCTCAACAACGTATGCTGGTGTGTTAATTTCTTTTACATACAAAGGGACCCACAATTTTTTGCCGAATCCGAACGGCACTTTGAGAAGTTTTTCAAGACTAATGATACTCTCGGAGGGCTTGTCAGACCCTCGCGGAGGTGGGGACCGTGAAAAAGAACAATTCTTTTTTTTTTCAGGTGACGATGGCAGGATTCGAACCCAGGCCTCCGGCGTAGTAAGCACACACACTAACCACTACGCCAAGGCACCCCTCGCCTTTATGTATGCATTTAAAAAACTTGTTCTGCCGAATCGATGTGAAGAGTTATCTTCAAGTTAGAGAAATATTTTCGTAGATTATAAAACTATTTTGTAAGGACGTGGTTTCTACTCAAGTGACATTCCGCATTCTTCGCCCATTTTGCGGTCGCTATAATAGTCCATCCGATTTGAAAAGAGGGCAGGCTGGGAAAATAGAAGACCAGTAAATAAAAATAGAGTGGCGCAACAGCTCAAGATGAACCAGGGCCAACTTTTCAACAATGTATGCTGTGTGTGTGAATTTCTTCACATACAAGGAGACCTGGAATTTTTATTAAACTTTTTTCTAAGGACGAATCCGAATGGGACTTTGAGAAGTTTTTCAAGACAAATGGGGCTCGTCAGTCCCTCGCGATGGTGAGGACAGTGAAAAAGAACGAGTCTTTCTAGTTTCCAGTTTATATAGGCCTAAATTTTATTTTAAGGACACCGTCGATATGTCTATCCTTTCAGACTTCTTCTAGTTAAGTCTTCTTAGATCGCAGGTTCGCTTATTATCTATACTAAGCTGCCCTGAAAGATCATTTAATTAATATCCTTGGTCAAATTTTGCTAGACTTATGCGTCAAAGTTATGGAAAAGTGTACATTGCGGACTAAAACTTCCTTCAAACAGAATAGTGGAAAGTCTTTTTGCTTATGGCTTATCCACTGAATGGATCCTAGAACTCATGTATAGCGATTGAAATTACCAACTTTTCAAATACATTTCAGGTAGGTACCTCATCTGAATTAGGAACCTAATTTGTGATATATGATGACAATATCAGATGTCAGCAATTTTATTCTAACTCCATTTCACCAAAAGTCAAAACATCAAACAAGCTCGCTTCTCCCACTCTCCCACTAAGTGATGAATTATTAAAATGCTCCCAACCGATATACAAGAATATTCCATCCTAAGTCAATATTCATCTCCCTAATTCCAGCCACACACATCAGGCCTAATGGAATGGATTGATGTTGCTATTGGATGGGGGAGAAATGGTCTACAAATATGCATAATTCATTCACATCACCGAAAGTTTTTTTTACGGTTGTTTGAATAATTCTTAAAATACAAAAACCCCTCTGAAAGCTCCACAACATAAATTTTTAACCAACTCTCGTTCCAATCGATTTTCGATTGAAAACAGAAACTTTACCAGCAAATATTCACAACTTGAGAATGTATATCTTTCTTTTTAACATAGTTTGAAGAACCCTACTCAACTTGTGTCCGAGGTACAATAAAAGAAAAAAAAAAAAACTGAAAATATAACAATATCCTTAAAATCAAAAAGCAGAAACACATAAGAGCAGTTACCACCCACTGTGGCCCTTTGAAACCCCTATCCCATTGGTAATCCCGATTCTAATCCTGGAGATATTTCGCCCAAACAAACAAAAGGAATCCCCAGCATCCCTTTATGTAACAACAATAGAGCAAAAGTACACAAATTCTGTTCTCCGGCACTCGCATACTTACGTCAGGATAAGACAATGAAATTATCCAATTAAAGCATTTCCTGTCGGGAACAGGATGAACGAGCTATAAGCGTCTGCCTTTTTTTCGCTTCTTTTATAATCCAATCTCAAGGAGCATTACAAACCCTAGTGTGTACTGCACTCAATGCGAGATGAACGATATTTCATGCACAAAAAGGATATGAATACACCACCACAGATGAGTGTCGTCGGCGCAGTTGGGGCTTATCACTTTTATTGGCCACTCAAAAGGATCTATTACTGCACATAAATTTCTATAATTTTCGTAACCGCTATCACGTTGCCGACACAACCGATGCACAGCACACAACCGATTTTTAATCCGCGCTAGGATTGCATCCTCGGGAGAGCCTGATGAAACTTTATCTATTCAATATTTCAGCGGACCGTAGTGTGTTCTCGAAAACAACCCACTGACACGCTTCCAGAATGCACTGATTCTACTTCGAATCTCGGTTCGATAATGCAGAGATAATGATGCAGTACCGCGCGCCGAAGAGAATAGAACTGCAGTGATAAACGCGCGGAGGTTATCTTCCTAGGCGGTGTATCTGTATGTGGATGTGTGGGATGCCGAGCAAAGAACGGAGCAGCCTTACTAGACAACGTGGCACGCTGAAATGAACTGAATCCCCAATCGGAGAGTGAACTGTAAAATAGTCGGCTAAAGTAGCAGTGGCAGTGGCACTTGGCACAGTCAAGTCACTACACTGCTGCTCGAGAAGATGGAGAACCAAAATATCGTTCTCTCAGATACACTCGGCGAAAGTATCTGGGGGGCCGCACTCTCACTTTGGCCGAGATACTTTTTTGAGTGCCACATCGAGTTGAGTAGCGGCCGCAGTGTAGTGGGTGCTTTATTGATGCTTGATGTACACACACCGGACTTCATGTAGTGACTCGGCTGTTATTTGCTTGATCGGATTAATGGATTATTTTGTCACTCAACGCGTTCGATGGGACGTAATCAGATGTTTTTTGTTTGAATACACAGGTGTTTTGGGGGTGAGATTGTTATATGCGAGAGAAGCACTGGGTGAATTTGCGCATGTCAAGGAAAAGGGTTGCCAGCTTGTAGTGTATTTGCTGTTAAAAGGTGAAACAATGCTTTTATTTATAAATTTTTTTATTTTTTAAAAAATGTCATAATATCGGATCAGCAATTTACTGTCACCGATTGATATTGGTTGTTCAATACCTATTTCCACAGATGGTTTTCTAATTTTTCGAATTGTTTTAAGAAGCTTGTTATTGGTACCCCTTCCTTCAAAAATTTAAAAAGACTACAACTTATGTCGTCTAGCATTTTAAAATAAAACCGTACTTGTTAAAAACCGTTAAGTATGCTGCCATACACATAATTTAATATTTTCATTGAACTTGTTAACAGATGTTCTGTGTAGGTATATAGAACTTTTCCAAATGCTGTTTATTTAGTGTAGAACACAAACAATTGAGCATTTTTGACTATTTTCTCGATTCTCAACTTTATTCTTAATCAGTATAAATTACTATAAAAACAATTTTTAATATATATTTTTAGGAAGTATTTACTGTTAAACAATGATAAATTTGATTATTTAAAATAATCTGTCATTATTTTTCACAATGACAGATTATTTTAAGTTAACAATAATTCTTAACAAAGGAGCATTTTAGGCTTCGGTACTCAAACTAATTTTTAAATACAGTATGATACCTCTTTAGCGGTCCGTCCAAAGATGGAAAAAGAACCTTATGTGGTTTCACTACGTTTTGTCCGTCCGTCCGTTCAATGGCATTGTAACTTCTGAACGAAAGGCAAAATTTTGTGTGCTGTTATACTGTGAAAATAGTCAGAGAATTCAGCGAGAGCAGTTTTTTAAAACAAATACAGTTTAATTACAGTTTGAAATTTTATGGAAATAGTGAGTTGAAAATGGTTGACGTATTTCAAAGTGTTTAAAATACGTCAATTTGTAAATAGTTTTTCAGTGACAGTATTCCTTTGCCACTTAGGCGAAAACAAGACTGGTGACCCGCATACGGTGGGAAAGGTTGCAGGATGCTGTCTCTGATTTCAGAGAGCGCTTTGCACAGCATGTTTCGAAAAAGTTTGAACAAATTCCAACTGACAATTTGAATGTAGAGAAGGAATCGCAGCTGTTTTTATCGGCTGTCATTGCCTCTGCAGGAAATGTTTGTGGAGTGAAGCGGCTTGGGGTAGCGGTGGGTGGTGAGAAAAGAACTGCTTGGTTTAAAGCGCCTGGAGTTCAAGAAGCCATCAGAGAGAAGAAGAGAGCCTACATTGCGTGGATCCAATGTAGAAACTCAACTTCTAGATACAATGAGGCGCGAAGGACTTCCAATCTGGCAGTCAGAACAGCCAAGGAACAGTCATGGAAAAAGTTCGGCGAGAAGTTGGAGCACGATTACAGATCTGCAAACAAGATATTTTGGCAGACCATTCGCCGGCTCAGAGAAAGGAAGTTGAATATCATTCAAGGGGTTAAATCTAAGGACGGTACACTTCTTTCAAATGAGAGCGATGTCTTGCGCAGATGGAGAGAGCACTTTTCGGAGTTGCTCAACCCCCAACAGGGCACTGAAGATGGCATTCCAACTGCTGACGAGATAAAGGTGGAGAATAGTCCCACAGTTGACGAAGTCACTGAAGTGATTAAATCGCTAAAAGTTGGCAAGTCTGCTGGAGTTGATGAAATCCGGCCAGAAATGCTCAACGCAATGGGTGAAGTGTTAAATGGCTAACACGTGTCATTAAGGTGGCTTGGGATAGCGGCAAGGCACCTAGCGATTGGCAAACGGGAGTTATAGTGCCCATTTTCAAAAAAGGGAACAGGAGAGATTGCGCCAACTATAGGGGCATATCTCTCTGGAGTCTTCCAGGAAAAGTATTCGCGAAGGTGTTGGAAATGCATTCCAGGGCTGTAATCGAGCCTTTGTTACGGGAAGAACAGTGCGGCTTTCGGCCTGGCAGAGGCACAACCGACCAGCTTTTTACTCTGAAGGTTATTCTTGAGAAGGCCTGGGAATATGCCAAACCGGTCTATGCGTGTTGATCTGGAAAAGGCGTATGACTGAGTCCCTCGGGATACACTGTGGAGAGTTTTGCAGGACTATGCGCTGAGTGGGCCTCTTCTGAGAGCCATCCAGTCTTTGTATGGTAACTGCAGAAGCTGTGTGCGGATAAATGGCGTCAAATCCCGTCCTTTTGATGTGCGCGTTGGACTTCGTCAGGGCTGTGTTCTGTCGCCGCTCCTTTTCATAGCATATATGGACTGGATGGTGAAGCGCAGTCTTGGCGAGCATATTTCGAATTGACTGGCATCAGGATGAGCCATCTGCTTTTCGCGGATGATTTGGCCATCCTTGCATCATCCAAAGAGGAACTTCAACGAGCACTGGATAGGTTTGCAGCCGTCTGTGGTGATGCTAGGATGAAAGTAAATGTGAACAAATCGGTAGTGATGGTTGTTTCCCAAATCCTGCGCCAGCCGGTCATCAGGAAAGCTGAGCTTGGAGTGAAAGCAAAGATCTCAGTTTTTAATTCAGTGTTCGTTCCGACCCTCATCTATGGTCATGAAATTTGGGTAATGACCGAAAGAATTAGATCGCGGGTACAAGCTGCCGAAATGAGATTACTGGAGGTGCGTTGCTGGTGTTACTCTAAGGGATAGAGTGAGAAACGTCAGTATTCGTGGGATTCTTGGTTGAGCAGCTACTTTTCCGAGTGGAGCGATCGATTCTTCGATGGTTTGGACACGTTGTTCGCATGCCCCCTGACAGACTTCCTAGACAGGTCATGCTAGCCGAGATGCGAGCGCGTTGCCCCCCTGGTAGGCCAAGAAACAGGTGGTGGGATCAGGTAAAGAACCTCTCTGAGTCCCGCCTGAGGATTGCGCCGGAGTCTCTTGAGTTGGTGGCGGAGGATCGAGAAAGATGGAAGGACCATTTAGCCACCCTCGCTCCGAGACCCTTTTAAAGGATAAGCGGCATTCGAAAATGATGATGATGATGACTATTTATTAAGTTTGTGGCATGCAATGTTTTGAGCTCCACCCACTAGAGGGCGTGTTTAGGAAAAAATCTTTTTTTTTTTCCGAAATAATTTTCGCTTTTTACGCATTTTCTCAAGATTCTTACGAAGGTACAATTAATTTATGTTAATTTTTAGCTCACGCCCTATTTTTGGGGACGTGTTCAATGCAAATTTCAATCAAGGTTTCGTTTTGCGCGGTATAAACGGTTTGGTATATTGTAGAAAATTGTTGCAGACGAACTCTTGAACTTACACACTTGTTTTTTTTTCTAAATTTCAAAGACTCTAAATCTAATTTCTTAAATCTTTTTTAACTACTACCCTAAAAAAAGCGATCCTACAACACTGCACCAGTGCCTCGAGATGTTAACAGTTCTTTAATAATCCTATTTTTGATTAATTGCAGTTTAAAAGTGTCTGGAGAATTTTGTAATAGTGTAATGCGTATTGTCAGCTGATGACATTCCAGCTAATAGAGTAAGTTGTAAGCTCCAAAGTTCAGCTGCTTTATTTTAACCATCTCGTTCGGAAAAATGTCAGAGGAAATCCCTTCGGGTATATATAGGTATGAAACATATATGAAACAGTTTTCATGAACTGCAGCCATCGTGCAGTCCTGATATGTCCTGTTAATTATGGACAAAGCGATTGTGATAAACTCTATTTCCATTAATTGCCTTAATTTTTCGTTTAATTTTTCCAAAAATTGCTCCTCAAAAAAACCGTGTGAAAAAATTTACGAAGTGAAAGGGTTAAAGTATGCAAAATACTTACGCCACAGGATTCTTGATTCTAAACGCTTGAATAACTTCTTGCCTCCGCCATCCACTTGAATGACACGAAAATACATTCAAAAAAATTCGAAATCCCTGTGTCACAAACTCACAAGTTCTCCCACACCTTGCCAACACATGTCCTCGACAGTTGAAAGCTGTTGTCATGATTTTCGATTGCCGCCTCTCAATTTACAACACCGACAATTTGTACCTATTCTGGCCGCGCCGACAAAGCGTTGAGGCCTATACTTGTCTTTGATTTATAGGCACGGAAACTTCTCTGTCAACACACTCCTGCTGTACGCCATGATCACGTAAAGCGTTAACAAGACCAAGTAGAACGCGCTATTCGTTGGCACGAATACCGTAAAACATGGAAACTTTAGTTCTCACATCGGTAACTATAATAACAAGAACCGCATGTGGTATTTGTACGAAATGGGAAAGCGATGTTCGTTTCATGTCCTCCTTCCGTTCCGGCACTAAAGTGTTTCTTCCTTCGGGCAATAAGTATTAAATTCACACACACTTAAATTCGAAAGACTTTTAGTTTGAAGCGTTTCGTGTGTACCAACGCAATTGCTTTGCTTCCTTCCTGAAGTAAATATTTGTGTGTTCCTCTTGGAGTTTAAACATCTCAGACGGAATTCCATTAAATTTACTAAAATTAAAAAATCTTTGAAAATATTTAAGGCACACCAGGGGGGTATAAACATCAGACAGGATGGAGTGCCAAAGGGGAACTGGGTTGTTTATGCGGGTGTAGATCCAGCAAAAGTTTCCAGCCGTCAAGCATCAGACAGAAAATTCTAATAAAATTTAACATAAACAAATAAATAAGTGAGGCAACAATACAAAAGCAAATAAATATTAAATATATTCAATAAATAAACATTTTGACCTAAGCATTATCTCTATTTGATCAAATGGTTTGACAGGAAGTATCAATTTCCTGAAAGACTCACCCCATAAGGGATGAATAAATCTGACTTCCTGCCCCATTCATTAAATTCATAGAAAATACTCAGGGATTATTAAATCCTCCCAGGGAAACCGATTCGATGCGTAAATTATTATTTTCTTTGGTGTTGGTGGCCATGCCGCCTCATTAAAGCAGAAAAGTTGGTAAGTTTCGTTTGTGCTCCTGTGCGGCTCAATAATTATTACGAATTAATTTTTGCGAGTCCAAATTATAAGAAATGTGCTAAATTTATCGTCTCTCCCGACCCCTTGTAATTATACGCAAACAGAAAGAAGTTATTAATTCATGAACGAATATGGCAAACCTCTTAGGTATACCCACACATTTGTGTTGGGAGGAAGAAATATTATAATTAATTTTGTGAATAGCAGATGTTTCATGTTTCAGGGCCTCCAACGATGTTTGTTTTGTGTAAGAATGCTGCTGAGGGTATTTTAATAAGATATTCGCGTAAGGGAAAATAATAATCTTTGGAAAATCATTAATGAATCCAAAAGTTTTTTAGGCCGTGTTGTAGGAGTAATTAAAAATAAATGCCAAAAACAATCTACATATGTACAACATTTTATTTTTAAATAATTTGTTTTAACTTTAAGACAAGAAATATTTACAATTTTGAAGCAAAAATTTGTACAATCATTTAAGTTTGAAAAAAGGATTCTAATAGTCCATTGAAGAGTCCATGTAACCGTTCCCACTTTGAATCAATTGCTGCTGCTGGTGGTACATGTGATAGCTGTTCCACATCTGCTGTTCCTGCAGAGCTGACTGCTGCATGGCCATCACCTCTTCCGGCGTTGGGAAGTACATGGCGTAGGGAGTTGTTGTCGCTTGATGAGGGTGATAGTGGTGGTGATGATGCTGGTACGAATACTGGTTTCCCGAGTTTGGGTCACCTCGTCTCAGGCGACCAGTTGTAGCACCGATGGTCACATCCTCGGCCGATGGGTCCAGTGTCCAGTAGTGTCCTCTTCCAGGGTCATCCAAAGGCCTTGGAACTTTGACAAAACACTGATTGATGCTCAGGTTGTGCCGGATGGAGTTCTGCCAAGTGCTCTTGTTCTTCTGGTAGAAAGGGAAATTCTCCGCAATCCATGCGCAAATCTCGTTTAGTGTCAGAAGCCGCTTGTGGCTGTTGCGGATTGCCATCACGATCAATGCGCTGTAGGTGTAGGGTGGCCTTTGGTCTGGATCTTCCTCGCTGCTGGAACTGCTGCTGGTTTGAAACTCCTCACAATGTTCATGGCTGCGATTGTTCTCCTCGTCACTGCTGCTGGTGTTGCTCGAGCTGTCCGAGAGTATGGATCTTATCGAGAAATTTGATTCGAATACTGGAGCCATTGTAATGATCGAATTTGTCGCTGGATGGTTGATTCTGTTCTCTCTGCAATCAAAGTCAGACTGATGCTACTTCGAATGTCGTCTGGTCTTTTTATATGTCAGAGTATAAATATTTTGGAATATCCCAATCTCTTAAGCCACTAGATTAACACTGTGCTGGTTGACTCCAGCCTCGATGCACTATTCGTAATCCACATGATCAACACTTGAGCAGGTGGATTAAGTGGTTTAAATGGATTACAGAACGGACTTTGGAACAGGTACAGTATAATGAAGGAGAGTCGACCAGATTCTTTGAATGGTTTATTCGTGTTAGAGCGTTGTGATTGGTCAAGAATAGTTTGGAAATACTCCTTCAATATTTCATTGAGGGACCTTGAAAAGTAATGTTAATGGCTTGCGGTCCCTGAACAGTCGATTGGTAAAGATCGAAAAATATTTAGGTATAAAAAAATTAGGGATGCTGAAAACATTTGCAAAATTATATACATACCAACAGAGCAAAAAAAAAGTCCTTCTTATTTTTTTTTTTTTAAATTTTTTGAAAAATTAGGAATTATCTGGCCTCGAACCAAAAGCTGCTCGTTAAACTATCATAAAATAGTAGCGTGAGTCACGTCAGTTGGACTCCACGAAAAAGCTCGTAGAATATTACTTCAGGAAGAAAAATTTCTCAGATTTAGCTACTCACATTTTCAACTATTGTCGGAACAGATCCTATCTTTTACTAGGTTCAAAAGCTTTCATACACCAGCAAATAAACCACAATTATATGGCCAAGCTTTTACAGAGACACAAATGTGCTCGTCTGCCTAAAACAGGCAATATGCCTAGTAAGACTTAAGGTAAAATATTCTTAGTCATATTGTGTATTTGACAGGTATATCCAAAGAAGGTACCTACTCTGAAAATTTTCTTAATGAAGATTGAACAGATACTAAGTTTAAGAAAATATACCTCTGTATCCACGACTTTTCATTAAGGGTGAACTCGGTCACATTGATCTTGACAAATCAGGAAAAATAATTTTAAATACCTTCAGTGTCACTGAACATGGTGCAACAGAAAATTCAGCCCTTGCAAAACCGCTTTCGTGACCTTTGGTTAACCTAGGGCATAACACCTGGACAGGTTACTGCTCTAGGGCCCTGAAAATTCTGACAACACAAGAGCAACTCGTACCATAAGTCAAAGAGAAAAGTGAAATTTAGTTTTTAAATTTTTTGGATTGTGGCAAAGAAAATTTCTATACATTAAACCTCACAAAACCACTTTTGTGAACACTGGTTAACCTAGGGGCTATAGGGTTTCACTCATCACGGAACAACTCAAACCCAGACAACTCACACCTATGACTGAAACAACTCAGACAACACCGGAAAAAATCCTACCAGGGACAAGTCAAAGATAAATCTGCAATTTGTTTTTGTGGATTGGAAAATTAACTCAAACCCAGACAACTCACACCTAGGACCGAAACAACTCAGACAACACCGGAACAAATCTTACTAGGGACAAGTCATAGATAGATCTGCAATTTGTTTTTTTTGAATTGGAAAATTTGCCTTACGATTTTGGAAAAATACTTAGCTAATCTTCACAAAGGGGCCACCAAGTTTTACCTTAGGCAGTAGACGCCAAATCAAAGATTATACCTCTGTGGTGAAATTTTGGTTCACCCTGAAACTCCTAAAACAATTGTAATAAAAGACAAATTTCTTATTTATGACGACATTAAGATCAGGGAGTAGTAAATATTTAAAGATATTATATCTTATTTAATGTTAAAATGTCAGAACTCTTATTGCAGTCAAATGTTATTTGTAGTCGTTCTAGTTCAAAGACGGATCGAACACAAATTCTTGGACTGATGATTTGAGGCTTTAGTTTCTATTCTAAGACTGATTTATTTAAGGTTCCGAAAGACAAAGCTACTGGTCCATTGTACCTCTATGTTGACTTACTTTACTTACGTTACTTTAATGTTCTTTTTCCGTTTCGAAAAAAGGTTAGGCGGAGCTTCAGTGATAGAGCGTAGATGTTGGACACTTCTGCTCCGAAGGATCTAGTGCCCGAAGCAGCAGCAAGGCAAGAAAACTGCAGCGTAAATGGCCCAGTATATCTCTGTTCACTTCACAAGAAGAAAGAAAAGTTAGTGGTAAGAAAAGCTGGAATATTCGAGTGATTCGGGTGCACCGTAGTTCAATTCAAAGAGCATTGCCCACGATACGTAAAGGTTGCAGGATCATATCTTCCAACTGTCGGACCCATCTGAACCACATCTCCACTTCCACCTCAAACAGGTAATTGTGCTCTCTGCATCACTAATGGACATAAAAACCGAACAACATATGATTTAAGTGCTCGCCTTTTGCAGATTTCTGCCCAGTTGTTTCGCCTGTCTATGTACTCATCATTTGCCAACCCCTCTGCAGTCCAAGTATCAATGGCGGACATCTGTACCCTCTATAGGGGAGGTCCCTCAGAGCATCTAGAGCAAACTCCGGCGTACTACCGAACGACTCTGTGCAGACAAAATAAGGTCTTCTTTAGTGCTTAACAAAAGAGGCACTAACATTTTTCCGCGAAAGGCTATTCTTACGAGAGGAGTGCTAGAAACGCTTCCTTACAGTGTTGACAGTATTTTTCCGGTTTTAGGTTCAAATTTTAAATGCTTGGATCATAAAAATTTCAAGCCATCTGTCACTTGAAACTAACAGATATATGACCTTATCAGAAATCGGGATTTGTGAAACTTTCAAGCACGAGCTGTAGTTTAAAGAGAATTCACTGAAAGCCTAACCTAGAGCACCAGTCATCATCGATCAACGCTTAAGATCTTGAAAGAGGTCCATCCAAGCTGATAGGCTCAGAACTGAAGAAATAAGTTCATTGAAATATTTATTTATTATTTTGGGGATCTATTTCCACTATAAAGCCGCGGAAAGACTCCACATGAAATGCAGGCGGTGAGAGGTGTAATCGCAAAGTAAGAGTATTCTTTAGTTTAGAGTAACTGCAGGCATGCTGTCGAGACCGGACTTAAGGTTGCCATTAGATTCGCGTATTTTTTCGTCACTATGGGCGTGAGTTATATTCAGTGAGATTTAAATCGTCTACGGTAAAAATTTGCCTATGGGCAGAAGAGAATCATTGTCAAAGCTGTGCAATCTCAGTGTTATGAATTTGTTACACAGACAATCGATTTACGTCGACCATTGTGTTTGATCGAACCCCTTATGCGACCCCTACTCCCCCATGGCAATCGATTGCCGTAAATCACCCACATGTATCACTGAAAATCTATCTGTATGCAATGCGCCACACAAATTCAATTGAAGCTAGTTGACGAAAACCAAAACAATTTTGATTGACCTAAAAATATATTATTTTTAGCGGTCCGTCCAAAAATAGAAAAAGGACCTCTTATGGTATCGCTACGTTGTCCGTCCGTCCGTCAGTCCGTTCTATCGCTCTATAACTTCTGAACGGTAAGTCGTAGAAAGACAAAATTTGGTGTGCGTATGAACTGCGGAAATAGTCAGAGTCCAAAGTCCAAAAATAACGGTTTAATTACAGTTTGAAATTTCATATGAAAATAGACTTAATGTTTTTTAGTGCTTTTTCCAGGAAGTTTTGTAGGCAAGAATTAGCAAAACGAAACTTAGGCTTAAGAAATACTAAGTTTTAATTAAAAAATAAAACTTTTCAAAATCAAATCAATATTGAACGCACGTATAAAGCAACTCAAAGTAAACCAAGTGCTTAGGTCATATTTTTCAAAAACAGTTTCAGTACTGCAGTTTTGACGCATTTTCGAAAAAAAATCTCTAAATTCATGAAAAAAACGTGTGGAATTAAAAAAAAAAAACATCCAAGGCTAGTGCTGCTGGTTCTCCCCCTCTATCTCCCAAACGGTATAAAGTATAATTTTTAAATTAACACCGGGCATAGTCCATCTTCTTAAATTTTATACAAAACTATAGCAGACAAATATTCAAAAACTTCGAAGATTTAACTAAAAAACGTGAAATCATTTTCGAAAACTTTTTTTTTTAAAGATTTCTAGTTCCTTAACGTTTATGACCAGCCTGTTTAAATTTGGCTGAAATATGTAATTTTTAAAAGGCAAGCGAACTGCATCAAAAAAGTTTCAAAATTGCCGTTTTCGACCCTAAGTTTTTAAGCCCATTCAAACAAGCGAAATAAAAAAGAGCATATTTTTACCGTTTTCTCAGAAATCCATTACCGCAGAATTTGAGAAAAGTGGCAAATGCTAGCACAGGTGGTTGTAAAATTGATCAAAAAGTCTAACGGTAATTAAAATAATCGAAATTGCTTTTTTATGGGCTTTAAATTATAAAAATCCTAAAAAAGGCCAAGAAAGAGTATGTCCTTTGCTCTATTTTCGAATCGGTAAAGCTTTTCGTCAGCCTATTTTTAGAGGAACGAAACCCAATAAAAAATCACCCAATATAAGAACAGTAGGAAAAATAACAGAACCCAACAGGAACACTATGAAAAAAGTATATTACTGACTGTAAAATATATCCAGAAATAATTTTAATAAATAAATAGAATATTACACAAACTGCGCTGCGCAAAATAGATGAATACAACGACGGACCGCTCCGCGTAAGTCTTCATACTTGACGGTCTTTTTTTTACTGAAATGCTAGGCAACTGAATCTTATACGTGTTTTGGGTGGATGCTTGACGCCAATCGATTGCCCGTCTAAGTCCACTTTAGATCAAATGTAATTAGAAAAGTCGATCTTAGACATAGGGGAAGCCGGAGTTGTTCGTACAGCAATTTGGGTATGAACTGCTGTTGTTTTTGTAATCCTTTTTTCTAAATGGAACAGATAACATGATTCAAGTGAAAAATTTAAAGTAAAAACCTAAAAGAAGTTCAACGAAACACACTGGTCAAAAATCTGACTAGTGTGTTCATCAAAAAAAGATCTTTTGATCTTTAGAGTTTCAGCCATGTTTTCCGGAAATTGAAAGAGTTCGAACATTCGGTACAAAAATCAGCGTTCGAGTTAAAAAAGCTTTTTGCTATAACAATTCAGTTTTCGACATTGGAGTAGGAAACCAGATAAATTGCGTATCCGGCTGATGATGTTGCTGAGTCTCGGTTACTTTTCCGTACTACACCACTTTCGTAAAGTATTTTCGATAAGTAAGTTTGTGGACTACAAAAGTCCCTTCATATGTAGGTGTGACTCTCAGACCAACTTCCAGAATTTAGTATTGGCTTTGCTTTATACGCTGCTTATTTCTACAGAAATTAAAAATACACAAAATACTCATTCAAGGTATATAATTTTGTTCCAAACGTATATTGATATAACAAGGTTATCAAGCAGGTGTGTTTTGCGGAAATATTGGTAATGAAAATTTGGAAAAACCCAAATATTTATATTAACCTATGAATGAGTATAAAACGTGAGAGGATTAAGTCATTCACAGAATTCTCATTCCTCAAAAAACTGCTGACACCAAACTATTTCTCAATGAAAAATTGGGCCCTTATGGAAAGGACAACAATGGTGTACCTTTGAGGACATAATGTAGTAAAACGAAACCACTGACCGTTAATGGTCTTAATTCTTTTATTGTATGTATTTTTGGATGCTTAACCATTTACGACGTGGCTTAAGACTATCAGGCGCGCCACAATGGATTAAAGTAACATTGCGCTGATAATTGTATCCTTATGTAAATATTGTATTGGGTGCGCAAACCATTCAAAAGGTATGACGAAGTCGTATAATGGTGCGTGGATTGAACTTGTTCAGGTAGCCGGAGGCAATGTCTATAACATATGACACAACAAAAGTTTATAATTGAAGAAACTTAAATGGGCCTTACTATAACTTCCGGAGTCATATAGTTTTCTTTTCTTTCTACGAGTTTCAAAAATAATCGAAATTGCCAAGCGTCTTGGGTACTTTCTAAGTCATCAACGCATTAAACATGTTCTCACTCCTTCCCTTCAGCACAAAAAATTTCAACACCATTATGGACTGCAAACAAAATCTACTTAAAGATTTCTTACCTGAAAGTATGAGTAAATGAGATGGACTCCCGTTCAATCTCCTAGAACGAGAACTTTCTACGTTAATTAATAAATCTCGGCATTACACCCCGTGAAAAAAGGAGCTTCAACAAATAACAATTATGCAACCCCTACAGCTTTATTCAATGATAAATGACCTCCAGTTAGGCATAAAAATGCTTAACAGCCAAATCCCTTGAACCAATAACCTCCAACCGAAGCGTATCCCTTTCAGGATACACTGGGGCATCAACTTTTCGACCTATTTCAACCCCCTCTTCAACAGGCTTATATTGAATTGCAACATCATTCTACGAAGCCACATCGATTGCTCGGCAGAAAAAAACTATCCACAACCGCAAGGCCATAACCCACATCCGAGGTGAAAACATTTCTATCAAATCCCACCTACACACACACACACGGTAACCAGCAACTGAGAAAAGGACCCTGGCCAATGCTCTTTTACGCAATTCATTCGCATTAAATAAATCCCCATCCTGACGTTTGGGATAAATGCTACAACGCATAACCGGAGTATTAGGTAATTACCTTCATGTCTCCACCCCCTTTCAACATGAGATGAAGTACCTATCCATACAAAATAAGCTCCCTACAAGTAATGCTGCTCTTTTTTGTGCCACGAAAATGGTATACGTTAGACCGAACCAAGGTGGCTTCTGATGGTTTTGGCTTATAGCTGGAAAAAAAGGTAAATGGACAGATATTTTGTTGAAGAATTTAGAAACAAACCCCTTCACTATCCTTATAGAATGGATTTTATAAGTACATCCCTCCTGTGAAAATGGATTAAGTGTATGAACTTAGCCTTTCCGGATGGGCGAGGCTGCAAAGAGCTGTCGATACTGTCGAGTTTTAAAATTATTTGGAGGACTTAAATAAAACAACGTATCTCACATAAAATGCTTGTGAAGGTTTTTTTTTTAAAGGCTTTTTGGATTACAATTTAATACTTTGAATTGGTCGTGCAATGGCTTATTTAAGAAGTTTTCTATTTGAAAAGAGAAATTAAATTTATAAAATACTGACTACTTGTCTTTGGAAAAAACAAAAAGCTTTCTAAGTGCTTACAAAGAGTTTATTTCTACTCTTTAAAGTATTCTCAAACGACACGCAGGAACACTTCCTTCGTTTTGCCTTTATTCTTGTATGATTTAAAATATGTCCTTTATTGCATCACAACAAACGAAGCAGGAGAGGATAAATAAATAAATTTCGAATTTAGTCGTGTCGAATAATAATAAAAGGTTGAATAAGTAATATTGAATCCTGCAGATTAACAAAATGAACCGTATGTTAACGGTCATCAACTCTAGCTAAATTATTTGTAAAATTGTTGTAATTTTTCATCTTTCAATATTAAATTTAGTTTTCTGTGGCTTTGCCATAGGGGCTGCTCCCCAATATAAGCAACGATACGTTCGGTTAGCTTTTTAATAAAATTATTAAATCTGGTAAATAAAATGAAACCCCTTTAGTCTCCGGAGACTGTTGTATTATATCTGGCATCCAGCGGATAATGACGCAAATCGGCTTGTATATCAAAGTTGTATCTTCTTATGCTGCCCAAGATTTGAAAAACGACAAAAACAGAACTTCTAACGTCAAGCCTATTTTTTATCCATTATTGTAGTCATTTGGATAACTCATTTTTCTAGAAAAGGTGCAGCAACTTGTCGCAGACGGCTTTAAAATACTTTGAGCTTCGTAATAAGTTTGGATATTGATTCCTTCATCTGCGCGTCGACATTGTTAAAGAACTATCAAACCGGAAGCAGCCATTTGATTCCTAAAATTTTTTTCACGATCTATGTCTATCACTGACAGCTTTATATCAGTGTTGCATTACACTGTGGATGATCTTGGAAAAAGCCAAATAATTGCAAGACCACATACGACATGACTATGAAAAGGAACTCTTTAGGGAAATGTCTACATTTGACATTCCTGCCAAACTCGGCACGTTGTTCAAGATGACGATGGAAAATGCTCAGTATTCCATTAAGATCGATTGCGACCTTACGGAACCTTTTGATGCAAAAAAGGATTTAGACATTATGACTTCTTTAACAATTGTGCAAAACTCCCGTGAATACTTTCCGTCAAAAGTTCGTGCAATTGTTCGCATAAGTAGACGACGCAACCGTGATCTCAGTGAAGCTTTTGTGTGAGTTAAGACGAATATGGGCTTAGCAGTCAGTCAATGAAGGAAAAACAAGTTTAGCCTTTCATCATAAGGAGACAGCCAATACTGACATTTTGAACAAGACATCATCATAGACAGCTGAAACTTTGAGGTAGTTAGAGACTTTGTGATTCTGGTTTCAGCAATAAATTCAGACACTGACATTAGAGCAAAAATCAAATGAATTTTTACTGTTGTCAATCACTGTCTCATTGGGCTTAGAAAACAGTGAGTAAGAGTGGCCTTTCTTGAGCAACCATTATTCCAGTCTTGCTTTATGGTGCTGAAGCATGGACCCTGCTGCTCCGATGTTAAGTTATCTTTGGTGATTTTTGGTCCCGATCGGATAAGGAAAATATATAGGCAACATCGAACTTTACAGGCTGTACAGCAAGACCGACCTAGCCAGGGTCGATAAAAACAAATGTGCATCAACGAATCGACCTGCAAAATCCACCCCGCATGGCAATAGAGAAGCACAGAGACTCAGATGGCTCACGCAAGTGGAACCTCAGCCAACTTCGCATGCAAAACGGCTAACATAAGACAGAGCTGCGGCTGGAGAAGCTTGTAGGTTTAGAACCAAGTCCACCCAGGTATGTAAGATGTAAGACAGCTAAAAATCAAGTCGGCGTTATTCAACTCGTTGCTTGAATATTTTCATTTGTTTACTTGTTTATTCACTTGTTGCTTGAATATTTTGAAACCAGCCCTGGTTTCAACTCTCAGGTGGGTGATGAAAATTAATTATGACGTATAATCAGTGAAACCGATCTCCAAGTTTGGTGCTAGCAGAAAGAAAATGGCTTCTTCTGACTAGAATTCCGTAACCTTATTTGGGCGATCTTTAAGTAAAAGATATTTGAGATCCGACATTGAAAGCTTTTATAGTAAATCTTCTTGTCAGGATATCCTCTGTATGTGTGTGAAAGTCATACGATCTTTCCGCCATTAATTTTTAAGTGTCTTTCAAGAGGGACTTCTTAGCTTTGACAGTTGATAGAAACCATGTTTTTGAAGCAACATTTGTCAAAAAAGCTATTATTCATTCAACCTGTTTTGCCAAATTACCATGAATAGACATAGTGTCAAAAAACACGTGCGGTTTAATCGATTTGTTAAATTTGAAAATTGTTTAAAATTAAATTTCGGTCGTAAAATCGTTCTTAATGACGAAGTTAATTTATGGATAAAAGAGCTCGTCAGCAAAATAATTTTATCTTAAAGTTTTAAATAATTGTAAAATTTAAATCCCAAATATAAGGATAAGTAAGTTATTTTATGTCCCGCTACGTGCCTCAAAGCTCACGTCTCATTGGAAGCTCTATAGAAGCGACTAGCATGGTTGGTTAGACTAGTATGGTTATCTCACGAGGATTTGACACCGTTAGAATTTTACTTTTGGAGCTATATAAAATTTCATATCTCTGGAAATTAAACACAAGCCACGACGGCCCTTAAATCCCATATAACACTTGCATTGGACCTAGCATTGGAATGCCTTTATCGGGAGTTGGAAGAAGTTTCTTCTTCGTGTGCCTATCATCACCAAGCCACTCAGTACCTTTAATATTCAAGGTTGCCTAACGAGCAGGAGTGTTATCCACTTTGTCAAAAAATAGATGGTGGTAGGAAAACTTATCGACAGGTAAAACTTTTCAATAATTATCCATAAAAAGTACCGCCAAGCATGAACTTTGATCCTTGAGAGCTTTTATAAGCCAAAAGATATGTGACTGCGTTCAAATACTCTCAGAGTTCTAAGAACAGGTAAGTGACGTCGATCGGTTGCAGAAGGCTCATGATTCTCTCCAAAAGAATGAGGGATAATCCAATTTTAAATCAGTGGAGGAAAGGTTCTTTTTTGTTTATTGAAGAGAAAGTGGGTGCACGAATCTATAACAACTTCCGTTTTACCAAACTGATGGTCACATAGCTCTAAAAAATTAGGCCACAGGAAATAACAGCCGAAACTCAAAGATAAAATAAGACAAAAGAAAAACAAGTGAGTAAGTGCAAGAGTATATCTGTGACAAACTTCTATATACCCGACCCTATAACGCCACCCGCGTAACACCAGTTCTAAAGTTTCTTAGCCCGATTTCATATATTATTTGTGTAGGCCATGAACAATGCACAGGCCTTGAAATATAAATCAATTAATTGTTATTTCGTTAGACTCATGAGAAAATACGGTAAAAGCGAAAATTATTTCAGAAAAAAAACAGTTATTAAAAACGCCCCTTAAAAGTAGGCGGAGCTCAAAACTTTGTACGAAGCAAACTTAGCAAATAATAATATCTTTAATATTTGTCACATAATTTTTTTTTCGATTTAGAGTCATTTTTTCGAGAAATCGGGCTTTTAAAGATCTTAGATGTTAAAAGTGGGCATGGTCGATATTGTGGGCACCCCAATATTTGCCTTGTTAAAGGTCTGAGGCAAATATTGCTTGGTACAAAAATTTAAGTTTCTGTACCTTGTCTAACTTGACTAAGAGGCATTTTGAAAAAAATGCGAGATAGAGGTTGTCTCACATTGAAGCCAGTGGTGGGCGTGGCCATTGACGGATTGCGACAATTTTCACATTTTTTCTGTACAACAAAAGTTCCAAGCCGTGTGCAGTGTTCTAAGTTTCAGCTCTCTAGCTTGATTTTGAAGACCCAAAACCTTCACATATACGGACGTACGGACGGACATGGTTAATCGGACATGGCTAATCGATTCACCCATCGGTCTCGATCATATCAAGTGTTACTCGGACGGGTATAAAAACACCCCATTGCAACAAAACTTGAAATTTTGTCACGCGCGCTCAAAACATCAAGTCAAAACAATTAGTTTAAGAGGCCTACGAATGAATGATCTGCGGTTCATGTATGAAATAGCAAAGAAAATGATCCCCTTCCGGAGTCACTATAGAACCTTACAGAAGGTCAATATAGACCAGGGCTTTTCGACGCAGCCCTTGAAGCATGCCCTTTATGCTTGCTTGATAAAAACTGGCAGACCACAAAAAGTTCATCAATTACTTTTTGGTCACAATAATGTGGCCATCATAAGTGACGTTCGGACTTTGCTGCTACGAGCACTTGGTATATGGTATGGGCTCCTGTTCTCGGCCCGTCCAGGGGTTGTTCTTTGTAAAAGTTCTTTTTAAATAACCGATCCATGATCAATAGCAAAGGAAATTGTGATGATCGCTCAGTTCAGTTTAATATTTTTGTGCCAAAAAGGAAAGAAGAAAACTCATTGTCACAATAATCTTTCAAAGTCTACGCAGGTTGTACTTCAAAACTGTTCCAAAACTTACTAATCTAACTAGAGTATTTTAGGACTCAAGTTCTGTTTTCGGTACTGGATTGCTTTTGCTTCTTCAGCTTTAACAGCTTTTGCTGTTCCCAAAACCTTCTATCTAATTCTGGTTTTGCATAGGTACATAGTACATACTTTGCGTTCGAAGGCATGTAAGTTAGATAAAATATAAAAAAAAAAAATAAAAAAAAAAAAATATTTTATTTCATTTATTAAAAAATTTTCTGAGCAAATGTGCGAAATTCTTGTTTTGTAAATAAGCCTGTTGGGACATCAGGTAAGAGGTTACTCAGCATCCTCAGTTGACAAACTTTTTTATTGGATGCTACGAAAACTTTCGACATGAGCTGCGAAAATATTTTAACATTTACGTAAATGTTTACTTTTCTTAACCTCTCGACTAAAAATTATCGCGAAAATAATTGAGGATTGCAATATTTTCACGAACAAACATGTCAATGAAAAATTCATTCACTAATCCACCTCAACACAACCTTGCCGTAAATACCGTGAGTTCTACAGGTATAGATCAATTTTTCTGACCAATCAACGAGAAGCTAAATCTGTCCGACCAGTAGTGTTCCTTTATTTGGTTTACCTCTATTAGTTTGGCAGATTAATGTGCGCATATTTTTTTGGTACATAAATGGTCAGTTGTCCAAATGTTACACTTAATCCACATAATCCACCTGCTTAGCAGATTACTGTTTTGCTGGCACGCTGTGTACATTCGAGTATTTTATAAAAGAGTCTTAATCTAGTGGCTTAAAAATGGGATATTCCAACATTCTAATCCACTGCTCAATGATTTTGACTTTTCTTTGCGATATAAAAAGACTATACATCCGGACAAATAGCATCAGTCAGAGTTTGACGCTAAACAAAACACTTTCAGGACCTCATCTAGTGAGAAAAAGAAAATCCGTTCAGAATATGGCTCCAATTTTCGAATCAAATTTTTCGATAAGATCACTTCTTTCGGACAGTTCCAGTAATGGCAGCAACAGTGACGAAGAGAACCAGCAACATCATGGCATGTTCCATCAGTCGTTTGAGGAACGTCAAACATCGAGTAGTGGCAGCAGCAGTGACGAAGATAGCGAGCAGCAAAGGCCACCCTATACGTACAGTGCCTTAATTGTGATGGCCATTCGAAACAACCCTAAGAGGCTTCTTACACTCAACGAGATTTGCGCATGGATCGCCGATAACTTCCCATACTACCAACAGAACAAAAGCACCTGGCAAAACTCGATCCGACACAACTTGAGCATCAACAAGTGTTTCGTCAAGGTTGCTCGGCCCTTGGACGATCCTGGTCGCGGACACTACTGGACATTGGACCCGTCAGCCGAGGATGTAACCATCGGTGCAACCACAGGTCGCTTGAGGAGAGGTGATCCAGTTTCGGGTAATCAGTATCCGTACCATCATCACCACCATCACTATCATCCAAAGGGAGCATCCACTCCTTATGCGATGTACTTCCCCACTCCAGAGGAGATGATGTCCATGCAGCAGTCAGCAATGCAAGAACAGCAGATGTGGAACAACTATCACCTCTATCAGCAGCAGCAGCAGATGATTCAAAGTGGCAATGGCTATATGGATGTGTCAATGGACTATTAGAAGCTGGAAGCAAAAATAAATTTGAAGATTGTACATAATCATTACTTTACTAAAAATATTAATTTAAGTTCTTGTTTGTTTTTATTCGAAATAAAAACGTTTAAAATAAAATATTTAATTTAACAAAGTTAAAGCCAACTTGTTTTTTTTTTTTTTTCAAAGCTAGTTTCAGGAGGTAGGAAAGGAAAAGATTTTGGTGGTTTCATTTTGTGGTTTTTGAAACAACTGTTTACCTATTACAATATGTTGCTTTTTAAGTTAATATATAATATTGCTTAGGCCGAGATGGTTCAGCTGCAACTGACTGTCAATCTGTCCGTCAAAATGTAGACACGTGAGAAAGACAGTGCACTGCTATTTGGGGCATGTACTTCTTAATTCTACATCTGCCCATATTTTTAGAATGGCCATTAAAAACTTATGTATTTAATTTAACTTTATGTATTTAATTCACATATTTCTGTTAAGTGTCTTAATAACGCAGTTACTTATAATTTTTTAAATTTTTGCGGTTGCTTACACTTCGCAAAATTGCGGCTTTTTGCTAACTCTCCCTAAACGTTTTCTATAGTGATTTTGCTGTACAAGGGATTGTGATGGTCGCGATGATTCGTCCGATTGTCCGATTTGAACACTTTCCATAATGCCCGTTTCCAAATTATCTTGCTTTTCTTTAACGAGAGCATTTAAGCTTTAGTTCTATTGTCTTTTTCACTTACATTTCCCATGTCACCTAATCGGTGAATTTTTGGAGAATTCACTGACCTTCGGATCTGTTCAGTGAATCTTCTTACAAAATTATTGTTTTCTGTTCGTAAAATGTGAGACTTGGGTGTACTTTCTTTTGCTTCTACAATTGCAGGCTCCCAAACGTACCTTTGCTGTAAACAACGTTGTCCCCTAGGTCTAGTTCCTTACGATTTGCTCGGATATCGTGATATAACTTTTGGCTGATCTTCGATTTCTAGATCATACGTAGAGCATCTTTCCCCTACTACTTTTGGCAAGAATTTTTCATGGATGATTGGAAGTCTCGATCGCAGAATCATAATCATGACATGAGTAACTGAGAAAGTTTTGTACTTCTGTATTCTGATAGCATTGCATAAAACATCTTCCCCACTCGTTAATGATCTTCTTAAAATGGCCTTGGCTATACCTACTGCTTTTCCGTCATACCATTTGACTTAGGGTGGTAGGCGCTAGAGTGTGTAAACTGAAACTCTCAATTTATTACAGACTGAATGCACGTGTAAGATTTTAAAGGCTAAATGTTCGAAGCATAGCAAACTGGTCTATCCTGCTGAAGAAGACAACAACCTAGCCCGTCTTTGGATGCGCCCGATCGAATAACGGTGGGCAGGGCTGGCCTAAAAGTGTAGAGAGTTGTTGCTTTTTCAATTGCATGATTTACTGCACTTAGAACCTTTGAGTAACAGCGGTTCCTCAAAAGTGTAATATATTTTTCTTAAAAAAGTTTTCGAAACGGGGCTGTGAGATTGGCTAGGTTCAAAATAAATGGTCTGACGTCTCTAGATAGTGCCTATTATCTTTCACAGCTCCATTTGATTGCTCGGATTAATAATGCCTATTAAAGCGTTGACCTAAGCAAGCAAAGGTATCTGGGAAAATCAACTGGCACAATTTTTATAAGGAAAAACGCGAAGCATTTTTAAAAACGATGCAAAACTACCTTTGGAACATCGTTGATGAAAATGAAGATGTAGAGTGCAGAGCACAAGATATGTGGGATGATAGCCAACGTGCATAGAGAAGGCCAAATCACGCCCAGGGACTTCAAAAGGCCACTGCAAACAGGTCAAAGAAACATGGTGGTGGTCAGATGAGGTAAAACTAGTGATCAGTGAAAGCGGCATGGAAGAAGTGCTCCTCGAACAACAGAGATGAAATGCTTCGCCCGGAATTGGAATATAGACACCTCAAGAGTCTTGCTAAGAAGAAGTGCGCCCAGGTTCAAGCAAAGAGAATGGAGGGCCTGTGTCAAAAATTGAAGGAAGTTTCTTCTTTCACTCCTAATACACACAAGGCCACACAGAATCTTCGACAAAGCACCTTGAATAAGGTGGTTTATATTTTCAAAATTGCAGCTTAAAGGAGGAGAAACGCCCAGCAGTTTCGTTTGCTCAGGGCGAGCTACTGGTGGGTAACGACGAAATTCTCACAGCTGGTGGCAGTATGCGACTTTTGAATGAACAGTTTCCAGAAGAAACTTCTCCTAACCGAGAAGAAGTACATTCAGTCGAAGAGGTTCATATAAGCTTTGGTGTTTCTGTGCAGTCTTCATACTGACTCATCAGCATTTGTGTTGGTTCGAGAACTCCTTTTCTTCTCTTTTCTCTAGTTTTTTCCGTTCGCGACGTGCTACGCATTTAAGGGTAGTTATCATAACCCCTTGCTTGCAAGCTTTTCATAAAAAAAAGTGTTTTTTGAGCCAGAAAAAGGGTTCTTAGAGATTCCAATTTCTACATGCAAAATTCAAGCTTAAACTGGATAGAAAGGGCAAACCTTAGAAAACCAGATCTTAAACGTTATAAGAGTTTGATAGCTCTAAATAGGTCACATATTAGTGCTACAATCGGTGTCATTACATTACGCTGTTTGATAGGCAAGCCTAAAGGCTTGGTTTTATTATTCTTTAGCCAGACAAAAACTTATTCATAGCTACATAAAAGCATTATGCTTTATACAAAATAATTATTGTTTACTGATCTAAAAAAGAAGCCTCATGAAGGCTTGGTATTTATTCTAACGACTTTTGCAGGAGCCTGCTGAGGAAGGGACCACTTTCCACCTTTTCGGTACACGCCCGTTCTCCCTCAACCGAGATCCTCCCTTGGAGCTTTCTTTTAGAATGACTTTAGCAAACGAAACGCGATCAAACCAAAATGTCACCTACGTTTCATTAGTAGCACAAAATGGTTCAACGCGTAGACGAGAATTTTTCTCGATCCACGTGGTAATGCAATGAACCTACATAGGTCTAAGTTTGTCCGACTGCCACTTCACCCTCAGCTAACCTCGGTAGAGAATGGGGACTGGAAGAATAACGATGTCGCTAAAAGACCAAAAACCAAACTAGGACCGTAAACATATCAAAAACAAGTATAGTGCCTGACTCATAATGCCTGGAATTGAATCAGATCTAAACAGAGTCTTGCAACAGTATAGCTTCGGGCGTTTCATTGAATTCTAGAAGATTGCAGACACAAGGCTTCTGGAAACTTAAACCTGAAAAGTAAAATTTGTAATAAAACAAAAGCTGTTCCTCGTTTTTAAGTCATTATTTGTATTCTCAAATGTAGGTTTGCACATCATTTTAAAAATCTTGCAATAATTTTTTATATATAAACTTTTACCCCTATTCAGGTTACACTCTTTAATATAGGTCCTTAAAAAATCTAGGTTTGGGTCATTGCAGTTTCCATATATTGATGGGCGCCCTGAAGTATTTGTTGCTGCTGCTGGTAAAACTGGTAATTGCTCCACATTTGCTGCTCCTGCATTGCCGACTGCTGCATTGCCATCATTTGCTCTGGTGTGGGGAAGTACATAGCGTATGGAGTGCTCTGAACCGGTGCATGGTGCTGATGGTGGGGATGATAGTGATGGTGATGATACTGCTGATATGCGTACTGACCACCTGATATGGGATCTTTTCTTCTCAAGCGTCCTGTTGTCTCACCTATGGTTACATCTTCAGCCGAAGGATCTAGTGTCCAGTAGTGACCCCGTCCAGGATCATCCAAGGGTCTGGGTACTCGCAGAAAGCACTGATTGATGCTCAGGTTGTGCCGAATCGAATTCTGCCAGGTGCTTTTGTTCTTTTGGTAGAATGGGAATTTCTCTGCGATCCATGAGCAAATTTCACTAAGCGTGAGGAGTCTCTTGGGGCTGCTGCGAATCGCCATCACAATAAGTGCACTGTATGTGTATGGTGGCCGTTGATCAGGATCCTCATCGCTGCTTGATGATAGTTGAAGCTGGTCGTTTGATTGGCGGTAATTGTGCCCTTGGATTCTGCGATTCTCCTCGTCACTGTTGCTGCCGTTGCTGGAGGAATCTGATAGAAGCGATCTAATCGAAAAATTTGACTCGAAAATCGGGGCCATTTGTGGGAATCTTTTTTGTATGCACTCTCAACTGTGCTGATACAAAAATGAAATTGATCTCCAAGTCAACCATTCTATTTATTCGAATATTGTAAACATTTGCAAATCCTCTTTTCAATCTTCAAATGTTAAGCAAGTGGCTTAAGTCTCTGGGTAATAAGTCATTACTCTTGGTTGACGTTTGCGCTAAGGACCTTAAGCCATGGTTGGTTTGCAGCTTAAAACGATTAAGTGGCTTAAAAAATCATAGTTGAGTTCAAAAACTACGGAGGGGTGAATCCGAAAATAATTATACCCTCATGGTAATCCGTGAACATAGAGGAATACTGCCAGGATTATGGAATAGTTTTCGTCTGTGTGCGAAATTGTTACTCACAGCAAAATGAAGGCGAATGGTGGAGATAGTTTAAAGGTGGTGAAAATACTTAATTGTAAACATCTAAAGCCTAAATTTTATATTTTTGTCCTGCATAGAGAAACCTCTCTAATCCATGTTAAAAACGTTTTTTATAAAACACAGAAAACTAACTTATTCCCATTCATCATTCTATGTCTGCTGGGAAAAGCATTTACTTCAACGAGCGAAAAAAATGTCTGGCATTTTTCTGCACGCGATTTCCTTTCCTGTACGCCACTTTGAATAAGCTTCATCGCTTTGCACGAAATTCAAATAGAGGCATGTGGTTCCACGGGACCAATGTCAATGTCAAAGTTGTTCGCTCGTGCTGATTTGGAATCAATAGTTGCAAGTAACTTGTGGTTTGAGCTTAGCAACAAATTAAGCAGTTGAGGTCATTGACTTAACGCTTAAAGTGCTGTTTCCAAATATACATATGGGCATCTATAGTGTTGTATAGACAAGAGTCTAGGAAAGATATAGTTGTTTGTGGTAGCATTTTGGCTTAAAATTTCGGAAACTCAGTCCAGAGTTCGTTAACTCTTTTGCTCTAAGACCTGATTAAAATCTGTAGACAGAAACTCTTTTTGTGATCTATAAACTATACCGTTCATGACTTCCCAGAACATTTCTTTATTGAACTCTTGAAAGGTATTGGCGTTTGCAAAAATTGTCTCTAGTCAAAATGGTACAGTCCACTTAAATCCTTCAGTCGGACTTGGAACTTAAATTCTCCTTGCTCATGAAATGGAAGCGCTTAAAAGTCTTATTATTTTAAAAGAAAAGCTTTAAGAAAACACTGTTTTGAAAGAACTATTTTCAACGCTCAATAACTGTTTTATTAAAGTTTTCATTGAACGCTTGTTTCCTCAAAATGTGGATTTTAATTTTTTACCAGGTCAAAAATGCACGAATGGACTAATTTCCTTGCATTGAGTATTTATGCACTTCCTTGCTTCTGAATCATGCAAAAAATAAAATGATAAATGTGTACCAGCCTTTTGAATCCTGAAGGCCTTTTATACCCATACCGAGCTTACATTCAGTCCTCATTCGCTCTTTCATGGAAGCTGTAGATGTAGATAAAAAAAAAATCCTCCTACATTGCTTCGGCTTCCTTGAGTTTGAATTTAAATCACACAGGACCCAGCACTGCATGCCATTTTATTTAAGCTTGTTTTGATCCCATTTTTTTCTTGTAGCCTATTTCTGTAAAGTTGAAATAAATAAGCACCACAGGAGCTCCAAGCATGTAAGAAGAATTATAATTTTCATTTCACTCAACGCAGCTCCTAAATGGATTTACAGGATGTTTTTCCTTTTGACTTAAAATGTTCGACGCAGATTAAATTGGTTGTGTACCTAAAATACTAACATAACGCTGGTGTAGTAAGAGTGGGTGGTTCCAGACAAGGTATATGTAGAGGTATGGCCTCACATGGATCTCTTTTACAGTGCAAAATTGTAGTTTTATTTTGTGAATATGAGTTCTCGAAAAAAATCATTAGACGAGAGTATAAAGAATGAAGGCGAAAAAAGTCCTTAAAAAAACATCATCAAGTATGAAGTCATACACGGAGCGACCCATGGGCTTTTTTTTAAACTTTACTATATTATTTGGGTTTCTAATGTCTTCTTTTCCTTTCACTGACAATTTCCGACTTAATTCGGATCTTCAAATACATAAGTTTTTCTTTAACTTTTTTTAAATCAGCAAAAATAGTCTCAAAACTGCCGACTGTCGGCGCCATGGTGCAGTGGTAAGCGTGTCGGAATATTCTGACGGACAACTGCTTAGATACAAGAACACATGGCGGCGACAGAAAAACGTGCGGCAAAAACTGCATGATTTTCTGCAGCGCACTCGGCACGCAAACATTAATTTTCCGAGCGATTTCAGTCAATTTTAATGCAAACTGTAATTTATCGTTGGAAAACTAATTTTTTCAAGAAATCCGTAATTCTTATCTCTGAGAAAAAGTTTTCAAACTTTCTGTCGTGCGGCTTGAAAGTGTCGCAATCTGTAAAAAAAAGTCAGAAATGAAATCTTGTTCAAACAATTTTCCGCACGATTTTAAGTCATCACGTGGCCCTGGTCCTTAAGTTCAAGTCTATTTAAGACAGTTTTCACCCTATGTCCACACAACCGGAAATCATGCGGCCGATAGGTTTCCGACAAGAATCTCAAGCAATGTGAGAAAATAAAGCAGACAGACAGCAAATGATTGCGTGTTGCAGCTACGGCTTTTTTGATTTTAATTGTTTAAGATGTGAATTTTTCAAGCCATAAGCCATAAGGTTTTAAAGTTTTCCAAAACGATGAAATACGATAGTTGACACAAAATAGGCAAGAATTGCACAGTTATTAGTACTCATGTATATCCCAGTGATTAATGTTTATACTTAACAAAAGAGTATCAAAAAAGGATGAGTAGGCTGATAGGGCGACTTTCAAAACTCATTATGCCTTGGGTAGGTATTTAACTGTCTCTTGGCTTCTGGTATGTATGGACACATACGTCCGGAAGAACAGTTGAACAGCTTGGCCTTGTACTAAAAAAAATCTTCGCCCATGTCAGAAATAAAATTGGTTTTCAAAAAACTTTCCAAAATCTAGATCTCTTCTATTATAGCTCCATTGTAACTTTTAAAACATAAATCGTAGAATGAGGAAATTAGGTGTGTTCAGAAAATGCATAAATAGTTAGGTCCGTGTTTGCGTCACCTTTCGTATTCCCACTTTGATTTAAACCATTCTTACAGTTTTGGAACATAAATCATATTTTTTTCTTCCTTGCATGGCTGATTTTCTTTGGCTGATCTTTATTCTTGTTAATGAAAAGGTGCAGGTAGCTCCACTTAACTACCTAAGCAAACCTCATGGAAATATTGACAGGTGTGACCGTGTACGTTGATCCGTTTAAGCCCTTTGATCCACCTGATTAAAACATCGCATGATCTACACTGCATTAAAAAAGTAAACTTTCATGGGTTGTCTTCATATATAGAAACTAACATGGGTGTTTCCTTGGTTTATAGTGCTTAAGTAGTATAAGCACTGTGCAAAAACAAAGGAATTGCCAGCATTTTCTTCAGAAAAAAAAGACCGTCAAGTATGAAGACACATGCGGAGCGGTCGGTCGGCTTTTGCTCCTACGGCACAATAAAGGTGAGTCTAACCTTAAAGGTGAGTCTAGCTTGTGTAAAATTCTATTTGTTTACTTTTATTTCTGGAAATATTTTACATTCTGCTGCATACTTTTTCGTAGTGGAGTCTACTATTCTTATATTGGGTGATTTTTTTTTTTTTTTAATTTTAATGATTTTAATTTTTTTTCTTTTTTTTTAAATGAACTGTTTGTTGTTTTATTTTTCTAAAGTCATCGTGTTGGTTAAAGTTCATGTGGTTGTGCCTGCGTAAAATTTGGGTGATGTATAAGAAGTGGCCCATCAGAAGTTACGATGGATATACATACTTGCTGGCAGAATAATTTTAATCAGTCAACTAAGGTGTATTCAAGCACATCTAGAAAACCATAAACTGTTTAAAAACTGCTTCAGTCTTTTTTTTAAAAAAGATGGACTACGTTTGGTATTAACTTCAACTTTTTGCCTCTTACCGTTTCGAAAATAGAAACCTTTTTTACCATTTTTAAAATTTATGATCCATAAAACAGCAATTTAGATTTTTTTTCAATTACCGTTAGGAATATTTTCAATTTTATAATCAGCTGTAAAAACGTAAATGCTTAAAACGTAGGTTAAAAACAGCAATTTAATTTTTTTTTAATCAAAACAAGATCAAAATCTGAACAAGATCGCTTTTACCGTTAAGATACTAAGTAGTTTAAAAAAAAATAGTTTTTGAAAATGCTTTTCTGTTTTCGAGTTAAATCTCAGAAGGTATTGAAACTTAAAAAATCGTTATAATTATCCTTAAACTTTTGAATAGTTTCTGATACGTGTGATTTTTTTCATATGATTTGTCCAAACAAGACCGGAGATAAGGAGAAGGGGGAGCCACAAGTTTTTTCATGAATTTTTGCGATATTTTTCGGAAATGCGTTAAAACGGCAGTATTAGAATTTTTTCTGAAAAATATGATTTAAGCATTTGGTTAACTTTGTTATGGCTTATACGTGTGTTCAATATTGTCTTTGTGCACTAAGCGGTTTAAGGGTCATTTTCAGGTCTTCATTTTTCAAAAACTTTTCAATATTTTGAAAAATTTTAATTTTTTCATTAAAGTTTAGTTTGGGACCTCGAAAAATGTCACCCATTTTCAGCTCTTCATTTCTCAAAAACTTTTCAATATTTTGAAAAAATTTATTCATTTTTTCACTATTGAACTTAGGTTTCGCTTTTTTTGTTCTTGCCTGCTTATCTTCTTCAAAAAAGTATTTAAAAACATTTAATCCATTTTCTCTTGAAATTTCAAACTGTAATTAAACCGTTATTTCTGCTTAAAAAAAATTTCCCCCGTTGGATTCTCTGACTATTTTCACTGCTTAAAAGGACAGACGGACGGAAAACGTAGCGAAACCATTACAGGTCCCTTTCCATTTTTGGACGGACCGCTGAAAATGAGAACTCAATGTAATCGAGGCATTTAATCGAGGATTTAAGCAAATGACAGAATTTTAACTGACATAAGTCAAAGAAATATACCAGAAGCCATAAGAAATATCCCAGTTTGCGGCTAAAATGTACGCAAAAATTTATTGTTTCAAATTCAAATTTAAAATTCAATAATTATGTAAAATAGACTCCTAAAAATAGGCAAGGCCAAAACCTTTGTATAAACGAAATCCAGAATAGCATTTGGTGTACCTAATGTGCTAAACTTTATTACTTGTTCTTTCCCAAGTAAGGCTTAGAAGCCCACAAGGGGCGGTCGGTTTTTATACTTGTAAGGAGATGCCAAATGTTAAATTTCAGCTTTTCACGGCGTAGAAGCACTGGAGTTAGTTGCACATTAAGACGGATTGTGTGCGTTTCTGTGGGCGGATTTGAAAAACGCTTGCAGCTGTTTTGCTTTGGATGGCAGAAAGCTTACGTATAAAATTTCAGCTGAGAAAAATTCAGGGCTCATTCGTTTCAGAATTCGGTCTCGATCATATGCAACTTAAGGTCCTGGAGGTCTGTCGTTATTAATTCTCTTTGTAACATTTTCGCCTGTATCAAACTTAATATTCTCCAATCTTGTGGAAAAGGGGATTAACCAGTCAAATGACAATGGGGAATAAACAAAAAAAGGAAGCTTGAAGATTCTTCTATCCTGTTTTTTTTGTAAATAAAGCAATTTAATTAAAAGTTTTCGAAAAAAGTAGATAATCTTAAATTAAACTTTTTGGAGAAAAAAATGATCAAGAAAAAGTTTATATTGTATTTATTCAAAATTGTTAAATCGCTCATATATAGATTTTTTTGCACAATATTTCGTCCTTATTTATTTTTAATCAAATACTGAACGCTAGAACGTTTTGCGTCTTCTAGTTTATGAGAAAATTAAATATTACCAATACCACTGCTTTTAATTTTTATTAATAAGAATCGTCTCTCCCACCTAAACGGGGGAGACAGTGACAGACCCCTGCTTTCTATAGTAAAAAATATACTTTTTGGGAGAAAGACCACTCTTTGACAATAATTGATGAAAATCAAAAACCTCCACTAAAAACCTCCTCTACTTGCACATAAATTAGCAAAATCTTATGTGCAAGGTAATTTTTGTTTTATTTAATTAAAAAATACTCGTTCTTAACCCTTCTACAAGACAGCGTTATCAATTTTTCAAGCAGAAGTTATTAGACTTTTACCTATATACTTTTGGTGAAAACATGTCCTTTTTCATCAAGCTGTAACTTTTTTCTTTGTTTTTTTCTTTACTGTAATAGGAAAAATTGCTCCATATTTGATAAGCTTTTCACCCACTTCGGTCTCATTCGTGGTGGAAATTTGGACCACTTTTGCCAATTGTTGTATAGTTTACGTTCCAGTCAAAAAATCGGTCGACTGGATTTGTTTTTTTCTCCAGTCTAAACCTTGAGAGTCAGTTAATTTTCCAGTCGAATTTAAGTAAGAACATCCACTGAAGATTTTTAAGTTCAAGAGTGCTCAGTGAAACACACAACCAACAAACGGAGGTCGAGACCAATTTTTATATTTTTTGCTTACAGCAAATAAACTTTGGTCACGCACGCGCATAAACTAAAGAATTTGCATGAAACATTTTACATTTTTTAACAGTCTTTGACGTTATAATTTCGAAATCAATTCAAATTCATTGAAAAAACGTTGAAATTGAGAAGGAAGGTGTTCCACATTGGATGGGATCGAATCTCAGATTCACCCGAGAACCTTTCGCAACGATTCCTATATTGAATTCTTTTATTTGAAATCTTCGACAAGTTGTTTTAGAAATAAATAATTGGGGCTATTGATTGAAGTTGAATTTTTCTAATTTTGAAAAATTTATTAATTTCAAAGACTCCCCCAAAAGTGAGCCAAATACTTGCCGTTGCCGAAACGTTCACATTAATATTCCTAGTGTCATTGCCCAGTACATGATACATTGGTTAATTAAGGACTATCACTAATATCACTTTTTAATATTTAAATATAATAAATATATTATTTTTTGTTCCGATGATTTCATTTGATGAACCACATTGCATTTAAGTTAACTTGCTACTCTTTCTTTACCAGAGGTAACATTTCTATAAGAAAATCTTAGAGACACAACTATGTCAAGTATTTTTTAACAACTTAGGTTCTTAAGACACTAATAGGCTTGTTTAATAGCTCACAACTATTTTAATTTAGTACGCAACACCACTCTTAGTTGATGAATGACTTTTCAACTACCTAACTTCAGCCTCAAAGTTACGTGCCAACAAAACTGTTAAAGCGCCTACGTAAACACCGTAAAACAGAAAAAGCAACTTTCTTTTGCGTGACAACTTTCCCATTGAAAAAAAACACAAACTTTTTGCTCACCTTTAGTTAATTTTTTACTCTTTTCTAAAAAGTTTCCTAGACTAATTTAATTAATTCAAGTACCTACCGCACAAGCAACAGCGAGCCTGAAAAAGTTGGTAAATTGGAATAGGTAATCTTTTCAGCTTTTTACCGTCCACTGCAAGGACATGTAGCTCTTTCATTACCACAACATGGAGCGCTATCGAAATATAAATAGCACACCGTCACGAAGGGCTTAAACTTGACATCAACGTTTAGATTTCAACAAAACCTTGACCAAGTGCATGAGGTACAAGGAACCTCAGCTCCACCTTCTCAGCAAGGGCAATGAGCTGCACAGTCACATTTTTATTTTCTGTAAGCACCCAGTTAGAGGCGTGCTACACATCAAATGGCCACCCCACAGGACATTTTTCAAACTTGATTCTCTTTTCGGCATTCGTTCCTTTTGCCGTCTTCCCGCAGGGCGCTCTGGCTGGGGAGAGCAACTACTCATATTGTGTTTTGCAGCCCAAGTCATGTCATGTGTCCTGTGCACAGCAGCAATGAAAATGCGGACATTGCCTGTCCATTGCCTGTAATTGAACTTTGGCTTCATCTCTCTGCTGTGGGTAACTTAAAACGTAATGAACTCGAACCCACCAACTCATGGGATTCTACGAAATTCATTCTCATATTCGGCGAATTTAAGTCGACCTGAAACTGTGCACTGTCTTGTTTATAGCTCGACGTCAGCGAAAGGATATCAGACGCTCGGGGGTGGTATGTTAATTTTGCCTCATGAGTCTATTTGGGGCAATGAAATGAAAAGCTGATATGCAAATTCCTAGGCAGGGGCGAGTGCAGATTTTGTGGTAATAACTTCTGCTCCGGTCATAAATCTATCGCCCCGTTGTAGTTGACATTAGTTGGAGGGAAGAAAATATTCGCAGATATTTGCACATGTAATGTGCTGCCATAAACATGACCTGTTACGAGAGACGGACGTTTGATTTGATGTATTTATGGGGCTGATTTCTCTGAAAATTGCTGTGAGGACATGTGATGGTTTATTTGTGTCGACAGGGACTACAGGGCGAAATTCCTGCAAGCCAAGCGATATGGGGCCAACTATATGACACCTTGTAATGAAGGATCTGAAGTTAATGTTTCGATAAATTAAATTTTTACGTTCCTCCCTGTGTATTTAACTTCTTGCTTTAGTGTTGGCACACCTCAGTTTAACTTTAAGTTGATTCTTTATTTCCCCTCTACATGATGTTTCGTCATTTTTTATCAAATTCATTACTCAAGCATTAAATACAATTTATGTATCCCTCACTGCTTGTTATCCTTAATTCCTCGCAAGTTTGGCACGATGCTCCCGGATGCGCCACCACACGTACATTTTGTCTGCGGTTGAGAGATATTTCATCCAGAAAAGACGTTGGTATTTTTCTTTTTCGCTCAAAAGCAAATTATCTTTTATCGACAATTTGCTTCTTTGTTATCCTTGTCGATGTACACACGCATCCACAGATATATATTCCTCCCGAGGGTTCCTTTTATATGGACTTGTAGGAGACTCTAGAGCAATACGTGCAACGTTTTATATAAAGTGTTTGTTTTTTTCGCTCGCAAATTATTACATTAGCACACAAGCTCGGAACATGATTTGGGAAGGATCTTTTATTAAAAAGACATTTATTAGATGACTTAAGTGGGAAGAGGGTAAAGTCGTGGCAATATTTTTGGGTGATTTTTCTATTGTTGAAGAAAAATAAAGGAAGAGTTTTCATCTGTCAAGTAAGAGGTTGTTGGTTGTACTTTTAAACCCTTCACAAACTGTCTCTCATTATAAAATGGATCAGGCCTTATGTTGGAGTCACAAAATTCATACATTTTACCACAATTCCTTCCTTACAAAAATTAACATTTCTCAGTCGGCAGCAAATAAATAATTTTTACAATCCAATTCTTCCTTTTTTAGCGGTCCGTCCAAAAATGGAAAAACGACCTCTTATGGTATCGCTATGTTGTCCTTTAACAAATTTATGTTGTCGCTTTATAACTTATGAACGGTAAGCTGTAGAAAGACAAAATTTGGTGTGCGTATAAACTGCGGAAATAGTCAGAGAATCTAAAGAGGGCGATTTTTTTTAAACACAAATAACGGCTTAGTTAAAGTTTGAAATTTCATGTGAAAACGGACTTAATGTCTTTTTGTGTTTTTTTTTTTTCAAGAAGTTTAGAAGGCAAGAACTAGAAAAACCGAAACTTAGGTTTAAGAAACACTAAGCTTTAATCAAAAAAATAAAACTTTTCGAAAATATCAAAACGTTTTTGAGAAATGCAGAGTCGAAAATGCATGACGTTTTTCAAATTGTTGGAGGCCATAACTTTTGAACGGCTTATTGCTCAAAATCAATATTGAACACAGTATAAAGCAACTCAAAGTAAACCAAGTGCTTAGGTCATATTTTTCAAAAACAGTTTGAGTACTGTAGTTTTGACGCATTTTCGAAAAAAAGTCGCAAAAATGCATGAAAAAACGTGGGTCCCCCTCCTTATCTCCGGTGCTGTTTGGTGGAATTCTATAAAAAAAATCACACGTATCAGAAATAATTCAAAATTTTAAGGAAAATTCTAGCGGATTTTGAAATTTTAAAATCTCCTGAGATTTAACTCAAAAACATAAAAGCATTTTCGAAAACAATTTTTTAAAGTCTTCTAGTAGCTTAACGGTATAAGCGATCTTTTTCAAATTCGGTTAAAAGACAAAGCTTACAAAAAGAAGGAAGGCTGCGTTAAATTTTTTTTAAATTGCCGTTTTTTACCTAAGTTTTTAGAAGCCTAATTAAAAAACTAAATAAAAAAGAAGCTTGTTTTACTGTTTGCGCATAAACCGGTGGCCATAGAATTAAAAAAAAACATCCAAGGCTAGTGCTTGTAGTTGTGCTATTGGAAAAAAGTCTAACGGGAACTGGAAAAAACTTCAAAATAGTTGTTTTATGGATTTGAAATTTAAAAAATAATGAAAATGGTCAAAAGAACGCATGTCTCCCCCTCTATCTCCCAAACGGTATAAAGTATAATTTTTAAATTAACACCGGGCATAGTCCATCCTCTTAAATTTTATACAAAACTATAGCAGACTTCGAATATTCAAAAACTTCGAACATTTAACTGAAAAACCTGAAAACATTTTCGAAAACTATTTTTTAAGGATTTCTAGTTCCTTAACGGTTATGACCACCTTGTTTAAAATTGGCTGAAGTATGTACTGTTTAAAAGGCAAGCAAACTGCATCAAAAACGTTTCGAAATTGCCGTTTTCGACCCCAAGTTTTTAAGCCCATTCAAACAAGCGAAATAAAAAAGAGCATATTTTTAACGTTTTCTCAGAAATCCATGTCCGCAGAATTTGAGAAAAGTTGCAAATGCTATCACAGGTGGGCGTAAAATTGATCAAAAAGTCTAACAGTAATTAAAAATAATCTAAATTGCTGTTTTATGGGTTTTTAATTAATTATAAAACTCCTAAAAAGGCCAAGAAAGAGTATGTCCTTCCCTCTATTTTCGAAACGGTAAAGTTTTTTGGGTTTCGTTACTATGAAAATAGGATGACATATTTTTAGAGTAACGAAACCCGATATAGAATCACCCAATATAATATATAGATTATTATGTTAGGTGATGATTAAATAGAATCACCCAATATAAGAAAAGTAGAAAGAACTACGAAAAAAGTATATTACAGACTGTAAAATATATCCAGAAATAATTTTAATAAATAAATAAAATGTTACACAAACTGCGCAATATAGGTGACTATAACCTTCAACAAAGGCCGACGGACCGCTCCGCGTACGTACTTGACGGTCTTTTTTTTCTTTTCAATCTGATTTTTTCCCCTTTTTTGGATGTATAAGTTGCCATTCTGTATTCTGTATAGCAGTTATGTAATATGTAAGTGCAGTTAGAAAATTGGCAAACAAGTTCTTTTAAATTAAAATAAATCCGCCAAAACCTATTAAATTAATGTCCTTACAAATACTCCTTAACGCTAACGAGTGATTTCCTGTTTAATTAATCGCCCCCTTATTTCAGCGATGGTTCTTCTCAACAGTCTTAATGACAACGGATCGCCTCGTTTGATTAAATCGAATTCTTCAGATGTTTTAGATTGCGAAGCAAATTTAAGCTTTCATCACCCCCAATACTCAGCATGGTTCCTAGAGACATGTACAAAGGAAAATCCTCCTTTTAGCATGCAAATCCTTTCTGGATACACACCAATATCACACCACCAGCGCACTTATAAAAAAAAAACCCTTTTGTAAATTTTATTCCTACCGCCGCCGCCGCCGGCCGCCCCCCACAAAAAGGCCATTAGTGAGTGGATATGGCTACCGTGCTGAAATGTATCCTTCATGGAAATAAAATTCCATTACACATTTGTGTGAATTATGTGGATACGGCTGCTGATTTGCCTTACTTCCACAATGTGTGTCCTTTCCGTTTACGTCCATAAAACGAAGTGAAATCGCATTTTCGAAGCCCCTGGGTTCCATCCTTAGTTACACACATTTACATCGACATTAAATGTGCGACATCAATTGAAGCAAATAATCCAATGGACCGTTTTACGACCAAAAGCAACACCAAGGAGTAGGGCGAGGTACCTAACCTACCGCCTACCCTCTGCCAGCATCGAGAGACTTCCTAACTACTGCCTCCCATTATTATGTCAATCAATCGATGGGGCTGTATAGAAGAATTCGTGCCAGCGAAATTGTTTTTGGCACTTTTATTGGGGCACTTGATGGAATTGAAAGTGAATAACCTACTACCCGCTTGGAGCGGCCATCAAATTTTACGATTTTCCGGATAAACACTCTCCGAGGATGTTAAAGGACACAAGGCGTAGGGAAAAGGTTAAGGGAACTTCTTTATTTCAGCTTGAATGTACACATATTTGGCCTCAGGGCAGAGGCTGAGCTTATCCCTTGGACCCTTATTGGTTTGGCTTGCGGTTATGGAAATATTAGGGAGAGTATATTTCCTGCTGATATCGTCAACGGAACTTGGGTAGATATGAAGTGTCCAAGTTTTTGAGGCCAGATTCCATCCATTTCAAAGCAGAGGTCTTGAAGCATATTTTTTTTAAGCCCTTAGGGTTTGGTTAAGGAATTCTTTGCAGATTCCTTAATTATTCTGGCACTTAATCGTGGACAACTTAAACTTTTTACATCTTTAAAAATAAACAGTCGTTTTCAACTTAATCATAATTTATTTCCAAGTTCATGTTTCACTTTCACGGCACACGCAGTTGTGGGTCATTTATCTCGTTCGTAATGGACAGTAGTAAAACATTAATGTCAAGTCAACCCTTAAGCTCATATAATCACCTTGAAACATCTGGCACATTGAAGAGAACCTAACCCTATTAGCTAATAAAATTTATTGCAATATTTTGCCTGCGGCGGGGGGACATCTTCTTGATGGTAGGAGCTACAACGCATACTTTGCTTTCCATAAGGATGCCGCAGTGGATACTCTAATTGCTCATTGATTTTTACACACCAAGTAATAAAAATTATTTATTCCCATAATGGAGTGTTGCGGCAGTTACATTCTCACAGAGTGCTAGAAATTGTGGAAAAGAATTATAGCTTTGTCCTGAAAAGGTATTTGTGAGGAGGTGAGCTAAACCCTATAACGGAGCTTTAAATAACCCTTTACCTATATTTTTTTTAATACCTTGTAAAGGGTTTTTTTTACGAATAATCGTCTAAATTTAGAGTTGAGAGCAAGTTAGATGCCGATGATTGGAGGTCTCATCCAAAAACAGCGCGCGCTAAGCGCTGATTGTGATTTGAATGTTGTGGCTCGTAGAGCTGTCGGCCATATTTTTGTCATCATCGTAATATCATTTCATAGGCGTCAATATCATCCGATTCTGGCCAAACGAGATTAAAAGCAAAACCTTTTCCGAAAGTATTAAAAAGAAAAAGAAAAACACTTTGAGAAGTTTTTTTATTCCTCAAAGCTTCCTATAGTTCTCCGTAAAGTTTCAGAAGATGGATTTTGTCCGTTATTTATTTTCAAATTATACCTACGACCTATTGGGAATTAGACCCTTTTTTGAATTTCAAATCCATAAAATGACAATTTCGATATTTTTTCGATTGAATGACATTCACTGTTTACCACAAATCCTGCAAGCATAGATTTCTGTTTGACTGAACTTTTTAATTCGTATTTAGCGGTCCTTTCAAAAATTGAAAAATGACCTCTGACGCATAATATATATGCGATACGTTGTCCGTCTGTCAATAGAATCGAGAATCCAAAGAGATCATTTTTTTTTTTTAACTGCTTAGTGTGCAAAACCAAAATTGAACACACGTATAAAACATTTCAAAGTAAATAAAGCATCTTGGTTATATTTTTTGGACGAATTTTAATACTGCCGTTTATAAACATTTTTGCAAAAATGCATGAAAAAACGTATGTCCACTCACCCTTATAGCCTGTGTTGTTTGAACAAATTATTTCAGTTTCAAATAATCACACGTATCAGAAATTATCCAAAATTTTAGAGAAAAATAAGTGAGTAAGTGCAAGATTTCGTGTGTGACAAATTTCTGTATACCCGACCCTATATACCGAATAAAATCGAATCTTATTTTTTTTTTTGCCCCAATTCATATATTATTTGTATAGGCCACGCCCCCAAAAGTGGGCCTGGGCTAAAAATTAAAATAAATTAATTGTAATTTCATTATAATCAGGAGAAAATGCGTTTAAAGCGAAAACTATTTCGGAAAAACCGTTTTTTTCCGAAATACGCCCCTAAGAGTTAGCGGAGCTCAAAATTTTGTATGGAGCAGCTTGCACCAAAGCAAAAAGTAATATCTTTAATATTTGCCATAGAATTTTTTTTCGATTTGGAGTAAACTTTCTGAGAAATCGGGTTTTTAAAGATCTAAAATGTTAAAAGTGGGCATGGTCAAAATTGTCGGCGGTCTTAATTTTTGCCTTTTTTCAGATTTTGAGCCAGTATTGCTTTGTACACAAAATAAGATTTCCTAGGCCTTGTCTTATTTGATCAAAAGCCACTTTTAAAGGAAATGTGAAGGAGAGGTTGTCTTAGATTGAAGCCAGTAGTGTGCGTGGCCATTGGCGGATTTAACCAATTTTCACACTTTGTTTGTACAAAATAAGAACCAAGATACACTCCAAGTTTGAGTTTCTTAGCTCTATTCCGAAGACCTAAAAGCTTCACACATACGGACAGACGAACAGACGGACGGACATGGCTTAAGCGATTCACTTGTCGGTCTCGGTCATATCTCTAAAAGGTCTGTGGGGTTTACGGTGGTAATTTCATTTTCTTACAAACTATGCATTAAAATTATTATACCTTCGGTCGGGTATATTTAAGCGCATTTTAAAGTTCCAAAACCTGCTGAGACTTAACTTAAAAACATAAAAGCATTTTCAAAAACTATTTCTTAAAATCTTCTAGTATTTCAATAATAAAAGCGACTTATTCAGATTTGGTGCGTTAAAAAAATTTTAAACTGCAGTTTTTAACCTAAGTTTTTCGAATCCTATATAAAAAACGAAATAAAAAAGTAGCTCATGTTACCGTTTACGCAAAAACCTGTGGCCTTAGAATTTAAGAAAACCATCCAATATTAGCGCAGGTAGTTGCGCTATTGGAATAGTCTGACTGGAACTAAAACTAGTGGGCGGGATACTATTCGCTTAGGCGAATCGTTGGTTACCCCATCCCAATTGAACCCTGTCAAGCTCCGGATCGCATTTATTAGTTGAAAATCTCCTTTTGTAAAAAAGGGTCCGTGGCATCGACCCCTTCTCTATAACATCTCTATAACGCCCCAGAAGCGGGCGTGGTGAAAATTTTCCCAATAAGTTGAAAGTATTAAAAAAAAGTTAACATATAATGCAAGATTTTAACGATTGCAAGCAAACGCATTGCATATAAATATCGTTTGTTAAATTAAAACTGCAATCCGATCACGCCCACATGGAGGCATTTTTCGATTTTTTTGCAATGTCAATCTCAATGCACCTAAGCGGATGGACGGATGGATAGACAACGAAGTGATAACAAAAGACATACTTTTTTAATTTATGGACGGACCGCCACAAACGCAGCAACATGAATGAAAGATTACTGGCGTATTCTTTTGAACACCAATCTGTCAAATAATACTCGGTGTTCGCGACAATTCCAGAGTGGTGTACATTCGGTTTTATTGTGAACAGATAACAACAAATACTGCACCGCTGCAGTCATCACGTTAAGTGTCAAATACATTTGACTTCATTTCATGTTTACTTTTTTATCATTTCGTAGCGTGATTTTTATGACATCGGGTTTTTGTATACTTTCTACTTAAAATTAATTTTGATAGCTTTGAGTTGGAGTTTTTTTCTTAACAATCAAAGCTACTCTCAGCTCCCACCGTCAATTACGACGGTGGCAAAATTTCGAGTTCAGTGTCGACAACCGAACTAGTTCGGTGTTTAAAAGAACATTTACACGAGCACGATTCCGTTCAGGTGTACGAGAAATTAACAATTTTTTTCTGTATTTCACACCAGTTTCACGATTCGGTGTTGAAAAGAATACGCCATACGACACTCGTTTGTTATGACATTTGTTTGACAGACCTAAGTGTAAATCTGACGTCATGGGATTGAACTGCCATTTTATACTCGTGGAAAGAAATCCCGTCTGTTTACACAACAATCTGTACTGGCCAATCATAGATCAGCACTTTGCTTTGCTTCGAATCCAATGATGAGCCATATTTTTTCCGAAGTGTCGTCATCATACGTTCTGTGACTTGTGGAGCAGCAAAGAGACCAGGGGAATCGGCTAAGGTGATCTATGACAAGTTAACTATGATCATCACAATTCTATTGTGACAGCTCTCGATCAACCACCGTCAAAATCAGCTGGTCCCCAGTTTGCAAACTTTCTGGTTAGTTGGTTCTTTTGTCTACACTTAGGCTGACCTTCTGCATGCATGAATAAAAAAAGGAGTTCCTGCATCACAAGCCTAAATAAAGCAACGATTCGGAACAATATTTTTGTGATCACCTTACGCAGACGAATTATTTTATTCTATCACACTGACTGTCACAAAAACACAAATCACCTTAGCCGATTCCACCCCAGATTAGTTTAGCTCCCTGTTTTTGTTTTAAAGTTGAAAAATGAACTTTCTATTTTGATTTTGATTCCGAAACGTTACACGTACAAGTTAAGTTGCGGCAGTTCAATGCGGCACTACTTTGGTCCGCATGTAAAAGTTGGTTCGCTGCTTTCAGTAGTCATTGGACTAGATCTTCTTTCAGGCCGGATACCTCCAAAGATCGCTTTAAGCTCCTCTCGCAGATTGTCCCTAATCATCGCTGCTCTTATTTTCCATCCACTTAAAGATCGTCCCGATAGGTATAGTCTTTCCCAATTGATGACTTATCGACATCTGTCTATACATTGAAGTTAGACCCTGATTCAGAGCACACGAACGCTTTCAAAATTTTTACTATAACTAAAAGGTACTTCCTTATTGTCAAAATCAGAATAAGCTGTAAAACAAGCTAAACGTATTTTTTTGAAAGTACCTACCTATTAAATGTTTCTCTAGAAGGCAGCCGATTTGGGTCTCAGGGGTTTCCCAGCAGAGAAAAGCGCCCCTTTAATAAATCAGTGAGTAGAAAGGTATCGTAGTTTCTTCTCAGAATTGCAAGTTGCTTACAAAATAAGGCAATGCCTACTACCAAGAAATCCATGTTTCCATTTCAAGCTTTTATGCAAAAACAAATGTTTGAACTTCCAATTTCCGCTCTAACAACTCAGTTACAGTCTTATGAAGGATTAAGGAGAAAACTCAATTGTAAACAAATATCCGCTCCAGTTTCCACTCTCGAGATTATCGGAACATTTCATACATTAATGGAATTAGTTTGCATATCTAGACGTAGTGACTTTTATTCTTGGAACCCTTTCCATCATCCTGTAATGGGATTTTGTAATTTATTTCACTGGAGTCAAAGCTCACCATAGGTGATAGATGATTTATTAAAATCTCCTATTATAATGTCGATAAAAGTGAGAAAATCTAAAATAAAAACTCGCTAGCCGTTTCAAAAATTGAAAAGCTATGTGTCCTCTTATGACAGCCGAAACATATTAATCCCCAAGTCAGCCCAGTTAAGCAACAGATTATTGGTACTTTTATTCGTGCTGGGAATAGTGCTAACTTATCACACATATAAATCATTCGAAGGAATAATAAAAATGTAAATGTAGGCACTTCCAGCCGCACATAAAGTAAAGGACACCCCCAACAGCCAAGTGAATCCTTATGCCGGAAAAGATGTTTCAGTTTCTATTTCCCACACATTCGGGCTGCCGTTTATCATCTCGGAGGGAAGATTTATCATCCGGGTGAAAAATATCGTTCTACATTCGTATCATATGTCGGCCTAAGGAATGGCTTCCGTATTTATTTTAGGCAAAGCGTTGTCGTCATCGTCACCAGGAAAGTCGTCCTTATTGATTAGTTGAAGGTTGTCTGCGTCACTTCGGAAATTGTACGACAACGCTTCTCACTTGAGTTTGATTAATAGACTACTTGGGAATGCAAATTAAAACAACCTTGCTTCGCTTCCAAATGCCAGCCGTAGATGGAATAGCAATTTGACAGATTGACCACGAACGCCATCTATCAGTATCGATCATCATGTTAGATATTAAGAACGTGGCTTTGACATGAAGTCGTTTTAACTATTTGGGATATCCTTCCAATTTGTCAGCCGTTATTAGGAGCCATCTGTTTTGGCGCGATATTTAGCTGATGGGGCTAGGTAGTGAAACAGAGTTATTAGGAGGAATGTCTAGTACAAGTGTCAACGCATGTTTTTGTGCATTTTACATAGCTTAAAGATTCCTATAAAACTGGTGTCTTTATTTTCCGAACTGTAAGTTTTCTTCGGCTCATCTGTATCCTTTAATCAAGATCTGAGAGAGAAGTTTTATAAGCTCCTCAAGTTGTCATAGGTTCGCACAATCCCTCGAGATCCCTCGAGATCCTGGACTTGGATTCCCCTATTGCCATTAGCTTTTTAATAGAGTTTCACTTAAAAAACATAAAATCGAATTGGATCTTCCGTCCTTACACAACCTTGCCAAAACTTGATTAACAACACCAGTAACAAGCAAAAAAACCCTCTAACCATTAAAAATTTAAACTTGGTCCTTAAGTACTTTGAGCCAATTTTGCGGTGGAAAAAGTTTTATTTTCTCCACTTTCCCAACACAAACTTAGCCGGGTAAAGTTTTAGGTCAGTAGAAGCAATCTACACTGTTGGTAAGCGAAGCAATTAAGATGCAATTTAAAAGTAAAGTGGAGCCTTAAATGATCGCAACAAAACTTGCGTTTATCCGATACTCCTTTTTACATAATTGCCTGGTCATTATTTTCCATCACCACCATTTGTAATGCAAAACCACAATGGCAGACCAACCCCAAACCTTGTGAAAGGATGTTTTTGAGTTTTTTTCTCATCACTGAAACCCATTTGCGGGAGATAATGTAAATTGCATCTCGAAAGATGGAAATCTCTTCCTTAAGACCACAAAATGAATGCTGGAATTTAGGAACGGGGAGTTTTTGCTAACGGGAAGCAATTGCTGGCATAGTTTAAGAGTGGCTTTTTAGACAACACTGCTTGGTCCTATTGAAAACAGAGAAGTGAAATCAGAGTCCTCCAAAAGGACAAGAAGTGATAATATTGTGAGTTTCATAACAATGGGACAATTATTTTGTCCTCCTTGAATCGGGTCTGGTATCTTGTATACGTTAGGGTGGGTGTTATTTATAGCAGTTGGAAAAGTTTCCTTTTCGCTGCAGCATTAGACTAATAGTCGAATAAGCAAAAGGTGGACTCAACTTTTGAATAGATGGTCGCTTCGTTCTTCTAGGAAACATACGTGTTGGAGAGTGCATTGTGTTGGCGGATTACGGAAGAAGCACATATGGCTTTTCCTTTTTGTCAGATGACAAAGCGTAGCAATAGAAGTTATTTCAACTTCTTTAAGTTAAAGAACTTTTTGCTTTTAAATACTGCAACTTTCTGAAATTTCTTATTTTACATGGCAGCTTAGCTTTGGCAATACATTTTTATTCGCATCTGAATAGTGGATATTTGACTAGATCAACCACCTACACTATCGACCACGCCCACTTTTACAGTGTTATATCCAAAAATTCACTTTAAATGAAAAAAATATTGTATAACAAAGTATTTCGCTCCGCCTCCTCTTGGGGGCTTTTTTCCTCTTGGGGGCCGCCAACACTTTTTCTCATGGTCCTAAGAAAATAAGAACAGAAAGATTTTATTCTGAGTCTACCCTCATTTTTGAGAACGTGGCCCCATAAATATAATTGACTTCCAATGAATGAATTCAGGCCAAAAAACTGCAAGATTTTGTGCCGCTGAGTAAATAGTGTCAGATGTTTGTAAAGCTCCCTATATCGAAAGACACGACCAAGGATGTGGTTGTTTATTGTGCATGAGAACTCCGTCGGCGTACGTTTTTTTGAGAACGTCATAACCTGAAACTTATTTGGGTTAAGTGTGAGTCCGTTTTCATCAGAAGAATACTATGGGCTGATAATGACTTTTTGTTTTTGATATTTTCATATCATTGGCACATGTTAAAATATCACTATGTTTCAGACTTGACAGGAAATCCTTAATCGTAAGTATAAAGAGTAGTGGACCAAGATGGCTCCCTTGGGGAACACCTTATACCGCGGATAATTTCATGTAAAATCAGATTAAAGACCCTTGAAAAGTTTGTGTAAATACAGTTAACTTCAAAATGACTTTCCTGAGCGTTGGTACAGTTACTGTAAAAGGACACGAGATTAGTTACAGTTGACCTGTTTCTTACAAAGCCATATTGTTCTCTACAAATGATGGTACAGAAATTACAGAAAAAGGCAAGACTGTTACAAACAACTTGTTCGAAAAGTTTAGGTATGGATGATTGTTTGGCAGTTGATCTGTAATTTGACACATCACATCTATCTCCTTTGTCAAAAACAGAGGTTTTATATAATAGCTTCCAAGCATTTGGAAAAATTCCAAAAGAAAGCAACAGTTTAGCCAGTGAGTAAGTGCTTCAGTGTGTACGCAGAAGTTACAGTCCGTAAAACGGACCGTTAAATACCCCATCCTATCCCACATTGTAAAATGCTGATGTTGTTGTTATTTTTTGATGTTTTATAAGATGCAAAATTTTAAAAGGGGCGTGGTCCAATCGCCTCGAATTACAAACTATCAATTATAACGCAGATATTTCCAAGTTACGCTTAAATGTACGTAAAAATGCAATTTTTTGTTCAAATTCAATATATTTGAAAAATCTACCTTTAAAAGGGGGCGCGGCTAAAAACTTTGTATGAACGAAATCTATAACAAAGTCCCGTTTATTTAACTTGCTAATTTTTTTTTCTTTCCTAAATTGGGCTTGAGGCCAGTCAAAATTACGTTTTCCTGGAAATCTTTAGGTTTTTCCTTCAATTCAGCCTTTAAATGCGGGTGTGGCCCAAAGTCTTGTATAAACAAATTCTTGTATAAAAAAAAAGTCTTGTATAAATGTTGTATAAATTTCTACAAAATATAAGTAAAATTTTTTCGATTTGGAACAAAAATATTGAATAAAATGCATTTGAAAAATTAACCTTTAAATTGATGCCACGCCCACTAGGAGAGGCAAAGCTATTAAATTTCTATTTTATGTATCTTTCAATAAACAGGAGATAATAAATACCAAATTTCAGGCTTCAAAGACGTCTTACAGCTTTGAAAGCTCTGGAGGTAGTTGCACGAGCGCACCGATTGTGGGCGTGTCTGTGGGCGGATTTGAAAATTTTTTACACTTGTATTGCTTCGGATAACAATGAACCTAAGTACCAAATTCTAAAAAGATTTATTAAAAGATCAGGCTGGTTCAGTTAGCAAGACATATGTCCAACCATGTCTGCCTTACAAGGGTAATCACAATGGGCCAATCTGGCCACCGAGTGAACTTGCATTAATTGCAAACAACCCTTTTCAACGCAACCTGACCTAATGTACTAAATTTCAGCTTCCTAGCTTAAAATAAAAGGCCTAAAACCGTGTGACATACAGACAGACGGGTGGACGAACATGGCTTATTCGATTCAAAATTCGGTCTCGATCATATTGCCTTAAAGTCTTGGGGGTCCACCATTATAATTTCACCGTGTTACAAACTATGACATATGTACTGAGTGCTTAAGACATTCAGAGTATTTCGTGTCGGCAGGAAACGGGCCATCTCTCACAGATTTAGAGAAAATGTCAGCAAAAAAATTACAATTCACATCAGGGTCATTAGATGAGTTACGGTTACACGTTAAATTGGCTGGATGTCCGTCCGTCTTTCTTTTCGAAAAAAAAAGGAGTTTCCAAAATGTACATGGATTGGATTTAAATGATGAACTTCAATAGATAGTCCGAAAGAGCTTTGATTTCATCAAAAATTACTACAAAGCTATCGAGTTCTGCAGGAGATAAACTTTTTATATATAATTTCCAAGCCTTGTTTTGTTTGTTACGCAAAGATCTAAGTTTACTACTATACCCGAAACGGTCACAAATATCGTTTTTCCTCAATTTACTAGGAATAATATTACCTAAGTAGTTGTTCAAAACAGATATTCAAAATTTACCTCCGGTTACATGGTGGATTAGAAAACAATGACTATAGTAAATTATACCCTATTTTGTTAACAAAAAATATAAAATGAGCGTATACGACAGATATAGCTAAGGGAACGTAGAAGACAAATTGAAAAATGAGTGAAGAATAAAGCGAAAAAAATCGCGTCATTAGATTAGACGCAGTGAACAAATCAACGTTTCTTGGAAAGTGGATGCATTACTTGGCACGGCGAATTTACAAATAACAGTGGATAAGCTGGCCTTAAAAATAGCCTTTTCTTTCATCTTAGTTGCAGATAAAGCTGAATTTGATGCTTTTTTTAATGGCAATTCGAACATCGCAAAGTGTTAATGCGAAAGTTTATAATTTTTCTTTTATAATTTTTCGGTTAAGGCGAGGGGTTTTTTAAGTAACTGCAGAAAGAACGATCTGTTCGCTTTATTTTTCAGGCCATTGCACGGGATGAAAGACCTTCAGAGGAATTAACATTTGCTTATTGCCCTTTTCTCCTCTGTTGACCATTTTTTCTTGTCCATTTTTATTCACACTCAATCGAGAAAAGTCACTTTATGAAATTCACCGCTTGAACAGAAAAAAATGCATTCTTTTTCCCAAAACCAAATATGCGTTATAACATATTTGTTTTTTTTTTTTTTTAATTATAACTTATATTATATTCATATAGTTATAACATTGCATATATAAAGATGCAACTTAACATTAAAATTAAAAACTTTGTTTTAATAAGACGCGACGCGTTCCGGGATAAATCCCACCATCAGGCTCGATGGATGAAACGTAGATTTGTTCACTGCGTCTAATCTAATGACGCGATTTTTTTCGCATTATTCTTTACTCACTTTACAATTTGTCTTTTACGTTGCCTTAGCTATATCTGTCGTGTACGCTTATTTTGTATTTTTTTGTTAACGAAATAGTCCATCATTTACCATAGTAATTTTTTTCAGCTCCATCATGCAACGGGAGAAATATCAAGTAATCTTTTCAAAAATGACTGCTTCTAATCTAACGCCGAGGAGTGTATATGAACGATCGTTTAAAATATTATTCTCATGAATGAGACCATTCAAATCAAGAAATACATCCTGTGGTGGATGGTGAGTATCTATTTTATTAATTTTGCATGTGGGCTTACAGGCAACAGGATGATTAAATCGAAAATTTGAAATTCAAAGGAAAAACCATGGAATTTTTAAATAAATCTTCCGATGTGTGTTTGCTGCGGATCGATCGGACATTCTGATAGAAGCAAGTTAGTCTGCTGTCAGTTTTAGTGGGTTTGATGTACGTCTTATTTCCTTTTAGTCCAATTGGGTCATTAATATGACTTCTACATTTCAGCGTTTTTTATTGTTTTAAAGTACTGTTTAATATGAAATTATGTTTCCACAATCCACATCTATCTTCATCCTTTAGCCCACTTTAAATCTAGATTGGAAAACTATTCTCTACACTTCATATAACATATGTGTGGAGAGCCTTATTTCGATCAAAGCCATTTTCACTGTCATGGAAAAGCAATGAATTCAGAAACTCTTGCATTGTATTGCTATCCTTGCAGTTGAATTTCCTTTATTGGAATATTCTAAGAACATACATGTTTGAGAATATAATCTGCTTAAACAAAGGAGTTGAATTCAATTTCAGTTAATAGCACCAAACAAGGATAGCACATCCTAGTGAATTGCTAGTGAAATGACTAAAATTACCCAAATGGTAGATTTTGAGAATAGAATACCCTGAAATCGTGTTAAACTGGCAAACTTTGACATATTAATCAAAATATACTCTTCTGGTGGCATAATGATATTCCCAAAATGTGTCTTAGTCCATATGGAGGACTTAATGAATTTATATAATGTAGGATGTAGTTACACACACAGAGTTTGAGCGAGCATATTTTTACTGTAGTTCAAAGGTTTTTTAATCTTACTCGGTTACTGTGGCGTATGCGTAATATTTTTGTGCTCCTTGTTCGCCATACCGCCATTTTGAAGTTATTTAAAAAAAAAAATCAGATTGATTTACTGAAGTTTTACTGCTAAGAAACACCTTTCAAGAACATCAAGTTTTTTTTTTTGAAATATAGGGTTACTGAAAATGTATCGAGCGAAGCATATTTGCGAGGCAGGTTCAAAATTAAACCCCTTTTTTTAGGAATCTACTCCTTTCAAAATACCTGCATATATAAAAAAAAAACTCCATCGTCAGGTTGTGTACAAGTTTTGTGTACCAAAGTAAATGCAACCTGTACAGCACTGAAAAAATCCACGTCAATGCATCCTCTCGACCGGAATCCCTTTAACGATAGGGAACAGTGCTTTTTCAACGTTCTGCAACTATTTTGGTTTGACTTCATGAGAGAATTTAATTAAAACTAGATTTTACCACCAACATACAGCGACAAAAGGAAATTTAGCAGAACTTGCATGAAGTCAGAAATATTTTATCCTAATTAAAGTTACATTGAAACTGTGCTATTTTTTGTTTATAGAAAAACTGGAAACTACAAAGATGTACAAAACACGAACAATTACATCTACGTTCTTGAGCATTGGAGTTTTTTCTACATTAAGCAAATTGGATAACAACCCGTAGTGAGGTTGTTTTGATTTCATACAAAGAATAAAAAAACTTTTTATTTTGTGCCACAGCTTGGGCGGTTTTTCCCCGAATGAACTTTATGGTTTTTAAATTCAAAAACTATGCTGATGAAAGAATGAAAATGAAAAAGAAAACTGCTGAAGTTTTTCCTATCCTGCGGTCAAACCTTCCAATACCTAACTTTTATTTTTATTGAAGTATCAGAAAACTGCACCTTGAAAAAGTTGGTAGAGTGTGTCCTTGCTTCCAATGTATTTCGATGACCTCGTTAGAAGTTGACTTTGTTTTTCTTTTCATTCTAGCAAAAGTGGTCAAGTACATATTTTCTTCTTATTTTTATTCATTTTATTATCTGATGTGATGAGTGAAAAATTTCATCATACTTCTCCTACACTTATGACATTTCAAAACATACCTTTCGTTTCTGATTGCAACTAACTCTGCTACCAACTTTATTTACCCCTAACAATACTATTAAGCAAATTGGAAGGGACAGTAGTAAAGTGCAACATAGCTATTAAACGAGGTGTCGAGGATACTTTAACGTTTAATGTTTTTGTTTTGCTTCTTCTCCTGAAAAATTACACAGTTTTACGCACCTGAAAAAAATGTTAAAGCTGTTTTAAGTTCCAAGAAACACCAGTAAACTCTTTGTGTAAAAAACTCGTTGCATAAAAAGTAAGATTTTGCGGAATTTATTTTTTAAGGACGAAGCTAAAAACTAGGCTCTAAATGCTTCGTTTCACAGATAGAAAGGAAGGTGTTATTACCTTAGCTTCGTGAGATTCGCGATAAGCCCGCACGTTTCCTTATGCTATCTTGATTTTAATATATTGCTGACGGTGATCATCTTCACCATCGATATATTATCCCTTCAGACAAAGGATCGGCCGCAGAAGAGTAGCATTGGCTTCCTCTTCCATCTATAGATTGTTCCCCTTTTAATGAATTTCCCTTCAATTTCCTTAAAATTGAAATAAAACAAGCTGTCAGGATAAATATCACAATTTTGTTTTTATGAGAAGGTTATTTGCCGAATAAATCAGGCTGATTTGGCAGTGGTTGTGTTAAGTCAACTCCACAAAAAGTAGTCTTACGGGCTCGAATCGCAAAATCTTGGTGGCCAACTTACGTCTTTGTCCCTCGTCCTTTGAGACACGTAGCACCATCCTGTTGAAAAACTTGCAGCTCGCCGGTGTCCATATTATCCAATTCGAGCCAGAAAAAATTGTTTAGGATCGGCCGATAAAACCCAGCATTGCCCAACTTGCGTCGTTTCGAAATATGTATGAAATGAAGATTAAACCAGCCAAGAACTCATTATAGTATATGAGCCTAGTTTCTGAATATAATTTTTCAACTTATGTCAATCAGAGTCAACATTCAAATGACCGATAGCGAACTCGCGTTATTATCTATGAACATTGTCTCTGAACTACTGGATTAGTTTAAATTTTTAAGTATCAAGTCATGATGCAAAAATCGGCAAATTTGTGGTCTATAAAAGGCTGAGCTGTGCAATTAACCTTTTGAAACCGTGCGATATAACTCTACATTATAATTTGGCAAAATAGATTCAATAAATGACAGAAAATTTTACGGACAAAGCATTGAAAATATGGCCGCAATCATCTGTTTAAGTTTGAAATAACCTATCGGTAATCACTTTAGAAGTCAGGTAAGTTAGGTTTCTTGAAGTCTCCTTAATTTTGGAAGTCCCTCCCTGGATTAATTTTTATTGTTTAAAAATTCTCATGCTTTTTTCGTCCCAATTATTTGTCTCAATTTCTGCTTCTTCATCATGTTTCTGAAAAGTATGCCCACCTGGTTTGCAATAAACCTTCTTAGAATCCTTGCTTTTATTGAATGAATTTGTAGTCTTCGAGTTCTAAAATCTACATAAACTCAAACTCTGCCTTAGTGGGTTCAGTATGACCCCGTTCTTTGATAAAGGTTCTTAGGACTAAAGATATATACTTTGGTTATTTGTTTTACTTCCTAACCCCTTCAGCTTTCTTGTTTAATTATTCTTGGAAGGTATTTTTCTAGAGCAGAAGTATTCACACTCTACAATTCTGGGCTCACTGCTTGGAGTTGGTTCAAAAAATTGAGGTTTGTTCATCCTGGTTGGAGCTTAGCTTGGAATCGTCTGTAATCTGTGGTCTTCGTGAATTGACTTTTTCAACTTCATTGAAATTTGTTTTAAACACACCGAATAAAATTTGCGATTATATCCTCTATCGATTTCCCCTATTCGCACATCAGGACCATGAATTTGCCATAGAATTTTTCTCCTTAAAGATCCGAGTATCATTTCTGTGAACCCATTCGTTTTGCCTGACTCAAATAGCAATGGTCTCATAGGGTTATTTTTGATCTAATCTCCTCTAAGGTATCATTGGTGAAGTTAATGTTAACGTCAAGGTGAACTCCGTCAAATTGCTGCTACTAACAGTGAAGTTTTGTCTTAAGAAACTGACAATGTTTGTTTGTCATATGTCTCGACTTGAGATTCATTGATCGTTTTTAGGACGGGTCCTATGGTGTCTAGTTGTTCTTTCGCCTTGTAACGGATAAGCTAACTTCTTTAACTTCTTTAAATAGATTGAAGGACTTTTTTATGGTCGACTGTACTTTGATTTTATAGGGAAGGTATAACATTTTATTTATTAAAAACTAAACGGAAAACCGTTAAATTACAGTAATGAAAAATAAAGTAGGCAAAAAAACAATAGTAAGCTTCGACTTCGACTCTCTATCGACGATGCTGGCGATGTGACCTGAAGGCTGAATGCTCTGAAAATAGAATAAAAGAAAACACAACATGAACTGCTGTTGTCAGCAAAAGAGACACATATAGTCCAAATTACCATAAAAAAAGACGAAGAGCAAAAGTTATATTGACAACAAGCCACTACAAAGTACAAAGTAAAACATGTCAAGCCAAAACAATAAAATGATTGTGTCTTATCTACCAGATCAAATCAGTGGGATTTATTTACCTTGGTGTATCAGCCTATGACAGCGGACAACAAATAAATTACCTCATCATGTCAGACTCTGACAGCTTACACCTACTGGTTTACCTCAGCGTGTCAGAGTAAGACAACCTACAACCAAATGTCAAATAAACCATCATAATAGCTCTGTTCACTGTTACCGGCCAGAAAACATCCCCCGACTTGCCATTGGTCTGGAATAGGGAACACTACCATGAATACTCCACTCTTCAGGGTCAAATCCAATCATGGTAGGCGGGACTATCATCACCATTTCCACTTTATAGAGTGTGAGAACATTCTCTACACTCGTCTCCCTTCAGGCCAACGGGTAAAGCCATCGTCGAGCCTGGATCATAAGCAGAGTGAAATCGAAATCCATATACTCCATGCTCTACTCCATTCCAACCAGCATACGCGGGATGTTCATCGCAATGCCCGGGCTTATGATGAATCTACTCTACCAAGCGGGCCTACCATCGCAAGGCCTGAGTTCACCAATATTGAGCAAGAGCAAGGTTCTACGCCCAATCCAATAAGGGAAGCCAACATGAGCGAATTTCATCCCAAAGATTATCGAGATATTGGATATAACTTTCCGCACCTCAAGGGAAACGCACAAGACAACTTAAGCCATGGGACTCAAATAAGAAGCAACAATGTGCTAAACACACTTAGAACTAAAGTTCCAAGCATTCCGGACATTATAGGTAAGAGACATAGCCGTCACCACACGACACACATACGAACCTGATGATCTCACCACAATCAAAACAAAATGAGCCTCTTTCTCTTTAAACTGACTCTACTGTCCACAACAATGAATTGGCATGGCAAACCAACCACCCAATAAAACGCATGCACAGAATAAAAAGTGTCACACTGCGGATAGATTCCACACAGATCGACACTGCGCTCTGCACAAGTATACAAGGTACCAAAGTGAACGAGCGTACCAAAGTGAAAGAGCGTCAAGGATAAGAACAAACCTCTTTCATTCTACATGAACACATGCACACTCAACGCAGCTCTCTTTGAGGAAAAGAGACTACAATAATGGAAATAATGCGCAAATAATACTACGCACCAATTACATGGAGAATAAATGAGAACAATGTCAGCATGGAACCACTGAGACAGACAATTTGTCCACAGTCAGGCCAAAAGCGTAATTTTGCCAACACTGCATTACACTAAACACACCGTCCTGAGCAAACGATCGCACTACACTGAGATATGGAGGCCATGCAAATCCTCATATCTCTTAATTTCTACTCTCTTACTTAATTACGTATTTCTTGTACATCTACGATCGTTTTCTAAGCTCCTATAACTTAAGTAAAGATTGAGGTGGATAGGTGGTAATAGAGTTAGAAATATGGAGAAAATGAGAAGCAAAAGAAAAATAGTTAACTGCCATCCAATTTCAAATAAATAGATGTCAATTCTCTTTTGTTCCCGTAACGTTCGTCTAACAGAAACTTCCTTTTCATAGGTCCTTCAAGTTGATGGCTGTTGCTTCGTGATTAAACTGATTTCTCTTCACCGCCATCCTTCATTTGTTTCAGTTACTTTTAGTTAATAGCTATGATGTATAATTTTGCAATCTTATTAAGAGTTTAACAAGGAACTTCACATTTGTTTTCTGACAATATTGCGAGATGTAAAAAAGTGACAAAAATCATATTTACTTAATTAAAAAGTTAAATATGATTTTTAAAATTAAATTTCATGATTAAGTAAAAACTAAATTTCATGATTGAGTAGAAATTAGTTCTTTAATTATAGAACTTTAATGATAGAACACCATTAAGTTGCCATTAAGTCCTTAAGCATTCTTCATTTTTGGTCAGTAGTTTTCTTTTATACTCAATTTAAATACTGAGCTTGTCAAAGGCTTAAGCTGAAAGAATTCATTTAACAAAGAAAGTCAATGTATAACAAAACCCATCTTAAGATTCAGATTTAGGCTTTTTTTAATAATAATTTATTCAATTTTTTTTTACCATTAAATGCCCACTTACATAGCTTATTTCATAAAGGTGTTCAATTTGGTTACAAAATCCATTGGCATATTTTAATCTTTTCATCACCATCCAAAAGTAGCCCAAATAGCTAGAGAAGCCTATGCCTATTCATTCAACCCTCTGAGAGTGAATTTAATTTACTGCTTTCCACGGGTTATTACATTTCCTTAAAAAAGGTGAAGGTAAACTGAAAGGGTATTTCATTTTCAACAGGGCGGATAAAAGGTCCTTGGTCTTCAATTTCAAAATGAATAAATTTGTAGATTGCTTGTTTTGCATAGAGAATAAAATGGTATTATAAAAGGGTATAGTTCAAAGGAAGAACTGTATATTTATTTTAAGTGATTCATAGAAAATTTTAGTTTATCTACAAGGTAAATGCATTCTATTGTTTCACAATCAAAGGTTAACATATAAGACCTTTGTACCTCTTACACTAAGAAAGTATTAGAAAAATTCAAATTTGAAAAAGGAGTATTGTCGTTATTCTTGTATTGTTAAAAACGCTTAGTCGTTAGTCATAACAAAAGTTAGTCCTTAGGTATTTTTATAATGACCGTTAAAAACTTCGAATAAATAAAAATAAATAAAACATTCTGCTTCTCAATAAAGGAGTATTTTGTTGACACTTTAAAGATTTTCCTTCAAATGTTCTTTTTACAATTTTTTAATAAAACTAGAGAAGAAGTAGATCCTCCTACTCGTTTTCGCCCCAATATTTCCAATTTCTCAACATTATTTTTTTGCATGCGGCCAATAAGAACGAGGATGTGTAAACATATTTAAATTTCAATAAATCAAGGACAAACGAAGGATGTCCTAGAAGTGCCAGCTCAGTGTCCCTTTTTCATTACTAGGGAATACATAATGCCAAAGCTTTTACCCCAATTCAATATAACAAGGACTATGACTATGATAACCACTCAAGCACCAAGAATCTCAATATATTCAAATTTAATGATACCCAGTTGCCAGCTGGAAACTCGACACTGCTTCTTTATCACATCAAATTTCAGTGGGATTGCCCGAAAACATCCTGTTTTGCCGCCTGGGAGTACCCAAATTATTGTAAAGGTCACCCAGATGTTGATGGTGTGAATGTGGCGAAAATGACCTCTAAATTAGGATAAAAAGGTTTCACTGTGACAATTTTTTTCGGTTTATCTTACCAGAGAAGAGAACTTAGGACTTTTATGTAAATTTCAGTATTATCTGATCTTAATTTATTCAATTACATTTGACACATGTAAAACAGGAACAATACTTGTTTCCAACAAAGAAAAAGACAAGGTATGTGGTGCATATGTTTGTGAACGAACAATATTTTTTGTGGCTATTCACATCCAGTTAGGGGTTTCATTTGAAACAAGTGGACGGAATTAAAAAAAAATCTTGTCTCGAAGAAGCGAAAGTGTAGAATTTTAAAAATTTTCTTCAACTGATCCTTGGAATTATACCTGCACCTAGGTTTGTACCTATTTTCGTATAAAACAAGGAAAATTCGGAGTTAGTCATTAGAAAGAACTTAAAAGACTTATTCGAAAGTTGAAAAATATGGATAAGTCCATAATTTTTATTAAGAACTTTTTAATTTTAAAGTTCTCTTTCAAACAAACCATGGAAATTAGACGTTAGCTGAGAGCTTGAAATGACGTTTGTAACAATTTAATTCTAAATTATTTTAGTACGTTTGACCTCTGTTTGTTTGTGAAAAATAAAACCAGTTAATTAATACCATTTGGTGATTTGGTGTTGTAGGAACAGGGCAGGACTGATTAGCGTCAAACTGATGACGCCCAGTATTGTAGCTGTGACCACACATTTAGTGCTTTTGAGGCGTGGTAACCGCTTGATGCTGGCCTTGTTCTTCCCTTGGACCTGGCTTGCTGCACTCATAAGTGCTGAGGGGGAAGAGAAAAGCAAAACTGTAATTGGCGGATCTAGGTTTAGACGTCAATTTTTAAGGCCTCCGACATGCAGCGGAGAAATTCTTAGAATATGCATCAAGAATCAACGATGCTATCAAGAGTCTGGGCTAGCAAAACCTTATATGAGCTACCCAGACTTATTTGGGGCTCAGGTCGGTAAGGATTTCCAGTACTGGTCAAGGTACTGCAATAGAGATGGTGGCGGATAAACCCCTGATTGGGCCAACGGCAGCTCTCACATTCCCAAAATGGGTTACTGACTCTAGTTCACCAGGCCCGCTGTCCTAGGGTTAAAATATGGACCCGGCCCTCCAAGTTCGGGTGTTGTGCCTTAAGAATAACTCCCGGCAATGTTAAAAAAGACTAGTTGTGAGAAGAAAACAATAGCCTCGGGTAATTAAAATACTAACGATCAATTGAAAACACGACCTGAAACGTTTAAGGACCACGATTTGAGAATTTGCATCGGGAACGTAAAAACACTCTACACACCAGGTGCAACGCAAAAGCTTGAGTCTGTCTTTCTGCAGTATAAGGCGGACATTACTGCAATCCCGGAGGTAGGATGGATAGGATCAAGCATGATAAAAAAAGATCTAGAAACTTTTTACAGCTTCCATAAAAGACCGCTCATTTTAGGAAGCGGATTTGTCGTGAAAAGTCAGCTAAGATCAAAAGTCATTGACTCCAAGCTGGGTAGTAATCACCTTGCTGAGATAAATATCAAAGAAGCTTTCTTAAACATTAGCCTAGTATGTGCTCACGCCCCTACCGAGGACGCTGAAGACCCTGACAAGGAGCAGTCTTATGACCTCCTGGATAAAACCTATGGAACCTGTCCGGAGTATGATGTCGAAGTGATATTCGGGGACTTAAATGCTAAGTTCGGTAAAGAGAACATTTTCGGTGGATTAGTTGGTAAGCACAGTCTCCACGAAACAACAACAGACAACGGCTTTTGACTTATAGATTTTGCAGCAGCTCATTGTGTAAAACAGCACTAGGTTTCCAAGGCTCATGTGCGCAAGGCACCATGGTGGTCTACAGACGCTCAAATTGCCAGCGAAATAGACCTCTTGCTAATCAAACATCTTTAGTCCACTGAAGGAGCAAGCGTCGACTCTGATTATTTTCTCGTTGTGGCTAGATTTAGAGCTCGACTTTCCAATGAAAAGAAGCTGCAAGCTGCCAAGAAATGAATGTTTATTTTGAATGACTCAGCAGACACCTCGAGTAGCCGGAGCCTACAGAGAGCGCTTGTGTGAGAAACTCTCCTCTTTAAATTCACGCTCCCCATCCTCAACAACCACTAGATCCAGATACGCGACTCCATTAAAACGTGGCTAAATCAGCTTTAGGTTTTCAGCCACCCAAAGAGTTTTTTGTATGATGAGGACTACTTTAACAAGAAAGAAATGACAGAAGACGCATTTACCAAGGCGTTCAGTGAAAAACGAAAGCAGGTTATGAAGAGCATCGATCCAACAGAAAACAGGATAAGAGGTTACTCTTTAGAAAGAAGAGGGCCTGCGCAATCTCCCAGCTCAATGAGATCGAAGAATATAGCGATCGAAGCAACACCAAAAAGTTCTATAAAACGGCTAAGCAACTGGCTGGCGAATATGGAAGGAAACCTAATCACCAAAGCACAGGGAAAAGTGGAAGTATTTAAGCACCATTTCCAGCAGCAGCTCAATAGGCATCATATAGAGGGAGCAGAAGAGGTACAAGACAGAGACGAATCTGTACAAGAAGAGAATAAAATCCCAGTTGACCAATAAGAAGTGCCACCATATTGAAGAAGTTAGCTTAGCTTTGAAAAGTCATAAGAACAATTAGGCTTCCGGCTCTGATGGGTTACCTGAGGAGCTATTAGGGGGTTCACATTCATCAAGCATGTTGTACAACTTCAGTTTTTTGTGTTTTTTCCATCGAAAATTTCCCCCGAAACGCTTTATTTGATAATATCGCCATCGCGGCAAACACAATGGAAGTTTGACCAATATCTATTCACACGGGTTGTATGGCTTGACAAGCGAGCAGAAAAATCAAAATTTTTTGAAAACCATTTCGTTCACACGAAAAGAAGAACTTCAGATGTTGTCCTATAAATTGTACAGCATGTTGTATCGTGTGAACCCTTCTATTAAAATACGAAGGTTTGAGTGTGGGGGTCATGCACTAAATCATTAACAAGGTGAGGGTGGTGGAAAGAATGCCGACCATCAGTTCCTTATGCCCTATTTTCAAGAAAGGCGATCCTATATTTTGCAAGAACTATCGAGGCATATCCCTGCTAAATTAAGCATATAATATCCTTTGAAATGTACTGGTGACCATCTTAAACCAATCTAAAGCCGTGTGGTTTGCAGTACTAGAAAGTGACCATAGGAATCTCTTCACGCTAAGCCTCGAGACACACCATGAAAGGCCTACTCGGAAGGCACTATCTATGTTCAACAGATCGCTTCAAATACTGGGGTACGTGGATGATATCAACATAATCACCCGTTTCAGTCATGCCGTGATAGAGGCTTTCACGGCAAATGAAGGACAGCCGATTTTGGTTTTTAATAAGGATTAGACCAAGTTTATGTTATCAACAAGTAAAGAAACATCGTCCGCACACCGCTTAAAAAATAGCGTCACTCTTGTTGGTAGCAGGAACTTCGAGGTAGTTAAGGATAAGGAGTTCATTTACCTAAGAGTTGACATCAACTCCTCAAACGACTCCTTATAGTGGAGATTCGTCGAAGAATCTCCAAGATCGCAGAGGGTGAAAAGCATTTGTAGACCAGGTTAAGTCCCTCCGTGGGTCGGAAGCCCTATAAGTAAGTTTGTCTTCTTCTTTACCATTTAGGCGCGATGTTATGATCTGAAGTGATGGATCATAACTCTCCCACTCTTCTGCATTCCAAATGGTCGGCTTGTGGGGTACGTTTATAAGTAAGTCACTATAGTAAGCACAATGCCTCTGTTTTAGAGACTTTCATCGCCAAATTAGACTTGGAATGCGAGAAAAGTCGAAAAAATATAGCCCAATGCAAACAAATTATTATCATCCGCAAGCATTGATACCAATTTCGTTACTATTATCAATTCGAAGTTATCTTCGACACCAACAAATTAAACACGATTTAACGCGATTTAAAACCGAACTGATGGTTGAGCTTGATTAACCTTCTCCTTTGTCGAAAGGATTTGTGTTCCTTTAAAATTCTTTTTAATAGCATAGCAAGCTGCCAAACTGTTGAAACTATTTTGTTTCTAACAAATTCATGTTTCGATAAATACCCCTTTTCCAACACAAATCTATTTCACTTTCCGTTAGCATCTCACTTCCCACCCTATACTGCTGGTTCTTGCTTACCCAACTGTGTAAGAAAACTCTTAATCGTCCATAAACCACGTTTATAAATGGGGTAGCAACATTTCAAGGATTTTCAGGATTTTATGACGCTAATGTGGTAGAAAGTAGTATTGTATGACAAAAGACCCACTAATCCCATTTTATTCATGTGCTGGTATTTTCCCCTACACACACTTGTTATCAGGCTATTATTCTCCGTCAAATATGTGACAATGAATAAGCGCTCCTTGTTTTTATGAATATGTTTTGTATCTTGAATTAAATAGCTTTCAATTATGTGTTTGCTACATTGCGCATAAAAGGATTAAAAGTAGAATTCAGTCATTGTTGATCATTTCAATGAGCTTTGGTCTAGGGTCTATATCATTTGTAAGGAGCAACTTCACTCGTGCCTCATTAAGGTCAGTATAAGGCTAAACCCTAGTTTCAGACTTCCATAATGATGTCCCAAAAAGTTCATTTGAAATGATTTGATAACTGATTTTCTATGCCATTATCTGCTTTTTAACCGGAAAAATTAAAGATGTTTCTTTATTCAAAATATCTGTCTGTTAAGTACAAAAAAAGGAACACACGCAAATTGAACTCCACGCAAATTAATTAGGTTGTTGTATACCAAGCCAATAGATTGAGGTGCAATTAAAATTTGATCCTGAAACTCTATCTGCTCTCAATAATACAATTAACCTATTTGATTTTACTACCAGAAAACCATTTGCCATGGGATGGTGGTACGATGTGGCTACAACAGCCATTATACTCGAAACAGTTTTCCGCTTAGTTTTTTTTTAATTTTTTTCGGCACTTTATCTCGCATATCCTGGGGATTTTCGCATCCTCGATAGTGGAAACTGATAAATCAGAATGTGTAATGAATGAGCATTTAAGCATATTAGTTCCTGCAGGGTGACACTCATTGAAACATTAAAAGGATAATGCACCGAATAATGCGGGCTTCATAGAACTTTTTGTTATCGAATGATTTTCATCAACTTATACGCAGAAAATCAATTGCATGATTCGAAAATTTACAAAAAAGAATTAATTTTAATTTCTTTAACCAAGGCGCTCTTTACTTTCACGACAATCTTGATAAGTGTCAGTTTTAAAGTGCAAACATTTTCCATTATGCTCATTCGGAAAAAGGCCACCAAGTAAATTCCTAAAGTTTTGATTGACACTTCCGGCGCGTAAAAGTTTACTTTTCCCCTTATATAGCCTGCAACAAAATCAGTACAAAACTTCAAGACTCTATTGAATTTAATCACAGTTGAATTTACTTCGGGGAGGGGACCATGAAAATGTTCGTCAAGCTGGTGGATTAAAAAACTTTCTTTGGCGGCGGGCGCAGTGGCTGGAATTTTTTCCTTCTCATATTTATGATAAGGGAGATGCAAGGGTTGAAAATAATTTTTCAACTGATTTTAGAATTTTTACATTTTTAGATCTAAGTAAATACCAGAGGCTTTTGAAGAGGACATCCTATACACTTGTCAGATGGACGTAACTAGAAAACAATATAGCACAGGTAGCTAAAAAAAGTTTTGCCGTAATTTAAGCTCTTTAGGCAATAAAAAAGGACTTTAAAAGTTCTTATTTTTTTCTAGGAAAAGTAATACCTAAATAGTTTGACAAGAACTCCAAAAATTTATAGCTTGTAAATGTTTTTGAAATATTTATAGACTTCTCTAAAGGTTTCTGAAAAATTCGGTGTCATAAAAGTGCCATTTTTTAAAGATCTTCAGACCATTACATTTAAGCCACATACTTTGCAAAACCGAAATTAGCCACATAGATATAGCGAACCATGCAAAAAAAAAATCCTTTAGCCCAACGAATCGGTTGCGTCTGTCACATCGAATTACACAACTGACAACTCAGTGATATACACACGTTCTTATGGGAGGCGACATACTTAAATTCAATTCTTCTATGGACAGCTTCCCACAAGAACGTGTCTATTCAACTAAATTGTCAGTTGTTTACTTCGACGTGACGAAAGCAACGGATTCATTGAGCTGGAAGGCTTAACTGCAGCAATGAGGTATGTAAAAGCTTCAGTTCGTTTGTAACGGACCGCGTTATATTTATAGCTATTTCTATTTCTATTCCTATTCGTATTCCTATTCCTATTCCTATTCTTTTTCTCGTTCCGATTCCTATTCCTATTCCTTTTCTTATTCCTACTCCTATTCCTATTCCTATTCCTATTCCTATTCCTATTCCTATTCCTATTCCAATTCCTATTCCTATTCCTATTCCTTTTCCTATTCCTATTCCTATTCCTATTCCTATTCCTATTCCTATTCCTATTCCTATTCCTATTCCTATTCCTATTCCTATTCCTATTCCTATTCCTATTCCTATTCCTATTCCTATTCCTATTCCTATTCCTATTCCTTTTCCTTTTCGTATTCCTATTCCTATTCCTATTCCTATTCCTATTCCTATTCCTATTCCTATTCCTATTCCTATTCCTATTCCTATTCCTATTCCTATTCCTATTCCTATTCCTTTTCCTATTCCTATTCCTTTTCCTATTCCTATTCCTTTTCCTATTCCTATTCCTATTCCTATTCCTATTCCTATTCCTATTCCTATTCCTATTCCTATTCCTATTCCTATTCCTATTCCTATTCCTATTCCCATTCCCATTCCTATTCCTATTCCTATTCCTATTCCTATTCCTATTCCTATTCCTATTCCTATTCCTATTCCTATTCCTATTCCTATTCCTATTCCTATTCCTATTCCTATTCCTATTCCTATTCCTATTCCTATTCCTATTCCTATTCCTATTCCTATTCCTATTCCTATTCCTATTCCTATTCCTATTCCTATTCCTATTCCTATTCCTATTCCTATTCCTATTCCTATTCCTATTCCTATTCCTATTCCTATTCCTATTCCTATTCCTATTCCTATTCCTATTCCTATTCCTATTCCTATTCCTATTCCTATTCCTATTCCTATTCCTATTCCTATTCCTATACCTATTCCTATTCCTATTCCTATTCCTATTCCTATTCCTATTCCTATTCCTATTCCTATTCCTATTCCTATTCCTATTCCTATTCCTAATCCTATAGCTATTCCTATTCCCATTCCTATTCCTATTCCTTTTCCTTTTCTTATTCCTATTCCTATTTTTATTCCTATTCCCCTTTCCTATCCTATTCTCCTTTCGAACCCTTTCCGAAGTAGAACATTTTTAATCGATACCACGTCCACTGGGGCGGTTGTGTTCCGAATTTATTTTCATTTTTTATGTCTTACAATCACAATATAAATAGGAGATGCTATATAAATGTTAAATTTCAGCATTTCACGACGAACGTCTAACCGTTTTAAAAGTACTCGAGATAGTTGAATATTGAGGGTGATTGTGGGCGTGTCTGTGGGTAATTTAAATTTAACACTTGTATTACTAACCTGCGGAATACAAGTATTTCATCCTTGAATATCATTCAAGGGGTTACGTCCATGAACGGTACACGCATTCCGGAATAGTGCAGTTTTCGGTCTGGTAGAGGCACAGCCGACCAGACTTTTTACTCTGAAGGTTATTCTTGAGAAGGCCTGGGAATATGCCAAACCAGTCTATGCGTGTTTCGGTGATCTGGAAAAGGCTTACTATCGAGTCACTCGAGAGCTTTCCAGTTTTTTACTGCATATGGATAAATGGCCTTGAATCCCGTCCTTTTGATGTGTGCGTTGGACTTCGCTAAGGCTGCTCCTTTTCGTAGCATAGATGGACTGGGTGGTGAATAACAATCTTGGTGAGCAATGTTTCAAATTGACTGGCATCAGGATGAGCCATCTGCTTTTCGCAGATGATTTGGCCATCCTCACATCATCCAAGGAGCAACTTAAGCGAGTACTGGATAGGTTTACAGGCGTTTGTGGTGATGCTGGGATTAAGGTAAACGTGAACAAATTGAAAGTGATGGTTGTTTCCCGAACTCCTGAGTAGTGTACCCTGCACATAGATGTTGTTCCACGTAGAGAAGTTTGAGTATTTCGGAGTATTTTTTACGAAAGAAAGAAGGAGCGATACTGAGTTATCCTATAGAATTGGGCAAGCTGGAACAATAGTATAGTGACTACGTCGGCAGTCATCAGGAAAGCTGAGCCGGGAGTGAAAGCAAAAATCTCAGTTTATAATTCAGTGTTCATTCCAACCCTCATCTATGGTCCTGGAATTTGGGTAATGACCGAAAGAATTAGATTGCGGGTATACAAGCTGCCGAAATGAGATTATTCCTGAGGTGTGTTGCTGGTGTTACTTTTAGGGACAGAGTAACGGAAATATCAGTATTCGTGGGAACCTTAATGTTGAGCAGCTACTTCTCCGAGAAGAACGATAGATTCTTCCTTCACAGGTTATGCTATCCGAAATGCGAGGTCATGCTATCCCTTCGCCCCCTTGTAGTCCAAAAAACACTACAATTGGTGGGATCAATTAAAGAACCACTTCGAGTCCCGCCTGGGGATTGCGCCTTCTCTTGAATTGGTGGCAGGGGATCAAGCATGACGGAAAGACCAGCCAAGAGAGCCACACTCCCTCCGCGACCCTTTTAAAACATAAGCGCGGCCTCTTGAAAATGATGATAATGATTGCTTCGGAGGACAGAGAGCTTATGTACAAAATCTTAGGTTTCTAGTTTAAAAATTAAGGCCAATTTTTTTTTTTTCAAATAAATCGAATTTTCCAGCAAAAAGTATTGCTGGCTTCTTACTTAAGTTTACCAGCAATGAAATAGGGCTGTAAAATGATACCAATGTGAAAAAAAGTGGCCAAAAAGCTTCTGAATAAAGGCACGTGCATACAAGACACTGAGTAAATGTTTTTTCTCTGTAATTCCTTTTACTTTTAAAGTCACCTTAAATTCTATGCTTGCAATTCCATATAAATTTAAGTATTTATTTAAGCTCCATGTTCGTTGAATTCTTGTACATCTGTGCCATCAGTACCACCCGGTGCGGGATTGCAGGAAAACGTAAAACTATGTTTGTGCACACCCGCAGAGAACGGGGAATTCAGGAAACATGAGACACGAAACAAGCATAAAAATAACTTTATCCCCCCCTATACTTTCAGCAATGAAAATCCGAAAAGGATGTCAAGTGAGTTCACATTTGAAACTCGATCACTTGTTATCTCCGGTCGAACGTACACGTACGAAGGATATAATCTGACACTTTAACATCGATGCTGTCTGTAATTGTTAATGTCACCAGTTCCATCTCCGTTTCAAAACGAGGGTTAATGGATTTAGACAGAGAGACTGATGGAACGAAATGTATTCCAACGAACAAATAAATAAATCTGTATAAGAGAGTGTGAGTAGGTTCATGTCAGAGGTGACTTGAAAGGGCATAGGGCAAAAATAACTCATGGGTCACTGGGGCGTATGTGGAACATTTTTGTGTTTACTTAATTCTAATCGGATTTTGTAACAAGATTTGGAGTCCGTTATACAAACTGAATTTCTGGGGAAATTTTATATTTTAGAGAGTAAAATTCCTTAAACATATTTGGTTTCCACAAATTTCGGAAGTTGTTATGCTTGTCAAATTAGGGACTGAAATTTCAACTGTTTCTACAGCAAATATAATAAAGTCTCGTACCTACCCCAGCTCAAATTGAATTCTCTTATTCTAGGAGTCAACCACTGCCTCCATTCCTGCCCATATTGACTTCAAGCTTAAGTACCAGTAAACAATATCTCCTTGCCCAGTAATCGGGGAAGGTTATCCCAAGTAAATAACAATTTTTCAAAGAAGAAGGCCAAACAGAAAAAAGAAACCATTCCGGCAAACAATAAAAGTCGGTTCATATCCTTTCTTCCGTTCGTTCTCAAAGATAATTACCTCTTCCCAGTAACAGTTGGCCCATGTGTGTGACGACGTGTGTAATTTGTGCTACGTTTCGTATGGTTAACTAAGAGAACCCTCATCACTAATGTACAACAAACCTGTTGAGCAAGAGCGGAACGAATCCCACATAGTTCTTTAAGGATTACCTTTTTGCCTACCGAAAGGGTGGTAAGAATGTGCGTGCCAGATGGTAAACGATAAGGACATGTTTTCCCAACATTTACCCAACTAATTCAATTATTGACGTTGGGCAATTAAAGCCAAGAAACGAGAGATCACATGCAATTCGATTGATTATTTAGCACCACCCACTAGGCGCAATGAATTAGAATATTATCCCTCGACCATTAGCCTCGTTTAGGAGGCCCGGCAACCCCATTTCGTCAAATTGCGGTTGGCCTCAGCGCTTTGATGGTGTTACTTTGATCGTTTAATTGAATGTCAGCAAATATTTGGGGCAAAATACACAAAACACGATACTATCATCGTTTTGCTACATTCTGAGACCAGCAGATTTGTGCGTCTTGATATTGGTAAGTATTTTTTCTTAGCTGTTCCAGTGCAAAAGTAGGTTGCCTAACAAAAGACATGTGCAAGCAAGAGGGTATAAGCATTTATGAGTTTTCTAAAGCAACATCTGTCTTTCAACTCCGGAGCTCACCTCCGCATGATGAACAAACACGCCAAGTATCTAGTTTCTCAACTGGAGATTGGTTTCCAATTCCTTTGGTATGGAAACCAATCTCCAGTTGAGATTTTCTCTAATTTTTGGGTGGGTGGCATCCACGGTTCCGATGAGAACGAACTTAAACGCATACCTTAGGGGGCTACAAAAAGTATTTGGGGTTCAGGTCTCTAAGGTGTGGGTTAGCCGACTTCTAGGTCTTTGAAGTTATAAAAAGGTATCGGGTCAACCAAGGTCAAGGTGCTCATGCTCTCAAAAAGAATAAAGATTATAGCGCCAAAGATATATTCTACGACCTCATACACGTATGAACAATGCCCTAGCTTGGACATCATGATTATCCTAAGCGATTTTAATGCGAAGGGAGGAAGGTAGAGCATTTTTGATCGCACCCTTGGAAAGCATATCGTGCAAATTTTGACATCGGAAGGCTACTACAATCATAACCAGCACAACCAGATCCCCAGTTTTTCGATGAATACCGGCAAGCACATGTAGCTAAATAGGAATAATACAAAGTGGCTCTGCAAAGAAGGCATATAGTAGCTCACGAGCTCTACGTGAAAAGGAGGAGAGAAAAAAACCGGGTTCTTTTAGGCAAAAATAAATAGCACGAGATTTGCGCGGTTTATGAAACAGAGAGATGCTTCAACAGGAATTAGGTTCAAAATCTCTACCAAAAGGGTAAAACGATGTGCCAGGAATATAAAGCTTGAAATGGAAGCCAATTAAGATAGTCAGGACACTTCGTACTGGAATCGCAATCGGGCGAAGTATGCAAACAATAGTACCTACCCGACAGCTGTATGAAGTGAAAACAGTTGCAAACAACGTCCTTTTTTTTGTTCAAAGCCGATTATAATCAAGTCAGGAGCATTCATCATTAGCTTATCTACAAGAAATGGTCGGACAAGTGGTCTCAGCATTTGTTGAGATCCTATGATGGCGCTTATATGACAGCATCTCTAGAGACGAGCATCATAGGGCAATATCTATCTTTGAAAATCCTGCCAAACTCATCATTTTGTGCAAAGCACAGATTTTTCCTGTTTTCCGATACTAATACAGACAATAAATGCCAAGCACAAATTTTTTGGTTAAGAGGACAATTGAGTACCGGCCCGGAAAATCCCTCAAATCCACCTCACAGGGATGGTGTAGTAGAGAACCACCGAGACTCAGGTGGCACAATGTTATTGGAAGGAGACTTCAGTCAACTTTCTGTGCAAAACTGGAGACGACTGGCTAAAAACAGAGCTGGTTGGAGAAACTTTGTTGGTTGAGGTGCAGGTTCAACCTGTTTGTCTAGGTTGAACCTGGATTGCGCAATCTGGTACCAGTATAGCTGGTATCAGAATAGGCAGCAAAGAGGTTTTCAACGCAATCTCAAAAAGTTACAAACCTCGCGGGGAGATTTTGGAGTCGTTTAAATCGTATTGAGTGCGGATCTATCAAACCCTTTTTTAAATGTTCGATTCTAAGGTAAGCGCGAGTAGTCAGCTGTGTTTACGTTTTGATAAAAAAAAAAATCAAGTGGGAAAGTGCAACAGTGCGTATGCAAAAGCTTCAGTCCATCTACCACGGATCACAAAATACCCGACCACAACAAAAAGAAAACTGCCACGCCTCCAAAAAGTGGGCGGGATATAAAAATATAACTGTTGAATGCTTTATCCTAAATATAAAAAAAAAAAATAGAGTGGCGCAAAAGCTCGAGGTGAACCAGGGCCAACTTCTTAACAATATATGCTGTGTGTGTTGATTTCTTCACATACAAGGGGACCTACAATTTTTTGCCGAATCCGAACGGCGCTTGTTGAGAAGTTTTTCAAGACAATTGATAAAAAAAATCACTTTTTTAACGCCACGCCCACAAAAGTGGGCAGGAGCACATACTTCTTATACATGAAATTTAGAGAATGCTAATATCTACAACTTTTGTCATATAATTTTTGGTCAAATTTTATATATTTTATTAAAAAACAGTAATTTTATAGTAAAATCCCTTAAAAAGTGGGCGTGGTTAGTGAAAAAGCTAAAAAAATTTAGCTACGTCAAAGACAATTACAATTACAAAGACAATTACAAGCCAAAAGTGAATGCGCTTGCGCCATTGTAACTTAGCTAAGATTTGGAAAAAGTATTTTTTTAAATTAGAGATGGTCGCACATACAGGCCTGTAGTGGGCGTATCTGTGGGCAGATTCAGCTCATTATCAAACTTAATCTGAAGGACTGGACTTCCAGCCAACCCACCAAATTTCAGCTCTCTACCTTAAAATTTAAGGCCTAAAGTTGTTTACATACGGACGGACGGACGAATGGACAGACCGACGGACATGGCTTAACCGATTCTCCTGTGGGTTCCATTCATATCTCTAAAAGGTCTTAGGGGTGATTATTTCACTGCGTTACAAACTATACAACAAACTTAATATACCATCTATAGTTCACTACTTTATTTTTACCCAATTAAAGAGGACATCATTTCAACTCATCACACACGTGGTTTTATGGTTTCAACAAGATCGAGCGCCCCCCTTTTGTCGCTTAACCGCGCATAAACTCTTTATGAGAAGCCGCTTTGGAGACGTGTTGTCGGCCACCGGGGTCTCGAGATTTAGCCTAACTGATATTCGCCATGAAGTGAACAATAGTTAGAGGCCTGCTACAGCGCGTAACACGAAATCGATGCACCGCATTCAACAGAGAACGCGACTGGATGATGCAGTTTTCAAAATGTAAGACTCGCATTCTTTTTCTTTATAAGAACTCAAAAGTTTAAGCACGTCTCTTAAAGGTATTTTTATAAAAAATTGAAAAAATAAACCTCTCACCGGACATTCTGTATTTTACTTTGACTTTAGGTGGCGCTGGACGGACCTGGGCCTTAACTCTGGTAGATGTTTCTAAATGATGGTTTTGGAAACTTCTTATTGTAATAAGTGTATGTTCCTGTAATTATGCCATATTTTATTCTAGTGTGTTAAATCATTTGCCAATGAAAACCTGAAAGAATGAATGATATAACCAGCAGAATATTCAATTCAAGCATTTAACATCCAGTATTCGGCCGGCCCTAACCTAGATAGCAGAGGCTGACCAAGAAGCCGCTCATTTTGAGGCAGACGCATCTGTGTTTTTTTGCTGGTTTCGCTCCATCCCGGATATTTTTCATATCGGTATCCAGCTTATCCAGTGAGCGTTCCCCTATTCACCATCTGGGGTTTGACATGAGCACTCTTTTGCTGTCATTTTGGCTCTCAAAAGGGAGTGGTGATGTCATTTTCCAGGAGCGAAAAAAGATTTCCGTTGTTAGCATCCCAATAGAAATCGTAATTCTGACAGATCTGTCATACGTGGACATTTTCAGTGCCCTTCTTCGGTTCTCAAATTATTAAAAAGGTGTCCGAAAATGGTTAAAAATGGTTTGTCAAAAGGGTGAATGAGATTTGTGAGGGGTTTTATTTGTAATCGCTTACTGAAATTTGTATGGTTAACGCATTTGTAGAGGATTTAATAAAGATTTATACTAAGCGCGGATTAGTGCCCGGTGGAAACATGGTATTATTAGTTTTGCTCATGTAAAGTGTTGTTTAAATTCAGCGACATTCAGATCAGGTAAGATATCGTTCAACGAAAGGATCTCCCAACTGGAATGTGAATGAATGATAAAAGATGACCCGTTGCCATCAATTGTGGAATCAGAAAAACTGTTTACACAGGCCTTCGACCAAAAGTTATATGATTACTGAACTGACTTTAAGGTAGCGTTTTTAATTTTTGAACTGAATTATATCCAATATTGTGGTCTTTGCTTCCCAGGATATTTCGAAATTAATTGAATGATTCCAAAAACTTACGCAGTATTCAAAAAAAGTTGTCCTGCATCATGAACCGAAATCCTATCTTAAACTTCAGCGACACCATGCAACTCAATGTTTAGCTAAAGTGTAACATTTAGTTCATGCAAACTAACCCCGTTCGAATCCTTTCATTGGATTTATTTTGATCTCCCATAACCTAATGCATTCAACTCAAAGAATAATGACTTTCTCATTTCTATACCAAGTGCTAAGTGGATATGCCATTTCAGCCGCAACTTCGTCATGCATACTGAATCTTGTCGTGTATAAATGCTGCCGACCTTAATGCAACCCATACAGCAGCAATAGGTCTTTTCAGTTAAGAAAAGGACAAAATAAATGGTTTCCTTAGCCCACACCCGGAAGTTGACTGCTGAGTTTACAATTTTTTGTATTACAAATTGACACGACACGCTTCCGCGAAACTGGGTTGTGTGCAAACAAGATTTTATCGAAATGTTTCTATTCCAAGAATCCTTGCAGGACTACTGATTACCATCTAGAGTCTTTTGTGGAAAGAAAAATTATGACTTAAATAGAAGAATCGAGCTATAAGTTGTCAGTTTTTCAAGCACTTGCTAAGTGTACTCTTAGCCCTTTGGATACTTGACTTTCATTCCTCTACACAAGCCAAATATGAGTCCATTCAAAAACTAGTTCTAATTAAATTTTCAGCAAGCCGTTTTACCTTTTCGAAAGACTTCTTAGTTGCAAGCCATCCCAAATCAAATTTTCAAGCCAAAACTATTAAAGTGCAGAGGCAAAACGACAGTATTCCCTCCCTCCTCCATCCATCCCCCATCTCACTCACAACACACAAGGTAAATACCATAGAAATACATTTCAAAATTGTCTGTATCGCATTCCATTCTAAATTAATAAATAGAAAGGGAAGCTCCTTCCTTCCACACAATTTCATCGGATTGATATTTGCAAAACGTAAAGAGTCCTTGACTGAAGCCACCAGCAGAGATTGGTTTTGCTAGTATAAAATATGAATTGAAATCGATTTTGCTTTTTCGTTGGGCAAAGTGTGGTCAACGGTAAAAAATTGGTTACTTGGTAAACAAGAGATTCAAGTGACGACCCTCCTTAGATGTCCTTGAAGAAAATTACATTCGATGAGATAAAAGTTTACAGCTTTAGCAGTTAAGAGTGAATTATTAGAATTCATCTCTGATTCTTAGGTAGGTTGTACACGCCACTTGTTTCCGGTATTTTTCTAATGGCTGCACAAGGACCTAACGAGAAGAGGAGCCAATAATCAGACCACAGAGTGGTTAAGAGTAGGTACTTAACTCAAATGATTTTCGATTACCACAATTTCTGATTCTGGCTTTTGGGTAAGTCACTTAGTCTAGTGTGCCCGCCAACAATATTCTCGATTGAGAGTTTTAAGGAATTTTAAATGCATAGAGAGGAAAACGTTCTGAGGAAATGGCATGCTGACCTTTTCATTCGACATCGGGTAACTAAATGACTGCAAAATAATTTTCATTTAGATGAAATTATGCGTACGTAAAATATATTTGCAAAGAAGTTCCAAAACCTATAAAAAATATAATCGATCGAGGACATAAAGTACAAATTAAGTTCTTTGAATTGGGCAAATATCGATATTCCAATAAACCAATTCCCCAGGAGCCATTGGATACTGGCTACAGCGCGGGTTGAATTCGGTTGAATTCAGGAGTTTAAGGTTTATTGAATGAATATCAAGTCAATGAACTTGATCTTATGCTAAGACCTTCATACATAAATAAATAAATAGAGTGGCGCAACAGCTCGAGGTGAACCAGGGCCAACTTCTCAACAATGTGTGCTGTGTGTGTTGATTTCTTCACGGGACCTACAATTTTTTGCTGAATCCACACTTTGAGAAGTTTTTAAAGACAATTAATATTCTCGGAGGTCTTGTCATACCCTTGCGGAGATGGGGACCGTGAAAACGAACAAGTCTTTTTTTTCAGGTGACGATGGCAGGATTCGAACCCACATCTCTGGCGTAGTAAGCACACACACTAGCCACTACGCCACGGCACCCCACGTCAAGACCTTCATAGAAAAAAAATTTAAGTGAATATTTCTCAACTTAAGTTGGTGCCGTTATTAATTTTTTTAGAATGACCACCTAAGCTCTCATTTTGACTTAGCGCTGCCCCCCTTCGCTCCTCCGCCCCCCGTAATGGATAGCCTCAACATTGCCGGGCTGCTCGTAACTCCTTCGGGTTGAACCCGGTCGGAAGCCAAGCGGGCCATTTTAACCACTAAGCGCTCGCATGCTGACACCCCTCCAGGCCCAGCTCCAAAGGGTGCCCTGGGTTCAGGGTCATCACATGTCGGATGCTCCTTTTTCTTCTTGGGGGGGGGGGGGGGGGGGGGTTGCACTTTATACTTTGTTTGCCGAAGTTTATGTTCGACTGATCCTTACGTGGACAACAGACGCAGACCAAGAACCCGCAGACGGAGCAAGCAGGCAGATTAAGCTGTCCATCAAAGATCAGACGCTTACTTACTTACTTAAGGTGGCGCTACAGTCTGGGGTGGACCTGGGCCTCAGCCAACAAGCTTCGCCAGCCAGCTCTGTCTCTAGCTAGCCGTCTCCAGTTTCGCACGCGAAGTTGGCTGAGGTCCCCTTCCACTTGCGTGCGCCACCTGAGTCTCGGTGCTCCTCTACCGCGTCGTCCCTGCGGTGTGGATTCGAAGATTTTCGGGCTGGGGCGTTGGTGTCCATCCGCTCTAGATGACCCAGCCATCGTAGACGTTGTGTTTTGACTCTTTTGGCTAGGTCGGTATCGCTGTACAGCCCGTACAGTTCGATGTTATATCTCCTCCTCCACTCTTCGTCTATGCAGACGGGACCGTAAATCGTCCGAAGAATTTTCCTCTCGAAGCAGCCTAAAGTGTTTTCATCCGCCTTTGACAGGGTCCATGCTTCTGCACCGTAAAGCAGGACTGGGATGATGAGGGTCTTATACATGGACACTTTAGTTGCTCGAGAGAGGGCTTTGCTACCCAATTGCCTTCTTAGCCCAAAGAAACAGCGATTCGCAAGGGTTATCCTTCGTTTGATTTCAGCGCTGGTGTCATTGTCTGAATTGATAGCGGAACCCAGGTAGACAAAGTCCCTAACTACCTCAAAGTTATAGCTGTCGATGGTGATGTTTTGTCCAAGACGTCGGTGTTGGGTGTCTTTTCTTGATGACAGCATATACTTGGTTTTGCCCTCATTGACTGCTAAACCCATATTCGCCGCTTCCGTCCCAATACTCACGAGGGCTTCACTGACATCACGCTTTGTTCTACCGATTATGTCAATGTCGTCTGCGTATGCAAGTAGTTGAACGGACTTTTGAAAGATTGTACCTCTGGTGTTGGCGCGAGAGTTCTGCACAATTCTCTCAAGTATGATGTTAAAGAAGTCTCATGACAGCGCGTCGCCTTGTCTAAATCCTTTTTTGACATCAAAGGGGTCGGTGAGGTCTTTGCCGACCTTGACGGAACAGCGTGAGTTTTCCATCGGCATCCTGCACAGACTGACGAGTTTGGCAGGGATGCCAAAACTAGACATTGCCCTATATAGCTCGTCTCTTTAGATGCTGTCATACGCGGCCTTGAAATCGATGAAGAGGTGGTGTGTATCGATTTGGAATTCCTGGGTTTTCTCCAAGATCTGCCGCAGTGTGAATATTTGATCGATGGTGGACTTTCCTGGCCTAAAGCCACACTGATATGTGCCCCTATCAGATTGTTGACAAACGGCTTCAGGCGTTCACACAGTACAGCAGAAAAGATCTTGTATGCGATGTTAAGAAGACTTATGCCTCTGTAGTTGGCACAACTCAGAGGGTCTCCTTTCTTCAGGATCGGGCAAACAATGCCGAGGTTCCATTCGTCGGGCATGCTTTCTTCCGACCATATCTTGCAGATGAGCTGGTGCATGCTTCTAACCAGCTCATCGCCAGCGGATTTAAAAAGTTCGGCAGCTAGGCCGTCTGCTCCGGCTGCTTTGTTGCACTTGAGCTTAGACACAGCTACTTTCACCTCCTCCAGGTCGGGTGGGCAGTATCGTTCGTATGCTTCGTCGGTAACGTCTTCGCCCGGGTTGAATGGTTCGTTCTGCCTGACAGCGGTATTTGGTTCTTCCTCGCCGTTATACAGTCTGCAGAAGTGGTCTTTCCAAATACTCAGCACCGACTGCGATTCTACAACGATGTTCCCTTGATGGTCCTTACAGGCTTCAGTTCGAAGTTTATACCCTTGGCAGGATCCTTTGTTAAAACTTTCTAACCTCATTCCTGTTGTAACATCTCTCTATCTCTTCAACCGCGCACTTCTCGTGCTCTCTCTTTTTCCTTCGGAGAAGCCGGTGCTCCTCTCTCCTCCTCTGCTCGTAGAGCTCACGAGCAGCTCTAGTCCTTCTGTGCAGCGCCGCTTTGTATGCTTCCTGTTTAGCTGCATGTGCTTGCCGGCATTCATTGTCAAACCAGGGGTTTCGTTGTGGTCGCCGTGTGAAACCCCTGCACTACTACGACGTATATGGGCTACTACGACGTATTCGGAGCTCAGGCCTATAAGGAGCGGGCTATCCGGCTCTCCGTCCTTAGAGCTAAGCAAGGGATCTGGTCCTCCAGGTTGGGGGTCGTGCCGTCGGGGTGACTTCCCGGCCACGTAAAGAAACACCAGTCACGAAGCGGAAACAAGCCTCGGATTCGGACGGATTTACTGTTGACGACCAATGCAAACGAGAAAAGGACAACGAGCTCCGGATCTGCACGTGGAATGTTAGGTCCCTTAACAGACCACGTGCAGCCGAGCAACTAGCGGAGGCCCTTAACGACTGCAAGGCAGACATTACTGCCATCCAAGAAATGCGGTGGGACGGGCCGGGCAAAAGAAGGATGAAAAACTGCGACATCTACTACGGCGACTGCTATCGCGACGATCCGCATCAAGGCTAAATTCACATGCCCCCACAGAGGAGAAAGATGACGAGACCAAAGATATGTTCTACGAGCTCCTGGACAAAACTTATGAGCAGTGCCCTAGCTACGACATTAAGATCGTCCTAGGCGATTTTAATGCCAAGCTAGGAAGGGAGGGCATCTTTGGTCGTACAGTCGGAAAGCATAGCCTGCACGACACGACCTCCGATAACGGATTCAGGCTGATCGACTTTGCTGCGGGGCGACACGTTGTGGTAGCTAGTACACAGTTCCTGCATCTCAATATCCGCAAAGGGACATGGAGATCTCCCGATCAATCAACCGTCAACCAGATTGACCATATTGCGATCGACGCAAGGCACTCCTCCAGTATCATGGATGTCCGAACTTTCCGAGGGGCCAACATTGACTCGGATCACTACCTTGTTGTAGCCAAGGTACGGCTGCGGATATCCCGACCAGCGCCAAGTAATGGAAATACTGTGAGGAAGTTTGACGTCGGCCGACTACAATCGCAAGAGATCGCCAGGTCCTTCTCCAACCGAGTCTCTCAAAACCTTCTACGAAGTCCTATGCAACCAGCATCAAGTATTGATAGCCAGTGGCAACTTTGCCAAAATGCCATCAGAGATCAGACGCTAATGGGTTTTATTCAGACCTTCAAGCTCGTCTTATAACTTTACTGCCAAGAGTACTTCTTCCAGTAGATTTTAGTCGGCTTCTACGACAGACATACCTTCGCTCAAGGCTTTTCTTGTGCCGACCTTGTAGAGGATATGTTAAGAATAACTCCGAGGGTTGCATTTTATACCTAGTTGTCAAGTTTATGTTCACCCAATCCTAACCGGACATCAGACGTGGACCAAGAAGCCGCTCATCCCGAGACGGACAGATTTCGACAGTTTAGAGTTCAGTCGTTCCCCTGGGATCAGACGCTAATGTGTCTTATTTGGACTTTCCAGTTCATCTTATAACTTTACTGCCAAGACTACTTCTTCCAGTTGATTTAAGTCGGTTTATACGACAGACATACCTTAGCTCAAGGCTTTTCTTGTGCCGATCTTGCAGAGGATAGGTTAAGAACAACTCCGAGACTCGCGTGGTATTGCGCCTATGTGTCTAGAGATTATGGGTGAGGGTCAAGAACGATGGAAGGACCATTTAGCCACCCTCTCTTCACAACCTTTTGTAAGGATAAGCGGCAACGGAAAATGATGATAATGACGATAATTCTAAGTCCTGTGTTCGAGTTCGACAAAAATTGAAATCCTATGCAAAGATCGCAGCGCACAAGCAGGGTTGACCCTGGCTAACCACGAGCTGTTTGGCCTCGTTTGTTTCTTTTTTCATCGCATTAACTGCCTTACTGGCAAGTACCAGAGTTAAATTTTTAGTTACTGAGGACATTATGACAAAATCTCTATAAATCGCAGACATGGAAAGCCTTTTTAGCTTGGTCTCAATTTCGATAGTTTCTAACTTGACAAAAGAAGCGTTTGTTTAAGCATACGCGGATGCGATAATAATTATAGTTTTCTTGTCACACTCCAGTTTTTTAAAACGAGTGACACAAATTCCCTAAAATTTCTTAATTTTCACAATTTCGATTAATTTTTTTACATCCTTTTCCTTCATTGGTTACTTTCCTTGAAATTAAATTAATTACTTTCCCGAACTGTCAACCATGCAGCGCTGTCCGCATAGCGCTGCAAAAGTTAGAAGCTGGCCTTACTATGCCGCTTAAGCTACGCGCTGCCGTTGTCGCCATACTTTGTGTGCTTTAACTTTTGACAGCTCTTACTTCCGCTGATACTGCCGCTGCAGCTATACCACTGCGATCCTGTGTAAGTGTCCTCGAACTTTTGACAGAGTGCATTATTCTTCCCGTTAAGTAGACCCTAAAGGCTCAGCAGATATCAAAAGGGTCGTTCCTTCAATCTTAAGCCCTATGTTGCCACTTCCATTTTAATAAAAACGAAAACATAGCTATCACACTGTGGGCTTTATTAAGGACACTGGTAACAAGGGGAGTTCAAAGAATCTTCTGTCAAAGCTAACTCTGTCTGCTTTTTTCCTTCTTATAACCACAGACGGTAACAATACGTAACTGTTCACTATTATAACAAAGAGTCATTTCTTGAATATCGCTCGTTTTCTTAATTATAAGAAAAAAATAAAAGTTCATATAAATTATTCACTTCTTTAAATGTTCGTTTGTCGAAACTTCAAAACGATTAACATCGGAAGTAAGAGTAATTATGACAAACTGTCGCCTTGCCAACTTTTTCGGTACCATTCTTTAGCCACTCAGTATACGACCAGATGTGACATTACAGTCACACAACACAACTCAGTTGTAATGAAGCACACGCTGTGCGTATCTAAAAGTTTGTTAAAGAAAACCCTTTAAAACAAAATGTTCACCCCTGGGGTGCAGAATAGTAGTAGCAGCCCAAAAAATAAACTTTTTTAACAGGAAATAAAGCCATCATTTGCCAACCACAGGAATCGATAATATCCTGTCAATTTCACACGCTATTGATTGTGATTGATAGCAAAACTTTTTCCTCTTGACATCGTCCGTAATGTCACCAACAACATAAAAAAAACATTGTCCCTAAAATCTTCCCCAAATTGTTACATCATCTGATTCCCAAATCGGAAAGGTTTTATTACACAATAAATCGTTTGAAATTTTCTTATAGCCCACAGTCACAGGCACATAATTCTTCTTGATATAAATTTGCTCAAGCTTTTTTCCTTTGCAAAAAATGTCCTTCGCGAGACATCATCCAAGAGAGAATCAAAAATGACAGCATGAAGCAATTTTACACCCCATCCCTTATTTATGGGAGCATCAGTGAATTTTTCATTATTCTTATATTCGGTGCTATGCAATCCTTTTTCATCTTACGAAGCATCTCGAGCACTCTCCGCTTGATGAGTTCAAATATTTTGTAGACCACCCCAAAGTCCGCTGAAGGATTGTTAAAATTTTACCCTTTCTTGAAAAATCATCATACTTGTCGTAATTATTTTAACACTCAAGCATAAAGTTTTTTTTTTCTTTGTTCGGGATGGTTGTTAAAAAAGGACATCCTCGTAAAGGTGGCTGCTGAAAGGAAAAGCTTTTAACGATTGCCATCAATTTTATAATTTTCGGTCAATGTCTTGTGCAACTGGCGTACAACACGGGTAGTTTGGTTGTCATAAATATTTGATAAGGAAGCAGATCCTTGAGGATGAAGATCCTGTATTCGTAATGCAAACAAAGGCAAAATAATTGAAAATTTAATCGAATTTCTGGGGGTTTGGGGAGTAGTACTCAATAAATGTCGATATTTTATGTTTATGTTTGGAGTTAGTATTGTTTCTGTGGACTCAAATGAAATAATGTAGGGCTCTTTATTTAAATTAACCAGACTTCAAATTCGCTTAATCTTAGAATCATCATGTGACTCAGAGGAAGTATGATTCCTGAACTAATGTAGAAAAGTGGCCAGCCAAGAGCTGTGATGCATAGTTATGTATTAGATGTAATGTCGTTACTATCCTTGCAAATGTGCTTCAGAATCGGATTTAATTCGTTTTATGGTTTTAGTGCCAATCCTCATGTAGGTCCTTTCAGACTAGCCCACTTTTGAAAATGAGCTAACAGGGATATGCTTAAAAAGAGGAGCCAAAAAGATCTGTGAAAAATGCGAACTTTTTCTCCGCCAGTATAATGCACTTGCGGAGAAAAGCATTTGCCTAACCAGCAGACTATTCAGCTGTGGCATTTGATAGCTTTACTGGTTTTTTCCTTGTTGAGAGGAAATAAAGGTCAATATGAGAGAACCTTTCTTTGGGGTATTTGCCTTACCTTGAAAACAATTGCTGGACCAGATAGCTACTTGATTTAAAGCAGATATTTTTCAAAGCTTTGTATTCGTATTAAATCCTGTGCTGAGTTAAGCCCAGCTTAGATCTTTCAATCCCGGAACAAAACGAATCTAAAGTTAACTTAGCAAACAGTTTTACAGTACAGAGTTCAATCCGTCAGCAAAGTTGTCAAAATCGTCGACTGTCGAAATGATTGACTCTCCCGGCACTCGTGAGTCATGTTCAGATGTCATTTTCCACAGAAACACGCAAAGCCACTGCCATTTCACACAGCAAAAACCATTCAAAGAAGTCCATATGTACAGTTCGTTCCACCAGAGTTGATCCGGGATTAAATCTTTTTTGGCGAGCTAAGCCGAGATTAATCCCGGACCAATATTCACTAAATATTGAATATATTGAATGAAATCAATATTCCCTGGGATTAATATAAGCTTAACTCGGTAACTAATATCAGCTTAATCATCTCGCACTGAAAAACTGGTCTAAGGAAATCCTATATGTCTGTTTGATATTGTAATATTTTCGGCCTGGGGTTCGTCGAATAAAACTCAATTTCACTTTTATAATCACACAATGAAACACTTTATTTAGCAAACAAACTTATTTAAACTCAGATCACACTGTTATTCAACTTTACTATTTAGAATTCAACACTTTATTTCAACTCAATCACTTTTTACTTTATTACCGATTTTCACAAGTCCACGTTTAAAATATAACTGTCCCGTACGAGCCTGTCACCCGTGTATTTATACAAAATTAAGCACCTTCTAGTACGTTCCATACCCCCTTTTGGTAATTTTCCATTGGTACTCCTCCGCTGAATTCCAAGGAGGGGAAATCGAAATTCGAACTTCGAATATGACAGCTGCTGTCAGATGACTGGAATGACAGTTGGGTATGTTCATTTAGTGAAACGAGCGAGTGCTTTTGTAGAGTGAATCGATGGGTGCATTCAGGGACTTCTGCGAGTTGTTTTATTTCTTGTCGCCACATAACAATATTCAGCGCTTTGGCATCAAACAATAGTTGCAGCGTCAACGTGGGACTCCTGACACTATAGAAAAATCGGTTGTTAATGTACTTGATGGCGATAAGACGTGAAAAGTCATGCATGTGCAGGGGTCGCTGAATGCACCAATCAAACCAAAACAAACACACCTAACTGTCATTTTGCTCAGCTAACAGCAAACTGACATTCGAAGTTTAGATTCCGATATCGAATTTCTCCTCTAGTGGAGTGTCAGTCATGGAAGAATACCAATGTAAAATTACCAAGGGATAAACTTCTGGAATCTTTGACTAATGAAAATAGAGAGTTAAAGTAAAAAGCGATTGAAATTATTTGAAGACTTAAGCCGCGTTGTCACAAGCAATGTAAAACAGGAACAGAAACAGAATCCCATACACTCGCAACTGAAACCTGAATTCGCTGAATGCTTTTTGTTGCTAATGTATGAAATTCTGTTTCTGTTTCTGTTCCTGTTGCTTGTGACAACGCGGCTTTAGTGGCGAATTAATTGTGATTTGAACTTTAGTAAGTCATATATGTGTTAAATAAGGTTTTTCGTTGTGTAATTTAAAGAGTGAAATTGAGTTTTATTCGACTTACCCCATGCAAAAATACTACAGTACAATGAAACTGTTTAACTACAAAGTGGCAGGCCATAACATATGTATTTGTTAATTTTGTCCACGTTTAATACATATATTGTTTACTTTTTTTATATAGTTTTAGCTTCAAAACAAAACGTATATTCAACAGGCGTGGTAAAACTCACAAATCGAATGTCAAAATAACCGTCGACTTCGGCGAGGTTTTTTTAATTTTCAAAATGGGTGGCTTGTTGCAGAAGCCGACATTACAAATCACCCCACCATTGGTCGGAATCGATTTGACAACTCGCCCGGAACTCAGATTCTTTTTCCGTCGTTTAATAGTATACTTGTGCACTATTACATGCAAAAGACCGTCAAAACCCCTGTTTTCAGTCTTTATTGGATTCATTGTTGCTCTACGGCCAGAAAGATACAAGGATATCAGGGAAAAGCCCTTTATTCAATACCAGCGCCATCTTACATCAAAGTCTTGTCGCGCAGCCCTCGCAAATGTGATTTATCCTTTTAAGCAAAGGTACTGGTGAATAGCTATTTTTCTACAAACACAACGAAAGCCAACCTTCAAAATAAGTGGATGTTGTTTGTTATTTTCATTGCCATCCAGAATCAGAGTGTTCTTCTGGATTGCAAACCAAAACATTCGATTACGCTTGAATTTAAAAATATATATCACAATCTTCCAACTATTTCTTAAAAGCTAGCTTTGATTTTTCGCAACAAATCGAAATATTCTGACAGAGCCAAGTTTTAAAATATTCCTTAAGCCGTCAATAAACATGATGTTAAGCGTTTAACTCAAGATGACTTTGCAACATTCGTTTAATGGGAATCAGTTATCCCAAATTATAATAGCGATATAGCAAATTATAATACTTAGAGCTACGACTGTAGCAGAGGTATATTTATTAGATTTTCATAAAACACGTTCAGAAGCCAACTTGTTGTTTAAATGTTGTTTAAGCATCGGTGATTGAATTTTTATTTTTAACAGGTTTTCCATTTATGCTTTAACAAGTCTTATTTCTATCAAAAAGCGTATTAAAATTATTAAATTTAGACATCCAACATTTTTAAAAACTTTAAGAACTAATTAACTTTTTAATTTTATCAAATTTAAAACTTCTTCTTAGAGCTTAGTTGCTGGCAGTGACTAAGCTCTAGCTTAAACTGGATCTCATTTTGTCCAACCGTAAATTCTTAAAAAAATCCGCGGTTTTAACTAGAATGCCAAGTAGTTCTTTGTTTTGAAAAATGTTGTGATTTGCTTGCAGACTCGATTGCTTTAAATGTGTTATGTGGCGACAAGAAATAAAACAACTCGCAGGAGTCCCTGAATGCACCCATCGATTCGCTCTACAGACGCACCCGCTCGATTCACTAAACGAACATACCCAACTGTCATTCCAGTCATCTGACAGCAGCTGTCATATTCGAAGTTCGAATTTCGATTTCCCCTCCTTGGAATTCAGCGGAGGAGTACCAGTGGAAAATTACCAAAGGGGGTATGGAACGTACTAGAAGGTGCTTAATTTTGTAGAAATACACGGGTGGCAGGCTCGTACGAGACAGTTATAATTTAAACGTGGACTTGTGAAAATCGGTAATAAAGTAAAAAGTGATTGAGTTGAAATAAAGTGTTGAGTTCTAAATAGTAAAGTTTAATAACAGTGTGATCTGAGTTTAAATAAGTTTGTTTGATAAATAAAGTGTTTCATTGTGTGATTATAAAAGTGAAATTGAGTTTTATTCAACGAACCCCAGGCCGAAAACATTACATTGGTGTCAGAAATTGGGGATAAAACTCGTAATTGTGCGGGTTAATTCTACAGTGGAAGTTTCCGGAACAGTGTTAGTGTGTCAAACAATTTTAAGTGGAGATTTCTAGAAAAAGTGCGCGTAAATAGCGTCGGTGACTCATACAAATTTGATTGTGGAATATTCCGGATACATTGAAACTGATTGTGCGATAAAGCTTTAATTTACTAAGTTATAAAAACGGTTTCAGTGATTTGTTTATTCGCGAGTGAATTTTCTGGAACAGATATAAGACATAAACTGATTGTGTTGTGAAAATTGTGTGAAGACAATTCAAAATGGGTCGAAAAATTGAACAATTGACAACAGCTGAGTTAAAAGCAGAATTGGGTAAAAGAAACCTCCAGACTTCGGGGCTCAAAAGGGAATTGTTGCTCCGACTCCAGGACGCTATTACCGAGGAAGGTGGACATCCAGACACGATGCTGTTCGAAGTTCAAGAAGAACAGCAACAAAGCACAGTAAGTACTGCCGATGAAATGCCCGCTTTCATGAAGTTGCTTCTGGAGAAATTCGAAAAGATGGAGAGTAGCCAAAAGAATGCTCTCGAAGAACAAAAGAACGCTCTCGAAGAACAAAAGAACGCTCTCGAAGACAAATTCGAGAAGCTGGAGAGCGGCCAAAAAGAACAAAAGAATGCTTTCGAAGAACAAAAGAACGCTCTCGAAGAACAAAAGAACGCTCTCGATGAAAAGCTAGATACTAAGTTCGATGAGCAGAAGAAAGCTCTAGAAAGCAAACTTGATTCCCAGAATGCGTTCTTTGAGGAAAAGTTCCAGGCAGTAGATCAAAGAATTGAAAGCGTGGAGGAAAAATTCACTGAAGTCAAATCGGAAGTTGAACAACTGGCTAAGGAGCTGGAGCTGGTTAAGAAACAGAAAGTGCGAGAATATTTGCCCGACGGTCCACGACGCAAAGAAATGCAGCCGCCTGTCTTCGATGGCCAAACATCGTGGCCGATTTATAGGAGACAATTCGAAGCTGCAGCGTTGACAAACAACTGGGACAACGAAGATAAATCGCTCTCACGCTTGCGCTCAGAGGAACAGCTGCCGAACTGCTGCAGACCATCCCTGAAGAAAAACAAAAAGATTATGATGCCATGGTGAAGGCCATCGAGATGAGGTTTGGCGACGACCACATGCAACAAGTTTACCGGGTCCAGTTGCGCCGAAGAGTTCAGACAAGGGGTGAGACGCTTCAACAGTTGCAAGCCGACATCGAGCGATTAGCGAATTTGTCTTATCCCAACACCAGCAGGGAGATAATAAACGAGTTGGCAACCGATGCGTTTACCAATGCCATTGCGGATGGAAAGCTACAAATGGCTGTAAGAATGGCAGGTAAGAAGACTCTCGCTGAAGCACTAGCATTCGCCCTGACAATGGAAGCTGCAGACCAAGCTTCGCAAGGTTGCCATCGCATAAGGGAAATGGCTGGTCTAGAGTGCTCATGTCAACGCATCGACATCGAAAGGCAAAACACGAACACCACTCGGGGACAAATGAGATGCTGGAACTGTAACAAACTGGGACACCTGCAGCGACAGTGCCGAGCCTCAGTTAGACAAGCGGGTTGCCCACATTGCGCTAGAAGGAGACAGAATGAAGAAGCATCTGGCAGGATGTCGGAGCAGAAGTTGGTTGATGGAATCGACGCCCCCAGGACCATCATCCAAGTCTCGCAAACAAAACGCTGCAACAAGAGTCTGACAGAAGAGGCAATCATCGCCAACAGAAGATGCGTGGCCACTATTGACACAGGTGCCACGGGCTCCATCATCCGAAGAGACCTTGTTCAGACGTCATGGCTACATAACACCAGCTGCTACAGTCTGAAGACAGCTACAGGAGAAGCGGCGAAAGTATACGGGGAGGTGCAGCTACAGATACAACTAGAGGGATTGACCTTCTCACATGCATTCTTGGTAGCCGACATATGCGACGAATGCATCATTGGAGTGGACTTCATGAAGGCACACGAGGTAATTCTCGACCTTCGAATGCAGGTGCTAAGGTATCGAACCATCGAGATCCCTATGGTATACGGAAACGACAACGCTGTGAATCTTCGAGCAATACTGGGAGGCGATGAAGTTCTGCGGCCCTCTTCAGAGACAGTTCTTTGGACACGTTTGGAGGGTGATCCTAGGAACCACCGATTCTATCTCATCGAGCCAGACAACAAAAGTGAATTTAAAAGTTACGTCGTGGGAAAAATTCTTGCAGAGCCCAGGGATAACATGGTGCCGGTAAGACTGATGAACCCAAATAAGCGCACCGTTAAGCTCAGAAAAGGAGAGGTGATCGGAAGATGTGTGCCCGTTGCAGCCATTTCGACAATAGCTGAGAGTGAGCCTGCAAGTCCTGTCTCTCCATCTCAATTGGCCGAGGTATGTAAGACTATACTCGGAGACTGTGAGCTAAATCAGGAGCAGCAAACCATAGCGGAAAATCTAATTGGCGAGTTTGCTGATATATTTGCCTCACAGGATGGAGACTATGGTCGAACACACTTAGTACAACACCGCATAGACACCGGAGATGCTAGACCAATCCGCCAACCTGCCAGACGACTTCCGTTGGCTAAACAGGACGAGGCCGCCGAGATGATATCGACCATGGAAAGAGAAGGTTTGATCGAAAGCTCGAAAAGTCCGTGGGCGTCGCCTGTTGTACTGGTGAAAAAGAAGGACGGCAGTACTCGATTCTGCGTGGATTACCGGAGGCTTAATGATGTCACAAAGAAGGACAGCTACCCTTTACCTCGAATAGATGACACATTGGACACACTCTCTGGAGCAAAATGGTTTTCCACTCTCGACCTGAAAAGTGGCTACTGGCAGGTACAGATCCATCCAGAAGACAAAGAGAAGACCGCTTTCACAACTGGCAATGGGCTTTGGCAGTTTACAGTAATGCCATTTGGTCTGTGTAACGCTCCGGCCACCTTTGAGCGTCTTATGGAACGTGTCTTACATGGTCTGACGTGGAAAACCTGTCTGGTATATTTGGATGACGTCATCGTTTTGGGAAAGACGTTTGCAGAACATCGCGACAACTTGAGGGAGGTCTTCTCACGACTTCGAGCAGCACACTTAAAGCTCAATCCAAAGAAGTGTGCGCTCTTCAGAGCAGAAGTAAAGTATCTGGGGCATGTGATATCGACGGATGGCGTGAAGACGGATCCAGAGAAAATCGAAGCTGTGAGAAGTTGGCCAGTTCCCAAGGACAAACACCAGCTAAGGAGCTTTCTCGGTCTAGCTACGTACTACAGGAGGTTCGTCAAAGATTTCGCCGGGATTGCAAAGTGTCTGCACCAGCTCACTGAGAAAGGAAGACAATTTAAATGGTCAGGTGAGTGCGAAAGAAGCTTTCAGCATCTGAAGCAGCGACTTTGCGAAGCACCGGTACTAGCTTACCCCATCCCCGGCAATACATTTATTGTGGACGCAGACGCTAGCAATGTGGGTGTTGGCGCAGTATTGTCGCAGTTACACGATGGGCAGGAGAAAGTCGTAGCATACTTCAGCAAAGTGCTTATTCGACCAGAGAGAAATTATTGTGTTACCAGACGAGAACTCCTTGCTTTAATACTGGCGACGAAACATTTCCAGAAGTACCTGAGCGGCCAGAAGTTCATCTTGCGTACCGACCACGCCGCGCTCAAATGGTTACTGCAGTTTAAAAATCCTGAGGGACAAGTCGCAAGATGGATCGAGCGATTGCAGGCTTATGACTTCGAGATACAACATCGCAAAGGAAGACTGCACTGCAACGCGGACGCATTATCCCGGAGACCATGTGAGCCCAATTGTAAGTATTGCGTGCGACAGGAGGAAAAGGACGAATGTACTGTCCAGCGAGTAAGAGCCGAACCTGCAGAAGGCTGGAGTACTGAGGAACTTCGCAACGCACAACAAGAAGACCCTGACATTGAGCCAATCCTTGCATGGAAGGAATCTATGGAGAAACCGAGCGCAAGGGATATATCCGACAGAAGTCCCACATTAAAGGCATATTGGGCGCAGTGGGACTCTCTCCATGTACAAGATGGCGTTCTGCGAAGAAAATGGGAAATGCCGGATGGAAAATCCTTTAAGATGCAGCTTGTGGTTCCACGGTCGAAAGTCCAGGAGATTCTACGGGAAATGCACGATGGAGTGTCTGGTGGGCACTTGGGCATCAACAAAACCCTGGAAAAAGTACGGGAACGTTTTTATTGGCTGAGTGCAAGAAGGGACGTTGAGAGTTGGTGTCGGAAGTGTTCTACTTGTGCTGCTAGTAAGGGACCCAAAGTCAAAACCAGGGGTAAAATGAACCAGTACAATGTGGGTGCTCCCTTTGAAAGGATCGCCGTCGACATCGCAGGACCGTTTCCGGAAACTGAAAGCGGTAATCGTTACATCCTGGTTATTGCCGATTACTTCACCAAGTGGTCCGAGGCATTTGCGATCCCAAATCAAGAAGCGAAAACCGTTGTCGATCAGATAGTGGACCACTGGGTGTGCAGGTTTGGAGTGCCAATGGAATTACATTCCGACCAGGGAAGAAACTTCGAGTCGAAGATATTCCAGGAGGTATGCGCAGCAATCGAACTACAGAAGACACGGACCACACCTCTTCACCCACAATCAGATGGAATGGTGGAACGCTTCAACAAGACGCTGAAGGAACATCTCTCTAAAGTCGTGGACGAGAATCAACGGGATTGGGATCGGCGAATACCTTTATTCCTTATGGCCTACCGGACTGCTATTCACAGTACAACTGGATATACTCCATCTGAAGTTTTATTTGGCCGAACTGCCAGGCTACCCAGTGAGCTGTGAGCTTAAATTCGGATTTCCCACTGAAAAACCCACATCCGAGGAGGACTACGTGGTTGACCTTAGAGAAAGGATTAATGACATCCACCAGAGAACCAGAAGCAATATAAAAGTTGCAAGCGACCGCATGAAGACGAGATACGATGCGCGAGCAACGGCAAACGTGTTCAACGAGGGAGATCTGGTATGGCTCTACAACCCACATCGTAAAAAGGGAAGATCGCCAAAGCTTCAGAAGGATTGGGAAGGTCCCTACCAAGTTGTAACGCGAATTAATGATGTCGTATTCCGAATCCAAAGAGGACCAAGAGCGCAAATGAAAGTTGTCCATGTTGATCGCCTACATCGCTACCACGGAAGCAATGATGACGTACTTGTTCGGGACGAACAAAACTAAGAGGGGGGCAATGTTATGTGGCGACAAGAAATAAAACAACTCGCAGGAGTCCCTGAATGCACCCATCGATTCGCTCTACAGACGCACCCGCTCGATTCACTAAACGAACATACCCAACTGTCATTCCAGTCATCTGACAGCAGCTGTCATATTCGAAGTTCGAATTTCGATTTCCCCTCCTTGGAATTCAGCGGAGGAGTACCAGTGGAAAATTACCAAAGGGGGTATGGAACGTACTAGAAGGTGCTTAATTTTGTAGAAATACACGGGTGGCAGGCTCGTACGAGACAGTTATAATTTAAACGTGGACTTGTGAAAATCGGTAATAAAGTAAAAAGTGATTGAGTTGAAATAAAGTGTTGAGTTCTAAATAGTAAAGTTTAATAACAGTGTGATCTGAGTTTAAATAAGTTTGTTTGATAAATAAAGTGTTTCATTGTGTGATTATAAAAGTGAAATTGAGTTTTATTCAACGAACCCCAGGCCGAAAACATTACAAATGCATTAGGTGGCTTTAGTATCTAGTATCTTTAGTATCTTGGTGGAATCGGCCAAGATGATCTGTGATAAGTTATGTCACAAATCACAAAATTTCGTTTGCGTAGAGTGTGATAAAAATAATTGCACAAGCCTAACTAAGGCAACGATTCGGAACAATATTTTTGTGATTACCTAACCCAGATGGATTATTTTGTTTGAATCATTACGAGCATTGAAGCATTATGTCAAATCCAAGTAAAAATGCCAAAAAAATGCCTATAGGAATATAGATAAATCCTAGCTTGTCTACTCTGCTTCTACCTGTGGTCATATTTGAATGCCTCTCTTGCATTGAATACAAACCAGTCTTTGACGATAAATACATCGTGAAAGCAGGTGAAACATTTTTCCAACACAATCACACGTCTCAAACACAATTCACAGATACTCCGAAATTCACCGAAGTCTCGAACGCATCGCAAGATTCAAAAACATTCATTAAATCCATTAAAGGAATCCATTTGTGTCACTTTTAAAATTATGAGTTAAGCCGCGTTGTCACAAGTAACGTAAAAGAGGAACTGAAACAGAATCTCATACATTAGCAACTGAAACCTAAATTCGCTGCATATTTTTTTTGTTGCTTATTTTTTCGTTGTTAATTTTTCGTTGCTAATGTATAAAATTCTGTTTCTGTTCCTGTTTTTTGTGATAACGCGGCTTAAGGCTAAACCTGGCTTAATATTTGCGTCATATTTTATTGAAATGTTGTTTAGGTAGGTATTCGCCCGATGCAATATAAAAAATTAAATTAATAATTATTTGAGTTTTCAACTGGGCGCACCTTAAGCCATCATCAACTCTCAGTTTTCGTACGTAAGAGCACCAAGTTCTCCTTAAACGAAATGTCAACTTGACACAAGATACCACGCACAAAAGCGGGGTGAATTTCCACTAATCGGCAATTTTCGCTTTCAATAAAATTGTAAATATCTTTGCAAACGTTTGTGTTTAATTTTCTAAATAAAAATGGCAAAAAGCGAATCGGAAAATAGTTCTTCGTCATCCTCAAGTGAATCTGATTCCGATTCTTCCTCATCAGATGAGGAGCAAACGGTGAAAGACGATACTGCACCAAACATTGCCACATCGGTTGTGAAAAAATCGTCAAAAAAGATGGATCACCACGATACCACTGAGAAAACTGCGAGGAAAAAACGCGATAAATCCTCATCGGAGAGCTCCTCCTCGTCATCAAGTAATTCCTCGTCGTCATCATCTTCCTCGTCTTCGGATAGTGAAAGTGAGAAAGAGGATAAGAAGGAAAATGAGTTGAAAGCTGCTGAGGTGGAGCAGACTGCAACCGATGCTGTGCCTGCAGTTGTAGAAGAAGGTAAGACGAACCCAGAAGTTCCTGCAGTGCAACCAATTGTGGAAGAAGTAAAACCAAAAGAGGATTCTGTAGAAATACCGTCAGCAGAGGTAGCTCCGCTTGCAGAGCCTGTTGAGCGAGTAATAGAAGAGGTCAACAATGTCAGTCAAGATGTAATTCCAACCACTGAACCAATTCAGGATCGCAGCGTTCATTGTACACCCCCGGAAGAGATTCTAAACAATGTTATCTCAATTCCACCTGAACCAGAAACTCGGGCCCAATTGTCCGAACCAGTAACGGCGACCGCTGCTGTTGACGGTGAAGAAGGCGAAATTGTTGAGGAAGCTAAAGAAGTGGATAAACCTACTGTTCCCGAAGCAACAACCAGCCCAAAAGAAACGCCAAATGATGGCGAGCCGGAAGCGAAAAAGACGAAAATCGAATTAGAACCAGAAGCAGTTTCAAAGCCCGTCGATAATGACCGTAAATCAACAAGGGGCTCGAAAGACGCGGCAAGACGGAGATCCCCGAAGGACCGAAGCAGGTCGCCAGACCGCCGCGATAGGAGACGGTCTAGAGATAGAGACGAACGCTATCGACGTCGTCGCTCCCGCAGTGGAGACCGCCGTCGTAGGCGAAGCCGCACCCGCAGTCGTTCCAAACACAGGACTCGCAACACTTCCAAAGAACGTCGAAACGATAGAAAAGACGACAAATCAAAGGAGGAGGGCAATGGCAATGAAAAGATTACTGAACGACAACGCCGCACTGTGGACCTACTGACATCCCGCACCGGCGGAGCTTACATTCCGCCCGCCAAGCTACGATTGATGCAGGCGGAGATAACAGATAAGGCATCAGCAGCCTACCAGCGCATCGCATGGGAGGCTCTCAAGAAGTCGATTCACGGTTACATTAACAAGGTCAACGTAGACAACATTGGCATCATTACCAGAGAGCTGCTCAAGGAGAACATTGTGCGTGGCCGTGGACTGCTGTGTCGTTCTATCATACAAGCACAGGCGGCGTCGCCAACATTCACCCACGTATACGCCGCATTGGTGGCTATCATCAACTCAAAGTTCCCAAATATCGGAGAGCTCCTGCTTAAGCGACTGGTGATTCAATTCAAAAGGGCATTTCGCAGGAACGACAAGGCGATATGCTTGTCCGCATCGAGATTCGTAGCTCATCTGGTTAATCAGCGAGTGGCTCACGAGATCCTTGCCTTGGAGATACTCACTCTGTTGGTCGAGACGCCGACGGATGATTCGGTGGAGGTGGCAATCGCCTTTCTCAAGGAGTGCGGCATGAAACTGACCGAGGTGTCATCCAAGGGAATCGGAGCGATTTTCGAAATGTTAAAGAACATCCTTCACGAGGGCAAGTTAGACAAACGTGTTCAGTACATGATTGAGGTGGTCTTCCAGGTGCGAAAAGACGGATTCAAGGATCACCAGTCGGTTATTGAAGCGCTTGAGCTGGTCGAGGAAGATGACCAGTTTACACATTTGCTGATGCTCGACGAGGCCACTAACACCGAGGATAATCTGAGTAAGTTTTTATTATCGGCTTTTTTTTCTGAATTGCAAGAGAAGATTCCGTTAATATCTTATTTTTTCGTTGACTGTTTTGTCTTGAGTTGCCCTAAGGTAGCAAACTACATTTCTACTAGCGAAAATTTCCCGTGGTAATCTGATCAACCTACATAACTTGCCATCAGAATGGTTAAAAGGCGGCGGAAAGTGAATCTCCTCGCATTTATCAGGCTGACAAATCCCTTATATTCGAGAGTGAAAAAAGCTGCAAAAGAAATGTTGCTCGGATTGCAGTCAGCGTTTACCAAGAAGTCAATGCTGGGAATCAGCTTTCGTTGCCAAACTAATTACGTGAAGACACAGAGTCAGTGATTTGATCACTATTGTAAACTTAGTTCGTTAGAGCCTAAGTTTAGCAAGAAAGGAATAATTATTGCTTACTTACTTAAGGTGGCGCTACAGTCCGGGGTGGACCTGGGCCTCAGCCAACAAGTTTCGCCAGCCAGCTGTGTGTCTAGCTAGCCGTCTCCAGTTTCACACGCGTAGTTGGCTGAGGACCCCTTCCACTTGCGTGTGCCACCTGAGTCTCGGTGCTCCTCTACCGCGCCGTCCATGCGGTGAGGATTCGAAGATTTTCCGGGTCGGGGCGTTTGTGTCAATCCGCTCTAGATCGTAGACGTTGTGTTTTGACTCTTTTGGCTAGGTCGGTATCGATGTACAGTTCGTATAGTTCGATGTTATATCTCCTCCTCCACTCTCCGTCTATACAGACAGGACCGTAAATCGTCCAAAGAATTTTCCTCTCAAAGCAGCCTAAAGTTTTTTCATTCGCCTTTGACAGGGTCCATGCTTCTGCACCGTAGAGCAGGACTGATGAGGGATGATGAGGGTCTTATACATGGACACTTTAGTTGCTCAAAAGAGGGCTTTGCTATTCAATTGCCTTTTTAGCCCAAAGAAACAGCGATTGGCAAGAGTTATCCTTCGTTTGATTTCAGCGCTGGTGTCATTGTCTGAATAATTATTGCTACGCCTGAAAAATTTGATCTATTGGAAGCAGCTTTTCAAAATCTGATCAATGGCAGATTTTTTCATTGGCGAGAGCAAGGTTAATGTCCGTTATACTGAAACGGTTAAAGAGAAACCGGCTTAAGGTAAAACATTTCTTTGAAAAAATTGTAGTTTGAATTTGAATGCTTCGATCGGCAAAAGATTGTTCGTCAGACAAAGTACAGGGTACAAAGGTTTTTGTTTAATGTCATACAGAAACTGCAGTCCGAGCGATAATAACAAATGTGTACGTCACCCGCAAGGCATGATCCCGCAACCTTCATTTTTCGCGGGTACTGCTCTGTCCAATTAAGCTACGGATGACAAATTTAAGCTTTGTCCAAATTCGGAAAAATTAGCAGTTTTCAAGGCTAAGAATGTGTTGAGTTTCAATACCGAAACATTTTCAAGGTGCATCAGAATTTAATTTCAAAGTTTTTTAATTCCTAATAAAATTTTAATAATATGTTTTTGTTTCCTTCTATGATTTTTTATGGACAGGTTTCTTAATTTCAGTCAGTAGTTTATTGTTTTTTAAATTAACAAATTTATCTCTTGAGGCTAATGTCATTTGGAGATTATATCTCACATCGGTAGAGCATCAGTCGCAAAAAGTAAATTTGGGGCTTATTTCCCTGCACCGTGCGAAGCTGCAGCCGCAAATATAGTTCACAGACTGACCCACACTTGCAAAGATACTTGTCGTATCTCAGCTGTTGTTTCTTTAGCTTTGGAGCTATCGAAAAAGATTCTGGGTCGGCCTTAAGCCTTTAAGCGTATTCGGGCGGTATCCCTTTTTAAAGTCGTGCAACTAAATTCCTCTTTAATCTTACTCTAACTGTCCAATAACTCGAATAGAGCTCCTACATAATATTCCTTTCTTTCTATCACTTGACTAATTTAACTTTTTATTTTTGCTTTTGGCAGACGCTTTCAAGTTCGACGACAAATATGAGACCAACGAGGATAAGTACAAAGGACTGAGCAAGGAAATTCTTGGCAGTGATGCTAGCGATTCCGAAGAGGGCTCGGGCAGTGGAAGCGATGAAAGCGATTCTGAGGAAGATGAAGAGGAAAAAGCCAAAGCTGAAGCCATTATCGACAACACTGAAACAAATTTAGTGGCTCTTCGTAGAACAATCTATCTAACGATTAACTCAAGTTTAGATTACGAAGAGTGCGCCCACAAGCTTATGAAAATGCAACTTAAGCCTGGGCAGGAAATCGAGTTGTGTCACATGTTTCTTGACTGTTGTGCGGAGCAGAGAACGTATGAGAAATTCTACGGCTTGTTAGCACAAAGATTTTGTTCGATTAACAAAACGTACATAGAGCCATTTGAGGAAATTTTTAAGGACACCTACCAAACCACCCACCGCCTCGACACCAACAGATTGCGTAACGTGAGCAAGTTTTTTGCACATCTGCTATTCACTGATGCTATTGGCTGGGATGTAATCGATTGTATTAAACTGAACGAGGATGACACAACTAGCTCGAGCCGAATATTCATAAAGATTTTGTTTCAGGAGCTGGCCGAGTATATGGGGTTGGGAAAGCTCAATCAAAAGCTCAAGGACGACGTCCTAACAGAAAGTTTAACTGGTCTTTTCCCCAAAGACAATCCGCGTAATACAAGGTTCGCCATTAATTTCTTCACCTCGATTGGCTTGGGCGGCCTGACCGATGACTTGCGTCAGTTCCTTAAAAATGCTCCAAAGGCGGTTCCTGCCATCAACTCTGAATTGCTGCCAGCACAAATTGAAGTGTCGAGTTCGTCGTCATCATCATCGCCGTCAGAGTCATCTTCGTCGTCTAGCGATTCATCATCCGAATCATCGTCGTCCGAAGAAGATAAACGGAAAAAGAAGAAACGCAAGAAGAAGGTATCCAAAAAGAAAGTCGTAGAGAAGTCGAAGAAGAAAAAGTCAAAGCCAGAGCCGAAGAAGAAAAAATCGAAGAAAAAGCACGAGACCAGCAGCAGTGATAGTAGCAGTGAAAGTAGTTCTAGCAGCAGCAGCAGTGAAAGTTCATCTAGTAATAGCAGCAGTGAAGATGATAAGAAGAAAAAGAAGAAAGGTCATTCAAAGAAACACAAAAAAGAACCAATTAAAGAACCTATTGCAGAGAAAAGAGACAGAGGACGGGACGAAAGGGAAAAACCCCGCAAAAGAGACGAAGTGGACGAGAGGATATCGAATGGAAGATCAGAAAATGGACGCGGGCGAGACGATAGAAAACACCATCCAGATGAGCGCATCCATAGGGAAAGAATTGATCGCCGGGATAACAGATCGGATAGGTCCCCAAATCGTGATCGTCGATATCGAGATGGCTATAATCAGTCTTCGAAAAGTAGTCGTGATCATCGGCCGGCAGGGAAATCGCGTAACGGATCAAAAGAGAGGGGATGATATGCAACCGAATAGAGTTTAATTGGAAAAATATACATTTAAAGATACATTTGAATACGCTTCGAAATATCTTATCATTTTAAAATTGTCTTTCATTTTGAGTTTGTTAGTTTTTATTTCAGTTTTTGATGACTTCTAGCAAGCGAAATAGAATTAAAGATGGGTTCTACAGTTTCGACTTGGGACGATACATGCTCATCGTGCATAAATAAACAACAGTTCTAAAAAATATGGGGGGCATTACAACTGTGAATGGGTGATACATTATTATTATAATTACTTTATCAATACATAATCCAAAATAGCACAACTTCCCGGGGCTCATAAGGCGAGCATATAAGCAATCCTTTGAAGAACTTCCTTATGGGGACTTGTACATCGTAATCAGTCATCCGGACCACTCACTTTCTTGATTGCAAAACAGAGGCAACATACTTTAAAGAGAACTATAATAGGGTGCAATTTACTATGCCTCAGAATGTCAGACGTCACCCCTAAAACAAACAAAAAATAAGTAAGTAAGTGCAAGAGTGTAAAGAAATTCTAAATACCCGTCCCTCTATACCGTGTAACACCAACTTGTGATGCAATATGCTGCATGTCAATATTTTTTGTATCGGTCACGCCTCAAAATATAGGCATGGGCTGAAAATTAAAATCAATTAATTTTAATTTCGTTAGAATCATGAGAAAATGCGTTGAAACAAATATTAATGCTTAAAAACAAACCAGTTTTTCCCTTAAAACGCCCACTAAAAGTAGGCAGTGCTCAATGCTTTGTATGTAGGAGACTAAAGTAAATGGTCATATCTTTAATATATATTCTATTTTCGAGAAAACAGGTTTTTAAAGATTTATCATTTTAAAATTGGGCATAGTCGATTGTGTGGTGGTCTAATTTTTGTCTAATTAAAAGCCTCGGTCGCAGGGTGCTTAGTGGTTAGTCTGTGTGCTTACTACGCCGGAGGTCTGGATTCGAATCCTGCCATCGTCACTTGAAAATAAAGACTTGTTCTTTTTCATGGTTCACACCTTCGCGAGGGTTTGACAAGCCCTCCGAGAGTATTAATTGTCTTGAAAAACTTCTCAAAATGCCGTTCAGATTCGGCAAAAAATTGTAGGTCCCCTTGTATGTAAAGAAATTAACACACTAGCATACATTGTTGAGAAGTTGGCCCTGGTTCACCTCGAGCTGTTGCACCACTCTATTTATTTATTTTTAAAAGCTTCGGGTCACTGTTACTTTGCAACAAAATTTGAGGTCCTATGCTGCCTTGTCTAACTTGACCAAATGGCAATTTTAAATAAAATGCAAATTTGACAATTGAAAATGATTCAAATTTCTTTTCCTGTGTTTTTCCATGTGAAGTCAGGCTGGGAGAGTGAATAATTTTTAGATTCAAGGATTTTGACAACTTTACTGACGGATTTAACCCTGCTCTAAAAAAACTGCTCGCTGAGTTAACTCTCGATTCGTTTTGTTCCGGGATCAACAGATCTGAATTAGCTGGGCTTAACTCAGCACTGAAAAATTAGCCCTGAAAACTGGCCAATTTTAAGCCAAGATCTGTTAATCCCACAACAAAATGATAACCCGAGCTTTACAGTGCAGAGTTAACTCCGTCAGTAAAGTTGTCAAAATCTTCGGCTCTCGAAATTATTGACCCTTCCAACTCTAACTTCACATAAATAACACAGGAAAAGAAATTCGAGTTAATCTCAGATGTAATTTTTCACAGTTACACAAACCAACTGCCATTTCACACAGTAAAAACATTCAAAGATTTTTATACTGTTTTCTAGAGTTGATCCAAATTAACTGACCAAATTCCAGATCTAAGCTCACTGACAAACTCATTTCTGGGGTTAATCTAAATTTATTAGAAAACTCGGATGATCGCGGACTGAAAAACTGGCCCTTAATCAGCATGTCGGACTACAATACTTTCTTTAGGGTGAAGTACTATCGCCACTACTATGACTATACGCTGACGAAATAGTAAAAGCAGTATCAGGCAAGTTCCTCCCCATAATAAGCGACTTGATGCAATTTGCTCTTAGCAGCCCCGCAAACTGAGCGAATAATGTCGGTCTCGGAGTTAATACGTCAAGGATTGAAGTAGTATTGCTCACAAAAAGGTATAAAATGCCACCTATAACACCACCCAACTTCAAGTGCGTTGAACTAATACTTTGTCTTCACCGTACACTTATCCGCGATTGACATAAATCCTCAACTTATCTCCAATTAATCTCGACACTTCCAATACAAACTTATGTCCCCTCGGGAAGCGATTAAAAATAAAATCCCCTCATAAATCTCAATTACCCTATTCACAAATCTCTTACATGCAACAAGATCTTTGCAAAGGCCATAGTATACTGCATGTAAATTGTAGCATGTAATGTACATGCGCTTCTCACATCATTCTGACGCCAAAATCTGTCACCAGCCCCAAATGTTACTTACATGTAGTGTACTACCCATGCTTGAGACAGTCACATGCAGCGTCCTAAGTAGGCAATTGCGACTATATCCGACACCCTAATCGCAAGGAGACATGCGCAGTTTTTACATGTATAGTGTACTAGCCAACCATTGACATAATATATGTGGACTGTTAGTTGGTGTCTCCGCTCATGGTCCCATTCAAGCAATTAGAATCTCGTGTTGTTTGTTACCCGTGGTCAAATTTGGAAACACTGTCAATGGGTAATTCAAATGGGGAATGCTGCTTCAGCAACACACCACCATAACCAAATAGCAGCACAAGTGGTACCATTTTTGTCGCAGGTTGTCGCGGTATAAGCGGAGACACCAACTAGCAGTCCATTATGTCAATGTAGCCAACCTTATATAATTTGGGACACATGCAACATGCTACACATCGTTGACCATGCGCATGGAAAAACACATTCAAAATAAAGGGTGATTTTTTAACTGGTTTGGTTTTGGCAACACTGGTTTTGACAGCTGCCGTGTGTTTAGTACCTTGTGTCACTGTCAAACAGCTTCAGTTTGGTTTGCAATTTAACCATGGATCGTTTTACAAATGAACAACGCTCGCAAATTATTGAATTTTACTATCAAAATTCGTGCTCGGTTTGAAATGTTCATCGCGCGCTGCTTCCATTTTATGGTCGGCATTCTCGACCTTCTGAGCAGTCTATTCGGAATTCGGTCAATTGGCCGCCTAGATCGTGCGATTTGACACCATTAGATTATTTTTTGTGGGGGTATGTCAAGGCTAATGTCTATAGGGACAAGCCCGCTTCGATTGATGCACTGGAAGCCAACATCCATGCATTCATTCGTGAGATACCGGCCGATATGTGTGAAAGAGTATGCCAAAATTGGACTCAGCGGATGGGCTACCTGAGACGCAGCCGCGGTCAACATTTGCATGAAATTATCTTTAAACATTAAATTGCAAGGTTCAAACTATCGATTCAAATAAATATTTCATTAGTTTTTTTTGAATTTTTTGTGTTTTTTTTTTTAAAAAGTTCTCAACCTCTTAAAAAATCACCCGTTACATGCGCTTGCGAATACGATCTTCTATCGTAGCATGGGGTTTGCATGCTGGGTACAAAGAAGATGACAGATCGCAATCAAAGCCCGGGGCAAAATAGTTGATGTTGATGTGTCTGAACATGTGACTCGCTTGTTGTTGATGCGGACGTTGCTTATTGCGAACACAATAGAATCTAACTGCACGGATCAAACGATAATTCGCTACCAGCCATACAATAAAAATCTTTTTCCAAACACCTTTTTCCAGTTGCGCAGTATTAAGGCGAAGAAAATTTATTTTAATTGTTTATTGAATTTTTGAATCTAGGTACGAAGACAGAAAAATAAAACGTCAAATATGTTGATAGGATTTCAGTCCACAAAGTTCAAAGTTTATATGCAGAGTTGAATCGAGCATCAATCTCACCTGGATCGAGTTGAGTTGACTCGAGTCGATTCAATAGCACTGAAATGTTGTTGACATATTACCTAGGTTGAAATGACAGGAAAGTAATTGGCTCGCCTAGAAGACCTTTTAAGAGTTTGACGTCTTTTTTTACTGTCGGAAGCCAAATTTCTGTTTGAAAATTTAATTCGTGTGTTTTGATAAAGTATTAAGTTGCAGTCTAAATCCTCTATGCTGAAAATATTCGAACTACCACAGAAACTTATTTTTTTTACTACGGCCTTAACATAATCCGACGATGCTCTTGTGGCAGGTAAGTTCGAAACATCTTAGCATTCTGCGGAAACCGTTTTCTGATGCATCTCTATTCGCCACAGTGGCTATAGCGCTCACAACTGAGAGATAGTGATAGCTTCTGAGAGTTTTTCATAGGGTTACGTCGGTTATTAACTATAAATCTTATTACATTATGGGAGTGTTCCCATCCCACCTCCTTCCCCTAACAGTATAATCCGGCAGAGTAAACAAAGTTATTTTAATATAGTATATTGTCTTCCCGAAGCCAATAACCAAAATAAAATAAAATCATTGAGCTTCTTTCTCAATTTTATGCAAAGCGTATTTAAATGCTTCAACCGACACCCTATCCCCGACAGATGTCCATTCTTTCAATGCCATCGACCAAGCCTTTTCGAAAAACTCATCGTCCTTAAATTTAAAACCCGCCTTGGTGAAAATTCTCTTGATTTCCTCTTTCGGGCGAGCCAGCATAAAGTCTCTGTGACTCAAGCCAAAATGGATAGGGATACTGGGCGAGATAAGTTGGCTCGCAGTGGTCTCCTCACCCAAGTTTTCCGCCAAAAACTTGACTTCGCGTTTTCTCGGATACTGCGACTCCATTTTGCCAGCTGGGTTTTTGCAGTTTACCGGAGCGCAGTCAAGGTCTGTTGCAAAAGCTCGATAGGTGGTGACATTCGCATATTCTCTTATTTGCTCAGGAGCCAATGTGCTGTTCAAGAGTTCATTGACGTGAAACGCGTCAGTACTTGCAGGACGCCCGAAAACCGTTTCAACATCGGGCATCTTGCCTTCTCTAAGAAGTATGAAAACTTTAAGAGTCAGATATCCTTTCAGCAAAATATTGTTTACCTTCTCAGTGGTTGTCCTATGTCCGACTTGTGCTGTGAGCAAAACTTTGCTCGAGCCTTACTGACTGTATTAAGCTTCGAGGTAGCGTTGTAGTCTTGAAGAATGCGCTTCATTCGTGCTCCGGTTGTGTCTACATTTGAGTAGATTCCAAAAGCCCGATGAGCATCAAAGTGGGCGTTATAGCTGGATAAAAGAAATCACGATAATTTCAGATCTGATTTTAGTTTTTATGCCCACTCACCGCCTAGTGATTTGTTCCGAAGGAAAGTAGTTTCCGTGGCTTAGCGTGTATTTATCATGCCACTTGACATACTCTCTCATGACTTCGTCTGGACTTTTTTTTGGAAGAGCTAGCTCGTACACAGACTCAGCTTTAGTGCTGACTTTTCCAAACGTTGTGTTTTCATTACGAATGTGGTCAGGTTTCGAGTTTGTCCCCATTGCCATGCCTAGCGGAACCTTTTTGCAGTAAAGATTTTCGTAGAATCTGTCCTTGAATTCTAGAAATCGACTCTTGTTCAAATCGGGAGCCATTATGTCCTTAAGTTGGTTCTGTTCAGGAATAATTGGGGTTGCATGCTCTGCGGGGCTTAAGTTAGCAAGTTTGTCTCGTTCCTTGACAATGTTTTCTGCAAAATCTTCTTTGGTATAAAAGCGCAAAAGATCGGAAACCGTTTCGCTGTCAGGCTTGGGTTTCCCTGCCTAAATGTTGTAAGAATAGTAGCCTGTACCTACTTTGTGTAAACCTTAAACAGGTCATATTTACCGCACAAATAGACGGAAGCCTATCGACGACCCCTCCACATAGCTTCGGCATTTTAAATATTTTATAATTGTTGAATTTTAATTATCTTGAGTGTAAATTTTGTAATTAAAAATGAAAATTGACTTCTTATTATTCAATAAAAAGTTTTTTGAGTTACTTTAAGAGTAAATAGGATAACTTAAGTAGTTTTTTTAAAAAACTGCTATATCCTTTGCTTATATTTTTGTGTGGGAAATGACAAGGCAGAAATCAATTAAACCCCTAGATTCCAGAAAGTTTTAGGCACATTTAATTAAAATTTGAAAGGTTGTGCCTCTGGTGTTGGCATGGGAGCTCTGTAAAATTCTCTCAATTATGATGTTAAAGCTGTCACATGACAGCACGTCGTCATGTGATTGTCATTGACTTGATCCTTTTTTTTAAGTTATCAAATGGGTTGCTAAGGTCTTCACCGATCGTGACGGAACAGCATGAGTTTTTTATTGACATCCTAAACAATCTGTCGAGCTTGGCAGAGAAGCTTAGACTATACACAGCGCTCTGTTGCTCGTCTCTATATACTGTCATACGTGGCCTCGAAATCGATTAAAAGGTGGTGTGCATCGAATTCGAATTTCGGAGTTTTTATCCAAGTTCTGAATATTTGAATGACCGCCTTTAGGCGTTCGCACAGTACAACAAAAAAGATATTTAATGCGAAGTTAAGGAGGCTCATGTCTCTGTTTTTGGCACAATTCAGAGGGTCTACTTTCTTGAGGATCGGGCAAACGAAACAATGCTGAGGTTCTATTCATTGGGCATGCTTTCCTCCGACCATAATGTGATGTGGCGACAAGACGTAAAGACATGCAGAAGTTACTGAATGCACCCATCGGTTCACTTTACGAACACAACCAAATGTCATTCCAGACAACTGACAGCAAACCGCTGTTCGAAGTTCGAGTTTCGAATATTGAATTCCCCTTCAATGGAAAAGTGCCATTCGGCTGAATGACAGAGGGATTCAGTTCGCCGCTATACAGTATGCAGAAATAGGTTTTTCTAAATCCTCAGCACCGACTTCGATTATCTGCGATATTCCCTTTGATCGTCCTTACAAGTTCGAACTTAATACCCTTGGCATGACCTTTTCATTCTTAAGCAAGGCTTTCGAGCCTCATTCCTGTTAGCAGCTTTAGTGCTTTTGCGCAGAGCCACTCTGTATGCTTCGTATTAGCTACATGCGATTTCCGGCATTCATTTTGAAACCAGGGTGGTGGCCGTATGAAACGTTGTGGCGGCAATATAAGACCTAGCACACCAGAGGCGGCATCTCTGATAGGTTTTGCCATGTTGCCACTGGCATCACTCACTATCAACACTCTTGCCGCTGATTGCATAGGGCTTTGTCGAAGGTCTTAAAAGAGTCGGTTGGCGAAGGACCTGCGATCTCTTTTTTTGCAGGATTGCAGCCTTCCAACGTCAAACCGCTGCTTTACTTTGACAGCGGCGTCACAAATCAGAATTCAAATTTTGCAGATGAATGCTTTGAACACTTTTATAACGGGTGATTTTTTAAGAGGTTGAGAACTTTTTTTAAAAAAAAAACACAAAAAATTCGAAAAAATTAATGAAATATTTATTTTAATCGTTAGTTTGAACCTTGCAATTTAATGTTTAAAGATAATTTCATGCAAATGTTGACCGCGGCTGCGTCTCAGGTAGCCCATCCGCTGAGTCGAATTTTGGCATACTCTTTCACACATATCGGCCGGTATCTCACGAATGAATGCATGGATGAATCGACATTTCGATGAATCGTGACGGAACAGCATGAGTTTTTCATTGACATCTCAAACAACCTGTTGAGCTTGGCAGAGAAGCTAAGACTATACACAGCGCTCTGTTGCTCGTCTCTATATACAGTCATACGTGGCCTCGAAATCGATTAAAAGGTGGTGTGCATCGAATTCGAATTTCGGAGTTTTTATCCAAGTTCTGAATATTTGAATAACCGCCTTTAGGCGTTCGCACAGTACAGCAGAAAAGATATTTAATGCGATGTTAAGGAGGCTCATGTCTCTGTTGGCACAATTCAGAGTCTACTTTCTTGAGGATCGGGCAAACGAAACAATGCTGAGGTTCTATTCATTGGGCATGCTTTCCTCCGACCATAATGTGGTGTGGCGACAAGACGTAAAAAGACATGCAGAAGTTACTGAATGCACCCATCGGTTCACTTTACGAACACAACCAAATGTCATTCCAGACAACTGACAGCAAACCGCTGTTCGAAGTTCGAGTTTCGAATATTGAATTCCCCTTCAATGGAAAAGTGCCATTCGGCTGAATGACAGAGGGATTCAGTTCGCCGCTATACAGTATGCAGAAATAGGTTTTTCTAAATCCTCAGCACCGACTTCGATTATCTGCGATATTCCCTTTGATCGTCCTTACAAGTTCGAACTTTATACCCTTGGCATGACCTTTTCATTCTTAAGCAAGGCTTTCGAGCCTCATTCCTGTTAGCAGCTTTAGTGCTTTTGCGCAGAGCCACTCTGTATGCTTCGTATTAGCTACATGCGATTTCCGGCATTCATTTTGAAACCAGGGTGGTGGCCGTATGAAACGTTGTGGCGGCAATATAAGACCTAGCACACCAGAGGCGGCATCTCTGATATGTTTTGCCATGTTGCCACTGGCATCACTCACTATCAACACTCTTGCCGCTGATTGCATAGGGCTTTGTCGAAGGTCTTAAAAGAGTCGGTTGGCGAAGGACCTGCGATCTCTTTTTTTGCAGGATTGCAGCCTTCCAACGTCAAACCGCTGCTTTACTTTGACAGCGGCGTCACAAATCAGAATTCAAATTTTGCAGATGAATGCTTTGAACACTTTTATAACGGGTGATTTTTTAAGAGGTTGAGAACTTTTTTTAAAAAAAAAAAACACAAAAAATTCGAAAAAATTAATGAAATATTTATTTTAATCGATAGTTTGAACCTTGCAATTTAATGTTTAAAGATAATTTCATGCAAATGTTGACCGCGGCTGCGTCTCAGGTAGCCCATCCGCTGAGTCAAATTTTGGCATACTCTTTCACACATATCGGCCGGTATCTCACGAATGAATGCATGGATGAATCGACATTTCGAAATCTTCTGTCACACTAGCTGATACGGCCGCAATATTTTCTTCACTACGCACAGTACGTAAACGTGTTGGTGGTTTAATGTCCAACAAAGTAAATTTGGTCACAGTGCGAAATTTGGTCACAATCTTCCGAATAGACTGCTCAGAAGGTCGAGAATGCCGACCATAAAATGGAAGCAGCGCGCGATGAACATTTCGAACCGAGCACGAATTTTGATAGTAAAATTCAATAATTTGCAAGCGTTGTTCATTTGTAAGACGATCCATGGTTAAATTGCAAACCAAACTGAAGCTGTTTGACAGTGACACAAGGTACTAAACACACGTCAGCTGTCAAAACCAGTGTTGCCAAAACCAAACCAGCTAAAAAATCACCCGTTACTACATTTTCACCGACCACTTGATTCCGAATTTAATGAAAAAATTTCGAAATCCAATTTCGCCGTTTATACTGGAGTTTCAGCGTTTCGAATGACAATCGAGGTCAAAATCTGAATCATCAAGTACTCCAACAAGCGGAAATTGTCGTTATAACTTGCTTATTTTTTGTTTTGAAATACGTCCCAGAGCATTTTTATCGATTTATGTCAAATTACAAATTGTTTGCAAAATGTATTTTCTGTCATCTGCCTTGAATTCTCTTAAAAATAAGAGATTCGGAAGTTTGAGAGGTTTGTTCAATTCGACAAACTTTCAAATGCCCAGGCGAAATTCAGCATTTATATATATGGCGAAACGCTGAACATTTAGGGTGAAATGTTGAATTTAGCTTAAATGCTGAAATTAGGCCCGGTGTAAATGTACTATTACGGCCGCGGTGTCACAAGGAAGAGGGACAGAAACAGAAACAGAATTTCATACATTAGGAACGCAAAAAGCATTCAGCGAATTTAGGTTTCAGTTGCTAATGTATGAGATTCTGTTTCTGTTCCTGTTTTACGTTGCTTGTGACAACGCGGCTTAAGTAATATTTTTCAGATTCGGAAATGCAAAATATATTTTACTGTTTAGCTTCTGACGAAAGTGTAAAATCAGTTAAATGACTCTTTCTAATTTGCAAGCGTAGGAAATAAAGACTTTTTATGCAATAATTTAGCAAATTCCCGAGTCGTGCCGCTGTCAAAGCATAGCAGCGAAACTTCCTCACAGCATTTTGATTTTTTGGCGTTCACGTGAGTAGGTCAACATTTAGGTGTTTTGAAGAGGAGTTTTTGTGATTTGTAACATGACGTACATATGTCGATTCTCCACACACAGCCAATTTAGCTCGAGGACTTTGCCACTGATCAGCCTTTAAAGAGATAGCCGACTCGAAGCAAGGATTCTCGTTCTGCCCACAAGCTTCCACTGACTGTGGACCATATTTTACTGAAAAAATTAATATTCAACCTACAACATGTAAAAGCTTTGCCTTCAAGCTGAAATTCACCAATTTATCCATAATCTAATTTCTTGTACAAAATACGAGTAAGCACGCAAATTTTCGTCCAATCTTTCACAGGTCTTAAACATGATTGATTTAAGTTAACACAATTGCAAAGAACCATTATTCATTTTATTTGCCAGTTTTAAGTCTAAAAATTTAGTAGAATGATTTCAAATTGTAAATGCAGCGTTTTTTCAAATGATATCTCAAATGATATCGATTAAAGGCATTAATTTGTAGGCTTCCAATTCGATAGCCCACAATTTCGCCCATCACACACTCGTGTAATAAAAATAGTGCTGCCAAACCCTCCAGCGTCGTGACTCTAGCCTTACTTCGCCAGAAAACACGAACATCGGTTTCGCCGCACACACACCACCTCTCAACAAGTTATCAAAAATGTCCGTCGCAGTGTAATTGTATATGCTGAGAGAAATTTTGTGATAAATTGTTTTCGAAAATCCTCAGCGAATTTCCTCACGGATTAACGTAAAAAGTGCAGTTAAAGTGCTCCGCTATCGCAAGAATATAAAATTCACCAATTTCCATCCATCCACTGGAAGATTTCGTGGAAAAATCCAAAAGGTGAACACACTAATTGAAGAAAAAAAAATTTCATCCATTGCAATTGTGCAGAGTGAAGCTAGAAAGGGACACCGCTCACACCCATCGTCCACGAACACAAGCGAGATGCACTCACTTGTTTCGCCCCTTTATTTTCCTTTCTCCTTGGTTTCTGTTCTTTGTTGAACACCAACATAAAATTCCACTCAGAAAAAAAAGTATCAAACTCCAGTCATCGTTCGCCGCATTTCGCCGTCGTCGACCCTGTTTGTCATCTCTTTCTCATTCATTTCCATTAAACCCGTGTACATATCCGTTCATTGTTCCCTTTCTCGCTTCTCGAAGAGTGAAGTGGTGTTGCGTCGCAATTTCTCAGCATTGATTATAGCTGGACGAGTTTTTTTGTTTCCAAATAGTTTTTTTGTTCCTCATTTTATTAATTCCACCCTGCAATCACTGACTGGATAAACCCTTTGGATTATTTGGATTTACCTCGGTTCAGGTGAGTACGACCCCAGTGAGGTGCCATTTTGTTCGCTTAAGTCTGGAATTCGGGTGAAAACACGAAAAAAAACTCGCTCGTTGGGCGAAATTATGGAGAAGAGGAAAATTGCACTTTTTTTCCACTCGGTTGCTGTAAAATTGTTCGCCTGTCAAACGCCACTCAGTAGATGTGTGTGTTTGGAGTGTGTGCTTGTGTTTGTTGCGATGGTATGCGTCACCGGTGACGTATCAGCTGTTTTACTTTTTCTCAATAATTTTTCACAAGAAAAGGCAAATTTTTCCACATTTTTTGGTTTTTCCGTGACATGTTTGGATCTATTTTCGAAAGTTATTGTTGTTGACCGAATGGTGGTGCGTTTATTGAATTAGTTGTGTTTAGCGGTGGACATTTGTTGCGGAACGTTGACAAAGTAATTTTTTCGCCAAGGGTCAGCGAAATTGTTTTGCATACCAAGCAGAGCTTCGCGATAACAAAAGAAAAAAAAATGAAGAAAACTTTGAAAATTGTCTCACAATTAGTAGGTGGGTATACGTGCGGGTATTTTAGTTGTAATTAAAGAAATTAACTCTCAAATCACATGATCAGTGTGCGGCATTCTTTGTGTTTTTGATTCTCTAACCAGTTTTTCCGTCATGTACGTAACTCGTCTATGGAAGCTATCTTACGGGTGAGACTCTTCGCAGATGCTTCCAATTCCAATATTTTTTGCCATAAAATTAGCATTTAACGACCCTTGACAGATTTTTGCTGACTCGTGAAGTTAAAAACGACCACAGCGCCGAGGTCGATAAACAATTTGTGTGGTCTTCAAAGTCGTCAAAGACGTCATTTTTATCGAGACGTCATGTCGATGTCGGTTGTCTTGCTTATAGGGTTACGGAAGGCGTTGGGCGCTTCACAATAATTTTGTGCTAAGCGTTTATCGATGACAGGTGTGGTGCGCTGCAAGTGCTTTACATAACTCCAACGTCCACTTAAGTTCAACCACCAACATTTGTGTACATGTCCAGGGAAGGATGGAGGAGATGGTATGATGGGCGGTCGCCACATTGAATGGAGTGTAATTTAATTTCGCTGCTAAGTGCCTACTCAACTAATTATGTTTTGTTCGTAGTTTGCATGCATTCAATCCACAGTTATTTTTATTTCAAATGAGTGGCTGCCCTTGCAAAGATAAGAAGATTTACAACTTACAGAATTTTTTAGAAAACACTTTTTCATCTTATCTTCTAGGTACAAAGGTGTAAATCTAGGGCAAGTGGTGCAGGAAATTCAACGCCATTAATTAAATCTACAGCTTATACACGTATGGTAACGTCTTTGTCTCCTTTTAAACAATGGAAGCAATATTTAAGTTGTTTTTGACGTGCACCGGCTTAGTAAATTTGGGTGTATTGACCACTATACTATCGAGGAATAATATTATTTGTTGTAAGGGCCCATTTTATAGACATTTCGTACACGCCGTGGAAAGAGTCTTCAATCTGTTGCGGCTTCTGTGTCAACTAGAGTAAGTCAACGTTAGTCAACCTAAGGAATGCACTTTTTCTTAACACGAGTTAACTGTTCTCTATACTATAGAGATAAATAGCAGTTTGTCTCGCAGACAGTTATGGAACCACGCTAGGTCACGGCGAAGAGCCCAAGTAAAAGATCTTGTGTCCTTGTCGCGTAGAAGATCTTGTGTCCTTGTGTGCTGAACGCCAATTGTTCAAAACATTAAGTTTGGGTTTACTGATCACTATACTATCGAGGAATGGTATTGTCCATTGCAAGGGACGGATCTTACAAACCAGCTTTCAATACTGTTGGCATGGCCGTAAGAGTAAGTCAACGCATTGACGAAAACTTAAATTTTTTGATTACATACATAAAATTGATATGGATTTTTACATACGCAAAGGGTCAAAACTAAAATTATACAATAACTTCTGATCAACAGTTAAGAACTCTGCGTATGTTTTTTTTAAGCGGTTTGAGAATCGACTGCAGATTTCTTGTAGGCGTCCTTACCGGCCACCAAGCTTTTGCTAGACACTTGAAGGTGTTAGGCTTAAGCGAAACCACCACCTGTCTTGCCTGTGGAGAGGACGACGATACAGCGGAACACTTTCTCTGTAGTTGTCCTGCCTTCGCTTGCATCAGGTGACGGATCTTTGAGGATGACGTGGTGAGTGCCGAACACCTAGGCTCTTCATCACTGAAGCTCCTTCTCATCTTTCTTGGAAAGACGGGTAAACTAAATACATTAATGTAAGGTGTCTGCATGGTAGTACAATGGACCAGTAGTTGTGTCTGAGTGCTCCATCGGATAGTAGCAACCTCCAACAAAAACGTAAGCGGTTTGATTTGACGGCTGGAGACGGCAAACAACCACTTTTTGGAACACCGGAGTTATTGAACGCTTGATTTTTTTAACTATAAACATTCCCTAATTTTTAACGGCTCTTGTAACGTATGAGACTTGCATGATAATACTAAAAACTTCCGTTTAATGCTAAGTTTCCACTTGTCGATTTGTAATTGACAAACGACGTATTTTGAGGTTATATTGAAAAATTGGCAAGTGAAAATAGTGAGTCTTTGAATTGACTGAGGCGCTTGTCAACGATTGGCAAAGAATTTGCAAGACAAAGGAAAATGGCCGAATTGACATATCAAATGTCACTTTGTCTTTTAAATGACCCTGAAAATTGCATACATGTTAGCTTGACAAAGAACTTGACAAAACGCGCATGCTATAGTTTGTTTTTTATTTTGCTGTTTTTTTAAACTAATAATTTTCCATAGTTTAATTAGCAAGCCAAGTAAAAGGCGAACCAAAAAGGAGTCGGATTCGCAAGTCCAACTTCGAATGGAGCATAGAGTTGTCGTCTGCTCTCATTCGTAACAAATTCTGGACCCAGAACTCGGGTTTCTTCCTCTTTTAGACTGCCTTCTGCTTCAAACTCCAACTGAATTCCACCCAAAACCACGAAGTATGCAAGAGAAATTCGTTTTCTTCTTAGCATGGTTAAACAATGGGAAGGGAAGATTTAGGTTTAAAAATATTTCAAAATATATTTTGAATTGAAAATACAAAACTTTTTGCATAAAAATTACCTTTAATCGAAGCACTTCACACAAAGAAAACAGCATCTGTCAAAATTATTCCATTGACAACTAGACGCCTTTTCCAAATTGACAGTGGAATTGGAAATGGCTGTCTTTGAACTGACCGAGGTGTTTGTCAATAATTCTTTAACAATGAATAGACACACGTTTTTCGTTACGATTAAAGACGCAAGCGAAAATGAATTTGCAGTAGTGTCGATAACTGACAAAGAGGAGAGCTGTCAAACTTTGTCAATTCATCAACAAGTGGAAGCTTAGCATAAATCTTTGTACATAAGAAAAATGTTTAAGCAGTTAATTTACCCTCTAAAAAAGATAGTTTAATCTCTTTCCACGTGTTGTTTTCATGCACGGCAAGCTTCTTTAAAATTGGAAAGATTTTTTTGCGCAGATAGGGCAAAACTATGTGTCTTTAGCAATTGACTCTCATAAAGATGGAGAACCTGCTAACATAGAAGCAATCCCAAGGAAACTGATAATTATACTAAGTAGGTAAATAATTGGATGCCTTGCTGCCTGGAAAATGAGTCAGTTCTCCATTCATACCAGCCCCAATCTAATTTCCTTCGTTTTATAAAAGGGACAATAGCCGTGTCTTTAGCATTTGCAGAGAGGCTTTTTATTGTTACACCACCTCTGAACTACAGAAAGTGTGAATTGCATTAATTCTGAAATTGTGCTTTCGACATAAATTGTGCTGTCGGCATATCCTAAGGCATCAAATCCTTGGATGGTCAACGATTGAAGTGGGTAGTCTACTCCGAGATTTCCACATCATCGATGCGGGATTGAATTATTCTTCCGTTGAGCGCTTTGACATAATCCATCTTCCTATTATTCGGGATAGATTCATGTTGTTCACAACCCTCTTGACTCAAAACATGCATTGTTGTAGGCTCCTCCAATGTCCAGGAAAGCCACAAGATAGGTTGCGATTAAAGGAGTTTTCAATCTTGGTAGCTAAGTCGTCAAGGGCTGACTAGTTAGTAGAATTCCCCGGTTACTTTCCGTCAAGCTTTCGGTTTGTGACTGCATGCCAGGCTAAAGCTGAACAGCTTGCACGGATGGGTGGAAGTGTGTCTGTTCCCTCCGTTAACAGAGCTGAAAACATGCCATCTTCTCCTGCTTTCTTCAATCGCCGCAGGAAGGAAATGACCCATTTCACTGCAAAAGGGCTACGAATTTTCGTCGCAGCCCTTTTTCGGGGAAATAGGTTTACTGTGAGAAGATTCAACATATTTGATTCAGGACAGTGCAATTTAAGTTCTTTGAGTGTTTCTATATTAATTTGTGTTTGAGGTTTGTTCGAGGGCGAGAGCTTTCTGAAGATGACAACTGGAAGATTTATCAGAAGTGACTTCGTTTTCAATTGGTGATAGCATATCTTATATGCTATAAATATCTTTGTTGTAGGTGGTGATAGCACTAGAGTAGGTCTGACGGCCACCATTGCGTCTTTCTCTGTTGAAAAGTTTCCTTGCTCTAGATCTCAGCTTTGCTATATCTTTGCTCTACTATTATGGTTTCCTTTTTGTGAGCTTTTTGATCTTAAGGGGCAGTTTTCCTCGAAAGCTAAAATAATAGAATATCTGCCCGTGTGAGCAGAGACTCTGGACTGGTGAAGCCTTCTGCTAAAATTCTTCTTCTGCCTTCTGCTTAAGACAATCCCTCTGTTTGATCCGAAAGAACTAGACAATGTCTGTTTGGGCTTTGGTTGAAAGGATTTCGAACCTGGTTTTGGTAAGCTGACTTTTTTAATAGCACTCACTAGCGCTATGGTCCCAAAATGGTGTTCAAAATGCTGCTCATAATAAACTTAACCAATTTAACAAAATATGATGCTGATCGAAGTCAACTTTATCGGAGAAAAAACTTTTATTATTTTTCATATCAGGAAAAAAATTTCGTACACGAAAAAATAATAAAAAGTTAATTTTCCAAGGAAGTTTGTCTTCGGTTTACATAATTTATTTAATGAATTATTTAGGTTACATTGAGCTCCATTATGAAAAAAAATTTAGGACCATAGTATGAGTGAACATGTTCTGAAAAACGAAAAGGAAATTTTTACGGATCCTTTTTCTGTATGAGCTGTCACAGGGCCCCTAGCACGAAAAGTCTTAGAAGTCTGCCGAAGTCTGCGAACCATCGCCGCTTTAGTAAGAGGCTTCTCTGGTCCCGCAGCAGGTTGTGTTGCCATCGTGACTCACTTGACCTCGGGAGCTCTGAGACAATGAAAGTTGTGACGACAGTTCCTCCAGGAAGCAACTGTTCGGGGGTGGAATCGGCTAAGGTGATCTGTGATAAGTGATGCCACAATTAACAAAAAAATCGTCAGCGTTATCACTGATCATCACGATTTTCTGGTGGCACCTCTCGATCAATTACCGTCAAAGTCAAGTTGAACTTCTGCATGCATGAATAAGTGTTCTAGACCACAAGCCTAAATAAAGCAACAATTCGGAACAATATTTTTGTGATCACCTAAAGCCGCGTTGTCACAATCGTCCCTTTAAAGGTCGGTATTGCTGCATTCGAAGCCGACCTTTCTTTATCAAAATCACTAGCTCTCTGGCTTACTTGCCGCATTTCAGATCCGAATATACAGTAAAAAAAAGTCCATTCTTCCAATCCGCATTTTCAAATATTTGCAAAAAACTAACTAAGATCCTCTCTCAACTACAAAACACTGCCAGGGCTAAGATACATAAGTTAGGTTATTTTAGGTTACTGGCAGTTCCTTCTGATTCGACTTTTCTATGGTCCATGCAGCTAGGGACTAGCTCCTTCACAATTGACAAAATATTTTGTTTCGATTTCGACTTTGCATTGGGCCATGTGGGCGAGGTTTTTTCTAAACTCAGTGTGATTGTGGCATGCAAAAGACTGAGAAATAGTGGTGTCCCAACTAGAGTTGTATCTGCCTTTACAATGATAGATACCCATACGAATAGGTAGCTTTGGCTTTTATTATGTCTTTCCTTTACTGTGCCTGCCAACCTTTTGATCCGCTTCTGACGGCTCATGAGGATCCTAAGGAGGACTTTTCCCAATGTCAAAGATCCCACTTCACCGACACAATGCCCTTCCTTATCTGCGTCTACTTTAAATTTATCTAGACTTTCCGTTGACATACATTAATTTAACAAAGTTAATCTTTATTGCATTTACAAATTTATATACGTACGTATATTCTGGCGCAAGTACAGTCCGTTTACTGCACCTTAAACGTTTTGTTTTTACCGTAAAAGTACAATGACGCTTTCATAAATAAACAAAACCGCAAAAATAATTCATTTTTTTCAATTAAACACATTAAACGAATCAAAGGAAATTTTAAATTTCGTGTCACGTCGAGATATCTCATTGTGCCTCTAACCTTTGGTCAACGCATTCATTTCACTCGTAATAGCTGTGCTAAATAATTTTGAATGATGATTAAACATGTGACAGTGTGGTAGCATGTTTGAGAGCTATTCCAGAGGTGTTTTAAGGTCGTCAGCCGAGGAATGGAAGCAAGGCCTATTTGGTAACTTCCTTCAGATACGGTTTCTAATGCAAAAGTCTCTACATTCGATTAGTTTTTTTTCCTAAAGTTCCAGTTTGTTTTGCGATAAACTCATTTCGATTGTGCACTCATTCACTCAGCTCAAAGCTTGATGTTTACTACGAAGGCTTGAGCAATCAGTCAAATGACAACGGCAAACAAAAATACAACAACAGTCAGCAACGAATGTAAACCAAAACAGCAAACACATTGATAGGCACCTCCGTGATTGAAACAACAACAAAATATTTTCCGCTGAAACATCATTAACGACAGAGTGTCATCGGCTGTATCTGGGGGCGGAAACATCACAGAGCACAGCAACAACAAGTGCGAAGTGACTTTCTCTTTGAGAGCGGTTTCGGTTTTCGATAGACTACGACTACGAGCGATACGATAGTGAAAAGCTCCCCACCTCCCTAGTTGAAATCGCTGTGCTTCGAATATCAATTAGAAATCTGGTCACAGAGCTGATAAAGTGATCGATTACGGCAAGGTTGTGTGTAAATTTGTTCCCATTTTGTGTGGCTGTGAAGGGAAGGTGGGGAGGGTTTGCGGCATGTACATGAAAAATGCAGAAACTCCTTTCCGCACTTTGTACTTTCGCTGTATGCGGTCTCTTTTATTTTAGTCTTTTAAGCGGTTTCGAATGGATAAACTCATTATGCGGGCTTCCTTCGTTTTTAGTTAGGGTCATTATCAACGGCGCACCGCACTTTTTGTATTTTTGTTAAGATAACAGCGGCATGTCAACCCCGATGACCTTGTGTGTGCAGTCATTGTAAATGATTATACGTTCGTTGGTAGTTATGTGACTGTGTAAATGTCAGGCCTAGGCAACGACGAGAGTCAAGAAACTGATATCTTGAAATTAATTGGCTTAATGAAATGACCGGAAAGACGGTCATGTAGACGGCGATGGACAAAAGAAAGTGCAGTAGGAATTCCATTGCTATGCATAAATGGATGCAACTCGGATAAATTTGTTAATCCGAGAATATCGAAGATGATTTGGTTTAGGGAGTTACGGGAATTCATTCTAATAAAATCTACCTTTTATATAATTTCTTCTCTCACGAAAGGCGAATCTATAACACTGAAACAGTGCCCCGAGATGCAAGGAGATACTTATTTATTTTATTTTTAAAAGTTTGCAGTTTATAGGTGTTAGGAAATATGTAATCAGGCGGTGAATTCCAAAGTATACTTGTTCTATAAAAGAAAGGTTTTTGAAACTTGTGTAGTGCGAGGTAGTGTTTCGAGGTGAACATGAAACTGATGAGCGCTTAACGCTTGCCTTGTAGATCGAACAAAAGAAGAATTTTCAAGAATTAAGTTACTTAATTCTTCAGAGCATTTGCCATTATAATATTTGTAATAACGACATAAAACAGCAACACGTCTTCGGTGAGACAGTGATTGAAGATTTGTTGTTAACTCAGGATTCTCGATTGAACGAATGGCTCTCTTTTGAATTGAATCAAGAAGGCGGAGAGCATATTTTGAAGCTTTACTTACTTACTTAAGGTGGCGCTACAGTCCGGGGTGGACCTGGGCCTCGGCCAACAAGCTTCGCCAGCCAGCTCTGTCTCTAGCTAGCCGTCTCCAGTTTCGCACGCGAAGTTGGCTGAGGTCCCCTTCCACTTGCGTGCGCCACCTGAGTCTCGGTGCTCCTCTACCGCGTCGTCCCTGCGGTGTGGATTCGAAGATTTTCCGGGCCGGGGCGTTGGTGTCCATCCGCTCTAAATGACCCAGCCATCGTAGACGTTGTGTTTTGACTCTTTTGGCTAGGTCGGTATCGCTGTACAGCCCGTACAGTTCGATGTTATATCTCCTCCTCCACTCTCCGTCTATGCAGACGGGACCGTAAATCGTCCGAAGAATTTTCCTCTCGAAGCAGCCTAAAGTGTTTTCATCCGCCTTTGACAGAGTCCATGCTTCTGCACCGTAAAGCAGGACTGGGATGATGAGGGTCTTATACATGGACACTTTAGTTGCTCGAGAGAGGGCTTTGCTACTCAATTGCCTTCTTAGCCCAAAGAAACAGCGATTGGCAAGAGTTATCCTTCGTTTGATTTCAGCGCTGGTGTCATTGTCTGAATTGATAGCGGAACCAAGGTAGACAAAGTCCCTAACTACCTCAAAGTTATAGCTGTCGATGGTGATGTTTTGTCCAAGACGTCGGTGTTGGGTGTCTTTTCTTGATGACAGCATATACTTGGTTTTGCCCTCATTGACTGCTAAACCCATATTCGCCGCTTCCGTCCCAATACTCACGAAGGCTTCACTGACATCACGCTTTGTTCTACCGATTATGTCAATGTCGTCTGCGTATGCAAGTAGTTGAACGGACTTTTGAAAGATTGTACCTCTGGTGTTGGCGCGAGAGTTCTGCACAATTCTCTCAAGTATGATGTTAAAGAAGTCGCATGACAGCGCGTCGCCTTGTCTAAATCCTTTTTTGACATCAAAGGGGTCGGTGAGGTCTTTGCCGACCTTGACGGAACAGCGTGAGTTTTCCATCGTCATCCTGCACAGACTGACGAGTTTGGCAGGGATGCCAAAACTAGACATTGCGCTATATAGCTCGTCTCTATAGATGCTGTCATACGCGGCCTTGAAATCGATGAAGAGGTGGTGTGTATCGATTTGGAATTCCTGGGTTTTCTCCAAGATCTGCCGCAGTGTGAATATTTGATCGATGGTGGACTTTCCTGGCCTAAAGCCACACTGATATGTGCCTATCAGATTGTTGACAAACGGCTTCAGGCGTTCACACAGTACAGCAGAAAAGATCTTGTATGCGATGTTAAGAAGACTTATGCCTCTGTAGTTGGCACAACTCAGAGGGTCTCCTTTCTTCAGGATCGGGCAAACAATGCTGAGGTTCCATTCGTCGGGCATGCTTTCTTCCGACCATATCTTGCAGATGAGCTGGTGCATGCTCCTAACCAGCTCATCGCCAGCGGATTTAAAAAGTTCGGCAGCTAGGCCGTCTGCTCCGGCTGCTTTGTTGCACTTGAGCTTAGACACAGCTACTTTCACCTCCTCCAGGTCGGGTGGGCGGTATCGTTCGTATGCTTCGTCGGTAACGTCTTCGCCCGGGTTGAATGGTTCGTTCTGCCTGACAGCGGTATTTGGTTCTTCCTCGCCGTTATACAGTCTGCAGAAGTGGTCTTTCCAAATTTGAAGCAGAGCTCCAAATATGAGAGCAGTATTCCAATGCTGGTCTTATTTAAGCTTTAACCTTTTTGAGGAAATCGTTTGTCGGTTTACTCGTATGCGGTCTACAACTTTGTTAATTTCAACTCGTTTGATAACGTCATAGGTGATAGATGCTAAATGATTTTTTTCTCTTTTACTTGAGCTTGCTAGGATCTCCGTATTGTATGACTCACCACCCCATCCTTAGAAATTTGAAATATCAATGACAAACTTTAAAGACGGAAAAAGTGCAGGGACACTAAGCGAATCTTTTGACAATAAACAAAAAGTTGAAGCTTCTCCGAGAGGCTTAATTTTCAAAGACGACTAGCGGACGACGATCTCCCCTCTTTGACTTACTTGGGTCGAATTTTATCATCGGCGGGGACTTTAATGCGAAAAACACCTTTTGGGGATCACGGTGCAATTCAACAAGAGGTAGAGTACTCTTCAAAGCTAGCATGAAACGTGGCGTGGTTTTCCTTTCGACGGGAAAGCCAACGTATTGGCCAACCGACAGAAACAAAGTACCTGACCTTGTCGATTTCTTTATCGCAAAAGGGGTTCCCCGCCACCTCACAAATGTAGAAGAAGGCTATGATCTCTGTTCGGATCACTCGGCAGTCGTTTTGAAAATCGGCGGAAGTCTAGCAAAAAATGAGAGAGCGCCTAGGCTAACGAATAACAACACCGACTGGGATGGCTTTAGGAAATACTGTAAAGAAAATGTATCTCTACATGTACCACTTACAACCCCTTTAGAAATAGAAGACGAAGTAGATAAACTCGTTAGAACTATCCAAGACGCTGCTTGGAACAATACTTTTTTCCGGAAGACTGGAGTAAGGAAAAGCGGATCAATTTACCCGCGCGAAATTGAAGAGCTCATACGCGAAAAGAGAAAAGCTCGAAAGAGGTGGCATTTGTCTCGAGCTCCTCCTGATAAAATCACTCTGAATGGGCTATCTAACAAATTAAAGCACTTACTTCAAGATTTTAAAAGTCGCGAGACTACCAACTACCTCGAAAACTTGACTGCCGATAGAGGGTCAAACTATTCACTTTGGAAAGCCGTGAAGTCCATTAAAAAGCCCATAGTACACTCGGCGCCAATAAGAAAAGATAACGGTGAATGGGTAAAAGGCGACAAAGAGAAAGCAGATGTATTTGCAGAACATCTAGAAGAAACATTCAAACCGTTTCACGGGGAGCCGTTGGTTGACGATCTGTATCGCAATGCGGAATTAGACAATTATCGAATGAAAACCGTGACACTGTCTGAACTTCGTCAAACAATCCGAAAATTGAAGAATAACAAAGCTCCAGGCTATGACCTAATTACTGGGGAAATTTTGAAGGAGCTACCGAAAAGAGCGTTAGTCAAGCTTCTCTACATCATAAACGCATCAATGAGAATTTCATACGTTCCACGGCAATGGAAAGTCGCAGAGGTAATAATGGTTCCGAAACCAGGGAAATGCCCGAACGACAAAAAATCATATAGACCGATTTCGCTTCTGCCTATTATATCTAAAGTCTTCGAGAAACTTGTGCTCAAACGACTGCAACCAATAATTGAAGAAAGACGATTGATTCCGGATCACCAATTCGGCTTTAGGGTCAAACATTCAACACTTGACCAGGTCTATCGAATAACTAATGAAATTGAGAAAGCCTTAGAAGCGAAAATGATATGTTCTACCGCTTTTCTTGACGTATCCCAAGCCTTTGATAAAGTTTGGCACGAAGGCCTAAAATATAAGCTACGGAAAGTTTTGCCGGAAAAAATGTATGAACTCTTAGAGTCTTATCTTGACAACAGACTATTTCGAGTGAGATACGGGAGCGAATACTCAGAATTCAAAGAAATACAAGCCGGCGTTCCACAAGGTAGCGTCCTCGGTCCAACACTGTCTTTACTTTTTACAAGAGATGTACCTCAAGTAGAGACAACGACTATAGCCACGTTCGCTGACGACACGGCTATCCTCGCTACGGATAAGACAGTCGAACAATCAACGGGAAAACTCCAACGCGCTTTGAATAAAATATGCGAATGGACAAAGGCCTGGCGAATTCTCCTAAATGAGACAAAATCAACGCATGTAAATTTTACTTACAAGAGGGTAATCAACTTACCTCTATTTATAAACTCGGTACAAATTCCGTACGCAAACGAGGCGAAATATTTAGGCATGACCCTAGACGCAAAACTTAAGTGGAAGCCACACGTTAAAAAGAAACGCGATGAACTTGAAATCAAGCTACGAGAACTGAATTGGCTTATCGGACGTTATTCGAAACTAAGCGTATATAACAAACTGCTATTGTATAAGCAAGTGCTAAAACCATCTTGGACGTACGGTATACAACTTTGGGGTTGTACCAAACCAAGCAACATATCTATTTTAGAAACTTTTCAGAATAAGACACTAAGAGCAATCGTAAATGCTCCATGGTATATAAGAAATAGCGATTTACATCGAGATCTAGGCATCGCAACAGTGACCGACGAAGTAAGAAACTTTGCTCGCAAACTTCACACTCGCCTTCACGGCCATTGCAACCACGAAATAATCCGAACTCTGGATCAGACAAATCTTGCACGCCGACTACAACGAACAAGACCGTTGGATCTAGCGTCGTAAGAGGAAACCGCACATAATGACGGTATTGCAGGTGCTTTCGTTGGAAGGTAGCCTGCCAAACGCGATTACTATACAGAAGCATGAACTACTTGTTAAGGAAACTTAGTCGTAGTCTTACAAAGATTGGGAGGTTTTTTAGTGAGTAAGAATCTCACACTACTATGAGCACGCGCGTTCGATTCTCATAGTGCCTATGAAGGTTTTTACCTACCCACGAAAAAAAAAAAAAAAAAAAAAAAAAAAAATTTTCAAAGAGTGTATTCTTGGTGAATTCTTTCCAATCCCGAAAACCGAGTCGGTGTTACACCAAAGTTTAAGATAAAGTTCAGTGTATCGTGACTTTTATGATGAATTCACTTCAACGCTGAAAACCAAGTAGCTGGTAAAACACCAAGCTTTTAAAAAACACATTGTAACGAAGCTCTCAGTCTGATACCAAGTCGGTTCGGTGTGGCACCGAGTTTTGAAATAATCATCGGCGTACCGGCGTTCACAAAATAATGTTTAAATCAAAAAGATCAAAATTGGTCTTTACCCTAGTTTGGTAACCACGTCTGTTTCGATCGACAATCTTGGCTAATCCTTATCAGCATTAGATTAAGAAATCAAAATTTTTTTTAAGCCACGCCCACAAAAGTGGGCGGAGACATATATTATATATTCAAAAAAATGAAAATGCTAATATCTACGACTTTTGTCATATGATTTTTTATCAAATTTCATATAAATTTATTGAAAGAGTCATTTTAAGTTAAAATTTGGGCGTGGTCAACTTAAACGCCAAACTTTTTCTGCTGCCTCAAAGACAATTACAAAGCAGTGTCACATTCTAAAAATCAGTGTGCTAGCACCATTTTAACATAGCTAAAGTGTGAAAAAAGATTGTCGCGGATACAGGTCTGTAGTGGGCGGCTTCAACTAATTTTCAAACTGGTCCAATGTGATCTGATCCAATAGACTTCCAGTCCACTTACCAATTTTCAGCTCTCTAGCTTAAATTTTAGGCTTAAAAATTGTTTACATACGTATGGACGGACATGGCTTAATCGATTCTCCTGTCGGTCTCATTCATATTTCTAAAAGGTCTTAGGGGTCTACGGTGATTATTTCACGGCGTTACAAACTATAAGGCAAACTAAATATAGCCTGGGTCGGGTATCATCTCTTCTTCTTTTTCATTTAAGTGATGGATTATAACCCTCCCACTCTACTGCATTCCTAATGTTCCGCTTGTGGGGTACGCCGATTCATACCCTGGGTCGGGTATTATAAACAGTTTTATTTCAAGATTTAAGCTAAGAGCTCTCAATAAAAGTCGGAGTAGTCACACGAATGATCCGTTCAAGGCTATAGTTGTTTTTTATCGTAATATTTTTAAGGCTTTTGCAACGATCACTATGATGCTTATTAGACTGAATGCCCTTTAGCTCGAAGGTGACATTTTAGACATAGAATCGAAGAGAACTCTGCCTCCTTACTTACTTACTTATTTACTTTAGGTGGCACTACAGACCAGCTCCGTTCCTGCAAGGTCATCATCATCATCATCATTTATTTTCGATGACCGCTGATCCTTATACGGATCGCGGAACAAGGGCGTCCAAATGGTCCTTCCATCGTTCCCGATCCTCCACCACCAACTCAAGAGACACAGGCGCGATCCCCAGACCGGTCTCGGACATGTTCTTTACCTGATCCCACCACCTGTTTCCTGGCCTACCAGGCGGGCGACGCGCTCGCATCTCGGCTAACATAACCTGTCTAGAAAGTCTGTCGGTCCTGCGAGGTGGATTAGAAAATTGCCCGTGCAGTTCGATTTTCTGCCTCATCCTCCGTGGACGGGACTAAAAATCAACCTTCGATTTTTCGAAGCAGCCTAAACCGATTTTATTCGTCTTTGACACGGTCCATGCTTCAGTAACGTAAAGCAGGACTTTGATGATAAGGGTCTTATACATGGGCACTTTAGTTGCCCAAAAGACGGCTTTTTCATTGCAGTTGCTTGCAGCTTTTTATTGATGTAATGTCAGCGCTCCCGGATTGTTAGGTCTTAAATGAAGACCGTGGAACAGTTCATATTATGGTAAAAATTCTTTTTCGTATTCGTGCGGTAAGCCGCAGAAGGCATTTTAAAGGTTTACAATCACAAATAGTTGTGCTGCTCCAAATGCCTGGTCAAGGGAGGATCCCTTAGAGGTTCAAGAGCTCTTCTTCTGGCAAAACCGCGGCGTGGATACCGTATGCCTTTTTTTCTGCAATATTTCTGACTAGATGGAAAAGAGCATTCGGTTAGCGCGTCCCTGAAAAAGGCGATTCGACTTCTGCAACCGACCAATCGCACTAACAAGCATTCTCTCCGAGGTAATGAATTCTTAGTCAAGAAATATCTAGAATTGCGGAAGCTTCATGAAGGGAAATACGGCTTCCGCAGCAACAACAGGTTCACTAATCTCGGGGAACTTGTTCAGTGTTAAAAGTTCGCCTATCATGAGAGTAATATTAAAAAATATCGATTGCTTATATCACGAGAAAAAATAAGGATTTCACATACTTTCTTAAAGCGAGGTTATTGCGCTTAACATTTTTAAAGCATTTGGCTTTGGTATGGTCTGGCATCAGGCTCTCCTGCTAAGAAAAAGTACAGTTGGATCCGATTAGTCTCATAGGCATAGGTACAATTGATTGGATATTTTTTCGACCGAATCGTTTGTGGCTTTTGCCGGCTTTTAGTCTGATGTGCCACAGACCTCAGTCTATCTCTCCTACACTTTTTTTAAACTTTCTTGTTTCCCACATTTAATTCAATTGCAAATTGGTACAATTCAAAACGCACTAGTCCGCCACGCACTTTCAAATTACGATCAAATTAAAATCACGTAATATTAAACTCACTTGATTCCGACCTTAACATAATATCGTCCAATGATGTCTTCGAATCAGAGTGGAACTCATTCCTAAACTTCATGCTGTTTATTGTCTTACAAGTTATTTCACAGCCGGTTTCCATGAACGGTACTTCCATATCTGAAACTGGAAAGCTTTCCATCCTCGTTAACTAACTAGGTGTGTAAATAACAACCTACGTTGGAATGACTACCAATTCGACGTTTACAGAGAACGCAGCAAAATGCTTACGACTCCTTGAATTATGCAAGAAATACTTAGCACCAGCTGGTTTGACTAAAATCTCTAAAGCTTACGTACGACAACTGAAGTACATATATAATTCTACTGTCAAGGAGCTCTTAAACATAAGTGTCTTAAACGATGTAAAGTTACTTGGTTCCTAACATCATCGTTCTGTGGCTCATGTCTTTTATTGTTTAATCGTTCTTAGCAAGCAAAAGCTCCAGTAATTATAAAAGCTATCTGCATTTGAACCCTTAAAAAAATTGCACAGCAATTGAGCCAATTTCGGTCGAACCGCGAACCGTTTTGAAGCTGTTTTTAAGCCTCCTCAATAATCCGAAACAGAATGGCATATGACAATACTGCCGTTATCAAGGGTTGCCGTGTATAGGAGCTCCAAACATGCTGGCATTTAGTTCGGAAATTTACATCTCTGCCTTATGACACTTTTTTAATAGTTTTCAATGTTGAACTAACTATTTGTTCTGATTGATTCTTTTGAGTTAAAATCTTAACGATGGGTTTTGGGATAGGCTTTCGACAGAAAATGGCTTTTTCGTCTTTTTTTATATTTCTGGCTTGTAACAACAAACCTTTTACGGAGTCTCTTTGTATGGGTAAACAGAGGGACATCAGTGGAAAAAAAACAAGGGGACACGTTTGTCTTAATTATGGATTGTTTTCTTGGTCCATGAAAATTTTTTATTTGATTTGACTTTAAATTTCTACCACAACAAGGCATGCATAGCAAGCATATTGACTTCGTGTTCAATACCTAAAACTAATTTAATTTTTCAAATTGTTTAAGGCTAACAACAAATAATTAATGAAGTTCGTTGTGAAATATTTGCGTGCTGTTGCAATCATGCAAATGCAACACATGATGTGAACACGCAGTTTGCAATGCCAACAAATTGCTCCTTTTTAAATGACTGTGACGAAGATAAATGTCACCGTATTCGAGTTGAGACCAAGACTTTCAGCGTCTATAATATTCCAGCATTCCTTAAAATCATTAAAATAAATAATAAATAAATAGAGTGGCGCCACAGCTCGAGGTGAACCAGGGCCAACTTCTCAACAATGTATGCTGTGTGCGTTGATTTCTTCACAAGGGGACCTACAGTTTTTTGTCGAATCCGAACGGTACTTTCAGAAGTTTTTCAAGACAAATGATACTCTCGGAGGGCTTGTCAGACCCTCGCGGAGGTGGGGACCGTGATAAAGAACGAGTCTTTTTTTTTCAGGTGACGATGGTAGGATCTTAAAATCATCGCCTTCATATAAATATCACAACCTCTTAATATGAAAAATAACGTCACTTCTACTCAAACTTCTTAAAGTGGGAACACAGGTCCCAATATCTAATCGCTATGCCAGCAGTATTTACCTTCCGATAGTGTTATGTCGGCCTAGAAAGATGATTCATCCCTCAGCTGCGTTATACGACTTTTGCAGAGTGTCACAACAACATTTTGTGTAATCACCCAGCCCTGCCATGGCGAGAATGTGCTGTGGGAGTCTTCGCTAATTATTAACTTGATTTTTTTGTTTCTTATTCCAGGAACAGATTTTCCATCAACACTGGCAGGCGGAGAGTTGAAGAATTGAACTACTAGAACCGTCTGATATTATTTCTCTTTGGCGAGACACCAGTTACCTACAGACCCAATAAAAACAACATATTAACCAGAAATCGTCAGTATGGCAGCAACACCCCGTGGCGGTGGTACAGCCCAAAGGCCAAATGGAACGTCTCAAAACAAAACATGCCAATTTAAATTGGTCCTATTAGGCGAGTCGGCTGTTGGTAAATCCTCGCTGGTGTTGCGTTTTGTCAAAGGCCAATTCCATGAGTACCAGGAGAGCACGATAGGTGCAGCATTCTTAACACAAACTATCTGTATAGAAGATACAATTGTTAAATTCGAAATATGGGACACAGCCGGGCAAGAGAGGTTAGTTCGAATATCTAATGTTTTGACTAAGAATTTGCTTAAAGATGCTTCATGTTTCGTTTTTTTATTTCAGATATCACAGCTTAGCTCCAATGTATTATAGAGGTGCGCAGGCCGCAATTGTTGTGTACGACATAAACAACCAAGATAGTTTTCAACGTGCAAAAACTTGGGTTAAAGAACTGCATAAACAAGTAAGTGTTTAGAGTAACCAAAGGTTGACGAATGCCTTTCGGAGCTCAGAGTCCTCCAAAGCAATTGTAAAAGTAAGAAAATTTAGGAGGATGATTTTTGTGTTCATATCTGGAGTTAGGGCATTCCAAAGAAAACCTTTGCCAATTGCAGGTTAAGTGCACAAGTATTCATTTTCGGAATTGCGGGTCAGATATCGAGTCCCCTTATTAACTTCGCGCATGCACTTGATTTGGCTTTTCAAGTCAACACGATGTTTTTGTCTGTATAAAAGGCGGAGAAGACTACAAGCAGTTGCTGTTGCCCTTTATTTTGTTTGTAGTCCTCCTTCGCAAATAATAAATATAGCGAAAGACGTTTAGTTAAAAACAATTCCAAAAATATTCTTAGAATTATTCTAAAAATATTCTTGGCCCTCAAATAAATGAAAGAGTGTCATTTACAGACATATACTCTCTACCTATTCCAACCAAAGGAACCAGCAACAGCACACAGAAACTAAATTGAAACACACAAGTATTTTTTTTTTGTATTTTTTGGTACGATTAAAAATAAAAAAAATAAATAGAATGGCGCAACAGCTCGAGGTGAACCAGGGCAAACTTCTCAACAATGTAAGTTGTGTGTGTTAATTTCCTTACATACAAGGGGACCTACAATTTTTTACCAAATCCGAACGGCACTTTGAGAAATTTTTCAAGACAAATGATACTCTCAGAGGGCTTGTCAGACCCTCGCGGAGGTGGGGGCCGTAAAAAAGAACAAGCCTTTTTTTTAGGTGAGGATGGCAGGATTCGAACCCAGACCCCCGGCGTAGTAAGCACACACACTAACCACTACGCCACGGCACCCCACACGATTTTTGGTACGATTACCAATTCTTATTTCTAACTTCCACAAATTTTTTTGCGGGCTTGAATTTTGCCATCGCGAACAATTGCTGAAACTTAGTGATTGGAACTTCTTGGAATTTTCCCTGCCACAACGACCACTGGGCTTTGCACGTTCACGACGACCAAGAGAACCAAATGACCAAATCGACCAAGTTTGATCCAATCCCTATCATGTATTAAAATAAAATATACCTACTAGTTTAGCAAGTAAACATCACTGCTTGCAAACAAATTTGAATGTCAAAAGGAAAGCAGCTGACATTTGTATTGATAATTTTAGCCAAAATTATATCGGTTATATGAAATGTAACCACAATTTAAATTTCAAAGAGTACCCAACTGACCCAAAATTCAACCAAGAAATTTTATTTTGCAGTTTTTAGACTGCCAATTTCAATTTATTTTTTTCTAAATTGTGCATATTCCGCAAATTTTTCGAGGCTGTGATTTAGCCATTGCGGAAAACGAAAAGGCGTCCCAACTTGGTGACTGAAATCCACTCTTTAAAGTCTTTCTTGCGACCAGGATCACAGCCTCTTTCACGACCAAGTCCTCGTTTATGGCCACCACCGCCGCCACGAACACCAAATAACCTTCACCGAATCCACCACGGGCTGGATCTGCAACCGAAATTTTGTAGTCTACGGAGTTTCATCGGCAAAATGAAAATTGTTTTGAAAGCTAAAATGTAATAGATCTCTTAAATGCTCTGCATTAGCTACACAAAGTATTAAATCGGTTAGTGGCATGATTTGGGCTAAGCTCCTCATTAAATTTTATGCTGTCTATTTAGAAATAGATAGCTTAATACTATGATTATAAGTAAGGCTAGTATACCCTTATGTGATTGCTGGCCCCTAATTGGGCGCCTCCTTAGGTGGCGGATAGGTGGAATGCTCACGAGTTATGGTGAGTACCGGTTTGAAAATTATCCGGGGCGGACCAAAATCAGCAACAAACGAAAAATCCAGAAGCGTCTGTCTCAAAATGAGCGTCTTCCGGCTTAAGGGTCGGCCGAACACAAAACACCTTTTTCTATTCCAATGTGCAAATGGAATGGACAACAATAAGATGCTTGCCAGATGTTTTTATGAAATATTCTGCTGGTTATACTATTATTTTCTACGCAAAAGCATAGGTTTCATAGGTTTCACAGCTTTGAATGTACCACTTAACACGCCGAGTGCGAGGAGCGCTAGAGAGCTAGAGGGGGCAACGTTCGAGTACACCCCCGGATAAGACTATCTTGAACCACCTGTCTTACAAAATTAAAGCACGTATATCAAGACTTTAAAAGTCGCGAGACCTTATCTTACCTCCCTCGAAAGTTTGACAGAATACTTAGAAGAGACATTCAAACCATTTGACGGGGACCGTTGGTCAAGGAGCTCAATCCCAATCTGCGGTATCAGATAATTATAGAATGAAAACCGTATCATTGGCTGAACTTTGTCGAAAAACAAAGCCCGCTGAAACGACCTAATTACTAGCGAAATTCTATAGGAGCTACAGTAAAAAACGCTGGTCAAGCTTCTCTACGCCTCATTAGAGAATTTATTAACGCTTCCAAGAGAATTTTATACGTTCCAAGGCAATGGAATGTGGCCGAGGTCATAAGGACAAAAATCACACAGGCCCATTTTGCCTTTTCGACCAAATCTCATCAGCAAAAGTTCTTTTTATAAGATCATTAAGGTCTTAAGCCCTAGCTTTTTGACCAGTTTGTTTTTCAAAATAATATTGGCGTCTGGTTCTATAATTCGCCTTACATTTTTACAGCAAAGCTTATAAGTTAATCGTCGATCAGCAAATCAGAAGCCAATATTATTTTGCAAAACACACTGGTCAAAAAACTGGGGCTAAAGAGAGTTAATGATCTTATGATTAACTATCATTATACCCCATGACCACGCATGCGCAAAAGCTAGTAATAGCTGCTGCGTAAGCATTTTTCAAACAATGTTTTTTTATCAATTTTAAAATCTAAGCGTTTGACCGTTCAATCTTTTTTTGTGTTTCTTCTTTTTTTGTTGTGTCTCTCTTTTTTTTGTCTCTCTTTTTTTTCTTATGGCCAAATTAACGACTTTTGGTCATCACAAACTGCAACCCCCACTCCAAACCGCTTCACTCTACAAACGTCTTTTACAACCTTTTCTAAGTAAAAACCTTTCTAAAAAAAGTTACAATTCTAGGACTTAAAAGTAAAATAAATGGCAGGCACTAAATTAATTATATAATCAAAATCATTTCAAATCGTTTAAAAGCCTGAAAACACAATTTGTGTCCTTATTTTCTCCCCTTGTATGGCGAGTTTCACTTTCGCATCTTGATGAATACAATTTTTCTTAGAAATAACCTTCGATTTCTTGGTGACACAATGTACAGTCATTCGACTGCAAAGTCGGGGAAAGACAGGGAACCAAAATTTAGCCGGGGATTATAAGTTGTCCAAGCTAAATATCCTTTGCGCCAATTGTTATACTTAAAGGTGTCGCTTCCATTACACGCGCTTTAACTTATTTGCAGGTAGATAAAAATTTATTCTTTGATCAAGTCGACCATTTGAATTTAAATGATCGAATACTAAAATAAAAGCTTCCTAACTTCTATAAATATTTAATGCTTTTTTTTTTCATTTTAGGCCTCACCGAACATTGTCATAGCCCTAGCAGGAAACAAAGCTGATCTATCAATAAGTCGAATTGTGGAATTCGAGGAAGCTAGGCAATATGCTGAGGAGAATGGTCTATTATTCATGGAGACATCAGCCAAAACAGGAATGAATGTCAACGATATCTTTTTAGCTATCGGTTCGAACACATAAAATAAGCCGTAAATTCATTATTAATTTCATTTTTTTTTAACAGCTAAAAAACTACCTAAAAACGATGGAGCTAACAATCAAGGTAGCGGTTCCGGACGAAGGCTTGCGGACAATGAACAAAGTAGACAGACGAATAACTGCTGCAAGTGATGTCCTTTTGTAGGTAAGAGTGTAGAGAGATTGCAAGCAAATATTATTGCTAAAATACGTACCATGTAAAATAAAAAAACAAAAAAAAAAAACTACAAACAACACACTTCAAAAAAATTTCCATTTTTCTTATTCTATTTTTGTTAAATAAATTCCTTCACTCCCCTTCTATCGCCTTGCGCTAATTAAAAAAAAAACACAACAACTTTTATCTGTTTATCTCAACTTTTGTGTGGACAAAAAAAAAACGTATATAAACAAAACAAAAATGCAATAACGAAACAAACAAAAGAACTCACTCAACTAAAGAAAACAAGAGAGTGGTGGTCTCACGCGAGCATCAGCATTTTGATGAAACAAGAAAATAGTATCAAATTAAAAATAAATAAATAAAATAAACAACAATGAAAACAGAGCGATCTATTGAAAGTAAACAACAACACTGAGCATGAAATTATTTAAAATACATTATTGAGAGCGAGTTAATGTAGCAAATGTAAGATTTTCAAGAGGTTAAACATTTAAGAACGAAAAAATTTATATATTAAAGATTTACACTTATTTTTTGTTCCATTTTCTTTTGTTTTTCTTTTTTGCTCTATTTTTTTTTTTAATTTTATTATTCAACCTATGTATAAAATTAATTGATTAAATATATGCAATTATATTAAATATGATATAAATAAATTACTATAAATATTATGGATGATACAACAATTTGATTTATTAATAAAAAAAATACAAAATCAAATAAATGCTGCATTTATAGATGAAAAAAGAAAAACGCATTCACGTCAAATTTTTTACTTATTCGAGGGGGAAAATCAAAATTAGGACCTGGTAAACAATATTTGCTCCTCAGAAAAAGAGTGCTAACGCCAATTGGAACAGCAGTTTGTCTAAGACAAACTTAAATCTAATTCAAAGGTCGTAGGCAACTGCGGTGCGTCACCACCTACAACTTTTCATTTTGTTTCCTAAACAGGGGTTTCTCTCGGTCTTAGCTATGTTGGTTATTTAACGTGTTGATTTTAAATAAATTTTTACTTTTTGGGCTTTGTGGTATCATTGAAACGTAAATTAAAACACCAATTCTTATTTTCACCGACGTTTCGTGAGGGGTTGTTTCGTTAGGGGATGTTGTTGAGAATCGCTGCATTCAATGTGGTCGAATCCTTTTAACAAATTGAAAGTATTATCTTTGAAAATTTTATAATGCGCCCAGAAGAACTTCGAACGCTTCAAAAATTGTTTTTTCACTCCATTAACAGATCCTCCTTATCTAAACTGAATAGAGAAGCTTGTTTCTGGCCATGAATCCAGGCTAAAAGCCAGAGAGATGAGCGCTATTACATTACAAGCTCAAATTAATTAAAAAATAATTTTTGCTTTGTAGAGCTGTTCCGTAAATAACAGCTTAAAAGTCGAGCGAATGTGTTTGGCTATTCGCTTGACGTCCAGATTCAGAACATGCTTTGGGCAAAGAGAAAACTTTTGGGCGATAAGAAAATCGAATTTATGAATTTTTCGCTGTTTTATCGGTCCGTCCAAAAATGGAAAAAGGACCTCTTATGGTATTAAAACGCTGTCCGTCCGTTCAATTGCGTTGTAACTTCTGAAAGGTAAATCGTAAAACGACATTTAATGTGCTTTTACACTGCGGAAATAGTCACGGTTGCAGGACAGTTCGATATTTCTTTGGAAAATAGATTAAATGTTGTCCAGTACTAAGTTTGAAAAGTTTTGTAGCCGAGACCTAGAAAAACGAAGCTTAGGTCTAGAAAATACTCATTTTTTTTAGAAAAGCTCTTGAAAAATGAAGGGCTGCAAATGGATGCCGTTTTTCACATTGTTTGAGCCATATCTTTTGAAGGCGATATTGAACACAGCACAAAGGCGATATTGAACACCCGTATAAAGCAAGTCAAAGTAAACCGCTCAGTGCTATTTTTCTAAAACAGTTTTGACGCATTTTAAAAACCACGCATGAAAAAACGTGGGGACCCATTATCTTTGCTGGTATTAGGAGAAATCATAAGAAATTTTGCAGTATCTTAACTGTAAAAGTGTTCTTGTTCAGATTTGGTTAAAGTACAAAACGCACAGAAAGAAAGCTAGTTGCTTAGGTTGAAATTGTCATTTCCAACCTAAGTCTTAGGTTAGTCTAGGTAAGGTAGGGTTGATGGCAGCAAAAGCCATCAGCTCGCGTGCTAAGTTTCAGGTTAGGTTAGGTAAGATAGGGTTAATCGCAGCAAAAGCCACCAGCTCGCATAGGCCTATAGGAATATCGTTGATTTCACAAGTGGATGATTTGCCGTAAATTATCCGTAAAAATTTCCGCGACATTTTTTTGAAAAATATCCACAGTGCCAAAGTCATATCTCGTGAACCCAAGCCCGTTTGCCCTGAAATAACCATAGACGACATTTAAAAAAAAAGTCCACATAACTGCTAAATAGCCCCCTGTGATAGTTCCAATACTCTGGCCTTTTCGCCAGCTATAGGTATTGCTAAATTTTTGGCATGGAAGATACTGCACGAGTTTAGCAGTCTTGTGCTTGTTATGATATCGAGTTTGTCAGAGCATTCACCTGCTCCAGTAGCCTGACTTGGTTTGAACCATTTGTATGGATCGCTACCTCGAAGTTGGAAGATTATTAAGGCTGGATGTGAATGGAGTAGTCTTGATTGATGTCAAGATAAGGTGTTATATGGTCTGCTATTCCTATGCACCATCATAGTGTGTGTAGTATTGAGCTATGCCCTGTGGATCGCAAAATCTAACTGCCTGTAGCTTGAAGTCTTGGAACAAGTTTACCGTAGTTAGAGTTTCTTTGTTATTTCTCTGCTCATATATGTTTCTGAGTGTCCTGATTACGAATATGTTAATAGAAATTGCAGGTCTCATATAGTTTAAATTTTTTTTTTTAAAGTTTAATTATTTTTTTTTATATTTTTTTGGAACAATTTTTAAAATTTGTAGGTCCAAGTGGAATTCAGTTGTTATTTTTATGCTTACATATATATTTCAGTGTCTTGATTACGAATATGTGATTAAAAATTTTCGGTCTCATTTAGTTTAAAAGTTATAGCTATTCAACGTTTCAATTTTTTCATACAAAATACCTCATCTTAGCCTTTTAATTTCTGCCTAAGAGTATGCTATAGAAATCTGACAAGATTGGCTGTAAAATAAATTTGCTTTTGGAGACAACAGTGTTTGGGTGGCTCGCTTCGCGGGTTTTAAGGATTTCAACTCTCTTTTTCGCAGGGTTTAGCCGCTCACGCGACTTCGTTGCTGCGCTAAGGGTGGTTGCCAGTTGTCTGGCAGGCGCCTGAGCTATTTACGGGTATGTTAAAGTTGCAATCTTTTGAACCTTTTTTGTCTACAACTTCTTAACTAATCGAGAACGTCAATTTTGAAAAGCATATTCGGAAACTGGACACAGAAATCCATATATTAGGATAAAATCTATAAAATCCAACAAATTTTGCCCTACGGTAAACTAATGCCGAAGTCTTATAGCGCTTCTGGCGGTGCTTTCTTTTATGAAGAGATCTACAGGGGTAATAGACCGGCAAGAATTTGCCACTCACTATGAGCACAAGGTCGTCGGCATAAGCGATGGGTTTTACCGACGAGTTGCTGAGCTTTATTAAATACTTTTTTTTCATTACTAGAAGCCATGAGAGGTGATAGCATTCCATCTTGCGGGGCTCCTCTGGTGGAAAACATTCTTTTTATGCAGTCACCTAGTATAGATGTTTTATTCGGCGCTTTATCATCGCGACCACTGATCAGACTATATAGAGATAGCCAACTCGGCGCAAAAATTCTCTTTTTGCCTAACCTTGCTTTACCTAACTCACTATTAAACATTCAGCTGACGGGTGTTTCACATAGACAGACATAGACTACGTTCCGTTTCGTTCCGTGTGCGTGTTTGAGGGCAGGGCTGGCTATCTTGGCAATTAAAAAAATTATTATTATTGTTATTGTTTTACGGATTTGAATCCTAAAAAAGGTGAAAAGAACGTATGGCCCTCTCTATCTCCCAAACGAAATAAATAACGGCCATAGCCCATGTTCTGAAATTTAATAGAAAGCTTTAGCAAATTTTGAATATTTAAAAACTTCGAGCATTTGACTTAAAAACATAAACGATTTTTTAAGTCTCCATTATCTTAATGGTTAGTATGAAACGGTTATAAGGCAAGCAAACTGCGTTAAAGTATTTCAAAATAGTCGTTTAAAACCTTAATTTTTTAAATTTATTAATACAAATAGAATAAAAAATTAGCATCTTTAACCGTTTTCTTAGAAATATAATGTCCACAATTTAAGAAAAGTACCGAGTCCTAGCACCTGTTATTGTAGTATTAAAAAAGGTTTAACGGTAAATTGAAAAAGAAATCGAAATGGCTGTTTTATGGATTTAAAATTAAAAAAAGCGAAATAATAAACGGCGAAATAAAATCCAAGGAAAACGTATATCCTTTCCTCTAACTCCGAAACGAAATGGTAATAGGTAAAAACTTTAAATAAATAAAGAGCATAACCCATTTTATAATATTTAAGGAAAAGCTACAGGGAGCATGAAATAGTAAATGTTTCCGGAGATATACTTGAAAATACTTTAGTTTTCTAACTTAAATAATACTGCTAGCATATATATCGTAACTTCTACATTTTTTCGAAATCATTTCACTCCACTTCAATTTCTTTAGCGTCTTGTTTTAGATAAGAACTAAGTAGGTATCAAAGTTTTACCCTTCCTCATCTTCTCAAACTTTCCCATAGGCTCGTTTATTTTATTTTTCGGACAGGTGGTGTTTGGTGCAAACCTAGTGGCTTAAACTTTCAGGAATGCGGACAAATTATGCTCCTCTAAATCTATACAAAAAATTATTGATCCACACGAAAAAAGAAAAATTTCAAAATTTTGGAGAAGAAAGGAAGAATATAAAGCAAATCGCTTTCGATAGAACTGTTGCTTAATTCCTTTCCTAAACCTAGATTTCTGGCACTTACAGGGTGAGTAATAAAAATCATCTCTAAAAAATCTTACCCTCTAAATAAAAAGGTTAGGTTAGGTTAAACAGGGGTGTGGTAAAAAAGGCCAAACAGACACTTGGTACAAAAATGGGCCCCTTCGCAATCCCTGAGGAACCAGTTGAACTTAACATTCAAAAAGCAAAACAACTTAAAAATTCTCCCTGGTGAAACAGTAAATTTCAGACCTTTGAAGTTTGTGCCGTCTACTTCTGCTAAACTTTCGAAGAAATATTCCCCGAAAAAAAGTAAAAAGGGGAATTTAAAGGTTTGTCCTCACACGCAAGCGCGTTATTCTGAAGGAATGACTGCTAGAAGCAGACTTAGATATATTAGGAGCGGTCAAAAGCGAAAAATCAACATCATCATTTTTGAATGCCGCTTATCCTTTAAAAGGGTCGGGAAGCAAGGGTGGCTAAATGGTATTTCCACCGTTCTCGATCCTTTTGCGTGGGTCAAAACAGAAGTGAAACGAAAATGCTCCATACAGCACTGGCAGGAAAATTATGAATTAAGTATAAAAAAAATTGTGAGAACGCCCAACAGTGCGTATATCTTCAGTCCGCCTGCGACGCATTGGATGAAACCCTCACTAGCAGGAAAAAAAAAAACAGCTGCACCTCCAAAACGTCGCCGGAATGAGAAATCCTCTATATGCCGCTCTATTAGGTATAGTTATCTAATGAATGATGATTTAAGTATTTTTTTTTTAAATAAATGTGGTCACTGTACTTCAAGAGGGTATTTTTTCCAATTACATGTATCTGGTACCCGTAGAACACGCCTTGCAGTTTCAGTCCAACTACCATATTTCTCCAATCTGTTAATAATGTGCAGGTAATTGAAATGATTAAAGGTTTTTTTCAATATGAATACAAAGCAACAGAAAATGCTTTTTTCTCACATTTATGTGACCAAGGACAACATAGCGTTTGGGTAGGCAAATCTTGGTAATACCCACTGAAGAGCATCTGCCAAAATTTCTGCAGGGCGAAGCGCTTTTTCACTAATTATTCTTCACAAATAATTATTTTTTGTGCGAAGTTGTGGCCACTCTTCTCATTAAAAATTAAAAAGGTAATTAAAATATTTAATGGTTACATTTGGTTTAGATTTACAATTTGCTGTAAAAATCTTTAGAATCGGATATGTTCATACATAGTTTTCACCACGCGTCGAATACGAATATCGGCTGACCTAAATTTAAATTAATAAAAGGGTGATAAAACTCACTGACGTTAAATTTTTTTCGGAGAAGGGCTAAGTTTAATTGTATTGTTTGGGTTTTATCAGAGAAACATTATTTGAGTTCTCAAACACAAACACACTACATATTCTCATATATTTAAAGTAATGGGAACGTCCATACATAATACTAAGGACACATACAAAGGACACAATACAGTTCTTTTTTATAACTTAAAAAAAAAAAAACAAAAATTATTACAACTTCTTCAAATATTTTTTTCTATCTTTTCAGAATTATCGCAAATACTAAAGTTATTAAAAAAACATAAAATTGGGAAGGAAATAAGTTTTTGGGGATTTTCTATTAAGAAGAACATTTAAAAGTGTTAAAAAAATATTTACATATAATTTGCATAATATTAAAATCCTCTTAACAAATATTTTGTCAAGTTAAATCAAAAATGAATTGGTCAAGTATCTCAACAAACGAACATAGCCCCTAAACTACATAGAAAAGATTTAGTTTCTCAGCCCTCAAAACTGCAATATATAAAAAAGCATAATATATTATGATATCGGATATAAATTCAATACCTATCCTTATATATAAATATTATATATATATATGAACAGAACTTAAATAAAAATGCATTCTTCATGAAACATTACTCTAGGTATTTTAATTTTTATAAATCAATTTTATTTTCGTTAAAAAACAAAACAAAGCAAAATATAATAATAAGTAAGAGAAAAAAAGTGAATATGTAAAAAATCATAAATAGTATACATTAACATTACAAAATTTCAATAACATTAATGTTAGTTTCAGATGAATATAACGCGAATCGTATAATTGGGAATACTTCCTATTCCTTACGATTCATTCTCGTCGATTTCAAAAATGTTCTATTCTTGAGTATGCATTATAAATTTTCTAATTTAAACTGTAAATGCAAAAATTATCTTTTTGAATTAAAAATTGGACAAAAATAGATTTGTACTGAGCAATTTGTTTGGTTTAATTATTTATATAGAAAAAATCATTCCTAACTAAAACCTATTTGGAGTTTATGTTTTTTTATTTTATTTTTTTTTTAATTCTTGTTGACAGATTACCAATTCCTAACAAAATGTTTTCCAGTTTTAGTTCTTGCAACGTTTAAGCTTCTGTTATTAATAAAAAAAAGAAACATAATAATATTCCTTCAGTCACCCCAGAAACGCATGGTGATTTTAAGTTTTTAATCTAAAAAACTGTTATATACCTTGAAATGTAATGTGCGTATGCCTAATTTATATTCGTACATTTTGATGTATTATACTGGCATTACTAAATTGTTATTATTATTTTGTACGTTAATTTTCATTTATTTAAGTAGGTATGCATGTATTCAGAAGCGGCACCTAATTGTTTTATCTACGATCTAAATATATACATACATACAAATTTAATATAAAACTTAAAAAGGTACTAATTTTGAATTGAACGCGGTAGAAAGATGAACAAAAAACAACAACTTTGTAAAATTCTGAATGAAATAAAGTTCGTATTTAAAAATAAAAATAAATTCTTCTTCATTATTTTTAAAACTATTAATAAATTGATAAATAAGACGCCCGTTGCATGGAATTATAGGACAGATGCTGCGTCTATTAACAATATTTCTATCAATTACAAAAGCGGAGTTTTTTCTTTGCTTCAATAAAAAAGGAGAGGAATTATTTTAGACAATGTCTTGGCGTACGATATATTTGCAAATAAGTTGTAAGTTCGTAAATTAAAATTCAGAACGAGATCTTACAATCACGTGACTGTGACGAAATCGTTAGGACTCTACGCCTAGTCTTCATAAGGTCACGTCTTCTAGTCTTTTTCAGGGTCTGATGATAAGGTCTTATGAGTAGAGAGATTTTACACCTGGGAAACTATAAACGAGCTATCAACCCACCCTTGTAGCCCTGGATTTAAGGCCCCGGTGAGAAGCCGCTAAATTTGAACTAGACTCGTCTTAATTTTCTTATTGTTGGTTTTGGTCCATACCGAGTGCCTACTCTCTGTCCCTATCTACGTTTCCCTATCCAACACTTGGGGACGCGTCCCATTGCGGAATACTGAAGGCGAAGCTATTTCTATTGACTCTATTGACTTTCTATTGAAGAAATAGTTCCCCACAAGGAAGCTGCAACGCTTTCTGCAGAAGCAGCTGCAGTAATGGAGAGGGGGACAAAATAATGGTTTATCTTTTATGTAACTGTCGAAGATATATATATATATTTCGAAGATATAAGGTCTTAACGATCTAGCCGGACTCGACTTAAGGAAGATGAGAAGTTTTTTTCGGGTTGAATTACGTTACGTTTTTGTTGGAGGTTGCTACTATAAACCTCCCAGCCCCAAGGATCCGCCACCTGATGCGAGCAAAGGCAGGACAACTACAGAGAAAGTGTTCCGCTGTATCGTCGTCCTCTCCACAGGCAAGACAGGTGGTGATTTCGCTTAAGCCTAACATTCAAGTGTCTAGCAAAAGCTTGGTGGCCGGTAAGGACGCCTACAAGAAGTCTGCAATCGATTCTCCTAAGAGGTAGAAGAAAAGACGCTGACCCCTCGCAGATGTCCGGGCGTAGTCGTTTAGTCCGTCTGCACCCATCGCAGTCACGCCAACGAGCCCTGTGCTCACGAGAAACCCAAGTATCAATGGCAGACGTGACAACAGATACAGGCAGGCCTAAAGCAGGTTCGGGTCCTGAGAAAACCTCTTCTGAGCCGAGTCTGGCAAGCTCATCAGAGATCTCATTTCCCTGGATACCAATGTGACCTGGAACCCAAACAAGATTCACTGCATTTAGCCTTCCGACTAAGTTCAGTGAATTCTTGAGTTCGAGCACTATCTTGGACGAGGTAAGAGGGTTGAGCAACGCATTTACAGCGGCTTGGCTGTCACTGCAAACGCATATGCTTCTTGCCCTCCACCTGTTAGTCACAATATAGCGCATAGCCATTAGGATAGCGAAAATCTCCGCTTGGAAGACAGACGCATATTTACCTACGGGGTAGTGGAGTCTAATGTTCTCGCTTTCCACAAAGACTCCAGCACCAGACCCCTGTCCGGTTTTGGAGCCATCCGTGAAAATACGATGGCATTCTTTCCCTGGCTCAGAGTCGGGTTAAATTGGTTACATGTCTAAATGGCGAACCACGCACTCCCTTCCTTATTGCACATGTAGAGCACCTACAACAACCCGCAAAATCTTTCATCACCTACCCCCTCCTACTTCGTAGGTTTTCCTTATAGGACTCGTCTGGTACGTACTCAGACCGGATACGGTCGCTCCCACCTCTCCTTGGTCGCACTTAGTATGGGTTAATATCGCATCGGTTATCCTTCGCTTCTCCTTTTCCAGACCCCGAGGCAAATTCTCACCTCTGAGTTGGCTGAGGTACGAGTGTACACCTCAGTGGTCAAAGCATAATTTTGTCGGCGGTAAATCGAGGCAAAGTATTACTGAAGTCTGAATAGGATACAATACGTCAACAAGATAATCTTGACGTGTTACCCCTTTCTTAATTTAATCCCTTTGATACTGATTCCCACCAACCCCAGCGCTCTCATTCTCAAGTCAGACTCTTACATGGGTTCCAGTTGTCAAAATCTAGCACCGCAAACGGTTGCCCTATTCGGGCCCCTCTTTTTAAGAAAGTGCCTTTATGGTCGCCATTACTCTGCTGACCTGAAGAACAGGCTTTCACCGAAAACGGTAAGCTTGCCTTTGCGTCTTGATAAAGAATGCTCTTTACTGACCAGTGTCACAACAATAATGTTGTCCGCTGGGGTTCAAACTGAGAACGTTTGTCCCCACCCTCAATATCCTTTTCAGGAAAGTCTCTAACTTGTCCACCTCCAGAACAGCCAAAGTAAAACGCAAGCCCTTGTTTTGGCCACCACACCACCACATCATTATAGAACTTAATTTTGGGTGCGAAAAGGGTTCTACTTCGAACTCTTATAGAACTTATTTGACTGTCAATACATTTTTAATGGTGTGGTTTTGTTTTTACCAGGGTATACATTCTAGTCTTGGTCTTTGTAAGTGCATACGTTTTTGAAACAAACAACTTCGCTCAGGTTAACTAAGTTATGCTATTATCTTGATCAATTAATGAGTTAAAATAGTGCATTCACTAAGCATAAAACAAGGTGCGCATGTAATTTCTTTGAATGATTTATTAAAATAGGACGAAAAGGAGCTACGCTCTTCGTTAAATATTAAATATAGGTAATATAAAATAAAGAATGCAAGGTCGTATGTAGGGCCCACATAGAACCATTATAACACTCAAGGTGTTCTGCGTTACGTTTTAGAAAGGTTGGGATCTATAAAGGATTATCTAGCTTCATGTAGAACTATTATAAGGTTTTGCGGTTTTCTGTCGAACATAGCGTTAATTTATTTTAATTTATTTAGAATTACCGTCACTCTATTTTTATACTCTACCCAGGATATATTAAGTTATTTGTATAGTTTGTAACGCAGTGAAATAATCACCGTAGACCCCTAAGACCTTTTAGAGATATGAATCGATTGAGCCAGTCCGTCCGTCCATCCGTCCGTATATAAAAAACTTCTAGGTCTTAAATTCTAGGTCTTAAATTAAGCGGAAAGTTGGTGGGTTGGCTGCAAGTCCTTAATATCAAGTTTGAAAATTATCTGAATCCGCCAACAGACACGCCCTCTACAGGCCTGTATGTGAGACCATCTTTAATTTAAAAAAAAAGTTTTTCAAATTTTAGCTATGTTACAATGGTGCTAGCGCACTAATTTTTGGTACGTAACATTGCCTTGTAATTGTCTTTGAAATGGCAAAAAATGTTAGGCCTTTTCATTGACCATGCCCACTTTTTAAGGGATTTTAGCTTAAAATGACTGTTTTTCAATAAATATATATGAATAAAAATTATATGACAAAAGTTATAGAAATTAGCATTTTCTAACTTTTTTGAATGTAAAGTGTTAAAAAAAAGTAATTTTTTGAGTCAAAAACGCGGTTTTTTAGGCAGAAATGTATGCAACTACCTAGTATAAACCATTCAACAGTTATGTTTTTATATCCCGCCCACTTTTTGGAGGCGTGGCAGTTTCCTTTTTTGGTAGGGAAGGGTATGACCCTTGAAGTTTTACATACGCACTGTTGCACTTTTCCACTTGTTTTACATAAAGAGTTTAAAACTCCAAGGACTCCTTTTAAATTTCTGCCACTGACATTTGTGGGAATGTCAGTGAGCAGATAGAATTCTTGAACTGCTGGACCAAGAACGCTCAAACAAAACTTATTTGACGCACAAGATCATTATTTTTTATATCTAAAAGTTTTTTTTCTTGAAAATGTTCCCACATTTCAATTCAGTCAATTACATTATTTTCTACTGTGTGACATCTGGCGACCCCCAAGTTTGCAAAGTGTCAATGTCAAACCTACAGTGTTATCAAATAGGTAATAGAACCTAACTTCTCAGCACCCTTAGCCTTATAACTCCAGTGCTAGGAACGTTTATAGCTCCTCGTTTACGAAACTAATGGCGCTAGCACTTTTAGCTTTATAATTATGGTTATGTAAACGTTCTGTTATGGTTCTGTAAATAAGCTGCGTAACATTGGCACGATAACGAAAACATTAGTGCTACTGAAGAGAATTTTTATTTTCTTATAAGTCCAATATTCAAAAACTAATGCTAATGGTTCCAGAGTGTGCTACTTGGGAGGCTTATTCCGTGACTGGATGCTTCGACCTTTTCGCCCGAATTGAGAAGCCATCATATAGATGATAGATCCACGGACCGGTATAACGGCCCTACCAAAAATCAATGGTATCATAACGGGCCTCCTATAGCTAGTCTAAGTGTGTCTCTGTGAGCGTAGACAGTCACCCAACCTTACCTTATGTTCCCCATAGTCATAAGGAATCAATTACTAAAAGAAGTATAGACCAAGCTTCTATTAACTAGGTCAAAGAGATATTTGAAAGTCGCGCGGATTTCGTAGAACTTCATTCACAGACTGGGCTTGGGGTCAAAATTCTGCCGGGGTGACCATTTTTTTTTTTCAAAACTTTGTAACCTTGACAAAGGACCACAGTGAAATATTCTGGGGGCGCAAAGTTACGGAATTTCGAAAAGCAGAATTTTGACAAAAAGATTTTTGAGCGTGGCAGAATTTTGACCCTAAGCCTTCACCTCTGCTATGACCTTTTAAATCCGCAACATGTCTACGGTTTTACAGTGATTGGAGTTTTTTGGTTAATTTAAGATCGTCGTTAAAACGAATGACCAAAATAATTTCGATATAGAGCTCAAAACATGAGAACAATAGGAATTCCAGTCGTGGTCTGTCCTGAGCTTTGTAAGGTAAGACTAGTACCTGAGGAGGGGAAAAGATCGATGTCATTTATGTCACCTAGAGCCACCAATTTTTCATTTATTTTACTTGGAATTGTCCCTGTTAATTTTTTGGAAAATTCTGGAATACAGGAATGCTAAGAAATGCCAACTTGCGTTCGTTAAAGTGGCTATCGGTAAAGCAGTTCGGTTTTTCGATTGTGTTCAGGTCTAAAGGTCCGAATGCATAGCGTCCTCTTGAAGCAAATCTTTTCTTGAAATTATTCAATTATCAGCTTCTTTTTCTTGTTTTCAGAGTCATTTCTTGCAACATTCCGCATTCCTTCAGATGTTGAAATAGAACTTTATGAAGTGAAATTGAACGCATCCACAAAACCTTTTTTTTGGTTATCAAGAAACTTCGATACGTAATTCAAGAATGACTTCAATCTTAGACTCAAAAATTCAAATTAAAGAACAAAACATTTTGAAATGGACACAAAAAAACACAGGAGGTTCGTTGTTCCTTATCCCTCCAATTTTAAGACAGCTCAAAGACAGACCATTTTGATGCAGCTCAGTTGACTCATGGGTTGAAGCCATAAAAATGTATCATAATGAGCTTACGTTCTGCAACAATGAAGCCATAATATCAACTAAAGTAAGTTTAGTTTAGCTGTACCTATATTTCGGAAAAAAAATTAAGACGACAAAAACGTTTTTTAAAGTAAATTTCTTTTTATTATCTCCTTTAAAATATCATCATGTCTCTAGAAATAACTTAAACTTGTAAATATATACTTATGAAAACATAAAACACAATAAAGCATGTGAAGTAGTTTTAAATTTTAGTCATTATTTTTATTTTCTTAAGAGATTTTTAAAACAGAAAGAAAAAATAAAAGAACACGTCTATGAGAGGGAGACAGTACACAAGGGCAGTTGTTTTGGTTTTATTTTAAATATATAATTAACTGAAACAAATAAATTAACTATTATTGTAATTCATTCATTTAGGGGTTATTCATTAAAATAATATTATTATATACTCTACATTTATTTAGTTTTTTTTCTGTTGCTGAACGAACTAATTTTAAATTCCATTACTATTTTGTTGTATTTTCTTTGTTTTTGGTTTCAGGAAAGAATTAATAATTTTCCTTATATAACTTGTAAACATGTTTTTTTTTTTTTGCTTGTCTTAATAATTCAATGTAAACCTTTGGTGATTACAATTCAAAAGGATCTTAATATTAAGTTTAAAACTCATCTCAATATCATCGTTATCAATTTTCATGTTAATATTTTCCTTTCTTTCAGTTTAAATAGTCTCTAATATTTCTAAAAAAATTTACAAAAATTTTCTTGATTTTACTTTTTTTTTTGTTATTTATTTCTTTTATTTTTCTTTTAATCCTAAGATTAGAATGTCACTTTATTTGTTTGCGTGGAAACCAACAATTTTTTTTCGTTAATTTCCTCGGTTCTTTTTAACGTAACTTTTTGGTTTATCTCTTTTATTGAAATAAACAAAATTTATTTTGTTCCATCTTAAGTATCATTTTTGTATTTTTTATTAATCCAAGATAATTTAAAATTCTTCATTATTTTTGGTTAATGAATAATAATATTTTTGTATAATTTATAAATTTTTTTTTCTTAAATTACATAATTTCCTATACAACTGGATCATCTCCATGTAAGTCACATGAGCCGATGTTCTCTCCTTGATAAGGCGAGAAGTCGGTTATTATTGAGTTTGGTTCCGCACCGAACTGAATATCTTGCAGGCAGCCTTTGAAGGGTTGGTCAAAACGTTGCTTCGTGCGTTCACTTACCGATTCCGCGTTCGGGAAACCTCCTGTTTAAAATAAAAAAATTTAAAATCAGTACATTTTAGAAAACAGTGGCTAGTCAATTCAAGCTATGCTGACTGACTTGATAGCCGTTTCAATGGTAAGTAATTGCAACTGTGTATTGTGGCCGAAAAAAAAATATTGAGCCGCCGAACACAAGTCGTTAATGACGCGTTCGGAGACAAGTACGGCAAATTTTTTAGATAATCCGAGCTTTGGAGGTTAACTAAGATTTAAATTTGAATTTAGTTTTTGCATTTCTATCTTCGGTATAGGTATTATATTTTTCCTCGCTGAAAAAAATCTCGAATTTCTCTTCAAAATTTATTCCGGGGTAACCAATGAATTATCCCCGAATCAAAATTGAGTTAAAAGCTCATTTTCGGAGTTGTCCTACATTTAAATGAAAAACTGTCCCTAAGAAACGTACACTACTGGCGTGGATATTTGTTTCGTAGATGTAGTTTTTTTGCGAACACTTTATTTTGTAGCGGAGCCCACATTTAAATTTTCGATATGGTGATATAAGGGTCAAACTCCGGAATGAAGAACTGTTGGACTGTTGGTTTTTGTTTTAATAATTTCAACATAGAAAATAAGTCAATCATTTTGAACATGACAAAATTGGTTTGTTTTTTTGTGTTACCCTTTCGCAACTGGCCTTTTTTTAACTTTTTGCTGAGTTATAATGCACCCTTTACGCTCCGACGTTAAAAATAGTCTACCCTACTTCATAAGCTTGTAAACACACGATTTTTTGTGACAGACGTCAGATTCGATAAAAGTGTACCTTAGAACTAAAATATTGACATGAATGTTAATGTGCATTAACAGTTCTTAATTATTTATCGAAAAATTTACAATTAGCATTACTATTTCGTTTGACAGTTATTCTTCCAAAATTTGAGAGATTTGCTTCTGGCTGTGGTTTCAGAATCAAAACCTGAAGAATGCTCATCTCAGGTTGGATAATGTCATTTTAGGCTCAGTTTTTGTTGAACCTAAAGAATGCTCATCTCAGGTTGGATAATGTCATTTAAGGCTCAGCTTTTGTTAAACAAATATAACGCCAGATAGACTTAGGCAATATGTTTGGCTCTTTTGTTCAATCAATGCGTTTTTCTGGATTGCCAACCGAAAAAGCCGTAAGAAGGGCACTAAAGTAAAAAACGATTAATCTCAACGATGAATTTCAGTGTCGTTAACATTACTAAATTTAGTTTTGCCAAGTATATTTTTAACTACAACATTTAAATTTATTTAGAGCCGTAACAAAATTACAAAATTTCTATCAAAATTTCTTTATCAAAATCCAGACGAATTTCAGGCCTCCACTGTAGGTAAGCCGACGTTGCACCACAGACACCAACCAACCACCTGTTAACTTGTTCACCTGCATGGTGCTTCACTCTTTCACTTGCCTCTTTTTCCACTAACGCAACAGAGAGGACCATAGTGTGCCATTGTTACGTGCTGTTACCTTTTGACATTTCGCCCGTCACCCGTCAGCTGTGCGCGAAAGTTTTTTAGTCAGTTTCTATGTCATCTTGTGCAAAGGTAACAAACAGTGCAGAGCCTCCTCTTACCTGGTAAAATTCTTTTTTTTTCGTGTTTTTGTTGTGAAATTTTATTGTTAACCCGAAAAAAAGTCGAGATACATTTCGTTGACTATAGGTATCTGTCTTTTGTTTCAATTGTTCATGAGTGTTAGTGCTGTGCAAGTGTGTTCCATTCTCGACTTCCATTCAATACAATATAATCCACCAGACGATCGGTAAGTACCTACCTGTGAATACAAGCTAAACAACTCACCCAAATAAAATGAATCTTCATATGTGATCGAGGGCTCTTTGCCTCGTCTAAATGTCATTGGCTGCGTTGAGGACAACTTTTCCGAGAATATCACTTCGCCGTCCACGTCCAATTCGAATCTGGTTCGATCCAAAATGATCTTCGCAATGTGCCATCCACCATCGGCCATGAATCCACCGGATGGTGCTTCAATTGTATCATTGCTGCTGCCCAGCAAATTGCTGGCGATTTTCATGTGGCCATCTTCCAGGCCGAGTCCCAAGAACTTGGACGATCGTTCGCGTTCGCTCCACAGTAGCAGTCCGTTCGGATCGATTGTCGAGAAGTTCAAGGTGATTTGGAAGGCTTCGCGCGGCCGCATGTACATTGATGGACCCTTTCGTTTGTCTTTCATTGGGATTCTGGGTGGCGGGAGTATCAGATAGCTATTGCCACGGAAGCTGGGCGTCGTTGGTTTGCTCATTGCTGTAAAGAGAAAAGTTTGCAAAACTGTCAGTTTTTTTTATTTGTTGTGTGTTGAGCTTTTAATAAATTTTAAGAACAATAAATTATTGATTGATTCAACGAACTTATCATCTTTAATGAGGCCCTTGGGACTGCACACCGAGGTGCATTTTTTGGTACACTATTGTTTTAAGCTTCTTGGGGGACTACAATACGTAAGCAGCATAATTTTTTAGCGGATGTGCCTTAACTTGGGATGGAATCGGCTACGTGATATATGATGATCGAATTTTTGAAAAATAAAATACAATCCCGTCTGAGTAACGTGATCAGATTATGATTACAAAAAAATGGTCGCCTCAGTGTAGGCAACTAACCAGAAAGTTTAAAAACCGGAGATCAGCTGATTTTGACGGTGAGTGATCGTGATGTGTCACAAGAAAATTGTGATCACAGTTTGTGCAGACGAATTTTTGTTATTTGTGACACCACTTATCACACATCACCTTACACCCGCGGTTGTGAGGACAATGGATCAAAATATAAGAAAGTCAAAATTTTGAATCGATGGCTGCCTTACAATAAGGGTTAAGGTAACATCGTTTTTGATAGTAAATGTGTTTTGTGTGAGAGGTTATGTTAAGAATTTTATTGTTAGCGCCTCTCGTAAATATTTTGAAAAATGTAAACGTTTTAATCTTGTCGCCTCAGGAAATAACAAAAACCTGCTGCAGACTTGTGCGGTGTTGCGTCGAAAAAGTTGGCTTCCCTAAAATCGTAGAAGCATAAAAATTTTAAAAATTTTATATGAGGACATTTAGTCAAGAAGAACGCAGCAAACAAATCGTTTCAGATCCCTGGGTCGAATCCAAAGTCTTGTTTGAAAAAAAAAAAAAACGAAAATATAAAAAAATAAATAGAGTGGCGCAACAACTCGAGGTGAACCATACAAGGGGACCTACAATTTTTTGCCGAATCCGAACGGCACTTTGAGAAGTTTTTCAAAACAATTAATACTCTCGGAGGGCTTGTCAAACCCTCGCGGAGGTGGGGACCGTGAAAAAGAACAAGTCTTTTTTTTTCAGGTGACGATGGCAGGTGACCACTCCGCCACGGCACCCCAAAAAACGAAACAATTATTAATACCGCGTTTCCATGCAGAGTCGAACCCGGCTTCAATTGCAGTGAAATTCGGTTTGAGTCGACTTGACTACGCTTTGCGGGTGGAGCCGAGTCGAAATTATGCATGGAAACGCGAGTTTAGTCAAGGAGTCGTAGAGTTGAAGAGATTTTGGCATTCCTGGGCACATTTGGATAACATTTAAGATTCATTGTTAAATCTCGTATAAGCTAACCAGTTCCCAAAAAACGACAACTTTGTTTATTTTGTTTATTGCCAGGTACACATCTTTCCAAAATTTTACTTTATCGGAAATGATAAGATTCGATAGCAAATGTTACTTTAACTGGTCGCCCATTTTCGTAGTAAGGTTATAAATAGTAATACTCTGTTTCCACCGGACACCAATCCGTAATTTACACAAATCTTCAACTCATCTCCCACAAGTCTAGAGATTTTCCAAACAAATTATAACCCTCGGCGAGTAATTAAAAATAATTCTCTTCGAAAATCTCCTATTTTAATCCTTGCCACTTTTAAGCGTTTTCGCACACATTAAGAACCAGTTTAAGACTAGAGAAAGAAAACAGGAACTAACAACATAGATCTGTCACAAACATGATTTTATTGAAAGGTTTACAACGAATTAGCTTTTTGCTCCTGGGAAATGTCATTTCCACTGTCTTTGGAGAGTCAAAACGACAACAAAAGAGTGCTCGTGTTAAGTTAATCTTATGTTTGTCGAGTGGAGACCCTACGAAATTTTTCTTTAATCGTCTCCCACGAATTGCAGTTTCATGAATTGTGTAGATATAGTATAAACAGTTAAAAATTCCGCAAATAAAATTCAAAAAAAGTGTTACTAGACATTTGAAACAAAGTAATATTTAAATCTGATTTTACTAAACAGCCCCACCATCTGTTGAATTATCTTTAAAATTTGTGCATCAGGCTCTGCAATCTGCTTCCGCACAAAATTCAAATATGTATAGATTTCATCCGTCATTATGCGATGCAGGAAAATAAGCAACAATTTTTGGTAGCAAATGTCTCAATCTAAAATTCAACACCAGCAAACCGCATTGGGCCGCTCCGCGACCGAAGAAGATTGGTAATCGCTGCCTTAGACGATTCAACGCCTGATTCTTAGTGCCTGTTTTCATTTGGTTGATCCTAACCTAACCCAAATTTTATTTCTCAAAATAAAACGGAGGTTGAACGGTGGCCACCACACTGACGCTTCCCCTCACCATAGTAATTCTGACACATCAGGTTAGTATCAACCAAATGAAAACAGGCACTTACGTTGACTTGCAGTGAACTGTCAGAAGAGATTTATAGGTAATGACCACAGATAGATGCTCACAGACGAATTTTTGTGATTTTTGACATCACTTGTCACAAATTCAGTTTTCCTTAAAACGCCCCAAAAAAGCGATCGTGGCTTCTTGAAAATTCAAAATTTATACCGAAAGATTGAGCGAGCTTTTTGTTTAAACCATAAGGGGCCGGCTCTCTAATTTTCAGTGAGAGATCATTCAAGTTTCATGTTTAAACTGATATTACCCCAGAAACTTGTTTTTGAGTGTATTTAGATCTGGGGTTAATCTCCAGATCAACTCGGATCAAGCGGATCAACTCTGACGGAGAGTATGAACTTCTTTGATTATTTCTGTGTGGAATGACAGTTGCTTTGCGTGTTTCTGTGAAAAATGACATCTGAGAAAAACTTTTCGTGTGTTTTTCTGTGTGAAGTGAGATCTAGGAGAGTTAATAATTTCGACAGTGGAAAATTTTGACAACTTTACTGAAGGAGTGTTAACTCTGCACTGAAAAACAACTGTTCGCTGGGTTGAGATTCGTTTTGTTCCGGAATTAACACATCTTGGTTTAAGCTGGGCTTAACTCAGCACTGAAAAACCGACCCTTAGAAACTGCCAGACGTATTGGCCTGCGTTTCCCTTACCTCACATTTATAGTAACACTTTTCTATTAGAATTTAGTTAATTTTGTATCTGAGAATTGTGCATTGTTGCTAAAATCTCCAAACTTACCAATTTCACAATAGAAACCGCCCCATCCATTGGGACAACTGCACCGTCCGCTCCGCAGGCAACGCCCGTTGTTTTTGCAGGGTATCAACTTACACGTCTCTGAATATTCGCAGCGTTCACCCTTGGCATACTCGGGGCAAATACAGTGCGGTTCGAGTTTCTCGTCTAGCCAACAGTGGCCACCTGCCTCACAAGAGTCACCGCCGCAAGCTGTTCCATCGCAGTCTCTGATGTTTCGTGATTCTGTAAAAAAAAAGTTGAAAATCTTTCTGGCCATAAATTCTGTTATAAATATGATCCTTACCTAGGATGTTGGTTTCATTCAAGACGATTCTTGTTCCGCTGACCACCAATCCTCGGACGCATCCTCTGAATGGTATCGGGAAGCCAGAGATTGCATTGTGTGGCAGTTTTGACAGATCTTTCAAGCCGCCAATAAAAAGCAAAGAGTCAGGTTCGACGAGCACTTCAGCGGATGGGGCTAGCGCCGACGATGCACTTCCTTCAACCCACAAAGTCAACCAGCGACCTCTTTGTGCCATCTTGATCTTATGCCATTCGCCGATCGCCAGCATGCGTACACTTCTCACCACCGTCACATGGTTGGTGGGGCCTGAAATACGGAATTCCACGACTCCTCCCTGCAGGGAGAGACTTACAAAGCCTATCTTCTTGTCTTGGTTGTTGTTTAGTGTCCCGAAGTAGAGCAGGAGGCCCCTCTCAGACAATGGCCTCAGCTGGAATTCGATAAAGAAGAACTGTACTCGGTGGTGCTCGTCGAAAGTTTTCGAACCCATCAGTGGCACTGGCGAGAAACTTCGCTGCTTCTCGACCTCGTTTAGGAGTTTCATCACAAAGTGCTGGCTGGGCGAAGCGGCCGGCCTTGGAGGCATCACCTTCTTGGTGAAGTTTCGATAGCTGACCATCTGCGATCGTTTTGAACCCAGTTTATCCGATCGATCAGAGTTGAGGTAGGGCCAGCGCACGGCTAAGTAAGAGCGACGACCGGTCATAGACACGTCGCTCAGCGAATAGATTTCTAAAAGGGAGGGAATGAATGCACCATTGTCCAGACTAACTCAACTTACCTTCATCACAGTTCTTTCCAGTCTTGCCGACGGGGCAATCACACTCGTAGCCATTGACCAGTGGCACGCACGTTGACTCCTCGTGACATTTATTGTTGAACGAATCACATGGGTTTATAGCTTGTGCGCATAGTGGCCCGTACCAGCCCTCTTGGCAAATACACCTAAAAGTAAAACATTCTTAAGCCTTTCCCTTCAAATTGCCAAAATAGTGTCTTTTCCTACGTGAATGTCGCTCCATGCTGCAGACAGGCGCCGTCGTGCTGACATGCGTGCCTGTGGCACTCCCTCGTTCCACATTGTCCAACTCCACGTCCTCTCACGCCTCTGGTTTCCTGAAGCGGCACTGTCACCTGGCCGGCCTTCAAATGGACATCATATATGCATCCCTGGAACCCAGAGTGCAGTGGCAGATCATGGGGCAACGTGTTGAAATTCGAGATCTCGTGTCCTCCGAGGTAAAGAATCGGTACGACATCCATTCGTGTGACACTACCTGGCGATCGTCCGGTTATGTTGAATTTTCCATCGACCGACAACCAAGCTTGTCGCCCAATACGACCCACCTTGATCTCGTACGGAACCCTCGGCGCATCCAACCGGAAATCGATTGGCTTCTGTGTGAATATTCTTCGTGGCCCACCTCCCAAGTTCCATGTAAGCATGATGTATCCTTGAATGAAACTAATCGCCAGATGGTCGCTCTTCTCGTCATGATATCCCGACTGCCCGAGGAACGCCAACAGAGAGATCTGTGACATCGTCTGTGGCAGAATCTTGAAGCTTAGCTCCAGGGAATACTCGAGCGGAATTGGCACAGTGTACGCTACAAATGACGATAGTCCATTTACGCTGCCCGAGAACGATGGCAAGGCCACTTCCAAATCTGAAAGATCTTTAATGTAGCATGACGCAAGAGTGTGCGGGGAAAAAAAGGGAAAAAGAAAACACAAAGTTAAACACCAGGTCAGACGGAACGCTGAATCCAAATCACATCTACTTGTCCATGAGCGGCGAGGGATGTGAGAGAGCAACCTTATACAGTACCTACTGCAAAATGTCCTCGTAAAATGATAGTGTATTGAGTGGGTTACGACTCCACTGCGATAGTAATACATAAATGACTGACTGACCAACTTGTGTTCCTGTCTGTCTGTTTGTTTTGTATGTTTGCGATTTCTATTTGTGGGTCCTGAGAGCGCGCCAGGAACGCCCGCACGCTAGTGTACTTACTGTGCTCGCAATAGTGTCCATGTTTACCCAACGGACACAGGCATAGATACCCACTGCCGGGGAATTGCACACAAGTGCCGCCATACTGACAGGGGTTATCCTCACAAACGGATACCTCGCAGGTGGGTCCCATATATCCCGTGGGACATTTGCATTTCCATTTCTCGGCCTTCTCTCCGTTCTCGTCGACTTCATTGGTCTCGATCTTAATGCATGCAGCGCCATTGCGGCACGGACTGGACAGGCACGCCAGTGACCCACATTCGGTTATTCCAAAGCCATCAAGAGCGTCTCTGTTGATGAAAGGACAGAAAAAAAGGTAAAGTAAACATAACAAATAGGTTAGACGTAAGCATTAATCGTAAGCATTTTCGGTGGATAGTGTAGTATGGTTGGGTTGGAAGGACTAAAAGGATTACTTTTTCGTAACTGAAAGAACATGGAAATGGTCGCAAGGGAAAAGAAGGTTCGTCAATGAATTGAAAAGAGTTTCTTTTGCTTCCACCGAAAAAACAAAATTTAATGAGTGGACAAAACTATTCAAGGAACAAAGAAAAAAATCAGTGATGCCCTTAGTGCTTTGAAGAAGATTTCTACTCAAAAATAGAGGTCAAATGCTTAATCTCTTGGCCTTATAATTTGGGTAACTAAACTCGACCTAAAAACAGACCCAATAAAAAATTATTTCTTAACTCGAGGACCGAATTGAATCTGAATCTGAGTGAAATTTAAGAAGGTTTAAAGTTCACATACTGCTTTCTAGTTGAAGAAAGCGAGTTTTCAGTCTTTAAAACCAAACAAACTGAGGTCAGCAGGAATATTTACCCACTAGGAGTGACTCTTATTTTTTAATCGAAGAGTTCACATGATAAAAAATTTAGGTTAAAGACTGTATATTGTCCAACAGGTAGTATAAGTTTTATAGCCACTTGTAAAAATAAATAAATATGTAGATACAGTTTCTGCCTCTTCCACCTCTTCACTCTACTTTTGTGCAATAAATTCAATACTGTCGAGCTAATCTGCTTCCAGCTAATTTTGTTCGCCAGCTCTGCGTTTTCGGATTTTGTAAAATCTCTCTTGTTGAGGTCGTCAAACACATGTTGAGATTTGAAATGCTTTTGAAGAGCATACGTATTATGTTTGGACCTTAAGATAAGAAAACGCCATTCAAGGAACTCTGAATTTGCATCACCCAATGCCTAACCGAGAAGAAACAATAAAAGAATTTTCCCCTCAGAATCGCAACTGGAATGTTCGGGAAAAATTCCAAGAAGTTTTAAGAAAATGTATGGGTCTTTTGGATACTATCGTTTTTCGTCTTACATTTTTTAAAATTCTTTTTCAAACAGCTTCCAAACATTGACAGTCATGATAACTTTAGTAAACTGGCTCATTGTCTTGAAACAAGAGCTTCTATAAGGTTACACTGTACGTGGGGGTTGACTTGTTTTTGTAAAAAAGGCCAGGGTTAATGTTTGCAAAGCATTTGACAGGTGCTGGCGACCCTAAGTTTGCGCTTGACTGTAATCCGCATCCAGGGTAGGGTTGCAATTAGGAAATTTCAGTGGCGAGACAACAATGTCTTCGGCCTAGCAGACCGTTTAATGGCGCTAAGTAGCACAGAAGTCCCTTTTAAAGGAACACATGCCTGGCGACCTGGCTATCTTCGGACGATCTAACCGAGTACGAAATTTACCACGGTATGATCGACACGAAAAGCGTGTCAAAAATCCAGGGGTTGAGAAAGAACACTCAAAAATACAAACATCGACTCGGACGATTTTCTAATAACAGCATGGATCAGAGTTCGACATTTTCTAACGTCACAAAGCTGCAGTCACCATATTTTCAGAAGTATTATGGATATTTTTGCTATTGAAGATCGCACAATAAAAAAAAACAGAGTCTTAAATTAGCGCCTGTCACTTTCTTATTCATAGAGCAGAGAGAACTTAAAATAAAAGTCGCAACGTACACAAAATCTCTGGTACAGGTGATTGATTCTCAGTCCTAGAGAAATCGGGTTATAAAATCCGTATGCTCTTCTTCCGACACTTTTCCTAAAAAGCTCTTTGCCTAAAGCTAAAAAAAGAAAATACTAGCACCTAGAAATCAGTAGAGCCATCGTCTGACCTCTCAACCATGTATACTGTGTTTTTTTTACGCACATGGAGGGGACCTAAATTTTTTGCCGATTGCAAACGATGAATTGAGAGGTTTCTTATAATAAATGGTACTCGCGGTAGGTGTGCCAGACCCCGGAGACAGAACAATGGAAAAACATTGTTGCTCCGGTCGAGATTCGAACCCGAGACCTCGTTCACAGTAGACTGACACACTTAGCACAACACCCAACTAACATATCAGCTCTAATAAAGGTCTGCAAGAGCCTTAAAAAATTGGTCTTACAACCAATCACAGATACCTTTAAGGCTTTCATTAATTGTTGCAACCATCCGGTCTGCGAGTGCATAGATATGTAAACGCACACTTCTGCTTCAAACAAGCGAAAGAGGAGGTGACCCGAAATCGACCTTTTGGGGTACTGCGGATGAAACCATAGTCAAGATCTTGATGCTTTTTCAGCAACTATAAAGTAGTGGACCAGTTTTTATACCCGACCCAGGGTATATTAATTTTAAGGCATAGTTTGTAGCACAGTGAAATAATCACAGTAGACCCCTAAGACGTTTTAGAGTTGTGATGGAGACCGACAGGTGAATCGATTAAGCTATGTCTGTCCGTCCGTCTGCTAGTCTGTCCGTATGGGCGAAGTTTTTTAGTCTTAAAATTGAGCTAGGGTGCTCAAACTTGGAGTGTATTTTGGCTCTAATTTTGTGCAGACAAAGTGTGAAAATTGGTTAAATACAACACCGGCCACGCCCACTACTGGCTTCGCCCAGTACCCTTCTGCTTCACAAATAAACAAGCAAAAGAGGAGGGGATCCAAAATCGACCCTTGGGGTACTCCAGCTGAAACCAGTCAAGATCTTTTAAGATGCTTTTTCAGCAACTATAAACCTTTGTGATCGGTTTTTCAAATAACTTTAAAAAAATGGAGCAGCACTTGCACTGAACCGAAAGTAGAGGAGCAGTTTTTTTTACAAAGAATATAATGGAACCCCTTTGAGAAATCCAGTAGGCAGAGAACCGTTTAAAAATCTTTACCATATTCTTGGCGTATATCTTCAAGGACTTTCACCATGGCTGTAGAGCAGCTGTAGTTTGCTCGAAAACCAGGTTGAGTACCAGAAAGAGTACTAGATAGATTAGATTGTTTTTACTAAGATGAGTTGCAATTTGAAACGAAAGGATTTTCTCTAGTATTTTTGATATACAAGGCAAAAATCTTATGGGCCGGAAGTTACAAGCAGCAGTTGGTTGACTCTTTTTTTTCACAGGTGTTACGCGGGCTCCTTTCCACTTGCTAGGGAAAGTTGATGAAGCTTTGCAAAAATTTAATAAATGGAAATAGAAACGGAAGGATAGGCTTTAGAAACCTTGGAACCTGGAACACTATCCTTCCCAACAAGAGTGTATAATATTAGCTATTTCGTCTTCAGTAAATACACGAACGTCGAAGTTATCACCTTCGTAAATAAGCTTATTTACAGATAAGGTACTAATCGGCACTAAACTTCCCGTACTGACATTTTGTGAAATAAATTGCTCATTAAGAGGTTTGGATCTAGGTTGCCATCCACACGCTCTTTTTCCCTACACCTAGGTCTCTAAGATCGGCCAACAGATTTTTTTGGGAGAGTCCAGGATCAAATTTAGAAGCGTTATTGCGCTTCGAGGATCTTATAATTGCAAGCTTGACTATATAAGATCCAATTCTTAGGATAAGTCTCTTTTCTGCATTTATGACAAAGCTACCTTCGATTCCTAATAGCTATACGGACTTCACATGTATACCAAGGACATTTCTGTTTTCTTATGCGCACTGTCCTCAAAGGAACTAGTTTTCCAAATAACTCATAACCTGTCAATTCAATAAAAGCAAGCTTTTCATTGACCTGACTAATAAAATAGCAATCATCCCATGGTGTACGGCAACCATCAGTGTAAAGCGAAGCCATATCTATAGATTTATCGTCCCTTAACTGGAATGCCGAGGAAATCTGTGAATAAGTGAAATCATGGTCGTAAGTTGTACAGGAGATCGTGATCAGATAGTCCATCAAGACACAACTGATCGTGGAGCATTAAACCGACACTATAAAAACATCCAACAGACTTGGGGGACGGTCTGGAGCGTAACGAGTAGGGATTTTATTTATCATTGCTAAAGCTGATGCCGATACAGAGTCGAGAAGATAACGAGAACGGAAATAATGCTCACAAAAATGTGCTCGTAAACTGCACAGAAATCTGCAAGGACTGCATAAAAAGGATCAGTGGAAAATGTATTTTTTTAGGATTGTATACACATGCTACAACACATTTAGTGGAGCATGTGTGTACTCGATTCAAAAATTAGATGACTTTGTATTTTGCATTTAAGACTTGTTCGGCAATAAACAGCAAAAACAGCATCAATTGTTGAAGTGCTCATGGAAGGGCTCTGGAGTTAACCAATTTATTAAAAAATTAAGGTGTTAGAAGTTAAAAGCATCTCTTGACATACGCCCTAAAATCCCTTCAAATAAACTCACTAAAAGGATAATAAAAAAAAGTCCTTGAATAGATTTTGTTTAATAGCTTCCCTATTTGGCCTAGATTGCACTTTTGCGGTGACGCTAAACATAAACCCGCCATCACCCCATAAGTAAACGTTATATAATTCCTACTCGTCCTATAAAATTTCCATTGTTCTAGTTGCGTTTCTATATCAATTCCCAGCCGGAAATCTATCGAGGACAATGCCAACGGCTAAAACGCCAACTCACACAAGTTCCCAGATTACCAAAGTTAATTGGTTTAAAATTGAAACTGAGTTCAGCGCTTTTAATACGAACAGAGTGTCATACGCCCCCTGTGCGTCGTCGTCGGTCGTTCAGTCGTTGTCCTGTTTTTATGCGTCCCCTGGCCCCAATGCTAGAGAATTTTCGTTTTAATTACCCACTAAAATGACTGCCCGTATAAACTATAGTGTGCTCTGCTGCAATGAATGACTTTTTCCAAATAAGTTTCCGAGCAAACAGAACAGATACCCAGCCAGCGTTTCCCATCAGCAAAACGGAAATGTACAGACAGAAGTCCATCCGTCTATCTGGGATGATTCGTCACTGATGCGGCCCTAGGGTAAGGACGCGAACCGAACTCATCCGCAGTTAATATTGACATTTAAATTAGGTATTTTATGAACAGGAAGAGCGCGGCGGCCGGCGTCATCGTCGTTGTCGGCGAAGCTTGACTCTCACACCGGAGATGAAGGAAACTTTCCCATGATCAACTTTTTAATTACTTAATTTAACAGCGGACCAAATGGCATTAACGATGTCGCCTGAGCAGCGCGAAATGTCCTTTGTTGTGTTTCGAATTGCGACTAGCGAGCGCCCCAAATCCACCGAAATGGCAGATACAATATTGGGTAGGGACGTTGTTCTGCGACAAATTATCGTCGAATCGGGGTGTTTGCTTCATGACTCCTGATAGTTCTCTTGACTGACAAATCCGCTGGGGGTCCTGGCAGAACATATACACTTCTCACGGAAACGTGATGGATAGAGTTTTAATTCGCTGATAGAGCTAGAGCGGAGTACACAGACGAGTCCTTCTGGGCGAATCAATGGCAGCTAGATTTAATTATTTTCGGATTTGTTTCTTAATGGACGCTTCGAGTGCTGCGACCGAAAGACAATGAAGGACTTTTAATTAGGTTTCCAGGAGAAGACAATCTGATGGTTTTTATATGGCGAGTGGGGCGCGACAAATTTTCAATCTGCACCGTTAAATTTGATGCGATTTTCGACAGTTGAAATTCTGTAGGTTTAGGTAGGTACAATGTGACTAAAAGTCAGCGAAAGTCATTTTCGCAATCAACCATTGGTTTTATTAATTATGGCGCCGAGCATAATTACAATTCGGTTACGATTTCTGCCGTAACCATTTATACTACCTAGGTTGGCTGGCGATTTAATTAAATCCAGCGAACTGAATAATCGTAAAATGGATGAAGAGTCATAGAACGCATTAAAGCAGGGGCAATTTCAAAATTGACCATTCGTAGGTGAACTTAATTAAATTACCAGCAACATCGGTTTATTATTTTAATTTGGTGAAGTAACGAGGAATACATTAATACATAGGTACACCATCTTCGTCATGAACTGTGATTGAACCGTGACGTAATTCGTAACTAGTAGGAGTTCAGAACTTGCTAGAGATTAGGAAAAGCGGAATCAAATGAATCATGTATGGACTTCAATAAGAATGCCCACCTATGTGGTTTTTATTTGAAGTCTTAAGCCATAAGATCTGAACACGTATGTAGCTGTACCTGTCAGCAGAGTGTGCCCCTATATCGATTAGAAAGACGACCTTGTAAGTATGCTATGTTTGTCGTTTCATCAGACTTGTCAAAAAAGCAAATGACTGACATAATAAACCAAAGCGACATATAAAGCATGTGTTATTATCTATTTTACCAACGCCACGCTTAAAGTTAAACAATTTCTGATACAACTTCAGGTACTCAATCTAATTAGCTCGTTGTTTAGGTTTTTTTTTTAGAAATTTACTCCACAAAAAATTGATTGTGAAAACGATAACGCCTGAGACACAAGGCGATAAAAATAGGTTAGATTCTTGCATAACCCATAGAAGCAAGGATGTTATTAGTCCTTTTCCGTTAACTATATAATTAATGAGTGAGAAGCCATTATACCTTCCTTATCCTTTGGCGCGTTTCTGCCCGTGAAGTTCTAAAAAGCCTGTAAATGTAACCGAGATAAGAAGGTTAACCAAAAAGCCTGCTTTTCTCCATGATTTTTCTTTTTTTTGGCGGTCCTTCCAACAATCGAAAAAGGACCTCTTATTATATCACTTCACGTTGTCCGCCCGTCCGTTTGTCCGTCCGTCAAATCGTTCTAACTTCTGAACGGTAATTTGGTGTGCTTTTAAGCCGCAAAAATATTCATAGATTCCAACGAGGAGAATTTTTTTTCAAGCAAAAACAACGGCTTAATTACAATTTTAAGTTTCATGGGAAAAACAGATTATATGTATTTCAAACCTTTTTTTAACAACTTTAGTAGGGAAGAGCTAAAAAAAGAAAATTAGGTCTACAAAATACTGAAGTAAAATCAGAAAATCTAACTTTGTAAAAATATTGAAAAGTTTTTTACAAATGAGGAGCTTAAAATGAATGACGTTTTTCAAAGTGCTTGAAGTCGTTTTTTTTAACCACTCAACGCATAAAGCTGGTATTCAACACACGTATAAAGAAACTCAAAGTTAACCCAGTGCTTAAGTCATTATACCCCATCCCATACCATAGGACGTACATTAAGTTTGATTCATAGTATGCAACATAGAGAAAAAATCACCGTAGACTCTTAAGGGATACCTACCTATGATCGAGACCGAATTGTTTGTCGAATGAGCCAAGTCCGTGTGTCGGTAGTTTTTAGGCCTTAAATTTTGAGGTAGGATTTTGAAGCTTAATGTCTGTTCTTTCTAGGTCCTGAAGCAGTACAAGTGCAAACATTTTTGAAATCAGCCCACTGACACGCCCACCTTATTTATTATCGTAGGAAGCTGAAATTTAGTATGCGATATCCTCACATTGTGATTGGCATTTAAAAAAAGTGGAAACCGCCCCCATGTGGGCGTGGTCATATTTATTTTACATTCTAATAAACGGTTTTTCTTCGATATATTTGCTTTAAATCTAAAAAAACTTGCACTATAAAATGTTCAGATATGTATTTATAAGGCCAGAAACACATGGCGACAAAAAAACGCGCGACTAATTGCAGTCCCGCTAGAAGCTTAAGCGTTTATATTGTAGAAAACACACGACTGCGGCTGCGGCAATTAGTCGCGAGACTCGATTTGCTACAATTTTCCGCTTTGCGACACTTTCAAACCGCACGACAAAAAATTTAATATTTGTTTTTTTCAACGATGAAAATTACAATTTTCACCACAACTCACAAGAACCGCACAGAAAATTATTGTTTGTGTACTTTTTTTACCACAAAAAGCTTTCAAATTCCTTTTTTTAACTATGAAAATAAAATTTTCATCAAAACTGACAGGAGGCGCACGGAAAATTATTATTCGTGTGTTGAGTATGCTTGCTGGAGAAAATTGCGCTGTTTTTTGTCGCGCGTTTTTTTGTCGCCGTGTGTCTCTAGCCTAAGCTATCAACTGAAATACTATGGTAGTGTTTTTAAGTATAAACCAATTTTTTAATATGAAAATGCAATCAAATCGTGTACCTACACCACTTCTGATTAAAAATATAAACGAAAAAACGATGTTATTGAGAAGGGGTTCATGCCATGCCATGCCCTTTTTTAGGGAAGGAGAATATTAACTAAAAAATTCTAAATACAATTAAAGTTAATAGAAAATAAAATTAAACAAACAAGATTTATGACGCAACTCGGTGCTTGACAGTGGTCAATTGGGATGGGGTATCCAACGATTTGCCTAAGCGGATTGTCACCCTTCGCATTGCCAACTAGTTTAATAAGTACATGACAAACACTTATCAAATTTGATTTGAATTTGAGGGAGGCTGAATGGCGAAGCATTCTCAACTTAAGTTGCCACTGTGAAATCGACCCTTAAATTTTAACAACTATAAAACAACTTAAAAATGAAAATAAAATAAATTTATATTTTTAAAGTCACTGTCAAAATATTTGTTGTCACATTTGTGAACTTATTTAAACAAACGTTTGAGAACTTACTGGCCCTATTTATTGCAAGGGAAACAGCATTTAATGAATGTCACTTGACGGAATCCAATTCGAATCAGGACATTTAGTATGGGCAACATCCTTTACGATACACCAATGAATTGAAGCGAGTTTAATAGCTTATTTCAAATTTTATTAAAAATCTTATTTCACACAGTAAAGGTCAGAAACCAAAGGATATTGAATACGTTTTTGAAGTGGAAATTTTTTTTAATGATAATTTTTACTAATAATTATTTAACTTTTACTAATAATACTCGCGTTAGTTTGTTTTCGCTAAGTGTAGAACTATAGTGACCAGGAGTAGACCTATGAAATTCCTCGAGGCTTTGTTTTGATACTTGCTTTAGTTATTTTTTTATGGTTTTTTCTCTCATACTTCTTACCTTATCCAATACTTTTTTGAAGCAGAAGTCTTTCCTAACATACTTATTTGTGTTTCCATTGCAGTCTGTAGTTTCGTAAGTAAATTTGATGGTGATGGGCACATACAACGCTATACGTATTATTATCGTTGAATGTGCACACAACTAAACTGCGTCGCAATGTCAAAAATGCGGCGCAATGCTTGACAGCCTTAAATAAAGCGAGAGACATATTTGACACCTCATTGTGCAGAGCAGGTGTGAAATGGTTTGAGATATATCTTAAAGGCCTTAAAGTATAGGTACTTAAAACAGTTCAACTTTCCCTTTTAGCCTCCTGACCCTCCCACTCTCACTGCAGTCCTTTCGGTTGGATTAATGGTGTTTAGTGCTAATGTGAATTTGATTTCCTGATTTTTGTATGACCATTTTTTTTAACGAAACCAGTTGACCGTCAATCACCTAGTCGTCATGACAAAATACGATTTTACAAAAAAAGGTCAAAGTGTCGCATATACGCTTTATCAAAACTATTCGTTCTTTTTTATTAAGGCGCGATGTTATGATCTTAAGTGATGGATTTTAACCCTCCCACTCTACTGCTTTCCTAAATGGTCCGCTTGTGGTGTACGCCGATTTGACCTCAGAATATACCGGCAGGCCACCCGGTTATGGATCTCTTCGTCACTGAGGCCAAATAAATGCTGTTGTCGTTGCGTTTGTGTGATCCATGAATTTTTAGGTCTTCCCTTCCTTCCCAATTGCGCTGGAATGTTGATTGACATTGCCTTTTTGACGGGGTTCGTAGGATCTTTCCTCTGAACGTGGCTTTACCAATCTTTGTACTTCTTATTCTATCTCGCTTTGTAACTCCAGCTGTCATGCGAAGCATCTTCATCTTAGCTGCCGTTATTTCGCTCTCATATATCAAAACAATTAAAATTCGATACCTTTAAATGATTGAACAACTGTTTCACAGTCCTTTTTTATAATCCGAAAAGACAACAAAAGACGCCTTGAATAGGTTGCGACTTTCGATTTGTTTAGCTTGGGATAAAAATTTGTCTGGTTTATTTTTGCTGAAAATATGACCTTTTGTTCCGGTTACCAATACTAACTAGATGTCCCTTACTAGAATGTTGATGGTTTTATAAATCCTTGCATTAAACCAGAAAAATAATTTGGCTCCTTACTATACTTAAAACGTCACTTATGTTTGTGTATTTAATATTGAAGTTTGGTTTTGTTTTGTAGGTTGATAAAAGGGGTAAAAAGCAGTGAAGTACTTTATTATATATCAGCATTAGGCCTATCATAAATTGATTCTTGGTTTTGGGGATTAGCTAATAGCCAAGAACCACTTTTCTCTGTCACCTGGATTTTCCTACAAATTCTGGAAGATCTGCCAGTTATATTTAAGGAAAAGCTTCCTGGGCGTTTTATAAATTTCATGGCCTGGTTCCCGTAATTATTCTTTAAAAACTAAAAAATGTAAATATCCGCATAAAGAATAAAAATAAAAATGGATTGGATTTAACCTATAGACACGATTCCGGGTTAAGATTACGAGCAGAACATACTCCGATCGAAGACAAATAAAAGTGTCAGTCAAAAGTGATGCCTAAGGGCATTGATGGCTGCAATCTAAATTTATTCAGAATGTGACTCGAAGGCCATTGCAAAATTGTAACAAATCGACTTTTGAGATTGATAGCACGTTGACAGAAAAACCTAAAATAAAACACTTAAAAAAATAAAATTGCAGTGCTATTAAAATGTCGCACACTGGCAGCACTGATAAGATATATCTTCTTAGTCCTTGCATCGCCGACAACAAACGAAATGCCAAACAAAGCTTGTTGTTAAATGCAGTACCCTTCTAACATGACTTCCAAATTGCTTCTATAAACGATAACACGAATTGAAAATTTTATACCCCTATGCATATGGCATTCAGGTTAAGGTAAATGGAATTTATTTAAGCTATCCTTAGGACTCTATACACAGAAAAGGACAACAATAATAGCCAATATCAAACGAAACGAAATTAAATTTACGGAAATTCATTTTGGTTTTTGGTTTTGTAAACTTACCCGAATATCTCACGACTGTCTCCATTGATACGTAACGAGTGTAAACATCCTGTGAATCCTGTACCACTTTGTGCTGGTGGCAGTTCGATTATAAGACCGATGGGAGCCTGTGGAGCTCCACCCAAATGCAGCCATGTGTTTAGGATTACATCGGGCGTGTGCATTCTTGGTGGCAGTAATTTAAGCCATGTTGGCTGATCGCCGGACATGGCCAATGTGTCATTGACTAGCAATGAGGCGTTACAGTGGGTGTAATTGCGGCTAAAGTCCAATCTGTGAAATAGATACACATACAAAGAGAGAGAGTGAGTTTAAATTAGAAGGATGGGTATAAGGTAGAGTAAATAATTGTCAAGCAGCTCTATAAATTTTATAAATTGAGTGGGTGTGTGCTCAGTGGTTAGATGATGGATGAAGTTACACTTGATGATTTATTTAACATTCATTATCGGTTATTTATAATGCAGCAGATATTGCTGTAATGGGCCATTTGATGGATTGTTTTGCGATTTGTGGACAGAGTGTGATTTTATTGCAAAAGTTTTCACTAATGAATAAATAGTTGAAGCAAAAGTTTTGGGATATTTTCTTTAACCAGAAAAATCATATCGTCTTGGATTTACAATGGACCAAGTATGCGGCGCTGGCGAGATTTGGAAAGTGGTTGCATTTCGGAGGCCAATAAGACTGTACTTTCTTTGGTTAAGGACTTTCCTGCTCTTATTAAGGCAATGTGCTTGGACTGTCATTTAACTTAATTTTAATTGAAACACAGCATGTTGCTCATCTCCAAGATGAGTCGAAGGAAAGTAAGCACGATATAGCATTGTTCCGCCCTGTCATCCCCGAAAAAGGAGGCCCTCTGAACAGCGCCAACTATAGCGGAATCAGTTTTCTAAACATCGCATACAAGACCTTTTCTATTGTAGTGTATGAACGCCTCAAGATGTTTGTCAACATACTTCGGCAGATCTTGGAGAAAACCCAGAAATTCCAAATCGATACCCACCATCGATTTCAAGTCCGCGTATGACAGCATTTATAGAGACGGCGTATATTATACTTTAATACTCCTTGGCATCTTTAATACTCCAACACCTGACCAAAACTTCTTTTTGCACTTCATGGTTCCTACACTGCTAATAGCTTAAAAATGAGCTTATTGCTCTTCACGAGTAAAACGTGTAGACGAAACGTCAACGCCACCAGGACCATATAAGTCTCAGAGTAGAAGTTCGCATCTACGCACTTCGTCGAGCATGTACCACAAACAATGACGTGCGTCGTTCTACTCAAGTTCGAAACGTGATTTTCTGGAGATTAACCAAAACTTCATGCCAGTGGAGACTTCACGTCAAAGAGACAATTGGTAGATGCATCTACGCACTTCGTCGAGCATGTACCACAAATAATGACGTGCGTCGTTCTACTCAACTTCAAAACGTGATTTTCTGGAGATTAACCAAAACTTCATCCCAGTGGAGGCTTCACGTCAAGGCGACAATTGGTCGGGGGCAAAAAACTGTTTTGGCTTCTAAGCGTCCTAAACAGTGGAACACCAGCGATCTCCAAACACCTTCTCTGTGATGCGTCTCAGGTTCTTAAGTGGTACCCAGTACCCTTATGGAGCGTATTGTAGCCGCTATATGAGTAATCCCAGTGGCATTGATGGCACTATCTCTCCTTGAAGGGCAGAATTGGTCAAGTTGAAACATTTTAGCGGCTACTGGATTTTTATGCGGGACAACACTAAGCCACCTCCGATTGCATCAGGACCGCGTTAAATTCATTGAGCCCTGGAGTAGTAGTCTTGTAATCTTGTATCTCTACTAGTGTGTCTCTAGCTCGTAGGCTGATAAGGCGACTGGTCAAGTTGAAAAGTTTTTAGCAGCTGCGGGACAACTCTAGAACACTTCCGATGGAATTAAGACCGCGAAAAACTCATTGGGGACAGGGAACTGATCTTATGTCTCTATAAGCTCGCGATGGGAATTAGACAAAGTTTGATCTCATGCAATATTCGGGGTCGTCTCTAAGGAAGACGAGGAAATCAAGGACAAGGAAATCGAGAGCCCCGTCATTCTTTCCATCTCACACAAAATCCTCCATGTCAAAAGGCTATGAAATCCCCCACTCAGAAGTCAATGCTTCCTTTGGCTAGAACTTTCAGCGGGATACGATTGAAGACCTGGAAAGATTGTTGAATTAAGACCATGTTGAAACCCTGAGTATGGGTTTATCTCAACCTGGTGTTAACGTAACAAACTTTCCAGGTCGTAAAAAAAACCAAGAGTTGGGCACTGGAAAATTGACTCCTCCCCCTTGACTCTGATCCCAATGCTCTGGTACATCAGGCTCCTTTCAATTTTCTGATGACGATATCACAACAGAGCTCCAACTGAAGGACAGGGGGGCTCGGAAGGCAATCATCCAACGAGATCCTGCAGAGTAATGACAAACTTCCTGGCTCGTTTTCGGAATCAGAGGGCTTTATTAAAAACGGTTTTGGAAATGTTAAATAATTGAAGAACGTGAAACTGCCCAGCACATCATTTGTGTGTGTGAATGTCCAGCCTTAGACAGCATGAATTCTTCAGAAATCAACATATTACCGAAGATAAGGTGCTGCCTTCTTTAGTTTTGTGTCCGACTGACTTCTGACAGGACAAACGGTTACTTACCTGCATGGCAATCACCTCAACTTGCACATGCATACCCTTGCCACCTATAGCTCTAGGTCGAGCTTCGAAGACTTAGTGGAGAAGCGACACCCCGACGTCTAGTAAGCCTAGTTGTCCTCTCCAACTTTTATCTCTTAAGCATTTGAACTCTTAAGAATGTAAGTTGTAAAAACAATCAGTGCTCTCAGATATTAAGTCAACGGAAATTATGTCAAAAAACAAAAATGGAAAAAAGCCAAAAAAGTACAAAAAGGCAGCTTTTTTACATATTTTAAAAGGTTAAGTTAACAAAGTTAAGTTAACGCTAAAGCTGTATGTTTCAGACAAAGGTACTCAAGGGAAGCCTGAGTTTTATCTGTCAAAAAAGATTAATGCCTACTCTTTCTGGCGTAATTTCCGTTTTACTTTATGACTTTTTCCTAAAAAATTTGCGAAACTTCCTTGATTCTGGGGAATTTAGTTTTTTCGTTTTTGACATTTCTTCCAAAAATATTGGACCAAAATTTTTTGGCTTTTTTTCCAAAGCACTTTTTGGCATTCTTTTGTTCGCCGTAATCTCATGGAGCCTAAACAGAGGCAAGCAACAGTTTATTCTACACTTGATTTTCTCTTTAGGAAGGCGAAGCTTTAATCACGAATGGAGGAAAGTAACCATCTTATGCCTGCATCCCTATAATATTAGTTCATATCTGGGTCTCAACGATAATACATAGCAGTTCTTTTGAGCACACACAATTAGACGCTTCGTTTGTTTGTCAAGTTTAGTTTCATGGACCTTTTTGTCAACCCTCTATTCACAACTGTGATAAAGTTTTGAAACCTAAAATGTTTAGTAGAAATTTAGTTTGGTGCTACAGCTCTCAAGTCGCGTCTTTTACGACAATAGGGCTTCGGGATGCTGGCTCTGACTGCAGTTTATTTATTACCCATTGCTACAAGGAAGAGAAGAATTGTCATTATTTAATGCATTTTCAATAACTTTAATTGCGACATTGTCTCTCTATCGGAATAGTAAAATGTCGCTATAAAGTGCCCCCATAGAAATATTCTCAAAAATGGATGCAATGTCAAAAAGATTTTAATGGTTATCCCATTAGATTGCCAGAATCAATATTTCAATACCACCACCGGTTTTGGGGGCCTTTTCCTCCTTTCTCCACCGACATGTTGCGCAAACTGACATCCTTTCAAATACTTCACACAAAAAACCATTTTCACAACATTTGTGGTCAGGGAGCAATTAAGTTGCCGTTACTCTTTCCTAAGTAATTGACCTAAAACGACTGGATTCGTTCCATGTTGTAACAGGCTTCGCGGTTTAGCTAGAAAGTAAAAACAGCTCAGTAAAAATTATCTACCAGAATCCACCCTATAACCTACTCTTTTTGCAAATACGACCTTGTATTGTTGTTCAAATTTTTTTTTCGCGATTAATTGACACTCGGATCTGCACTTCTGGCGAAATAGCTTATCAGCCTCCAATAACGTCGGCCTTATGTCGCTAATAAATGCTAGTCCATATATTCAGCCGTCAAAATATTGATTTTCCTCCCAACAGAAACTGTGGAAAAAATCCATTTGACCTCTTCTATTTTTAAGCATAGCCCGTGTGATGTGATGTGGCTTCTACCCGGAACCAGAGTCATCGCCGCCGCTTGTTTATGGACATTAAGGGACCCACACTAATTTTCCTCTCAAACGAGCATCAATAGAAATCCAACGAGCGATAAATAGTAAGGGACCGTACGACCCGGCCACCGGTAAACGGTAGGTATAGGTACTTTGTATTCCAAATTGCTTTGCGCTACAATCAAAGTGCTAACCAAAGCACTGGTCCTAAATTTAATGGGTTTTAATGGCCTTTGCCACCTTCGGCCCTCTCTCGAATGGCCAGACCATTAAATACACGACCGATAATATGAAAAACGTAAATTTGACTTCCATCTGTCAGGACATATTTTACGTTTGCAAGTCTACGCAATCGGTTCCATCCCCGGTCCCGCAGCGGATTGCTTCTCCAAAGGCCCCTCTGCATCATCCCCTCAGATTTATTGCGAGCTTATGTAGCGTCAACGGGTCAACGGGAGACCACATTTAAATACCCCAACTCATTCCATTAAAAAACAAAAAAAACGAAAGGATGCAAAAAAATAAAAGAAGAAATACTTACTCGGCCCTAATTGTGATTTCATTGCCAGTGTTTACGGGTGTTTCGAGTTCACTTAACAGCATCGTTTGCAAGCCGCACGAGAATTGGAATTGCAACAATCCCTTCTGCAGGAAGAGGGCCATGTAGTGGCCGCCTTTTGTGCCCTGTGCTGCGGCCAACATAATGAGACCATTTGTTGCACGTGTTCGCACTTTTAGCTGCACATGCATTGGTAGCACTGAATCTAGGCTATCGTGAGTCGGAATGTCCTTGTAGATGCGATGACTAACGTACGAGTCCCCAGAGAAAGCCGCATTCTTTATGACAATTGAACTCTCGCACAGTGGTCCTTGACGATCAAAACGGCAAACACACTAGAAAAAAAAAAACAGAAGATATAAAATATTATTTTTTTTTTCGAGGTAAAAACTTCTGCAGGAGGAAGGACTTTGCTTTTTTAGCTAAGTAGGTGTTTTGAGATGAAACACGTTTTTGTGGGGGACTTTAAATTTCCTCTAAGTGGTTGGCACAGCGCTGATGGTACATAGTTGTGTTGTTTTCAAATTAAATGTGGTTTCTGCTGTCAAATATAGGACGGTAAGTGGAGTGGGCATGCTTACGTAAGGTGTTTAGTTCTGAAACTCATGCAATGTTTTGGGTCGTAGAAATTTTTTTCATTCCCAGCACAAAATTAAATACGTCGTTTTCACGAGCAGAAATTTTAACAAGTGAAGACGAAACCTGACCACGAAAAATACCTTCTTGTATTCAAAAATTTGTTTAAGAATATTTCATGAACTACAAAGGTGTACGTAGGAAATGGTAGGCTTATCAAGACATAGAGGGTGTTTTAACAGATTTCAGGGGTTTGAAGGTATGGACGATTTCGTTAATAAGTGAATGCCTGTTAGTCGATAATTTTACTCAAAGCTAGAAGAGTCAACCTATGGAAGTTCTTCTTGTTGAGGGAACTAAAAATGGGGCATTTATATGCTTTGGAATTTGGTGGCTAGTGTTCTGATAACCCTGGAAGAAATACATTGCTAGTCTCGGGTAAGCTCTTACAAAACGTTGTGGTTGGTGTGGAAACACCCAAAAACCAAAACTATAGTCCTCTTCTCAAGGAAATAAAAATGTTCGCCAATTTAATAAATGCACTTAGTATGTAAGTGGTTTTAACTTAACTTCAAAATATCTGTAAATAAAAAGTTATCAATAACAAGTGAGTAAGTGCAAGAGTTCTCCTCTGTCTAAATAGCCAGCCCTCATACCCAGTGTCACCAAATTTAAGAGTTTTGTTACTGGATTCAGTATGCTGTACCTATGTCAATTATTATTTTTGTTGGCCACGCCCCCAAAAATAGGCGTGGAAATTAAATTCAACTGATTGTTATTTTTCTAGAATCATGAGAAAAAGTGTAAAAAGCAGTTTTTCCTAAAAACACCTCCTTAAATTGGGCGGCGCTCAAAGCTTTTTATGAAACAAACAAATAGTAATTTGGTATGTTCAATATTTGTCGATTAAGACTTAAGATATTTTTTTCGATTAAGACTTAATTATCCGAGAAATCGGGTTTTTAAAAATCGAAAATGTTAAAAGCGGGCAACGTCAATGGTATGAGCGGATAATTTTTGCCTAAATAAAGTCTTCTTGCCAATACTGCTCTGAATAAATATTTAGGTTCCTTGTCTAACTTATACAAAAGGCATTTTGAAAGAAAATCTGAAATAGATTTTGTCTAACATTGAAATCAGACGGACGGCCATGGCTTAATCAATTCACCTGTCAGTCTCGTTCAGTTTTTTATACCCGACACAGGGTATATTAATTTTAATGCATAGTTTTTATGTAACACAGTGAAATTTTCCGTCTGTCCGTCTGTCCGTATGTGTGAAGCTTTTAGGTCTTGAAAATTGAGTTAGGCTACTCAAACTGGAAGTCTATCTTGGTTCTTATTTTGTACAGACCAGGTGTAAAAATTGGTTAAATCCGCCAACACCCATTACTATGGCTTTAATGTAAGACAACTTCTATTTCACATTTTTCTTTCAAAATGCCTTTTGGTCAAGTTAGACAAAGCGTAGGAACTCAAATTTTGGTGTAGAGCAATGATGGCCCAAAACTTTTAAGAAGGCAAAAATTGGATCGATCACAATATCGACCATGCCCCCTTCCGAAAGTTCATTTCAAATCGAAAAAGAATTATATGACAAGTATTAAAGATATTCCTATTTGCTAAGTTTGTTTTATACAAATTTTTGAGCTCCGCCCACTTTTTGGAGGCGTATTTACGAAAAAAACTGTTTATTTTTTCCGAAATAATTTTCGGTTTTAACGCATTTTGTCATGATTCTAATGAAATTATAATTAAATGATTTTAATTTTTCGCCCTGGCCCACTTAAGTAAAGTAAAGTAAAGAAAAGAAAACTCAGTCCCCACTAGGGGAGGTCTACTGAGTTTACTTTTCTTTGTGTTACAATCACCAAAAGATGCTAAATTTTCAGCTTCTTATGACGTGTTGCAGTTTTCAAAACACTTATAGTAGTTGCACATTTAGACCAATTGTGGCTTTGTCTGTGGGCGGATCTGAAAAATGTCAAGGAACCTGCGTATAAAATTTCAGACCACTATGTCAAAATTTAAGGCGCTAGATTTGGAGATATTTGGATGGAGGAGCGTGTGGACAAGGATTCTTTGACTCAGAATTCGGTCATCATCATGATTTTCAGTGACCGCTTATCCTGAGAAGGTTCGCGGAGCGATGGTGGCTAAATGGTCCTTCCATCGTTTCTGATTCTCCGCCTACAACTCAAGAGACACAGGCGCGATCCACAGACGGGTGTCGGAGATGTTCTTAACCTGATACCATCACCTGTTTCTTGGCCTAGCAGGGGGCCGACGCGCTCGCATCTCGGCTAGCATGACCTGTCTTAAGGAGTCTGTTGGGGGGAATGCGAACAACGTGTCCAAATTATCGCGAAGAATGGATCGTTCCACGCGGAGAACTAGCTGCTTAACATAAAAATTCATACGAATACTGACGTTTCTCACTCTACCTCTAAGAGTAACACCAGCAACGCACCTTAGGAATCTCATTTCGGCAGCTTGTACCCGCGATCTAATTTTTTCGGAAATTACCCAAGTTTCATGACCATAGATGAGGGTTGGAACGAACACTGAATTAAAAACTGAGATCTTTGCTTTCACTCCAAACTCAGTTTTCCTAATGACCGCCTGGAGTAGTTCCTTCACTGAGCTTGGCCGATCCTACAGGATAACTCAGTATTACTCCTCAGTATTAGGCCGATCCTACAGGATAACTCAGAAAGACTCCGAGATTCTTAAACCTGTACCCGAGATACTTCTCTACCTGTTTCAATTGGACTCCATTTATGTGCAGGGTACACTGCACATGGAAACAACAGCCAAAATTCGGTCTTCTATCATAATATGCCCTAGGGTCTTGGGGATTTATCGTTATTATTTCTTTATGAAATAAAGCGAAACCTGTAGCAAACATATTCCTGTGTAATAGGAAATAAAAAGTACTGTTTCAGCATGAAATGGAACGTTTGCATGTACTAGCAGGAGCAAAATAAGCTGATGTGAACAGTTCATGCTATCTTTTCTTTTAGGCGCGAAGTTTTTGATCTATCTGAAGTGATAGATCAAAACCCTTCCACTCTACTGCATTCCTAATGGTATACTTGTGGGGTATAAGTTATCTTATTTAACCTACTATCAAAATTTGAATCCGTTTCATTATTTCTTGTTCACAATTTTCTTGTTCTTAATAGGCGGATATTGCGCAATGACAAAAAGGCATCTATACTAAAGAAATTACCGATTTTTTAGAGTTCGATTGAATAACTTAAAATATCGTTTGAGAATTATGTATTAAAGATGACCACTTTGAGGAAACAGTTTATTTTTCAGAAAAAAAAGCAAGCATATCCTTTCAAAGTTGCTGACTTATCGCCACTTGCGTCATTTATAAGCCACTTGCGTCAGTATGTTTATTATTTTTCTGTCTTTTGAATGGAAATTCAATTTGGAGCCTGTTGGCATTTTTCACTACACCCCTTAATCCAACCTTACTTGAAGACGAACCAGCTTGCCTGGAGTACATGAAACAACTATAGGTACGATTCCCTCAAGCAAATACAAAGTAAGAAAAACATTTCCTTTTCAACTGGTCTTTTTTAAGTCTGGACACGTGCACTAGAAAGCAAGTTGCAATCAAGTACTTGACATTATCTTAACGATTGGTGAAATTGATGGGATTATCGATTGCCCCCAACGATGCCAAATGTAGTTGGGCCCACATTTAGTTGAGCCCAGTGTAGGGACTCTTTCCCGAATCTCACCTCTTTGAAAGCCTTAAGAGGCCACCAAATGTAGGCGAGCTGTTACGCATGTTTATTATTATTAGATGACAGCAAGAAACCACAGACTATTTCAGAGTAAACATCATGCAGTCAATTACATATTCGATTATAATCGATTAAGAAATCGAGCAATCCATCAATGAAAACCGCAGGCTCCTATAGATTACACAATAAATCCATTATCCACCTGTGTGAAATTGCCCTTTCTTGGCTCACCCTCTTCAAACAATCTGTCTGACTTTCATCCAATTAGCCGTGTACTGTTCGTCGTAATCGCCTTATTACAGCTCCCCCGTATATTGACGCACAGAGTGCACTTTGTCTGCAAAGTATATATTCATCCCCATCTCAGACCAGAAAGTACATATTTGTGCACCCAAAACAACAAAGTTGCCAAGGTACACGGAGGAATAATGGTAACCCTCGCTGGTTTCCTGGGCCGAGAATGACACAGATCAACAACTCATCCATAATGCTGGTGCCCAGCGAAAGAGAATGGTCTAGAGAAATAAAGTTTGCGCAATAATAACTCCCGGGTTGTTTTAAACACTCAATCGACCAACAACGACGACGAGACCCTGGTAACCTGGATGTTTACACTTCCGGTTCGCAGCAAACACAAGCCCAACAAGCGAGGCGTTTTAATTTCATCAGGCTGCCTCAATTCCAAATCGGAACCAATGACACACAATATTGAGTTTCCCATGGCACCGAGGATCTCTGTGGAAAAAGTTTTAACTATATTTGTGGCGGTGGTCTCTCTGGGAACTGCTTTCTCGTATATCCTCATTAAAGCGAATGGGATCATGTGTGAGAGCTGAGGGGACCTTGTGTCATCAACATACCAGCAAAATATTCCTCGTCATAGCCTGGTAGTCGTCGACGTCCTTGTCTGAGTCGAAGCTCCCCGCTTTGAACTTGATGCTGACTAAGCTAATTTGCATGCAGCGGGACCGGGCCCCAGACCGGGTTTAATATGCTACTCTGCGAGTGTTTCTTCAGGCACTCGAGTACTCCAACCCTTCTACCCTTCCGCCCACTATATCAGTGCGAATATATTTCATGCGATAACATTTACTTTTCCATCAAAGTTCAGGCAAAAGTTTGTGTGTGCGCGGGTTGTATTCGCCCCGACTATTTCCAACATTGTGTTTGCCAAAGTATGTGTATATGTGTGCTCGCGGAAACATGATCACGTGACGGTTATTAAATCCTGCAACAGAGGAAATACTAATTAAAGTGAGGCACTAATTTCGTTCGCTTAGTTTTTGCAGCGCGTCTTCAGTCTTTCCGTTTGGCCCATAAATCTTTAATTGTCCTGGCTGAGTGGCGGAAAAACAACGACGAACGCGAAGAGAAAGAGGAGATTATCTCATATTTAAAGGATGTCACCATTGTATTGTAGAGTAGGATAATGATAATTACCCACTCTGTCATGGTGTGGGCGGACGGAAGCAATTGTGGTTTCATGGAATCATTTAAGTGTGAGATTGTGTGAGAGGCTTTAAAGCATTTTACAAATTTGGAAGGTTATTGCGATTTATGGGGGCGGTGGAAGGAAAAAACCGGAAATAAATCCTTGACAAAGGATATGGGAAGTAATTCCAAAGGCGTTATCCGATCTTAAGCCTGATTTTTTTTCAAGTACAAACGTCCTCATTTAAGACACTGTCAGAGATTTTGCGCCAATTTTGTGTACCTATGACAAGTAAAGGTATAAAGTTCAGACCAAAGCCTGTTAGGACCATTAAGGGAACCCCGTAGTGGAATCGCTGTCGGTGCTGATGAATTGGAAAAAGCATTTCTGCAGACATAACGGCGAAGACGAACCTAATACCGCTGTCAGGCAGAACGAACCATTCAACCCGGGCGAAGACGCTACCCACGAAGCATTCGAACGATACCATCTAATAGGCACATTAGATTGTTGCTTTATGCCAGGGAAGTCCACCATCGATCAAATATTCACACTGCGGCAGATCTTGGAGAAAACCAAGGAATTCCAAATTGATACCCATCACCTTTTCATAGATCTTAGGGCCGCGTATGACAGCATCTATACAGACAAGCCATATAGCACAATGTTTAGTTTTGGCATCCCTGCCAAACTCGTCAGTCTGTGCAGGATGACATTGGAAAACTAACGCTGTTCTGTCATGGTCGGTAATGACCTTTTTTATGTCAAAAAAAGGGTTTAGAGAAGGCGATGCGCTGTCATGTGACTTCTTTAATATCACATTTGAAAGTATTGTGCAGAACTCCCGCGCCAATACCATCAGAGGCACAATCTTCCAAAAGTCCGTTCAACTACTCACATACGCAGATGACATTGGCAGGGTCGTCGAGGTCGGCGATTATTTTGACATTCGCTGTTGTGAATTGTGACGGAATTGCTAAGTCGACAATACAAAAAAACATACAAAAAAAAATTTTATATCGGGCTATGACGGGACACAGAAGCGAAAAAAAAGGGCACAGTCTTAGTAGATAACATAATGTTTTAAGTCAATTTTTCCCCTGACCCGAGCGTCAGACGATTAATAATAAATCCCAAAATGGGATTTCAAATTGTCAAATTGTATAGAATTAATTTGACATACTCGCTCTTTTTTGCTGTCATTTCGGCTTTCATAAGAGAGTGACGATGTCATTTTTCAGGAGCGAAAAAAGATTTCATTTGTAATCATCTTAATAGAAATCGTAATTTTGACAGATCTGTCATACGTGGACTGTTTTAGTGTCCTTTTTTGATACTTAGACTGTTAAAAAGGTATTTTAAAAGGATTGAAAGTGGTTCATTAAAAGGGTCAATGAGATTTATGAGGGGCTTTATTTCTAAACGCTTGCCAAGACACTTTCAATTTGAATGGTTAATCGTGTAATTCGTAAAAGATTTAATGAAGATTTTTATTTATTGTGGATTAGTGACCGGTGTAAACATGGTCTAAGGGTGAACAGCGATAAAATAAAAAATAAAGGGCCAATCGCAAAGAAAAGTTGGCTTCATAGAGAAGTCAACTCGAATCAAAAAGGCCATTCAAAGTATGATTTCTTTCTAGAACCCAAGAAAAGCCTAGAAGAATTGCAAAGCTGTGTCTGGATTTTTACAACTATTGATGTAGACGGTGAGAGGGAACATTTCAGTACGAGGAATCTCATCTTCTTAGTGCACTCATAGATAAATAATTAAGGACATATACAATAAAGACGGCTTAAGACTCTTCTCGCGATATGTTAAGGTACAGAAATTTTGTTTCTCTAAAAAATGCTTGCTACGTTCGTAGATGATTGTCTTATTCGAAACAGGTCAACAAGCAAAAATTAAAAAAAGGATATGTGACAGAAAGGAACTTTGAGGCACATTAAGTTCATTTGAATTATTAAAAAAAATATGTTGACCATGTCTTTTTGGACATTTAACTTACGCCTACACAAACAAGACCAGACTTTGAAGTTGTGAATAACAACAGTTAAAAGCATTTTGTTTTGAAAATTTATAAGAAAAACTTAAACTTTCTATTACCCTTACTTTAAATAATTATTTAAATTGAATAAAAAAAAAATAAAAAACTAAATTCATTTTAGTGGAGCGATACATTTTTGTAGAATAATTTGGTGACAACGGGACTTAAGCTAGAGTTGAATACACGTTCTAATAAGCCGCCTTCGCGTGCAAGATTGAACACGGCTTGATAGAAACAGGGCTAGCTGGCGAAGCTAGTTGGTTGAGGCTTAGGTCCACCTCGGCTTGTAGCGCCACCTAAAGTAAGTAAGACTCATTGTTCAGGTTACCCTTAAGTAAGTTTGACTAACTTGGACCGCCGGACTGGTACGATACTTCTCCAAGATCTTTTTTCGCCGTTAGTAAAGTTTACTCTTTAGTATATTTCTTGTTTAACGGGTGAAATTTCTTGCTGTAGATGCTACTCGGCACGATCAATCTTGTTGTAGATGCAACCCCGCACGATCGTTTCTCAATTTAAGGGAAAGGATTCTACTAACAACGGAGCTTACACTTGAAGTGGAAAATAGTTCAGGCCTCTGTTTTGTGAATTTGACCAACTTGATCGAATTGGTTTCCGTCTCCACCGATCTTTCTGTCGGCACGATCCTTTCTGGCTATAAACCGAAAAATTTCACTAAATTTTGTAAGCTTATCATATTGTCAGCTTATCATAAACGAAGAAGAAGCTTTAAAGCGCTTAGAAGTTTTTCAACTTGAGTGCCGAATCGATAACCAGGAGGGTGTAAAATCAATAAGTGCACTTAACTAAAAGCTGCCTAGTATGCCTTAAGCCTCCGTACGTCATCCTTTCTCTGCCTCTTTTTCTAAATGTTTCGTAGATTAAAGCCTACAAAAAACTTTGACCGTTTTCTTGTGCAGGCGCAACACAAACTTCGTTTCAACTGTTTCAAAGCCGATACCACGAAAAGGTCTCTTCATTTTACCCCAATAGACCTTTAACTGAAGTTAAAGAAAGAGCTGCCTATGCTCTTGGCAAAATTTTTGTGTCTGGGCCGGGTCAGCAACGTTGTAGCTATTACCTGTTTATTTTGTTGTTTTTGTTTTGCCTAAAAAGACCTTTGATAGTTTTAAGATCCAAGAAAATTCTTGGTAGAATTTTTGTGTCTGGGCAGGTGCTGCAAAGTCTGCATCGCAGCCAATGCCCAGAAATGCGTGTCGTGTTTTCTCGTTGACTCTTTCTTAAAAGTTTTTAAATGAAAAGGAAGTAGAATGAATAGCTTGGGAGGTTCTCAAATAAATTCATCTGTCTGAGAAGGTGCAATTTTCCTCCGGATTTTAATGTTTCTTTCTCATTCGTTTCCCTTTGGAGAAAAACATTGTCAGGTATCTACCCTTTTTCCCACAGTAGAACGGCTTATGCAACCTACAAAGTTCGTCTTTTAATTCTCCATTGTTAACGAAATAGCTAAGCCATCTCATACAATATCGATCAAAATGCTTTTGACATCAGAGCTACCCGGCGACACATGAGTTGATGTGTCATCTTATTATAGAACTGTCTGTTTGCATTAGTTGCCCTTTTCCATTTTGTCTGTCATGTTAACTCACCCGCTTATAAATGTTACCATGTTTCATGAGACACCTCTGCCACTAAAGCCATTGGTGGAACACTCCAAGCCAGAAACATAAGAACCCACCGACATTTGACATAAATCCAAGCACACACGCATACACCTACTATACCCCAGTCAGATGCAGGAAAAACGAGAGGAAATTTTGACATTCTCTATGTGGGAGAAAACCCCACCCCATTTCACGTTAATTATTAGCTAGACACTTCTGTGCTTCTCCTGCCGGTTTACTTTGAGATAGGAGTGTGTGGTTCACCTTTAATCATCAACGATTTAACCTAAATGTGTGTTTGTGCACTGAGCACATTACGAGAGCAGCCATACCACCCCTATCGTCATCCCATTACATTCAGCTGTTCACCCACCATTCAAGTGGAAAGCACTGAATGGATCTTGTTCCTGAAGGGTTTGGGCGGCGCGGTGGCGGTATCGGAAGAACTTCAAATGAATATACCGACCGGTAAGGTGCCGAAACAAAGAAAAACGGAAAAATTTATATCGAAGGAGCAAAACGTTGGTCATTACTCACCCGAGAGCCCTCCGAAGTGGTGACACAAGTGCCTCCATTATAGCAACCCAATTTGATGCAATCCGGAACGCCAGTGGAGTTGTCCACTCCTCCAGATGCTCCACCGCTGCCCGTCTCGGAGCTCTCCTCCGACGATGAGGACGATGATGAAATCGATGATTGTGTAGTCAGGACCGCCGTCGTTGGTGGCGGTGGGGGAGGGAGCGTTGGCGCTGAAGTGGTTGTCGTTGGTGGCGGTGCTGCAGTTGTGGGCACTGGCGGTGGCAGGGTTGGTGCCTGAGTCGTTGGTGGCGGAACGTACTCTGTGGTAGTTGTTGGGGGCACCGTTGTCGGATATGTGACCAAGTCGTCTGTGTAGATGGTCTTCGTCGTTTGCTCCGAGAAGGGAGGTGGTGTCGGCCGGTACGTGGGCGGTGGTGACTGCGGCCAGTACGGTGTTATCGTGGGGTGAGGTGACAGTGAAAATGGAGCTTTGCCGGGCGTTGACGTTGTAATATCAATGCTCACCCCAGGGGAGTCGTAATCATACGGCGACACTGTCGACGGGTAGTATGGCGAAGGTGGCCGGTACGTCGTAAACTTACCAACGTCCTTTGTGTAGTCGGTCACCTTGGTGGATACAAAGACCTCGGGGTATTCGGTGAAGAACGGTGCAACTGTGGTTGTTATTCCAAAGGCGGGTGGGCGCCGGGTTGTGGCTCCATATCCGCCGGTTTCCTGATCATAGTCAGTGTACTCTGTTTGGAAACCAGAGCCTGGGGTCGTTGGTTCTGGGTAGTATCTGCTCGGTGGTGGGCGAGTCTCCGGGATTTCTGTGCCATATCCTGGCGTCGTTGGCCACATTGGAGGCGGTCGTCGCGTGGTGAAGTCGTAGGGGAATGACGTCTTTATTGTTGTCCGGTGATGAATTATTGTCGGATGAGCTGTGATGGTTATGGGAAGCTCCTCGGACTCTTCGCTGCTGAGGCTGCTGGACCGGTCTGGTAGCTTGGCCGTAGTTGTTTCCGATACATCAAACCTAGCGATGGTTGTGTACTCGTTCTCATCGGACTCTACGGTTTCGGCTGACGAGCTAATATCAGACGTTAGTGATTCACCAGTGTCACCACCACTTTCACTGCTGCCTGATAGTCCTCCGGCCGTCGTGAAGCCCACCGATGATGGGGTGGTACCCTCTTCAGAGCTCGGTGCCTCAGTAGTTGTTGTGGTCGTTGATGTGGTCGTCGTCGTCGGTGCCGGTGTGATGGGTGCCGTGTAATTGCAATCCAGTGAGTCTTCTCCGAGCATTAGGCATTCACAGAGCATTCCAGTCAGCAGCGGCGGGCACGAGCACGTAAAGGTGTCGACGCCATCAATGCATACGCCGCCGTTCATACACTTTGGCCCCAGCTGACACTCGTCGTACTGGAACTCACACTTTTCGCCATGATAGTCGGGCACACAATAGCACGTGGGCACACCCTCCTCCATTAGGCATAGCGCATTATTCTGGCAGGGATTGTCGGCACAAATGAGAATCTCCTCTTCGCAATTAGTTCCAGTGTAGCCCATGGGGCAGGCACATACGTATGCAGCCAGTTTGTCGACACAAACGCCTCCGTTCTGACAGGGCGATGACTCACACTCGTTGATTTCCTCGAGACAAATGCGTCCTTGCCATCCGGGCGGACAGTCGCAGGTGAACTCTAAGCCAGGACCTTCTATACACTCACCGCCATTGTGACATCTGGCGCCCGTACCTGTATAAAAAAGAAAAAAACACCAGAGTGATGTGTGTCAGAGCAAATACACTGATGTGACCAAAAAAGGACGGTGGCGCGGTGACGGATCCATGTCAAAGGTAATCCGCTACAATGTGCTTACGTAGAAAGCCACTCACCTGTTTCACAGACGGCCACATCAATCTCACAATGTAAACCCAAATATCCTGGTTGACAAGTGCATACGTATCCGTTATCTCGGTCCCGACAAATGCCTGCGTTCTGGCATGGGTTGGACATGCATTCGTCCACATTTTCCTCGCAGTTGGTTCCTGAAATATAGAAAACCAGTGGGATGGGTTTAAGTAAGCGCATAAAGGATATTCAAGACGGATTAAGGATTAAACTTGTCTGGGTTAAAAGGATAAACCTTAAGCACACACACACAAGCACAACTGAGGACGAGTTGCATACTCGTTCTAGATAGCTGACCTATTTGCTTTGCTGTTCTTTTTTTAAAACTTTTCCTTTTTCGCTATTTTTTCGCCTCGGTTTTTATTGTTGTTCCTCGCCCTTTGGTCTGGATCTGGTTAATTTGCGTTGCCGGAGTGTAAATGAATGGAGGCGAAGGATCAAGTGAATGGAGCAATTTAGTTGGATAAATATTATTTTTCTTGTTCAAGGGCTGATGCCCTGGATTTGAGAAGGATTGATGTTAACAATAATTGGCTTCGTCTGGGAGTATACACACCCCTGAGCTCATATTTCATCAAATGAAAGTGGACACATATAGTGTGGCTTTCGGAGGGTGTCGGCATATTGTCTGTTGCAGTTCAAATTAAGGACTATCGTCTGGACAGACGGGACAGCAAACAGATTTTGCGGTTGATGCAACCGTTTTGCATTCAGAATGTCGAATAAGGGTAATAATGGTGGTGCATAGCTTAGAGTGAATGTCCTTCGGAAAAGGAATTTTCATGATATTGAGACAGGAAAGCTTGGTCTTCTATGAGCCACAACAGTATTTCTTGCATATTTAATGAGACAAAACAATTTAGATCCAAAGAAACTTGTCAATATATCAAGTGTAATTGTTGGGCTGTGTCGGGTATTTGAATCAGGTGCCTAATGGTTTGCGGTCCAAAAATAAATGGATAAAGAGGAAGGTTATTTTCAATCTTTTCAGATCGTAGACACAAGTTGTGGAGACTGGAAAAGCTTAAATCAGAAATTACTAATCAATATTTTAATGGTCTCCTGATTACGACAATTTTGTGTAATGTTGGGCAACAGATCACGAATTAGTTTTGCGGAGATTGTTCTGGACTGTATTTGTCCCTCCTCATATGGTGAAAACGCTTACATTGTTCTGATGCGAGCTCAACGCAACGATTTCTGCAAGTTTCGAAAAAAAATTTGCAAAAACTCCAACGGTTGTATTGTTTTACAAAGATTTTTTTCAACGGCAGCCATTGCCAGCGCGCTGCAAAGAAGATGTTTGTGGAGCGAGGCAGATTGATACAGTGGGTGGTGGACAGTGAAGAAGGATTAAATATTTGGCTCAAAAAGCATGAAGTTCAATGAGCTACTGAAAAACCAAGTGAACGTTTAGGGCGTGAACCTAACGTCGGCTGGGACACAAGCTTCATATGAAAATGCATTAAATTTTTTTCAATACTTTTTTTTAGAAGTTTATCAGGCAGGAACTAAAAAAACGAAACTAAGGCTAAGTAAATAATGAACTTTAACGAAAAAATCCAGTTTTTTGAAAATATTGCAAAGATTTTTAAGATATGACGAGTTGAAAATTTAAGACGTTTTTCAAAGTGGTTGTAGGACATTACTTTTAAGCCGCTTAGTGCACAAAGCCAATATTGAAGAGTCGTTTAAAGCAACACAAAGTTAACGAAGTGCTTAAGTCGTGATTTTCAAAAAAAAAATTCAAATATTGCCGTTTAGATGAATTTTCGAGAAAAAACACAAAAATTCATCCCCCTTATCTCCGGTCTTATAAAGTGAAATCGGAGCCAAAAAATAACACGTACCAAAAATTATCCGAAATTTTCAGGAAATATAGCGAATTTTAAAGTTTCAAAGCTTTGCGAGATTTTCGAGATCGTTTCAAAACGATTAAAAAAACAATTTTTTAAAATCTCCTAGTATCTTAACGGTAAAGGCAATGTTGTTCAAATTTGGTTAAAATACAAAACGTTTAAAAAGAAACCAAGCTGTATTAAAAGAATTTAATTTGCTGTTGCTAGCCTAAGTTTATCGAAACTTATTTAAGAGAATAAATAAAACAAGTGAAAAAGTGCAACAGAGCGTATGAAAAAACTTCAATCCGTCTCCTCTATCTCAGTAGCGGTATTATGTAACACTTTGAAAAAATCTCAGAAATACGCAATTTTCTAAAGTTTTAAAAATTAAAATATTTAATGGTTTTTGAGGTACGCTAAAATTCGCTTAAGTTGGTTTTCCGAAAAGAAGTGCCGGTAAAATGCCTGTAACTTATGAGCTATTTGTATTTTTTAAATTCAATTTAAGGCAAGCACACGCAACTTAAGTATCAAGCCAAAAGGTGTTTAACTATTTAAAATAAAAAACCCGTATGGCATTTTTTTAAGTTTTTGTTTACAAATAAAAAAAGAGTTATTTGTCGTCAATCTGCATTTAAGAAAAAAAGTTTTAGTTTCAGTCGTGAATTTTTAATCGTGAAATCCACCTAAAATAAAAAAAAATAGCGTAAGAAAACCCAAAACAAGACCTTATTTACCTTATAGTTACCTTATGGTTCCTTAAAATTATTCAAAAAAAGTTTTAATAATTTTAAACCTCAAACTCGGACAATAAGCCAAAGATGTCCCTCTCTTTTTTTATAATTAACTCGCGATCAAGATTTATGACCACCCTTAGAATGCGTAGCATATCGCGAGCAGAAAGAAGAATTTAAGGATAGAAAAGTTAGAATAGAAAAGTAATTCTCGGTCCAACAAGCAAACGCTGATGAGCCAGTACGGAACATGAGAAATCTACACAGAAACACCATCTCTTACCACCGCAAGTGTTATGCCTTTACGGAGAGAAGCAATAATTTAACTAGCAGAATATTTTATAAAACCATCTGGTATGCACCTAATTGTTGTCCATTCGATTTGCATATGGGATGCGAAAAAGAACATATTCGGCCGACCCTAACCTGCACAACAGACGCCGACCAGGAAGCCGCTAATTTTGAGACAAACGCTCCTGGATTTTTCGTTAGTTCCTAGTTTTGGTCCTCTATTTTTTTAAGCCTAATTTTTGAAAATATACACTCGAAGGTTTAACCCTCCGTGGGGCCCAATAGTTATATGAACACATGAACGGGCGCAATGTGTCTGACATCCATTAGTATAGTCTTATACGTATTTTCTATTATAAACTCTTAGAAAAGTTGTATTTTGTCTAAGAGTTTAGCATCATTTTCCCGATCGAATCTTTCGTTTATTGCTTCAATATACTGGTTTGTAAATTTAGCGTTCAAATTCTCATCAATCAAGAAAAAGCTCCAATACTGAATAGTAATAGTAGCAATTTTAGCTTTTTTATGGCGCTCAAATCCTTAAGGCTTTAACTGTCGATATCAATGAATTTTTAAAGGCTGAAAGCAAGTTAAATGGCAGAAACGACCGAAAACTTCAAAAGCATTTCAAAATATTCTGGGATATTAACGGTAATAGCGATTCCAGTGAAAGTTGATTTAAGTTGAAATCATGCAGGTATAAAAAACTCTTATAATTCTCAATTTTTTCAAAAATGTCGTTCTTGATTCAACTCTTTCTGAAATTGTTTAGAATCCAAAGTAATTTCTCCCCCTCTATGAAAGTCACGGCTATACGTGCGATTTCGAAAACAATTCCACACAAGTATAAAACACTTAATTGTCAAGCTGTTCAGGTGTTAAAAAAATGTAAAAAAAAACGTTTGCTATTTTGTAAGCTTTTTTAGAAAAAAATCAAGTGAGCAAGTGGCAGCTCGTCTGTAACGAAGTTTTACACACCGGACCCTATTTCCCGTGTAACATCAAATCTAAAAGTTTTTTTCGCCTTAGTTCATGTACTACATGTCAATTATTTGTATTGAGCACGCCCCAAAAAAGTGGGCTAAATCACGAGAAAATGCCATAAAAGCGAAAATTGTTTCTGAAAAACAGTTTTTTCCCTAAAAATGCCCCCTAAAAGTGGGCGGAGCTCAATGCTTTGGATGTAACTAACTCAGCAAATGGTAATATCTTCAATTTTTGTCGTACATTTTTTTTCGAGGTTCAATATGAAATTTCAGATTTCAATCTGGTTTAAAATTGTCTTAGATATCAGAAGTGGGCATAGTCTTAGATAGTCTTAGAAGTGGTTTTAAACTGTCTTAGATATCAGGGTGGGCGGGTAAATTTTGCATATTTAAAGTATGCGTTAAAATTAATATACCCCAGGCTTTAAACACTTTTACAAGAAAGTTAACTGGCAATGCTTGCCTGAGATTAAAGACGCATCCCAACAAAAACTCCAGAGAGTTCTGCTCTAAAAACCCTGAAAAACCTCTTATAACACTTCCATAAGGCTCTTGAATACTCTCAGGAGAAAATTTTGTGTTGATAAAACTAAATTTGCTCTTACAGTACTCTTATTCAGATATTATTTGTCTACCAGAGCAAATAACACGTAAACTCCCAAAATGAAAATCTTGCTGTCAGAGTTCGACTCTCAAGTTAGTCTCAAAGAGCGAAATTATTATAAGAAGAAACATGATGAGAGTTTGAGTATCGAAGTACTTATTAAAATATTTTTACAAGCCTAACACACACGCTATGAGGTCGCATGGCTTATAAAAACACTTAGTCACTTCAAAAAGAATGTCGTCCACAGATCCAAATTAATTTTTCCATTACTGTGCAGCGTGTTTGGGGTGATAGAAGTTTTTTTTAATCAAATGGAGTCCTGTAACTAAAAAGCATATAAAAAGCCATATAATTTCAAAGGAAAAGTTAAAAATTCTTTTCTTAAAACAATAAATACGCCTGCACCCTGCACGCATATAAATTATTGCACGCACTCCCGGCGACGATATGACAAAACAGAAACTCTCGGAAATAGCCAATTTACTCTCATGTGTAGGGAAAACGTCAAATCTACTTTAGGTAAGAGAGTAAATCTCTGGTAAACAGCTAATTTTCTCACCTTAAGAGAGCTAAACTTTGCTTATAAGATTTGTTTAAAAGATTTATCACTTACAAAGAGCGCGTAGGTCTGATTAGGCAACAATTTTTTTCCTGAAAAAGTCTTCCATTTTCTCACATTTCAGGGTAGCCAAAGTGTCGCGTCTACAAGATAAGCATCCGTTTGTTAATAACGGGTGATTTTTTAGCTGGTTTGGTTTTGGCAACACTGGTTTTGACAGCTGACGTGTGTTTAGTACCTTGTGTCACTGTCAAACAGCTTCAGTTTGGTTTGCAATTTAACCATGGATCGTCTTACAAATGAACAACGCTTGCAAATTATTGAATTTTACTATCAAAATTCATCGCGCGCTGCTTCCATTTTATGGTCGGCATTCTCGACCTTCTGAGCAGTCTATTCGGAAGATTGTGACCAAATTTCGCACCAAATTTACTTTGTTGGACATTTGACACCATTAGATTATTTTTTGTGGGGGTATGTCAAGGCTAATGTCTATAGGGACAAGCCCGCTTCGATTGACGCACAGGAAGCCAACATCCATGCATTCATTAGTGAGATACCGGCCGATATGTGTAGAAGAGTATGCCAAAATTGGACTCAGCGGATGGGCTACCTGAGACGCAGCCGCGGTCAACATTTGCATGAAATTATCTTTAAACATTAAATTGCAAGGTTCAAACTATCGATTCAAATAAATATTTCATTAATTTTTTCGAATTTTTTGTGTTTTTTTTTTTAAAAAAGTTCTCAGCCTCTTAAAAAATCACCCGTTAGAAAAAAGTAGCATGGCCAAAAATGTATGGTAGCTGGCTGACGATGAGGTATATAGTTGATATGGCAAAGCCAAATCGTTGTGCCAAAGTCAAATGTTTTAAGTGCTCTGCCCAGGGTATATATTTCATAATTCCAAGAATTCCATGTCTTGTTTTGCTATTTCGAATATCTTTTAAAACTTTGTGTCTAATGGCTGTGTATCAAACTTAATATACTCACTATTCGATGGGATGGAGTATGAGGAAACACATTATAAGCAGAGAAAGTACGGTGCTGCGATGTGCTAACATTTATAAAACATTTTAATCATTGATTATTTTTGGGGCGCTTTGTTTTTTTCGAAGTAAAATGTTAACTTAAGCAGATAAATTTTCAGTTGCACCAAGCTTTCGCGCCCATAAGTTCATGAAAATATTTAGTCAATAATTTATTGGGACTACTAAATTAATCCGTGGTGCGTCATTGAAAACAACTTTTTCCTTTGAAATATATCTTGTTCTCTTTTAGCCTTTATGCCCTTATGAAAAATCAAAACAATTTTGGCACATAATAAGATAAAGGTAACACGAAAATTGCTTCTAATGTGTTTCGCTTTCTCTTTCTTAGAACACCACTAATGAGAGCTCATTTCCTAAAACAATTTGAGTTGTTTACTCCCATATCCACTCTTATTGTCTTAGTATAAGATTGAATCTTTTCTTATAAAAAGAGATTCACTATTTCTATGGGATAAAAATAACTCCTATAAGTGGGCCATTTAAATGTTGTAAGACTCTCATAAGCGCTCTCATTGTACTCTATAAGAGACAATTTCCAAGAGACTCGCTCTTGGAAATAAAGCTCATAAGACTCTTGTAGAGTCTAGTGGGAGGAAAAATGTTAGTTGGGATATGAAGTTCATGCAACAATTTACATGTCGTATTCTACCTTTAAGCGACAAATATTCAATTTTACTAGTGATGGCATAGGAATTCGTTGAAATGCGTTGCTTAAAATGTCATCACTCCACCATTCACCGACATAATACAAAATACCTTGGTTAAGCATTGTAATTGCATCGCACAGTTAACAATGTTTCGAAAAGACCTGTGGGCGTTAAATGCTCATTTTTATCGAGCGGGTAACTATAAAAAATTATATCGCAGCATTTTACTTAAAAACCCACCATAGAGCTTACAAAATGTCCTCGAAGCAATGAAAAAAACCAGCATTAAACAGCCAGGACACCTTTAATATGTTGAAGTGCAAAAACTTTCATTTGACTCATATTCACACCCTTCAAGTATAAAAATTGTTTTTTTCCGACTGTTAAATATTTGATTTTCCACTATTTAGTGTTGTTGCCCGTTTGAGTGCAGCCCCCGGTGTGTCACAAGATAATGGTGTCGACAACTCTTAAATGTCACATAAATTAACAGTTTTATATTGATTCTCCCTTCATATCGTTGCCACGAGTCGCTTTTCAAAATGGCACAGGACGAAACCCGTAATGGTATCAATTGTGAGATAATATTGGATTTCATTCTCTCGGGTCACTAAGGAGACGTGCCCTTTACATGCATACTGTTGGGTGTGTCTTGTTGATTGACTTGTGCTTTTGGGGCTGATAAAACATAGTGAACAGGGTTAGGTTTCAATAATTTGTTGTCGTTCAGGTATTGACAGCTTAAATTGCTTGATGTGTTATTTAATTTCGGTTAGTTTTCCCTGCTTAAAAATGTGATGTTTTAAATCCATTGTGTTTCTGTCTTTTTCCATTCAAAAAACCAGTACCAACCTACGACAAGTTCGCCTTCCCCACGACAATTCACGTGAAAAGTCATTAGGGCTTCTATCAGTTGTCCTTACTAGAAAATCTCCACCCAATAGTTTTAAGAGCCACGACAACAACAAAGAACAACATCTACAGGCACTACTTTATTCGAATTTCAATTCTCTTGGCCACACTCTTTCTTCGGGTCCTTGCGTCTCTACTCTCTGCGACGTTGCACCTTTTTAATGAAAATGCATTGAAGTGAATTGTCATCACATAACTCATAGTTCCATTCGCTCCTTCAAATCCCGTATTGTGTGCGACATTACATACTCAGTGTAGCGTGGGCGTGTGGGCAGAATCCAAATCTCTACACGACAAGGCGAAACGTTGAGAATTAACAATAAGGACCGCGTAGTATGACACAAATCTCTTAAAAAAAAAGCAAAACAGCAAATACCTACCAGAGGTGCATTTCTTTTCCAACCATCACGTGGATGCTTACAGCCCTTGGATTTATTTAATTTTTTTTTAAGGGTGCGCCATTTTCTCGTATAGCGTATTAAAATTGTACTGCATACATTTCTTATACAAACCATCCTCGAGAGGAGCACCACTTTAACCCTGTTCGAGGACATAATATGATCGCGTAGGTGGGGCGGCGCGGTGCGCACCGAAACGAAATATTAAAAAAGACGGGCAAAAAAAAGGACGGGCAACAAAAAAGGAAACAAATTGAAATTTGGAATTCAATTTCAACCCGGTTAAAATGTTGCCAAAGAAGAGGGAAACTATTTTTTCATCTAAAGTAGACCAAAAAAAGGACGAAAAGGGTGCACAAAAAAAGACAAAATAAAACGAACACACCCACACACACACACACACACATTATGCTGTGTTGTGTTGGAAACAAATAAAGCATTGTCATTCGATAAAGCTGCAGCAACAAATGCACTTGGGCACATATCTACTACATGATAGAACCAGGGTGAGAACAATTGGAAACACAGATAGACACGAGGAACAAATGCTGAAAGTAATTATTTTTCTTTTGCACATTCGCACGGTTATACGTTCCTAGTCTACTCTTCTGCTAGCTGCTCCTGCAATTGTCATTCGCTTTGTTGGAAGAGCTTAGATTTGTGCATTTCTATGGGGATGCACCGAGGTGGTGTAAATGAAAAATTTATCATTTGAATCGTAGCCGGAGACTTTATAAAAGGGTTAATAAGTTGGTATTAATAGTTATTTCCGGCTGACGGTACTTTTTTTTGTGCTTGTCTATTGTCTTATTCATAAGAGGAGAGTTTTTAATGTACGTGTTAATGTTTTTTACCTGTTCGAGAAAAACTTCCAACTATGTAGTCATAATTTCTACAAAAGAAGAAACAGATCCTTATTCTTTTTCTTCTTTTTCATTTGGGCGCGAGGTTATAATGAATCTTCTTTTCTTCTTCTTCTAGGAAGAAACAGATCCTTATATTCACAAAAAAAAAAAAAAATAATAATCAGACAGGTCCATTCTAATCAGGGCAGATACAGAAACAATATCGAAGACATCTCTTGTTTTTGTTATCAAGAGACAATGTCACGCATTGGGTATTAAGAATTTCAACCTCACAACACAACAAGAAGAGTAATTTGGAGAATAGGGAATGGGTAAAATGTTCCTTACACTGCCCTGTAGTGGCCGTTGCGCGATGTCGGATAAACGGTTTTATAAGACCTAATGTTTTCCGGTTGCTTAAGAGACCCAGAGTGACCGTTTCCAATGAACGGTTTTTATAGGTTAGGATAACAAATATTTTGGTGAAACCTTCAGTCTTAAAAAAACGATAAAATCCCAAGTACCGACGGTATTCCTTTCTATAAACAAATCTTTAGCCATAAACTAAGACTAAGACTACGACTAAGATCAACTGATTACAGGATAATCTTAAGTGAGATACAGCTGAGCACTTCAATTTAATCCAATTCAATTTAATTCAGTCCAATTCGATGCAATTAAATTTAATTCAATTTAGTTTAATTTGATTCAAATTAATTCAATTTAGCTCAATTTAATTCATTTTTATTTAATTTAATTTAATTCAATTCAATTCAATTCCAATTTTGTTTTGTTTCTGGCAGAAACGAGTTTGTTCGAGCTCTTTTATTAGCTCCTTCTGGGCTCAAAATTTAGCTAACTAGCCCACCATTTTATCCACGTAGTTCCCGAATTCATATTTTTTTCCATTCATTTTTAGTGGATACGAAAAAAGAAAACACAACAAAGGCTGCATCGGCAGGGATACACAGGAAGTATGCCTGCGGCTCATTCATAATGGGGCTCATACAATAGAACTTCACATAAAAAAAAAACTTTAGAAGTGACTGGAGGCTGCACGCTAGAAGCTGGAATTCTTCAATCTGGGACATTGTTAAACAAAACTAGAGGGAGCCTTTAGGGTGACAATCCGCCTAGGCGAATCGTTGGATACCCCATCCCAATTGACCACTGTCAAGCTCCAAAATGCGTCAAAAATCTTGGTTGTTAAATTTCAGTTTCTATTAACTTTAATTGTGCAAAGAATTTGTCTGTTAAGAATCTTCTTTCTTAAAAAAAGGGCGTGGCATCAACCCCTTTTCAATAACATCACTTTTTTTATGATATTTTTTATCAGATGCAGTATACACGTGTTGATCGCAGTCCTATATTAAAAATTTGATTTTTTACTTAAAAACGCCCCCAAAGGTGGGTGAACTCAAAATTTATTTATTTGAGTTGATAGCTTACGCACATATCTGATCATTTTATAGTGGAAGTTTTTTGGATTTAAAGCAAATATATCAAATAAAAGCCGATTATTAGAATGCATATTAAATATGACAACAAAAGCGAAAACCGCTTTTTTTTTAAATGCCAATCACAATACACTTAAGCGAGGATATTGCATACAAATTTCAGCTTCCTACGACAACTTTGATTTTTCATGCTAATAGGTAAAGCGGGCGTGTCAGTGGGCGGATTTCAAAAAATTTTACACTTGTACTGCTTCGGGACCTAGAAAGAACAGATATCAAGTCTCAAGTTCCTAACTCAATATTTAAGGCCTATAAACTACCGACAGACGGACGGACGGACGGACATGGCTCATTCGACTTACAATTCGGTCTCGATCATATGCCCTTAAGGTCTTGGGGGTCTACGGTGATTATTTCTATATGTTACAAACTATGAATCAAACTTAATATAACTCCTATTCCATGGGATGGGATATAAAGTCTCAAAGTTGTTTTATGAATGACACTACGCCTGAAAATACGAGATAAGAACTCGGGACGTAGTTGTCATTATCATTTTAGAATACAACACATAACGAACATTAGGAAGAAATTTCCTTTCCATTCCCGAATTTACGAACAAGGGCAGTGCCAGCACAAAGACAAAAACTTCTTTTATCTGTCTTTGGAAGTGAGTCTGGTGGGTTGTGTATTATCTAAGTATTCTTTTTTCGAGAGACGCTAAAAAGACAACCCCGCTCCAGTCTCTCCGTTGGCTAAAATGGAGCCACAGCAATAAAAGTTCAAGGGCGAGGTACTAAATATTTACTCTGCACTTAAGCAGAGGGCGATCAGCAATGAACTCATTGGGTACCAGGCACGAGGCGTGACTTTTCGGGAAGCGGAAGCACTCAGTTGTAAAACAAAAAAATAAAAGCCAATTTATAATATTTAGCTTTTTTTTATTAAAATTAAAATGACTCCAGTAGACCCCAACGCACTGTTTTTTTAACCATCAAAGACATAATTGCAAACACACGTGAAGTTCACAGTTATCTTTTCATTTTACCCCTTCGTTTAGAGAAATTGGACTCATTGGCCTTTTGGCAGATACAGACAGATGAAAATAACTCAAATAGTGTACCTGCCAATTTCAATAATGAACCCACTCAACTCATTCCTCACTAATGGGTCAAATGGGAAAATATTGAATGAATTCTAATTTGACTTTATGAGTTGATTTCTGTAAGAATGCGAATTTGGAAAATGCATGGATGGCGTTCATTCCAGAAGGCAATGCTTTACGTTTAAGCAAATAATGGAGTGATGTTGTGGGCATTCTCTGGTGGGTTAGTGTAGTAGTGGGAGAGTGGGCCGTCGTAGAGAGATATTCAGTGTTCCCAGCTATTAGAAAGAGTTGTATGGGTTGTGTCGTTATTTATCCTGAGTGATTTAAACACAAGAATGCTTTTCCAAATGAGTCGAAGATTTGGAATATATTGTAATGCCTTGAAGTTATTTTTTGGCTACGGAAGCACTCATTCAACTCATTATATGGACGCTTCGTCCCTGTTGGGTACTAATACTCCAGAAGAACTTATTAAATACCTTGGACAGGGTCCAAAAAACCTCAAAACTCAACCTTCTCTCAAGGATCAAAACTAAATTTATATTTAAGTAGACCTCTGAAGTTCAAAAAATGGGAAAACGTCATTAAGACTCCATGAAGTCTGGATAAACCATGACTCTGAGGAACCCACAAGACAGAGAAGTCAGTATTCAGAATCCCTGAAGACTCCTCAAAATACTTCGAAGACTGTGTTAACGAACAACTTCAAGGATAACTTAGAACCACTGCTATACCTACTTACAGTGGTGCATTTTAAGGGACGGTTTTGATGATAAGAATGCACTCATTTTTCTTATAATAAAGGTAGACTCTAAACTATAACGTATAAAAAAGGACAAATAATAAGATGAAAAAGTCGATCCGTCAAACCACACAAGCCATTTAAAGGTCTCGGAACGGATCAAATTTTCCCAGCCCTTTAGCTTCATTCCCTCCGGAATCAGACACTGCGGGGAGAAAAGGCTCAATGAGGCCAGTGAGCTTATTTTCTCTGCTTCCTAAATGTAAAAAATGAGCTGAATGAAGAAATAAAAGGTGATGCGCTTCGAAAATCAAACTAAAAAAAACACAGCACAAAGACAAAAACACAATGCCTTCCGTGTAATGCTGGTGATGATAGCCTTATGCAGAAAGCCTTTAAAAAACCTAGCAATCGTATGAAGGTGAAGGACTAACCATAAATCCTAACAAGATGAACTTTATTCGCAATCAATAAAGACTCAATGAGCTTAAAACCATTAAAATTTAAAAGGAAAGGAGGAATAGGTCAAGGTCATGGTGGTAACTGAAAAATGAGCTAAAGAATGTTAAACAATTCATTGGTAAAACATGTGGACTCAATTCCAAAATGAGTCTGCTGGCCAATGTCCGAAAGCTTTAGCAAATTTTTTGCTATGCTGCTATCTGGTGGATAAAGTGTAAACCTTACATTTTTGAACACGAAGTAAACAAAGTATTAGAGCTAGGTGCATCTATACCACAGAAACTACGGCTGGTATGAAAGTGTAACATAAATTCCAGCAACTACCCAGGGCCGACCTATCTATTTCGCCGCCCTCCTGGAAGTCTCCTCCGCTGAGTACGAATAAGTCGGTCCATTTCGTCTACTAAAGTCTACTGTGTTTTCATTCAGGATTCACCAATAAATCTAAAACGCTTCAAAGCCTTGCTAGAATCATGTTTGAACCTTTTCAAGTCGAGGTTTTCATTGTTCCTGGCGAGGTATACATATCTGTTTTTGGTCCACAATCGAAATCGCCGCAGCCACCTTGCCGACAATTTTTTCATGCCCAAATGATTATGGTGGTCAAAGGATAGACATGTGCACTCAAGAGGATACAAGCATCCATAGGTTTTCTAAACCAACCCCTGTCTATCAACTTATACTCTCACCTCCCCGTGGTGAACACCGGGTGCATAGTACCTCAACTGGAGATTGGGTTTCAACCCCTCTGGAAGGTTGTTGGGGGTAGCAGACGAGAGAGAGGAGGGGGAGGGAAGGAGTTTTCCCACTAAGGCACTTCTCCTTGCATCCGGACGGCAGCGGAGGAATTCCCCAGATGGAGTCAACGGTGGCGTCCACAGTTCCAGTCAGGCCGAACTATTTAGTGAACACCTTATATGGGCTACTACGACGTATTCGCTCCTCAGGCCTATAAGGAGCGGGCTATCCAGCACTCCGTCCTTAGAGCTAAACAAAGGATCTGGTCCTCCGTGTTGGGGGTCGTGCCGTCGGGGTGACTTCTCGTCCACGTAAAGAAACATAAGTTACGAAGCAGAAACAAGCATCGGATTCGGACGGTTTTTCTGTTGACGACCAATGCAAACGACAAAAAGCAAACGAAGGATAACTCTTGCCAATCGCTGTTTCTTTGGGCTAAGAAAGCTATTGAGTAGCAAAGCCCTCTCTCGAGCAACTAAAGTGTCCATGTATAAGACCCTCATCATCCCAGTCATGCTTTACGGTTCAGAAGCATGGACCCTGTCAAAGGCGGATGAAAACACTTTAGGCTGCTTCGAGAGGAAAATTCTTCGGACGATTTACGGTCCTGTCTGCATGTCGATCTGTACGGGCTGTACAGCGACACCGACCTAGCCAAATGAGTCACAACGGATGGACACCAACGCCCCGGCCCGGAAAATCTTCGAATCCACACCGCAGGGACGGCGCGGTAGAGGAGCACCGAGTTTCAGGTGGCACACGCAAGTGGAAGGGGACCTCAGCCAACTTCGCGTGCGATACTGGAGACGGCTAGCTAGAGACAGAGATGGCTGGCGAAGCTTGTTGGGCTGAGGCCCAGGTCCACCCCGGACTGTAGCACCATCTTAGAAAGTAAGTAAGTAAATGATTATGCAAGTTTTAAATAGCGGTATGATTCGAAATTTCAACAATCTTAGCTTTTTCATGAACTTCGATCCGGAGATCGTCCAACACACCATCCTGGAGCTTCATGACGATTTCTTTTTTTGAGGTTATTTAGATGTCCTCGGATTTTAAGACGTTTTATGCTCCTACCCGATAGAAACGAACCAACTTCGCTCCATTGAGCCTATTGCACCAGAGCCTTTGTGATATTCTTTAGTTTTCCTTTGAGAAAAAGAAGCACTTTATCACGCACCGAACTCTTTTTTCTTATTTTTACCAAATATGAACAACCATTAAGACTTTTCGATCACGATTAAGACGGTGACGAAAATATTGTTTGATAAATCTATCTGATTTTGTCTGTCTGTGGCTAGAATAAAGACACTTTGGAAGACACTTTATGCAATTCGAGCGTAATCTAGCATCATAGTCACCGACTTAAATAGCGGCTCTCTTAGGCTTTGCTTTTACAATGTATCGGTAAAATTATTTATGCCCGCCTTGATAAATCTATCTGATTTTGTCTGTCTGTGGCTAGAATAAAGACACTTTGGAAGACACTTTATGCAATTCGAGCGTAATCTAGCATCATAGTCACCGACTTAAATAGCGGATCTCTTAGGCTTTGCTTTTACAATGTATCGGTAAAATTATTTATGCCCGCCTTACAAAAGTAATTAAACTACCCTTTTGATAGCAATTTTGGCGCCTTGGGCGCCTCCCTCAATTTTGCCGCCTTGGGCAAGTGCCCAGCTTGCTCCCCTCCTACTGCCCAGCTTGCTCCCCCACAACTACCCAAAGCTGTTCAAGCCCAAATCTGCCTATTATAGGAAGGAAATCTAAAAGAGATACTAACGACTCTAAAACTGCTAATGAAAGTGGATCCGATCCTAGGTCTGACACAATTAAGAAATTCCATAGAATCTAACATCAACTTTCCAAAAATTTCATGGTCAAAAAATTACACGGGTCGAAATTCTGTTTTTTTTTTTTAAATTCCGGAACTGCAACTTTTACAAAGCGACACAGTGAAATACGTATGAGCGGGTCTTGCCACCGCCCTGCAACCCCCTGTCTGTTTCTATGTTTTTATTGCTTTAGTTGACTCTAATTGACTTTAGAGGTTTGTCAATTATGACTAACCTCTGAAACAGTGTAAAGATAATTAGGGTAAGAAAACGTCTTGAGTATCGAAAAAAACAACAGGTAAGGGCAACTGATTTCGATATAAGTTCTTACCTCTGCCCCCAAATAAGAACAACCCTAAAAGATGGAAGGTTGCAGGGTAAAACGATTTGGATATAAGCCCTTTGGCAGAATTGACTTTAAAGAACTGTTAAACTAAAATCGTGAAAGGCGCCTACAAAACCATCCTCTAATCTTTTCTTTATATTAAGCGAATTCATCAAAAATAAAATTTACATAAAGCATTTAACATTTAGCATAAAGCATTTAACATTTAACATTACAGTCTCACCTATGTACATTTAGTGTACATAGGTACCTTAAAACAAAAAAGCTCAGCTATTAAGTGATACTACAATTACACGTCATATCGTCTTGGCGTCACATCTACGGCTTCAACAGTGTTTCTCCCGATTTGGACACAAAATCAAAACAATTTTCCATCTCTGCGCGTCCAATCATTGGTTGCATGGTTTTTCCTTGATGTCATAACTGAATTACCTCGTTCCACACTGTCGGTAATAGCATGGAAAACACAACAAATCGTTCGGAAACCATATAAACTTTGCTCCCATAGAATATGTTCCTTCGGGCACTCTTCCCCATAATGCTACTACAAACAAAAGAAAGTGTGTTATGCTGTCGATATATTATTATGGCTATACACATACATTGCTGTGTACATTAGAAGGAAAATTATGCCATGAAAAAAGGAAAAAAAAAAAAATCGAACATCTTTAACCACTTTTACTTTCTTGATTTGTACCAGACGAAACCGACCTAGTTTTCCGGCTAAAAGTGGTCACTTTTATTGATTTACCCCCGGCGCGGTAGGGGCGAGGTGAGAGTAAAGCTTAACAAAAGGGGCGGCTAAATGCCAAGCAATTTTTCTTTTATGTTTCGGAGACTAATGGTATTTGGACGGCGAAGACTGAGAGAACTAATTGCGACGACGAATCATGGCAATTGGGTAAATTACTGCTTTTGTTAATGGTCGGCTTTTTTTCTCCTGTCGGAGTTAAGGTCACAAAATCTTCAAAGTAGCACTTTTGTGAGAAATGAACATATTAATTAATACATGGAAACAAAAATTCAGCACAAATGGAAGGTAAATTATTAATGTTGGCACTTAAAATGGCAGCAAAAAACTCTTGTCTAAAAAGTCAACCTACAGTGTTAAAATCTGTAAATTCGTATCTTTATATTATTCTTCGTATCTTACATCTTTATATTATTCTCCAAACTTATTAAAGTTCAAAGAAATATTAATTGGAAGAAATGTTTAAAAATAGCCAATTGATATGGTATTTTTGGGATTTTATTTTCAAAATTTCAAGCCTTCGGCATTTTGGGATTTTGACCCTCCGAATCATTGATCAGAAAATTTCGTAAATGTTGTTTTTGGTTTGAAAAATTACAACATTAACGAGCTACTTAGATCTTAAGATTTAAGTCTTTTTGACATTTTTGGAGCCTTCAATGATCTAAGTAAGCCCCAGATCATTGATGATTTCAAAAATTTGATCACTTGTACTGCTTCGGGTGACAAAGAGCCTACGTACAAAATTTGAGATTTCTAGCTAAAAATGTAAAACCTAAAAATAAATAAATAAATAAATAGAGTGGCGCAACAGCTCGAGGTGAACCAGGGCCAACTTCTCAACAATGTATGCTGGTGTGTTGATTTCTTTACATACAAGGGGACCTACAATTTTTCGCCGAATCCGAAAGGCACTTTGAGAAGTTTTTCAAGACAAATGATACTCTCGGAGGGCTTGTCAGACCCTCGCGGAGGTGGGGACCGTGAAAAAGAACAAGTCTTTTTTTTTAGGTGACGATGGCAGAATTCGAACCTAGGTAAAACCTAAAAATTGGTGACATACGGACGGACGGTCGGACATGGCTCATTTAACTCATAATTCGGTCTCGATCATATACACTTGAGGTCTTGGGGGTCGATCGTTATTCTGTCTCTATGCTATATTTTCGCCTGTGTCAAACTTAATATACTCCATTCCCGTGGAAAAGGTATTAAAAAGCACAATTTTGTTTGGTCAAAAGAAGCGGCAATGTTGCATACAAAAAATAGTCCAAATAAATCATAAAGAAGCTCGTTACCCAAATAAATATAGTACAGTTTAACTAAATTAACTTGCACTTACAGCTCAGAAGAGCCTTTGCCTTATCTTACAATCGTGTATGCTGTGTGCGTTACAGGTGTTTTTATAAACATGATTTATTGCCCCGGTCGGCATTCGAACCCGGGACCCCGTGCACAGTGGTCCTATACACACTAAGACGGCGCGCGCTCATATGGTCAAATTTAATTAGTGAAAAAATAGCCCTGACCCGGGCAGTTGAAAATTGGTCGAAATGTTGATTATTTGATTTCCTAATCAAAATTCCGAAAGGCCCAAAAAATCCGAGTTAGGGAAAATCGGTGCTTTTGAAACAAACATCCACCGTCTTGGATTTTTCTTGTTTTTCGTATAGCGGACATTCCGATTGGGTTTGTTTTCGCGCAAAGTCGTTTACCAATGACTTTAAGACATACAAAAGTCGAAAGACCTTCACTAGTGGGCGTGGCATCGATTTATATAGTAATTTTTGAAATAAATTTTACAAAACTTTTTTGTTCCATATCGAAAAATGTTACTTAGTATCTTATGAAGAAAACACTTAGTTCTACATTTTGTTCATATCGCATTTTATGCCACGCCCTCATTTGGAGGCGGAATCTAAGAAAAGTCTCTTGTTCGTCAGAAAAACATGAATTTCGATTGCTTTTACGCCTAATTTAGAGAAGAATACGAAATGAAATTGAGAAAACAAGGTACACCAGACTCCATTCTCGATTTTGTTTATAGAAAATTTTTAGCCACGCCTATTTAAAAAACAGCTTTATTTTTTTTTTTATTTAAAAAGTTGGACAACGCACGTTTGTTATTAAAAAATATTGCTTTTTTTGGCTTTTTTGCTAAGATTTTTAAAATTTAAAATCCACAAAATAGCGATTTTGATATTTGTTTAAATAGGTCCCTTGAGACCTGTTTTTCAATTCTGCAATCACCTGCGCTGATATTTGCCGCTTTTGTTAAATGGACATGGATTTTTCAGAAAAAAGTAAAATTTGCTGTTTTCTTATTTCGTTTGTTTAAAGGGGCTTAAGAACTTGAGGTGGGAAACGGCAATTTGAAAAAAAATATATTTTTATGCATGTATATATACGGTTACATACTTCAGCCAAATTTAATCGAGATCGTCATGACCGTTAAGGAACTAGAAATCTTTCAAAAAAAAAATCGTTTTCAAAATTTTTTTTTTTAGATTTTGAATCAAATCTTCGAAGTTTTTGAATGTTCAAAGTTCGCTACAGTTTTGAATAAAATTTCAGACCATGAACTATATCCGATGTTTATTGCAAAGTTTTACCTTATACCGTATAGGAGATAGAGGGGGAAACATAATTTATTTTTACCTTTTTACCAATTATTTAAGTTTCAAATCCATAAAACAACTATTTGAATTTTTTTTTTTTAATTTCCGTTAGACTTTTTTCGATTATCCATAACTTGCTTATCGGAAAATCTCCAACAACCTCCTTTCATATTTCGTTTTTTTAAATAGGCTTCAGAAAACTTAGGTTAGAAACGGCAGTTGAGAAATTTTTTAACGCATCTTTATTTCTTTTGTCACTAATCAAATCGGAACGAAATTGCTTTTAACGTTAAGATACAAAAAGTCGAGTTAAATATCAGAAGAACTTTTTAAAACCACCCCTCACGATAAGGGGTGGGTGGGTGTGTTGGCACACACATGTTTTTTATGTTTTTTTGGCATTTTTTTTCGATAATGCGTTAAAGCGGAAGTATTAAAACTTTTTCTGAATAATCTTACTTTAACACTTCGCTTATTTGGAAACGCCTTATACGTGCGTTCAATACTTGCTCTGTGCACTCAGAGGTTCAAAAGTTATGGCTTAAAACACTTTGGAAAACGTCATCCATTTTCAAAACTTCCTTTCTCAAAAATATTTTAAAATTTTGAAGAAATTCGATTTTTTCATTAAAGTCAAGAAAAATTTGTAAATTTATATTAAAAAAAAAAACTTTTAAACAGGGTGGACTTTGGCCTAAAGTTTATATTTCGGTTTGTTTAACGAGAAAAAGAATGGATAACCAAATATTAACCAAATATTAGATGAGCTAAATATTTTATCTGGCCAATTAACTGTTAAAAAATGTGTTTTATTTAGTTTGTCAGCAGCAGCCATTTAAATAATATACAAAACGAGTGTGAAAAATTCGCGGTGCCAAAATTATTTAATGAAATATTTAAAAAAATATTCCAAAAAATTAAATAAAATGTTAATATATGTTTTTCTAATTCAATTTTCGTGTTGCCAATTTGAAAATTTTCCATGTAACCCAATAGGTATGAAATACGCAAAAATTTAAAATTTTGTTTTTAAGCTGATTTGTTTCAAAAAATTACTTAAAAGAAAAAAAAATATATTTTCTCTCAATCAATTTATTACATCATTGAAACATTTAAAGAAACATTTTTCACTTCTCAATATCCTTATTTAAAAACGTTTATCTGAAATTTTTAGATTATTCAAACATGGTAACAAGATTTTTTTTCAAAAAAAAAAAAACAACATTTTCCACCCTCTATTTAAAAAAAAAATAGAAGTTTTTTTCTAGTTTTAGCGTTTAGTTTTCAAGCAATTTGCCCTAATAGGTACCAGCGGAAATAAAAATATGCGGTAACAACTTTTTTTTACTGCTTTTTGCAATTTATCTTCGAAAATATAAAAAAAAAATTAAAAAAACTTATTTAAAAAACTTAAAGCTTTGAACACAACTTGAAGAGTTCAAGTTTCTTGAAATTGTTAAGTATGTGTAGCCACTGGCGGTTTTGTGAATTTAGTTGTTTAAAATTGATATATTTTTAGCCTTATTTCTCAACCTTTCTAATTTCATTTGTAGTTGATATAATATAGGCACCGGGACAATCTTGATGTAAATTAAAGAATCCATGAAAGCTTAGTAAATCGGAAAAAAATTAGTTGTGTATCTGTTTCGCCCTACAACAATTAATAATTCCCCCTTCTTTTGTCCCAATTAAGTTTACCGGCGTAAGTCCTTTGCCTGATTGCTGACTCCCCTAGCTAGGAGTCCCCTTCAAAATTATCAGATCCGAAGCTCTTAGGATTAATCTTAACCAAAATAACGAAGCTTTTTGACTATTCCCTCACTTTCTTTTTTCGCTGTTGACCTATTTGAAAACATTTAGCAGACACCTCCTCTAAGCGGCATTGATGTGCTTAATGCGCATTTCGCAATCTGCCTTGTTAGCCTAATTTAATCAACCCTTGTTGCGAAGGCATACACATACATACATGCATACTTAAATTGGCAAAATAAATGTCCACAGGTGTCCAAATGGCTTATAACGACACCGTGCCGTAGCCACTTTGCAAAGCAACATGGACACGCTAATTTAGCGTAATTTTTCCACCACCCGCCCTTGTGTGCGGGGGGCAGCTCACAAATAAAGTACAAATCTGCGATAAGAAAAAATCCATTCATCCGTCGTCGTCCTTCGAAGAGGATAACAGCAACACAGCAACATAGAGCACCGCATAGCTAATGAAAATCCGCTCTTCATTGCTGTTTGCTCTTGGGTGGTAATCCCCTGGCAAGGTTATTTCGGTGCGCCTCCTGTGTGCCCCTATTTCTTCTCTAAAATCCGCATGTCTAATGCCTACCTACACTAATGCTTTGCCGGATTAAAAGTCACGCTTTGTGATTTTGTGTGGCAATTATGGGGGCGAGCGGGGTGTGTATGGCTTCCACTTCTCTTTGGGCTGGCCTTAAGCCGTTTAAGGCTGCACACTTGTCTGTTTTTCCGTACAAACGAAACTGGGCTACGAGGAAGGAGCACAAAGCCAACAAGAGCTCACTTAAAGGATTGCCGACGCTATCAATTATCAATGTCATTTTGTCAGCCAAGGACGTCGCGCCACCGCAACACACTCTACCGCCACACTGTCAAAGACACTTTGGATGATTTTGACAGCTGTCACGTGCATGACTCATCATAATTGCGACCGAACTTGTATCTGTGCTGACCTGTAAATCAGAGCACCTTTCCAACGCCATTCCCTAGACTCTCCTCCCTAATAAGAGCAAAAAAGGAAAACATCCACACCCATGCCGCCTGGCTCTTATCCTTTTGCTAAAATTTTCATTTTTATGTAAGAATTCCCACTTCAGACTGACTGAATAATTAATGAGGAAAGGCTCCACATTTCGGTGGAGTTGCCCAGGCGTTCATTCAACGCACGAAAGTTTCGAGACTTTCTTCCATGGCCTTTAAGGGGGACCCGTTTGCTGTTGTTCTTTTTTTTCCCTCTTCGTTAGGGCGAGATGGTAAATTAACATGGGCAAACGGGAAACAAAACATATTGAAAAGCGGTCATGAAAAATTCAACCGTTTTACGAGGGTGCCGCGGGAATTTCTTTATAACCTACGGCTTAAAGGACCCCATTGTTGGTGCGGCGTGGCGCTCGGCTGTTCGTGCTAAGGCGAGGGTGAGTTTTTATGCGGTTTAGCGATGGCAGTGGATACAATTTTAATGGTGTTCGCTTACTCGGGTTCGTGCATTTGAGTGTCCAGAGAGCCAAAGTTTACATGAGTTAATGTGCAGGTGAATACAACGCACACGTGTTCACTCAGAACACCCCGTCCGGAAATATCGATCCGCGCGCCGTGCGTTGGAGCTTAAGGTAAACGGGGGTGGCGTGGCACCTTTAAGGATCCTTCTACTGAAGCTATGAAATAACAATATGGAATATGTGCTCCAAAGTAAGTGCACATATGCGTTTGCTCTGTGTTTATGGGCTGGCGCTTGCCTGCTCATATCCCAAAGAGAAGGCGTGGAGCATGAAACCTAAAAGTGCGACGATTTCTTTGTGCGGAAACACCGCATCGTTCTGTAATGGAATTCTGGTGGATTTCCATGGTAGAAAGTCGTGAGGAGGCAAAACTTTTGCCAAGCACTCTAAAAGAAAAAGAAAAAAACTCGACGAGGTACCTAACCTATTCGTGTGTGTGTGTGCAATGCACGATGACACAGTGGATTAGTGCACTTTTTCGCTACTGGAATACCTAAGGTGTGTGACTTTTCACTTCACGTAATTTTTGGGAGTCTTACCTACATTATTATAGTGTAGAGATAAGTTTTCGAAACAAGGCATCTAATAAAATAAGTTTTTGTAACTTTTGCAAGGACTTTAATTAAAGATGACACAAGAAGGAAATAAGAGGGATGGAGATGAAGTTCTCCTTGTGAGTCATAAGGGATTCTGAGAAGCGAGTTGAATTAAGGAAACCGTTTCCAACAACCTGGAGCAATTTGTTCAAATTGAGTACATTGTAAGTCATGTTGCAAAACAGGCGAAAGCTGCAGTTAAAGACTGCCTTCGAACAAAGTTTGTGTCATCAAAATCAGTATTTGCACTTTCCTTTAAGCTGCTATTCTTAGAAAGAAAATTCTAACCAGCATTTTTGCGATCGTGCATATAGAAGAGTGTAATGGACGATAGTCTTAATTCGATTAAGAACTGAGATTTTCCTTTGGTGTAGAGATCCACTGATCTAACTGATCTTCTGAAAATAATTGAAGGCGACAGGAGGAGTCTATGAAGACTGATAAAAGAAAAGACTAGAAGAGATTAGGCTTAGAAAAACCTTGGTGAAAAATGGTTTCTACTAGGTTAGGTATGGTTGTGTGGCTGTCTTCGCTAGGCAGGGTCACAGTTAGACCAAAGTAGGTCCATTGTGGTGCTACTTTGTAGGTCCGGAGTTCGGTATGTTTCACCTGAGGGCGAATTATCCTCAAGAGCAAGGTGGATCGGATGATTTACAAATTTTAAGGGACAGCATCGCAAGGGAAAACAGTACAGCAACCTGAAGTAGCTGGAGTACTATAGAACTTCGCCCAACCATAAAGATTTGATATCAAGTTAATACGTTCATTTAAGGAATGAACGTATGGAGAAGCCGGAAGCCGACAAGGCTTAAAGACTTATTTGAGTAAAGTCGTACCTCAAATCGCCTTCTGTGCGCAGTGGCGCTCTCTGCACGTTTATGATGGTCTTCTGCTCTGAAAATGGGAAATGGGATGGAAGATCCTTTAAGGTGCGAAATGTGCACTGAAGGTCTAAAGCGCAGGAAATTCTGCGAGAAATGGACCATCTGGTAGGCATTTGGGAAGCAAGAAGACAGTGAAAAAGGTATGTGAATGCTTCGATTGGGTAAATGCAAGAAGCGGTAGCCGGAGTCGAGAACTAGTGTCAAAAGCGTATCAAGTGGGCAGCTATTACGAGGCACTAAATCAGAGCACTATTTGAAATGTACTAGTAACAACGTGCCCCATTTGAAAGGATCTTCTTCGACATCGCAGATCCTTAAGTTCTCATAAAATAAAGTCTATACTTGTTGCATTCGTGTATCTGCTGACTGTTTTGACTAATGGCCCAAGAATTTTGTGAACTGTTGGCGAGCAGATAGAACTACATTCATCTTAAGGACGATACTTTAAAACAAAGATGTACCAGAAAGTATACGCATCAGCCAGACAACAGAAGACACGGAAAAGGCACCTTCGCATTCCACAGTCATATGGAATGGAGGAATGCTTAAACAAGAACTTTGAGGAACATCTCTCTGCGAAAACCTACTGGTTCGGATCAGCCTTCTTCCTCCTTTATTTCAAATCGACTAATGTTATTCGATTCATAAATGGTATACATAAGGACGAACTGCCAGGCTATATCCAGTGAGTTAAAATTTGGATACCCCATTGAGCCCAAGCCTAAAATTCGAAGATGAATACTTGCTGGATCCTAGAGAAATCAGCGACAAGCGGCAGGGGACCAGAAGTAATATAAAAATTGCGAAAGTCACTATGTAGACCAGATAAATGATGTACAAGCAAACACCGGGAACACTCAAACCTTACATCATAGAAAGGGAAAACCGCTTAAGCTGTATCAGGATAAGGAAGGTCCTACCATTGCTGAAATCGTCTTCCAAGTCCAACAAGGAACAAGATAAAATTAATGTAAATCGCCTAAAGCACTACTACGGAGGAAATGACGATTCGCCCTTCAGTATTTGTTCGAGGTGAATAAAACGATGTGGATGTAGTTCAAAAAACACGAAGACTAAATTGGCTCGGTCACATCGAGCGAATGGACAACAACGGTTCAGCCAAGAGGGTCTTCGAATCCAAACCCGCAGGCTCGAGACGTGGAAGTAGCGTGCCCAGGATCGCAGAGGATGGAAGGCTACTGTGAACCAGGTAGAGACCCTCCATGGGTCGGGAGCCCTATAATTAAGTAAGAATAAAACTAGGATGGGGGCAATGTGATGCAGCGGCGAACTATGGGAATTTTTAAAATGCACGAATCATCGAGACCAGTTTCTGACGATGCCTCCTTTTTAATCAAATTGTGACAATAAATAATTTTCTGTCTAATGGCGGACTATTTATCCTTTTGTTAAATCAAAAGTTGATTTTAGAGTTAGGTGTATTGTTTCTTGTGCAATTTTATAAACCGACAAATTTTCTACCTAAAAAAGCTTAATTTTATTTGAACTATTCTCTACTTCCAGGTGTTGCTGCATCGATTTTTCTTCATCAAGTTCTGGGCAGCAGGAGGTGGGGGTAAGCAAACAAGTATTTTCTTCTTATACAAGACCATCGGCGCTTTAAATTGAACTCAAAAGAGTATAAGATCTAAGGGAGAAGCTTGCTTCTTAAGCAATTACAGTTTTGTTGGGTTATACAGCAAACACTACAAAATTGCGTATCGCATTTCGAATAGACGATCAATGCGTTGAGTGGGTTGACGATGTCCTTTTCAAGAAGCCTACCATCTGTGTTATTCAGATTTTTAAATGTTCAAATACTGCAAGTTTTAGTATTGAAGTCTCTTCAGCATTATAAATATTCAGACGTCTACGGTGGCCGTCCTGTATTGCAGTCTATTTCCGTCAATCAAAATATTCTTGACATTTTCATCTTATACCCTTTTCATATATATTTTCTGACATCGACATGATTGAGATAAGGCTGTCATGTGGTCGTGACATTATTTCTGGGTTTTCACAACATATAAGAAGCGCACCTTATTCTGCCAAGGACAGTTATACGTCCTCCTTACGACCTTCTTCTTGGATACGAATAAATTTAAACACAGCTATTCCGTACTCCGCTTGACAGCAGCTATGTAGATCTAAGAAATCATCTATTTGCCCACATCTGACACTTACAGATTGTACGTATAGCAACAATACCCTGCTTAAGCGTCACTCCGAAATCATTAATAATTTCATCGACGACCGTCAAAAGTGTCTTACCTTTGTTCAGGGTTTTCATTTATGACATTTCAAGGACTTTTCGCTTTTATTACCTTGCAATAAAATTTGCATGAGAATCGCTTTGTTTTTTCTAATTTTTTCCACAAACAAAAGCCTCCGATTGAGCGAAGACTAAAACCATCACCGAACGGAAACAATATAATTTTATCTTAATGGCATCCGCAATAAAGACAATCCCACCAACCGCACAAACAAAGAAATAACATTTAAATCAAAGTAATCAGTAAGGACACCCTCAGTATACATAGCTCCCTAGGGAATCACACCTGTCTTAGATGGCTTAATGCCTAAAATTACTCTGGCAAATACGTCGTAGCCGACAAAAAAGAATTGATTACGGTTAGAGTCTTTTTGCCCATAAATCTAAATTTGTCATCAGTTTTTGAGAGCGAAGAGATATAGACGACACACATACAGCCACACCTATGCAGGGCGAGAAAGGATTTTCAAGAACCTTTTCATCTGATATCGGAAAGCAAAAAAAGGACCTGCACAAGGCACACCACTCCTCTGATGAAGCGCTATAAATAACGTTTTTAAATGAAAGCCTTTGATGCTGTTGATATCCCATAGAAGGTGATTTGTCATAATTCATTAGGATGCGCCTACACCATGACAGGTGTTGTTTTTGAAAATTTATTCGATTCGTATTGATTTTACATTAAATTCCATGGTAGTTGGAAAACTTGAAAAGCAAGCTTTAATAAATAAACGTATAACTGGATGGGATTGTGAATATCACAGTTGCTATGGAATAATGGATAAAAAAGGCTTTTGATTTATTATGAATGCGATAATTGGAGACAATGTAGGTCGGTCTAAAAAAGTTACAGAGATTTGGAAGCATTTTGCGAATTGGTTAAAATTTAAAACATCTAATCTGGGCACCACAAAATTACGTAAAAAAACTTATAAGGTGTCGAACACGAAAATAAACCACGTACTTGCTCTTGCTCTAATCTAGTCATTTGATCAAACTTTATAGGCGAACTCGTATTTAAACACCATGGAATAATCTAGTCAGCTTTTTGTGTGTTTTTTTTGTGTCTGATGTAGCGACAAGACGTAAAAAGACATGCAGGAGTCACTGAATCGATTCATTTTACAAACACACCCAATTGTCATTCGAATCAGCTGAATTTAAATTGCCATTTAAAGTTCTAATTTCGATATCGAATTCCCCTCCAATGGAAAAGAACCAGTGGAAAAATACCTATGGAAAATTACCAGAGGGGAAATACAGCAAATGCTGAATTTGTATTAATACACGGGAAACAGGCTCGTACAGGAAAGTTATATTTAAAGGGTTGGGTTTTCCATGGATTTTCCAATAAGTAAAATTTAATCCCCCGCTTTGGTCACCAAAGGGTTTCTGGGGAATGGTCGGAGGAACTGAAAGCCTTCTAGGCGATTCTCATCCGGCCACTCTCAAGTGTTAGTTATACCTCCGCGCGGTAGCAGCCGGGCAATGCATCCTAGAACGTAACAGAATTAACTTATGCGAAAACCCAAGACTAACATGGAAGGACAACAACATGGTAACATTACTCCAAGTGGAACGCATACTAGTATAAATCCACTCATTTCTTCGGAAGCGGCAGAGTCACGGATTTTGGAGGACCCACCGTTCATGGAAGATCACACTGATAGTCCAGTGGTGTGGATGCAGAGAGCTACCTGATGATAATCGGACGAGAATCAGCCTAATAGACAATGGGCAACCAGCGAAGCGACAGAACTCACCACTCAGTCGGAGAGTCCCCTGTTAGACATGACCGCATTGGGGGAAGGAATTTCCTTACAGTATAGTAACGTCTCGACAAAAGACTCCCAGACAGAGGAAAGACTTCTGGAGGATACGCTGGTCCCTAAGTCTAAAAAGAAAACAGCCGAGCAAAAAGCTAGATCAGGCTATAAGAGCTCTGGCAAATTCTTGGCAAGAATGAGGGAAAGAGATCCAGCTACGCTGACGGACCGGGATAGGCACCTTATCAAAAAGCACGCCAAAGTAGTCAAGGTATATGAGAGTCGTTTTGGAAACAAAACAATTCTCAACACAACAGACTACAAAGGCAGCCATCCCATCCAATTAGAAGACTGAGAAGGGAAAGGCCAACGATGTCGCGATAGACAAGAAGCTCTGTCCCATGATATAGATAACATGTGCCTCTACATCGAAGCCCCCCACCTCCAAAAGACATCGCTAAATTCTCATGGAACCAAGGCAAAACCAATCCCTTCAAATCACCCAAGGAAACCCTCGGGTTCCAAGACCGATGAAAAGGGACAGGCCAACCTGCCCCCAAGAGACAACGCTCAGCTGGTGAGGTCGCTGAGAATATCGCAAAGAAGGCCAAAACAAAGCAACATAGCAATGAGGAGCTTAGCTTGGCCATCATAGACAAGAGTGATCCTGATGGAAAACTCACCATGGACAAGTGGCTGAAGGTCGACGCCAAAATCCTACAAACCATGGTGGCTGAAGGCGAAAACAGTAACTCAAACAATGACTACAAATTCGCAGAAGCACTCGGCGGAAGGGAGTAAAGGTAGTTAGTTGCAGCAACAGGGAGTCATATGACTTTCTAACTCGCTGCATCTGCAACCTTGGAGAGATCTAGCCTGATGCAATTCAATATTTGGATCTTCCAGCAACGGAAATCACCATATGTCTTGATAGTCAAGCAGCACTGTCAAGCAGTGTGTCATGGACATAACGATGGCTGACCGACGGGTTTATTTCCCTTTCAACACAGCCAAAAGTCTTAAATGTCAATACACGATCAAACTAGCCGATGAACGTTGGCAACAGTTTATAGATTGCATCATAACTCACTGCTTATGGCCAGTACTCGACCTAAAAAGAACAACGACCCTTCTATCTCTCAGTAGAACAGATTTATTAAAAGATCAGGCTGGTTCAGTTAGCAAGATATATGTCCAAGCATATTTGTCTACCTTACAAGGGTAATCACAATGGGCCAATCTGGCCACCGAGTGAACTTGCGCTAATGCAAACAACCCTTTCCAACCTAACCTTAGTCGCACACCACCTTTCGTCGCCAACTTTGCAGATTTGTCGGTTTTTCTACGATTTCAACCTAAACATTTTTTTACAGGTTAAGGCGTTTCACGAGTTCTCCCTTGGTTCGATACTCTTAACCCTGTAATGGAACAAAAGATCGCTTATGCCCAGTCTAATGATTTCGGTGTTTATATTGCTGGCAAGAGTCAAGTTGTTGCCACAAAGGCGCCAAAGACCAGAGAAAATATCCAGAGTGATTGTGATCGAGTCGACAGACTATTTTGATAATGCAGGGGTGGAATCGGTTAAGGTGATATCACTTTTTGTGACAGTTAATGTGATAAAAATAATAATCCGTCTGTGTAAGGTGATCACAAAAATATTGTTCCGAATCGTTGCCTTTAGGCTCGTGACTGAAGAACATATTTTTTTATTCATACTTGCGGAAACTCAGCCTAAATGTAGGCAAAAAACAACTAACAAGAAAGTTTGAAAACTGGGAACCAGCTGATTTTGACGGTGATTGATCGAGAGCTGTTAAAAGCAATTGTGACGATCACAGACGAATTTTTACTCAGACGAATTTTTGTGATTTGTTAAATCACTTATCTCAGATCACCTTAGCCGATTTCATCATAGGATTAATTCCTCATTTGACATACCTGACTACCCAACGAAGCACAGTGTTCCGATAAGACTCTTGCTTACTAACTGAGATGGGAAGAGTTAGCATCGAGTCCAGTGGCTGGCCGGACCATCCTGTTAAAAAAAAAAGCCATAAAAGGATGCCAGGCAGTGAATATTTCGAAATCTGGTCCCCAGGCTATCGTTAGACTGTATGATTAAGATCCACCAATCGTTAGACTGTATGATTAAGATCCTAGGAATTATGATCTGTACTCCCACGGCAGAAGTAAGACCCATGCTAAGACCCCTTCAACAATTTTGATGTCAGTTTAAATTTGATCATTTCGCAAAAAAAACTTTCAGTCAAGATGGAAACGTCAAGTTAATTGCTTACTCCTTGTAAGAGGGCTTATGAGTTCTGATATTTCAACCTAAAATAAAATATCGAAACAGTACTCCCCAATAACTATGGAAATGGGAAGAGTACAAATCATTGGAATTGAGCAAGGAATTTTGAAGCTTTCTGAAAGAGGCCACCTGTAGCTGCGATTTCTGACACTTTTAATTTCCTAGAGGATGAAGTGGCTATTAAATGAATGGTGGGAATGTACCTCGAACTGACAATCATTTGGGTTTTAGTTCCATAAAACCGTAAATCAAGGATTTTAAAATTATTTTGCGAAAGGGATCGCAGTACAACATCAACTTCTGCTAACTGTTGGCAAGGAAGAAGACTGAGGGCATCTTTCATTTTTCTTAAAGGGCAGAACTCAAACTGTAAGACAAAAATTCGTGTTAATTTTTCTGTTCATTGGCTGAGCTAATTGATGAGCGCTGCTCAAATGACAGATGAGTGGTGAAGAAATTATTATATGATACTTTGTCTCCACCGGCCAAAAAACACCGTTTATACCGGAAGACAATTAAAGATAAATCTCAAAGTGGCTGCAGCCACCGGACAAACAAAAAGATCGATTTGACACTAGCACTTGACATTAAGACCTGATATTAAGTTGCAGTTTTGCATCTCAAAATAAGAGTTACGATTAGCTTAATCTCAGGCGCGAGAAAACAATTTTCTTGTAAAACCCCCAATGTATCAATAGATTGATTCGGCAAAAGCACCTTTTCGGCTTACAAAACACAATGGCGATGACATTTTTCCCACGAGCGAGATCACAATTTGTTGAAAAACCAAAAAAAAAAAATGTTTGTAGTCTGCCGAACGTAAACAATTTCAGTTTCCTTCCGGGGTGTTAAGTGGCTTGTGAAAAGGGTGAATGACACTTACAATTGTTATAAAGGTGAACAGAAATTGTTAAAAGCGGCATAAAAAAGGTTTGTGAAGAGGGGAATAATTTGTCTCCACCGGCCATAAAACTGCAATTAGCGGGAGATTGAATTGACATAAGCAGTGAGCACTCTTGTTTTTGTCAATTGGGCTTTTCTAAGGCGTTGATATTATTCCCAAGAGTGAGATTACAATTTCCTAATAGAAAACGTATTTGTAATCTGTCCAATGTGGACAATTTCAGTTTCCTTTTTCGACTCGCAAACTGTTATAAAGGTGAGCGAAATGGGTTAAAAGTGACATAAAAAATGCTTGAAGAGAGGATCATAAGAAATGTGTTGAATGGCATACGGCGAACGCGCGTTATATGTGACTGAGATGTCAGAAATTTTAAGGGACCACAAGCAGGTGAAACTTTAAAATAACATGTTATTGATAAGATTAGGTGTTAAAAGTCACAAGTGAAAAAAAACGTAATCAGAGCCCGGAAATAGTACTCTCTGAGTACAATAGAGATGATAGGCTTTCTTGAGAAGTAGAATAAAAACGCTTAGAAAACTCGCTAGAAAAAAGTTAAAGCAAAGAGAATTTGGGGGTCTGTATCGGGAATACAAGAAATCTTCTTCCTCGGCAGCTGGTATACTAAAATCCACACAGGATCATTGCAAATGCGCCTTAAACAGGGCGACCACAATATTAGACTGCCGCAAGTCGCTCAGAGGAGTAAAAATACCTTGAAGATTCCTCCACTAAAGTTGTTTGTGCACCGAAATAATACCCAAGGCAAGCTTGAAGTGGAAGATGAAAAATTTCTTCAGAACTAGCGGCAGTATTTTAAGGGATTTTTAAAAGAACTGTTGCAAGGGTCTACTTCCTAGACGTAGCTGCTTCTAACTTATAAGAAATTGGGAGGCCGATTAAATAGGTACTCCGGTTGAGTACTCCATTAAGCGAAGAGCAGTTTGACTAAATCAAAAACTCTCTGAGCTCTCGAAAAAGCTGGGGCTCAAATAGGGTTTAAATGGTTGGTAACCCTCAGCCTCATATCTACGTCGATGAAAAGTGATCCATTGCTTTATTCGTTGGAGGACAAGCTTATTTTTTTTCCTTAAAGAAAGGCTTGCACAAGGAGCTACGGCAACTATAGTTCTATGGAGCTGATGTCACACACAATGAAGAAGACCTGGGGTGCACTTTCACGAACGAATCGAAAGCAAGTGCATAAAGACCGGGCTGTGATTTTCTTTGAAGTGTCGTCATCTTGTTTTGATGATGATAAAGGTTAAAAGCTTTTCAGAAGTATCGTGAAATTGAGTCGTTTTCTGAGTACATGCCTTGAGCTCTTCTTCTCTTATGTATGACTTCGCATATAAAAATGTAAAAACCACAAAGCAAAACATATATAAGGTTTTCTTGGTTACAAAAAAAATTACATTCCTTTTTTTGTAAAACCGGAGTTATAGATATGTTTTGTGTCCCATCGGGAATACTTTAGGTTCTGTTGTGTCCCAGACAGAGGTCTGAATTGAATATTTAATCAACGCGCATCTGTTACCAAAAACCCGACCTTGATGCGTGAGCGACATTATATTTAAATTATTACACGCAAAGTAATAAACAAATCTCATAAAATTTCCATAAAAAAAGGAACCAAAGGATCAGATAATGAATTTTAATTCGGCTCCCCAACAGGGGTTTTCAATTATATGCTTGTTGTTTGTGTGCTGGCTGAGTTAACCTTCAGACTCGAGATGTATTCTTGTCACTCACCTGCAAATCCTTCTTCGCACGTACAATTATAATACGCCACACCGTCAACGCAGGTTCCACCATTTTGACAAGGCCCCGACCAACATTCGTCCCAATTCGTTTGGCACTGTATCCCTGTGTAGCCGTCTATGCAATAACACGAGTATGAGCTGCAAAGAAACAAGGATACACACGTTCAATTGGATATCCTGCACGTTGGGCTTTTAATCAGATTTTGTGGAAGTATATTTTTTTTCGCCCCACTATTGACGCTGGCATATCCTTTTGCAATCAAGGCGGAATTCATTAAGATTCCGGTGGCCGACCAGATCGATGAGTGCCGTGCCGAGCGAGTGTTGCTGCATTAGCTAATCGAAACAACAGAGCGAATCCTGCTCAGGAATTTGCCACGTCCATCGCATTGCAGTAAAACACTCATCGACAGGCGTGTGCGGAAAAAGAAAACATCGCGCTAAACCAGGTCGGCAGGGGGGTGGGGGGGAAAGAAAACAAATACATCGCCCGCTCACCTATTTAATCCATCAATGCAAACGCCAAACACACAGGGATTGCTGAGGCATGCGAACCCGGCTTGCCCACCCTGCAAGATGGCCAACATCCAAAGGAGGCCAAACAGCCACGAGTAGGACTTTAGCAGCGACGCTGTTGTCGGCGCTGTGGTTGTCCGTTGGGGTAGTTTCACATACTGCTGCTGCTCCAGTTGCTCCTCGTGCTCTTCGTCGGGATTAGAATACCGTGAGGATGCCAAAGGCGACGGTGGTAATGGTAGAGTTGCCGGTGTAGATTGCTCCACTTCTCGCTGTTGCTGCTGGTGATTGTTTTGATGGTCACAGTGACGACGGTGGTGCTTGTAATCAGGGTTATCCAATGACGATGACGGTGGTTCCTCAATAGCTGGATGTCTACTTTGATTGCTTTTGATGTTTATGTTGTTGTTGTTCGGATCAGAATTGGAGTATCTGTGTCTAGAACTAAACCTATAACTAATACAACTGGTTACGCTGTCCATCGTCGTGTCGTCGAGGAGCGTTGCTGATGACGACTCCTCTGCCTCTTTGTCGGTGCTCGTTGGTGTCGATGCTGATGGTCCATCGGATGTTTTTCGTATTCTATCACTGATTCTGTTGCGGCTGACACATGTGGTTGGCGGGGAGGCTGCGAAGGACTTGCACCCTCTGTGACTGCCGCCAACATCACCATCTGCCGCCCTATTGGCAGTCATTGTGTTGGGATTTCTTCTTCTTCAGTTTTCCACGTTCGGTGCTTTTCCCAAACAAAGGACCTTTTAGTTAAAAAAAAAAAAACAGGATACACAACGAAAAGTGCTGGAGGCGTGAGGGTACCCCTCAGCGCTATCAGCAAGCGACTATGTTCCTTCCTGTGCTGATGTTTTTGTTGGTGTTCACTCCAAATGCAATAGTGTTGCTGCAGTTCTTTGTATTCGGTGGCATTGATTGATGGTTATTTGTAGAGATGCGTTTGTGTTGCACAGAGAGAACGAGAGTGCAGTGGAGGTGTCCTTTGTCGGGAATTACTCACTCAGTTGCAGGCAGTCAGTCAGTGTGATGGTTGCTTGAGCTGACGTGTACGTTAATCCTGGCTTCCCTCGGGGATTGGCAATTGATTGAAGTTACTTCGATAGCACTATGTGAGCTTTCTGTAAAAAGAACAAGAAAATGGATCAACATTAACTTAAATGAATACCTGTGTGTGGGGCTGGAAATTGGATTTCAAAAGGTTAGTAGGGCTGAAGGTGTTTAGTGCGGATATGGAGCTTGAACATTTGGGGGTGTTGGAAAGGTGATTACCCATTCAAAAGGATCATTATGCTCGGTTTCTCTTGGGAAACATGCAACGATATTAAGGAGTCTATATTCAATCGAAGAGTTGGTATTGCATGGTAAGGGGGAACCAAACTGGGTATGGGTTTGGCCTAGCCCTAGTGTGTTCGGTAGAGACACAACAAAAAAGCAGATTTATTAAGTTTCAATGCAGATACACGTTTTAGGAAAGCCTGGATAGTGGATTGCGTTTTATTCAAATACACTTTTGTATCAGTTTTGCCGATTAATGAACCTATTTCAATAGCATTTCAGAACTGCGAGGCTTCTCAGAGAGTGGAACCCCAGCAACAGCTGCCAGAATCTGCGTAGGTAGGTAGGTAGAAGTGGCGGGTGAACCCAAGTAACACTTTATGTGACTCTTTGATGCCTCGACTCGTGTAACCTAGTTTGTGATGGTTGTTGAGATTGTTATGCGCTTGGAGCCTATATCCAACCAGTCGAGTTGAGAAACTGGATAAGAGCTTGCATCCCTTCACACGAAATTTCACTAAAGTCAACCAAGAAAGGTTGGTTCAGTGCATGCAGTCTGGCTTTTGCTAGTGTCGGACTTTTATGCAAGAATCTAATAAGCCCGATAATATTTTGACAACAGCTTGAATGTGGATCTATTAAAATTCTAGTGTATAGTTAGCTCGTAGTCAAGCACAAATCGAACCTGCATCAGAAGAACAGAGCGAGCTTGGATTATGCGACCCTTATACATGTTTACTTTGTAAGAATCTATCTGTGTGCGCATCTCACTGATTGACGAAAGCAATTTTGATTTTGAACGATGAGCGCCATGCTGATTGACATGTGAATGCGATAGATTGACGTAAAAAACTAGTTTCTTTTTGAAACGGTGTGACCTAACATGGATTTGAGAACAAAATCAAAGTCTGGTTGCTCAGAAGATGTGAAAAAAAATCTAAAAGTTGCGTCAATCTAAAAAATGAATAAAAAGCACACCGAGCGCCGTCACTTGTATCACTTCATCAATGATTATCACTTTGATTGCATAGTCTAAGACGAAAACAAAAGAAAAAAAAAAGAAAAAAAAAAAAAAAACAGTCCGAAATAAACCAATTATATGTTCTTCTCAGATATGCTTCATGCAAGAGACTCCCATTCCTTTCTTCATTCGGAAGGCATTGATTGAGAGTAACCCTTATCCTCGGTCGTTGCATCAATCAGGAGATCAGTCAATATGAAATGAAGCGTGATTTAAATCACAATTTAAAAGTTGAAAGCTTAGACAAAACACTGCTATTTTAAACAGCAAACTTTCAGCAAATATAAAATGTGGCGTTCATGCAATTCCCATCATTAAAACATTTCATTATATATGTATACTATAATATAAATATTATGTACAAATATATTATATACTAAATACTATATATTATATATAAATATATACATATAATATTTATTATACTAGTATGTATAGCATTACTAGAAAACTATGTACGTAAAGTTACAAACATGACAAATACGCAAATATTCCTTCCTTCTTTACGAGATTAGAAAGCCACGCTGATTCAATGAGCTTCGTCATAAATCCAACAAGCTGCATCCCGGGGATAGATAGAAACTGAAAATCTTAAAACAATGAGACTAAATTTCAAATTTATTCAAACGCAATTACAAAGTGGAATATTTCTTCTAAAAGCGAAGTCTTAAACGGAGTTCTTTCAGTGCAATCACCGTTAATATGGGCCAAAGAAGGTGTTTTCAAGATACGGGCCCTACTGCAAAACGATTATTTTCTTAAATAAAGCCCAAAAATCTTTTCTAATAGTATTGACATCGAATATTGTCTCGATTCCTCCAAGGGACTACTCAGTCCCTAAAGGCTCTTCCAATAAAGACTTCTGAACTTTGACAATTGAAGGCGGCCATATTCGTAAAGCTACATATGTCAAGAGAGCTGTCACTTATTTAGTCTGTTTTGCCAAATTCCATGACCTTATAAAAGCGTTCCACAACACATGCAAGTGGTAAAAATGTTTCATCAAAATGGTTGTTTTTTTTTGTCGGCAACGAATTTACGAAAGGTATGTATTGGTGCACTAGATGCGGGCATCCATTTTCGGTGTGAACCTATTTCAGCCCTTACCGGTCTTGGTGAAAGCCCATGCCATTAAGATTATAACTTAGGATGTCAAAGTCAAATGCACCAGTTTCTTGTTGTAACTTAAGCTCACCCTGTTGTGAGCTATCTACAATAGGGTGAGTTTTCTTTTTATTTGTCTAAATAGAAAACCTGCTGATTGTCAAACTAGTCTCTATATTGGGGCAGGAGGGCAGGATTTCAGTAATGATTAAAATTTTCTGACTTGGTATTGGATTGCAAAGTAGTCTCGGTTTTGCAATATATTTATATATTTTTTATATTTCTTTACAATAACAAATATGAGGCTTAATTAGGGGTAAAGGGTTGAAATTAACCCCTAAAAATAAAAATAATTAAAAAAAATAATTTCATGTCTTTTTTTTCAACTTTTATTTGTAAGATTGAAGAATCGTACAAATTTTCCGAAGAAAAGCACGAATTCAAATAAAGGATCGCTTATTTAAGGGTGATGCTTCAATTTTTCGAGAAAAAATCTTAAAAAAAAACACAAAAGACAGAAAATTCCATCCTTTTAACTCTAATAACTTCCAAAACCATATTAATGTAAAATGAATGAATCATTATTAAATGTTTCAACAATGAGACGGAAGAAGAGTGTTTTGCATATTTTAAATCAAAAATGTAAATGTAGGAAAATACGCCTCTTAGGGTACTTTTTTACCCCCTTAATTTAACCGAATGTTAATAAAATTAAATATTACCTAATTTTCAAATTAAAGGTGAAACAATTTTAACAATAAACATTTAACACTCATGGCGGGAATATAGCAAAAATCACTATATTCTGATTTTAGGTGAAGGCTTGGTTTGTAAAAAAAAAACAAAATTCTAGACCAGCGACCCAAAGTGCCCACATTCGACCAAATCTGGTGATGGCCAAAGGGTCTACAAACCCCTTGGGGCCTTGGTTCATTTCATTTTTCAGTTTGGGGCCTTATTGGCTGGGGCGTTATTTCCTAGAGCCGTTTTCAACTTTTCCCTTATATAAGTAGGCAGTCACATAATGTGTATACCTGTAAAAAATTTTACAAATTTTTATGCCTACATATTTTTTAATATAATTTTTTTTCCAAATTTCATACAAATTTTTATAAATGATCGAAGTTTTTTTGTTTAAAACTGGTTTAAAGTGGGCGTGGTCAATACTGGTCACTTAAATTTTAATACCCGACCCATCAGTGAAATAATCACCGTGGACCCCTAAGACCTTATCGTGCCGGTTTACCAGTGCTGAGTTAAGCCCAGCTTAAACCAAAATCTGTTAATCGCGCAACAAAACGAATTTGGAGTAGGCAGTTTTTGAGTGCTTTGTTAACTCTGTCAGCAAAGTTATCAAAATCTTCGACTTTCGAGGCAGAGTCGCACCCTTCCGGTCACTTATCGAATTGCTGCGGTGATTGTGCATAGGCAAAGTATCTGTGTAATAATTCTTTCGAATCCTTGTTGCGAAAAAAAGTATCAAATTTCAAAAAAGGAATTTTGTAAAGTGTTAATTGAAACTACTTATAGAAAAGGACGCGCAAATGTATTTTTACCATATCGGCCTATTCATCCCCGGAGAACTCCCCACAAGATGGACCATTATTTCAATGCAATTTCTTGTCTGTATAGGTATACATGTGTGTTGAGTTCTGCGATAAATAGCTCATGTCCCAGAAGTGACCCGGGCAGTTTTTGAGTGCTTTGTTAACTCCGTCAACAAAGTTGTCAAAATCTTCGACTCTCGAAGTTATTGAGTCTCCCAAAACATTCAAAGTAGTTCATACTGTTCTCCAGAGTTGATCCGGGATTATGTTACCAAATTTGGCGAGTTAAGCAAAGATTAACCTCGAATCTAAGTTCACTGAAAAGCTCACTTCTAGAGTTAATCTCAAATTGGAGCCACTTGGAGATATGATCGAGACCGACAAGGCAATTGATTAGACCATGTCCGTCAGTCTGTATGTGTAAAGGTTTTAGGTCTTCAACATCTAGCTAGAGAGCTAAGACTTGGAGCAGGACTTGGTTTTTATGTTTCACAGACAATGTGTTAAAATTGGTATAATCCGCCTACAGCCAAGCACACCACCACTGGCCATAATATCACACAATCGCTATTTTGCATATTCTTTTAAAATGCCTTTTGGTCATATTAATCAAGGTGTAGGAACTCAAATTTTGGTGCAGAGTAATTTTTGCAAAAAGCTTTTATTAAGGCAAAATTGGACCGCCTACAATATTGACCAAGTCCACTTTTAGTATGTCAGCTATCTAAAATACGTTTGCCAAGTTGGTTTCATAAAAATTTTTGAGCTCCGTCCACTTTTAGGGGGCGTTTTTAGGAAAAAAACTATTGTTTTTTTCAGAAATGATTGAAAAACGTTTGGATTGATCTCATGATTCTAAAGAAATAGCAATTAATTGAATTAATTTTTAGTCCACGCCTATTTTAAGGGGCGTGGCGAATACATATTAGTTGACAAACAGTATACAAATTCGGGCCAATTTTTTTTTTAGACTTGGTGTTAAAAGGTAAAAAAGGTAGGTATATAGAAGTTCGTTACAGACGAACTCTTGCTTTTACTCACTTGTTTTCTGTTGGTTTAAGGGCAATTCCAAGGCTGTAGCTTATACCACAAATTGATGTTCTGACGCTACTGTAACATGCTAATATGAATTGTTGATTTAAGTGTTTTTTTTTAATGGTGGTGGTCACACATACAGGTCTATAGTGGGCGTGCCACTTGACGTAGTGTACTTATTTTCAAACTTGATCTGGTCCAATGTACTTTCAGCTTAGCTAATAAAGTTCAGCTCGAGCATAAAATTTGAGGCCTGAAAGTTGCTTACATAGGAACGGACGGACGGACTTGGCTTAATCAATGTCAGTTTTATACCCTGGGTAGAGTATAAAAAAATATTTTTCAAATCCAATTCCATTGCAGATTCTTAGAGATCACTCGACTCACAGGATAGAGTCATTAAAAAAGGAAAAATAGTTTCAGTATAGCTTGTTTCTCTGATGCAAGCTCACCCAGCAAATTATGCACAGTGTCGATTCATGCAAAAAATCATCTACAAAGACTCTGCTCGCTTTGAAAAGTCAACTCGACACGAGGTTGACAGGATGAACCCTCCAAAGAAGACTTAAAAATGTTACCGGTTTCCATGTTCTTATTCTTGATTAGAATCATTGAGCAGGATCACCAGGCAAAACTTGTCTGCATATCGAATTTAAGTCTTCTGTGGGCTAACCAGAAAACTTTATTCAAGGTTAGTTTGAACCGGTTATATCACAGCTGAATTAATCAAGTCAATAAGCCGAGAATATCAAGTCGGCTGCCTAAGAAGTATGTGCTACACGTATGGCCTAGTGTCAATTTAGGATCAATAATTATAAAAGCGACATTTAGTGTCATAAATATTTTACCTTAACTTTAGTGAACCTTAACTCTATTGAACCCTTTGCTTTCACTAAATTTTCGAATTTCTTATGTTTTCCTCTAAGATTAAAATCTACGAAAACGTCGGTAATTTAAGCGCTACCAAAAAAGGAACGTCATACATTTAAAAAGTTTTTTTATGTAAAGGTAGGTAAATAGTATTAAATACCTACAATTACAATGACATAAAAACTTTTCGGAAAGGGTTGACATTACTTTTTATGTTGCTGGTTCTTACTTTGATGTTTGCTTGCCCATTTCAAAAACTTGTCGAACGCAACTACACAAAATATATTCAAGGTTCCTACACTCGAAGCACTATGATGGACATCCTTCATCAAAAAATCGCTCATAATTGCAAAACTGCATTTCCCATAGCTTCCAAAATATCTGCCATTTATCTATAGTCTCATCAAACATTACCAAATCCACATTAGTTAGAGGCAAAGCATTCCTGTTTCATCCGAAACGCGAAATCGTTTCATCACCATGCCGAAAAACCAACAGTTTATTTCAATCAGGATATTTATCAGAATCATGACGAATAGTCGAAATTTGTGCTTAGAGTGACGTCAATACAACAAAACTTCTAAAGGCTGGCGCTGGGTACGAAACGTTTCAATAACAAAAGCATTCTACCCAACGGGGAAACAACAACGCAGCCGTCGACACGACGTGCGACGGAGGCGGGGAGGAAACAAAGTAACTTTGTAAATATTTGATGAATATTTCAAAAATGTTATGCTTCCATAAATTATGCTGCACATTGCTGTCAGGACTCGCACACCAACATGGGCAACAGCAACATTGATCAAACATCCCGTCCCTCTGACAAATTAAACAGGGGCTGCCTTCTGCCTATAGCCTAGTTCTATGAGCCATCGACATGAGCTTTCGCCCAAACTATGCGAATGAGTGAAGCCCACTTCAGCTCGAATGGAAGGAACATAACATTCTACAAATAAAATGCAAAGAGGGATAGAAGACACACAAAAACAACGAAAAAAGAGAATAGGAGCGAAGCTCGTAAATTCACCCATCATGGTGTCCATGGAAGAGGTACCATGCTAGGATCCTGGTACGATGATGATGTTCTGAAATGCGTGCCTGCCGGAAGTGCTCATTGTGATTTTTAATTAGAGCACTGAATGAATAGAGGTGACGGATACGGAAGGCGGCCTACCTATACGTCTAGGTGCTACGTAAAATTATTTTACGTTCTCCGGAAAATGTTATGACGGTACGTACACGATATACCAAATGACTGGCTAATACGTGACAAAGGATGTATGGGTAGCTGGGTACCTACTGTGCAATGTGTATGAAGATTGCGTGTTACGATGGTATAGGAGCTGTTCCTTTCTCATGCGTCTGTATGGCACACCGGGGTGTGATTAAATAGGTTATCACAGGTGCAGAAATTACTTTCCGTGATATCTGTTTTAATCTTAAACACTCATCTATCGTTGTACATAGTTGGGAGTGGTTCATTCTTAACTCTGTCATGTCATGTTTTCAGTAGCGAGTAAAAGTCAGTACTAACAATAAATATTACCGAAATCTTAGTACCTACTACTTTTAGTGCTCTATGAAACAGTCTGCAGCCCGACATGCTTCTACGGGAAATTGGAATTGTCTGTTATGACTTTATTATACTGGGAGGAGAAACGAGAAGCATTTTGCTTGAAATAATAAAAAGTTACAAGAAATTTTAAGGTCTCTTTTTGTATGGCATGATTCCATGTGTGTGAGAGGACACATAGTGTTCAAGCCAATGATCGTCCAGATCCTTTTGATGAATTAAATTGTTGACTTCAGGGACGAGTTGAGGTGCTTATCTCACATGGAGTTTGAGCCATATTCCTCAAAACGGTTTCCCATTGTACAAAATCCGGAGTCGAGGTCACAAAGGTGATCAGCTGAAAAAATCGGGGTAGGTCTAGGAATGCATGCAAATGCTATACTCAAGCTCCAAGAGATGCTTTCAGCAGAATCTTCAATGGGTAAAAAAAGCCTTTTGATGCTGGGTTGACTTGTGGCTAAAATTATGACCTTACGACAATAACTTTGATTTGGTTGCTAAGATTGGCTTGAACTAAAAAACCTTTTTTAAAGCAAAATCTCAAATGAAGATGAATGCAGTGAGCTAACTTTTATAAGAAGTCGCAAGGTTAATCAGTAGTTGAAGTTCGTGCAATATTATCTGTGAATTGACTTTGTGGCAGCCCTTGTCCACTTAACAATTCATAACTTTTTCAGCAAGGTCTTGGTGCACTGAACTCAAGACCTTGCTTGAAAGAGCTGCTTGAAATTCGGCTTCACCACCTTATGCCCAAGGGAAGGAAGGAAGGCAAAAGTCTCAATACCAAAAGCTGGTAAAACCTCTCACACGCATTCCCTTAAGACTTTTATCCGATCAGCTTGCCATCCTCCTTCTTAAAGACCATGGAGAGACTGATCAACCCTCACATTAATACCAATATGAACAGCAGTCTTTTATCGGTATCCTAAAATTAATACCACAAAGGAAATCTATAGAGATGGTTTTGCAGTTGTTGGTAAGCATCATAAGAAATCCTTATTGTCCAAGGACACTCTAGTTCAGTATTGAACGAGCTTTCAACAATGTTACTAGGTACGGTTAAATATGCCGAAAACAGGTGGTTGACAAATTTTAGCCATTTGGTCGAATAAAGCTTACAAAAAGACTTATCCATTCTCAGCTGGGGTTTTGTCCAATCAGCAGATTAGTGTGCAGAAGCACCACCCAAACCAGGCTGGAGTATGACACTGCTATGGCTCCTGAGGTTCAATGCCACCACGGACTGTAGCGCCACCTAAAGTGAAAAGTCTTATGGCTTATGCAGATAATGAATTACTCCTACATCAGCTGAAACTAGAGGCTACGCTGATGACACTACCAGTATAAGGCACTTTCTTTCCCATAATAAGGGCTTAGATGCAATTTATAATAAGCATAAAGACCGACACTCTCCGTAAAGTGGACGGAGAGTGTCAGTATATGAGTCCATCCATTCAAGACTGAGACCTGATTTAGCAGGCACAAGTTTGAAACTAGTACCATCCACCCACAAGCCTGAAGCGCATCAGAGAACTTATAACATTCTTAAATGCAACAAGTTAGACCTACATACCTACCCATCTTGTATTTGCGTCACAAATGCCCTATAACAGCAACCCCTCCAGCTGCTCTCAATAGGTACAGTCGAAAAGCTGAATGCGCCAAAAGGACCACTAAGGCTTAGAGAACTCCAGCAGCGGGTTCGTGACAATACTGGGCATGCAAGCATCCATCCGAAACGGCCCCGTTATTATACCTTGTAATTCGGACTACTTTGTTCCATACCTGAACTTGAATCTCAAATTAAAGACCAAGACCCCAGCAGGAACACCTGAGGTCATAATCGAATTTGCCAGTAAAAATTTATACTGACGGATCAAAAACAGCGTTAGGAATGGGGCAGAAGTTGGGGCCCTCACGGGCCCGGAGATTGATACTATCCGATGGAGCGTTCAGACACAACAACAGGTCCATTTTACTACCATGCTGACACCTTATAAATGTATTTAGTCAACCCGTCTTTAGAAAAATATTAGAAGGAGCATCAGCGATGAAGAACTTGGGTGAAGAAGAGCACTCACCTATGTCAGCCACAAAGATCCGCCACAAGCAAGGCAGGACAAATACTGAAGAAGTGTTCCGTTGTATCATCAACCTCTCTACAGGCAGGACGCCTACAAGAAGTCTGCAGTCGATTATCCTCAAAGATTTCATGAAAGACACTGACTTATTGCAGATTTCCGGGCGTAGTCGTTTAGTCTGTCTGCAGCCATCGCAGTCACGCAAACTCTCTGATCTCGCTTTCCACACAAACTCCAGCATCAGACCTTAGTCCGGTTTTGATGCCTCTGTTAAAGCACGATTGCATTTTTTCCCGTGCTCAGAGTCTGACCTAAGCTATTCCATTGCCCAGGGAAAATCGACGTAGTTTTGTTGAAAAAGGATTTCATGAGGAGGTTCTTCAGAGCAGAGCCCATTAAACTCGGGAAGATTCCTGTGCAGTCAGCAAAAGGGCCAGTTACACGTTTCCGCGAAAGCCTTTTCCAACAAAAAACAGATTCAGAGATTCATCTAGATCCAGAGAATCCTGCCAAAGGCGCCCGCTGCGCTGCCAGAAAGTGGACAATGTTTTTTGGGGTTTATCTGCTTGGACTCTCGAATTTTTGACTTCATCGGACATTGGGATAGTGAACCTTTGAGCACGATTTGAGTTCGACCTTTCTAATTCTGTATATAAACAACGGTAGTTTTAAGAGGATTCACTGAAAACCAATTCCTATCGCACCCAACCATCAATCAGGTAGTTCAACCATGCCATATCGCATGGTGCCTCGACGATTTCTGCAGAGCCGAGACAATAAAGAAACCGTGGTTCCTCTTGTTTGTAAATTTCCCGTCCTTTCGACCGTGCGGAGGAAAATCCTGGCTTTATACTTCTTCGAAGATCTAAACGACCTAGCGTTCCCAGGGTTCGACTTTATGAAGAGAATGTTCCTTATGTCCGGATAAAATTGGTTAAACGCCTAAAAAGGGAGCCACACACCTCGTCGGTGTGGGTTTTTACCGGGTCCGGTTGCCCTAGCCAGCGGCAAATCGGGAACTGATTGCAGAACATCTTTAAACCCCGCTAGTCTTCTATCACCCCCTTTCTCCCATACCGCCGGGTCACATCGAATACCCATGGGGAACACCGACATTATTGGGAAACCCCTCACCGCAACTTGTTACCCGTACCTATTTCAATCCAGAAGCAATCTTTCACGGAAATGAAGTACAGATATACACCGAAAACGCTTTTTCTGCCTTAACTAACTCTTGCCCTCAGTAAGCTACCTCTGGTACGGATTCATACCGCAAGGGGTTACCACTTTCCCGATCTTCTATGTAAATTTTAGATTGAGCCTTATTAGGTACGGCCACACCTAAAAAAGTTGCCCCCGCCCTCACTCTCTGTTACTAAATATTACACAACCGAGTCTGCAACGGACTGCGGTATACTGGGTTGGGATCAAAATTCAACCCAGTATACTTCCATGGACAAAATTCTTTTTACAAAATTCTGCTTTTCAAAGTTCTTTACAAAACAATTGAAAAATTTTCAGACGCATTGTTTCGGGTGTCAATTGCTTATTTAAAAAATTTCAGCACTTTTTGTTAAAATTTAGGGCCTAAGTACGGACGGAGAAACATGGCTGATTCGAATCAAAAATCGGTCTCGATCAAATGCCTAGGTCTACGGTCAGGTAATCTCGAGCAAAAATTAAAACCCTTTTAGGGCAAGACGTTTTGCGGGCAACAATTAAAAATGAAATCGTATTAGACTTATCACTTTTCCTCAACAAAACCAACAGTTTTTAAATATTGATGTCACAGACAATTTACTTAAACTTATCCGGATAAGGTTCAACACGCATCACAAATCCATTTCCAAAAGAAATAGGAGGATCATGAAAATGGGTCGAAGAAATCTTAGATTTACTTCCAATCGGCCACCAAAATATGGTGAGTTGTGGGAGGTACACATACACATTTTTCCCCTCCTCGTTAATATTGTTCTCAGAAACTATTGCCATAATCGGAAATTTTCATTTATGGCCTCCAAAGGAAAATAGCAAAACGTGTCGAATATTTAAAAGGTTAATCACTCAAGTATTTGAGGAAATATATTTTTTTTACAAAATTTTTAAGTAACCGAAAAATCTCAATGGTTTTCTAAACATACTTTGACTTGAGTCAACGGCTCTTCTCGGAAATACATCTTAGCAATGTTAACGATACCCAAAGAAATTGATTTCCAAAGAAATGGGGTCTCACTCTGCACACAACAATTAATGTGACACCTCATCTTCGCCCCACACGCGCAGCAAGCCTCCATCCGGATTCTATTGCAGATCAATAAGTTTTGCAAACATCATCACACCAGCAGCTCCACTTGACAATCAATATTTCTATTTACCCAAGAGACAAGCCAGGAGGGAATCCGCCACCCGGTTGGAAATCGATTTCGTTTCGTCACGTGATGGAACTCTATACATTGTGTGTATAGCTGCCTCGGTCTAATTAGACTAAAAAGTTTCGCGCGCGTCCTTTTGTCCTGCCGCGCGGACGGCAAAATGAAAGGAAATCTCTCCAGAAGCTCGGCATAATTTATGTTTGCACGATCCCAGTTATCCAGAGCATTACTTCTCATTAAAAATGATTGTCTGTTTAGTTTAGACATTATACACAGTGTAAATATATGGGGCTTGCCGGAGCGGAATCCATTTTCTTGATAGTGGTAGTAGCGAGTATCCTTGCAGAGTAGTGTTATTAGCCAACAAAGCGAAATCTAGTTCCGCGGCTTACCACGTGATGGGCTGCGGGGAAACACACTTCTTCGAAATTGTTGCAAAGGAGGGCAATTATAGTTGGTCCTGAACTTCGAAGGAGCACACTAAACACGCAACGACGTGTACCAATACAAACGCACACATGTATACGTTCAGTTGGGAATCTACTTTTCTAGCGGTAAGCTACGAAAACGATGACGACGTCGTCGCCGACCTGTTTGGGGATGTAAGTTTAACCTCGTTTCCTTGAAGACATCCTCTGGGGAAAATTCATGCTTGGCTCTCGCTGTTCAAAAGGAGCATGACAGACACACACTCATTTAGCTTATTGTGTGTGCGTGTGTTTCTGTTGTGTTCCAAAGTAGGTATAGCCATTGTGCAGCACTCACGATTTGCGAGTAAAGTTGGTAACAGTGGCACACGAGGTAAGTTAAGCAGGCACGGTCTCAGGAAACCGCTTACCTCACGTGCCAGTGGCGGCTTTTTCTACCTCGTCTATTCATACCTCACACCTTTTAGTGCACTCGAACAACGAAGAGTGAGAATTCACTCGGGCCTCAGCGTCGGGGGGTCCTAAAAATAATTTACGATGAACGGCTAACAACACGAAGGAGAAAGCGAAGACAGCCAAACAAGGAGGCATTTTGTTTTCGAAAATAGGCTACGAAACGGAGTTGTCGTCCTGCGTAACAGTGACGATAAACCCCTCGTCCTTCTACGCGTTATACTAAACATGCCCCCCTAAACAAACAATAATTGACTAGGAAGTCGAAAAAGTTTTCGCAAAGCCAGGGACTTTGGTGCCGGCTCCTCCGTTGATATAAGTGCGAGTGGCAATTCATGTGAAATGTAAATTGCAGTTTTAAAAGCTTAACATGCAGATATAGCCCTCTGCTCTCCACTTTGTGAGATTGTGAACATCTCATTAAGGAGCAAGGAGCGACAAAAAAGAAGAAGCACGAAACACGTTACGAAAATTACTATACAACAGCAAATTTACAGAAGGATAAACTTTGAAAGTTTTTCTTTTTTTTTTTTTGCTGTCTGTGCAGCCAGCACAGACAAAGAGCCTTTCTATATCCCATTCGTAGACCATGTATTCTTGGTCCTTGTTTCGGGTTTTGCGTGCAAGGAGTCGGAAGTTTCCACCTCCTTGCTTCTGCATGCACCAACCTAGCCAAATGGCTGGTAAAAAGTGTGTGCTGTTATCGGTCCATTCAAGCTCTAAGTTGTGCAGTCGAAAATAAAGGACTCGTCGTGTTTCACACATTATAGGAAAGTTTGGAAAATTGCGGGGACGACTTAAACCGGTGAACGTACGTTGAAATAGAAAGTATACTTTACGTACCTGAATACCGATGAGAAAAGGAAACCCTTTCAGGTTGCACTTTTTGGAAATGATAAATATGTAAAAGGACGAGCAGCTGTAACGTTGGAAATTTCAATTTTAGAAGAATACAGAGTCGTTTTTAAATGAAATTTCGGTAATTCCAAATAGGTAGGTGGCATGTTAATATGGGAAATAAGATCCATTTAAGCACAAAAGTTAAGACATTAAAACATTCAATTAAAACTTTTTCTGCTCTATACTTCCAGGATACTCGAACCTATTGCCGTGGCTATGAGGTCTCATTCTCATTTAAGGCGTTTTTATAAGTTTTAAACTCCACAAAAACTCCTCGTGGAAAAACGTTCCGGTCAGTAGCCGGCTCATGCAGTTCCTGTTCAATTTTGAGTGCGCGCCATTATGACGCTCTTCGATTTAATATTTAAAGTCCAATTGAAAATTAATGAAAATCAAATAATAACCAAAGTGCCAATTAGTCCTTTTTAGTTTGCCTGCGATTCCCCCAGTTGCGTTAATTGGGGTAGTTGGTGTTTTGTAAAGCAACTACCTTTATAAAATTGTCAAGTACCGTAGCGCAGCCATACCGCATTGCATAGTATACATAAAGGTGGATAATGTTTTTCAGTCAATATTAATGGAAACGTGTCGTTATGTAGAATAGAATATTTATACACTATAAAGTCGCATAGCTAATTAGGTTTTCTGCTGCAGCGTTGCTCGTTTTCAGGCAATTTTTTGTCATGGACAATATATTTTCGAAAATTTTCATGCGTTTGAAAACCGTTAATTTAAATTAGAACTCCTGCATCTATAATTCAAACAGTTTATGTCATGCGAAGGCTATGGATAATCTAGTAAACTACTCGTTTTTGTCCTAAAGCTGTCCGCCTTTACGGGAATAGAACTTTTTTTTATTACAATTCGGTTTTATCTTTTATTACAACTTCGTTTCCAACTTTTCTTATGGGAAAAGGGATATTTTCTATTAGAGAAACTATTTCCCAAAAGGGATATAGTTTCTCGTTTGTCAAAATGCGGGAGACATATTAAAGGATGCCTTGAATTTTTTAGAGAAAAAGCTAGTTTCCCTTTTTACACTCAATATTTTGTCCGTTATGTTGCCTAAATTAAAGCAAATAGGCCCAGGCAATAAGCCCATAAAAACATAGAGGGCAACAGAAAGAACTTACAGGTGTTTCAAACTCACGCCAATATCTGATACAAAGTGCTTTTATTGCATAATATGTGCCTTACTTCATATTTCGAAAGAGCTAAGAGGCAGATTGACCCTGAATGGGTTTAAAATTCTTCCTCTTTGGTCTGTCTCAAAATGAGCGGCTTCCTGGTCGGCGTCTGTTACCCAGGCTAGGGTCGGACGAATACAAAACACCTTTTTCTCTTCCAATATGTAAATAGAATGGACAACAATTGGATGCATGCGAGATGTTTTTTGGTTATACTATTGCTTTTCTCCGTAAAGGCATAACACTTGCGGGGGCAAGCTAAGGTGTTTCTGTGCAGAGGTTTCATGTTTGCTTGGATCATAATCAGCGTTTGTGCTGGATCGAAAAATGTACTGGCGAAAGTAATTCTCGGATGGTTCATAAGCCGAAGCGGAGGTGGGGACCGTGAAAAGAAGGATTCTAAATTTTTTTTTAAGGTGACCCTTCGAAACCGGGTCTCCGGAGTATTACTATAGCCGCGTTGGAAAGAAAGTTGGACTGTTGGACACTTGCGCTTAAGCAAGTGTGTAAGTGCAAGACTTCGTCTGTAATGAACTTCTTTACACCCGACCCAATTTATTATGTAAGACCAAATCTAAAATTCTTTGACCCAAATTCATTTACCGTATGTCTTTTATTTGCACAGGCACGGCTGAAAATCAATTGTTGTTATGTCCTGAGAATCAAGACAAAATGCGTTTAAATCAAAAATTATTTCGGAAAGAACCGTTTTCTCGTAAAAACGCCCTTAAATAGTGGGCGGAGTTAAAAATTTTATATAGACCAAACTTAGCAAATAGTAATATCTTTAATATTTGTCATAATTTTTTTTTTCGATTTGAAGTGAACTTTCTGAGAAATCGTTTTTAAAGATCGAATATGTTAAAAGTGAGCATGGTCGTTACTCTGGGCGGTCCAATTTTCGCATTGTTTATTTTTTGGGCCTCAATTCCTCAGTACCTAAATTAGAGTTCCTACGCCTTGCCTAACTCGACCAAAAGGCATGTTGAAAGAAAATGTGAAAAAGAGGTTGTCTCACATTGAAGCCAGTTGTGGACATGGCTAGTAGTGGGCGTGGCCGGATTTAGCTAACGGCCAATTTTCACACTTTGTCTGTGCAACAGAAAGCCAAGCTGTGTACCAAGTTTCAGCTCTCTAGCTGGATTTTGAAGACCTAAAATCTTCTCACATACAGACGGGCGGACGGACCGACATGGCTTAATTGGTTCTTCTGTCAGACTCGATCAAATCTCTAAAAGGTTCTAGGGGTCTACGATCATTACTTTACTGTGTTACAAACTATGAATTAAAATTATTATACCCTGGGTGGGGCAAAAGAAAACACACGTATCAGAAATTGTCTTAAATGTTAAGGAAAATTACAGCTAATTTTAAAGTTTCAAAACCAGATATTTAACTTTAAAATATAAAAGCATTTTGAGAAACAATATATTAAAATCTTCTACTATCTTAACGGTAAAAACAATCTTATTCAGATTTGGTTAAACTAAAAAGCGTACAAAAAAAAACAAGCTGCGGTGCTGAAAAAACAATTCAATTGCCTTTCTAACCTAAGTTTTTCGAAGCCTATTTAAAAAACGAAATTTAAAAGAAGCTTGTTTTTCCGTCTATGCAAGAGCCGGTGGTGATAGAATTAAAAAAAAAAAAAAACACCAATGCTTGAGCAGATGGTTGTGCTGATGGAAACAAATTGATAGCAACTGAACATTAAATTCAAAATAGCTGTTTTATGTGTTTGAATTGAAATATGAAAAAATATAAAAAAGCTTAAAAGAAGGTATGTCTCCCTTGAAATAAAAAGAGTCCACCTTCTGTAATTTTATATAAAGCTAAAGCAAACTGCAAATATTTAAAAACTTTGAAAATCCGACTCAAAAATGTAAAAAGTTTTCGAAAACTTAAAGAAATTTATAAACTTATTTTTTAAAGAAATTTATGTGCACCGTACGGCGTTAACACTACCAAAAATGAATGTTTTTTTCAACAATTTTAATTTTCTCTTGTTTTAACAATATAACACCCCGCAAGTAAGAAACAATACTTATGGTGGTCTTGTATGGTCCCTGGGACTCACTTTGTGCAAACTTGTTGTTTTTTTAATATTTTCGATAAGTTTTTAAGGAAAAATGCGTTTGTTCTTACAACTTAAATTTCCTCTTAAGAGGATAACTTAAAAATATTTACAAAAATTTAGCTTGATCTTGGAACTGTTAAAGTCTAAAATTGTTTTTTCTTGTGTTAAAATCACGATTTTTAAACTTCAACAAAAACGTATAAGAAACATTTTTAAAAATCAAATGGTTCGTTTTTAAAAACGAGTAAGTGAAGGTTTTACTTTAATACTTGTCACTTTTTGGGTATAAGTGACAAAAAACACATTTTGTAGCAGAGATAAAATTAAAATAAAATTGAAAAGTAACAAAAAAAAAAACAAAACATGTACACAGAGAGCAAAAAAATTATTGAGACCCTCAAAGGGTAACATGTAAAGTATCGAAAAAGTATGAAATGAAAGTTTTCAATGAAATCGCAAGCATTTGGTTGTCAAAGAAACTGTAGTTTTTTTCCTTTCTTGAGTTCCAGCGTTCCAGCTATTAAGTCCCTATCCCGGAGCAAGCTTCATCAGCGGTTTTTTTTTATAATTAACTCGCGTTCAGATCAAGGGATTCTGACTACCCTTAAGATGTGTTGCACATAGCCAGCGAAAAGAATTGGAGAACAGAAAAGATAGGAAGATATGTTATTCTTAAAAATTTCACCATATAAAAGAAAAAAAAAGTGCCGGTTGCGAACGTGTCGAAAGACTGCAACTTAAGTACTTGTTATCATTCCGATAACTGGGAATATCTCAATTTTTCAATGAGAATTTAGCAAAAAACCTTACGCCATATGGGAAATACCCAACAAACATCCATGACAATTTCAGTGGAGGAGCTCACATAAAATTAATATTGAAAAGTGAAAAATTACAACAATTTACAATTCTTAACATTATAATAATGGTTAGTCCTATGATCATTTCAAACGCTGCCAGGCGAATATAGAAGTGACAACTCTTCCTAAGGTTTCCCATGAGAGAACAAATATTTGAAAAAAAAAACAAATAAAAGCAGACCAACAGTATCAACAATACAAGTGTGGCTTCCAAAACTGCGAGCTACCGACTGCAAACTTAAGAAACAACGAAGACATTGACGAAATTATTTTATGAAAAATTAAAATACTGCTACAGTTCTTCGGTCTTTCTAGCGTTTTTGTTTTTTTTCTTAGTTTACATTTAAATTTTCATTAATGTCACAGCATTGATATGACTGATTAAATATCAGAATCATTGGTTGATAAAGAATCCATGCACGGTCATATGCACGGTCAATAAAATCCAGACATTTAATTGATCCTCCCATTTGAGGATCATTGCAGTATACCGCCTTTGGGCAGGTCCTTTGATCGGTCCACGTACAATGTCATTACTTGAATTCTTTACAAAAAACAAAAAAACGTAATTTAAGAAACAGTAACATAAATACACACCTGAGTCCCTGGGACTGAGTTTAAAAGCTCGACGAACAAATATCGTGTGTGTTACCACACTGCATGAAAGTATTGTTGGGCTGAGACAGGTGTGTGTAGAAATGTAAGATCTGCACGCAAGAGAAAAAGCTGGCAGAGTCTAAGGGGCTCGCCTAGTGAATTTAGGGTTCAGCCTATTGAAACAAACGAATTAAAAACAGTGTGCTTTACCCTTTTCTGAGAAATCCACGTCCGCAGAATAACGTAACGGTTATTTAGAAAAAAAAAATCGAAATTGTTTTATGCATTTTAAAATGTTGAAAGGAAAACGTATGTTTTTTTGTGATAAATTAATTGCAGAAAATAAAATCATGTTTTCTTCCTTGAAGTCTTTGTCACTTTTGAAAAGTCAGTATTTAAAAAACGTCTTGCTTGAAGTTGAATGATTTCCACTACAACTGTCAGCTTCAGCTACACGTTGTGTCGGGCCTTTAACATAAAAAAAATGCTGTCGGTAAGAGAATTCATTTGAATGAATTGAACTAGTTATTGAAGACTGTGTGGTCTGCGACTGCCCTCATTCTGAAGTACAATCGGTCACTTCCAAAAGCGAACGATTAGGAAGTCTCGCAGTAACATTTGAGTGAGAATGCTATGATACTTCAGTTTTAGTGAAGAGGTCGGTTTAGCGCTAAGGGTTGGTATTTAGTCCAAATACCAGTGCATCATGGCTGAACCAACTTTAAAATACTAAAGCCTGCCGACCCAACAAATTTCAAAAGCTAAACCGTAAAAAGCTGCTATTTTTGGCAAGCTATGCAAATTGTTTTATAATTTCAATTGCTGTATAGCTAAGTACCTACTCAAGGTACTTAATTTTACTGCTCAATGAAATAGCACTCAAGGCTCACTTGTGAGAAGATAACCCCTGTTTCCATTGGGCATATGTCCCTCAGCCATACACCGTGTCTTATCGCCATCATCGTCCAAATCAATATTGACCATTCCTCAAAATCCATCAATCCTGCCCTGGACGCACTTAACAATAACAAACCACCGCAATCTCGTTTAAATCTGTACGCAATATGTCCTCATAAATAGTATGGAGGCATCCGAGCAGCCAACCACTCCCCCGTACGTAGTAGTAAAAATTATCCTGATTTACATATTAATTGGAAGAAGACCATCATCACAAAACCACCCCCAAAGCTTTTCACACAAAGTGCGCTGGTATTGGGGAACCCCGGCTAACAGAAATGCGGAAGGGAATAAAGGAATTTGCAAATTTGTAATTGACTTTCTGCGTTACCATAACTTACCCTTTTAACTTGGCAGAGTTTAACAACAGGCAGCATCAATAATCCTTTGTGTGACGTTTTTGATATTTTGTTAAGCCGAAACTCCCTTGTTGTGGTTTAAAGTGACGTGTTAAAAGTTAAATAGGTATAATCACTTTGTACACTTGTTTTTCTTTTTTAAATTCCTTTTTAATTTTATTTTATATTAGCCTTCATCTGAATTAGTACGAAGAGAAAAAAACTATTAATATTAAAGGTGGGATCCTTTTTATAGTGATTTATCATTCCGAAGAACAAAACATAACACCGACACACTTGAATTCTTTTCGTCGAGGATTTTTCCGCAAAAGGATAAACAAGAAAGAAATGAGACCGAAAAAAAAGAAACAACGCTACTCTCATCAAAAAACCACCACCACACACAGCTGAACACAACACATACGTGTGTATAGTTAGATCCTGTGCTGGCTCCAACCGACCGCGACTGAGAGTAGAATAATTTTCACAAATAAAACACTTTATATTTTTTATTGCTGTTGTTGTTTTGTTTTTTGTTTCCTTTTGTTTTGCTTGCTGGCAGCAGGTCCTGTTTCTCTACGTTTTTTTTTTTTTTTGGGTTGCTGGCTGTGCTATGTGTAGATCCTTATTACACGGGAATGCGGCGATTTAACGCCGCATAAAGGATGAACAGAAAACATGAGGGGGTGGTTGGCTGTTTTGAAGGGCCGATGGGTATGGAGTTCGGATGATGGAGGACAAGATAGGTATTATCCTGGCAAGCCTTCATAAATATTTATTCGGTGTAAATATATGAGAGGCGAAAAGTGAGGCGAAACAAATGAAAATATGAAAATTTACTTTGATGTCGATATGAACTGAGCAGCAGCATACCGTCCGTTATCCTTCAAGCCGTCATCCAATCTGCCTATTCATCTGTCCACATTTAAATTGAATTATGCACGAGGATAATCACCTTTCGCTTCAACACTCGCCGCCGGGCAGATGGATAGGATATGCGCTTTAATGACGAACAGAAACAGGACGTCTACCAAAGTGTAAAAACAAAACAAGCAAGAAACAAAACCGTCCTTCCTTCGTTATACACTGTCCATCCTTTTGAATTAAATTTTTTTCCCGTCTCGTTATCCTTAACCGCTACAATGCGGTTGCTATTGTTTCCTCGTAGTAAAAGCCTGACTCAACTCCTTAGTAACACACATACACACACATATACACACTCAGGATGTGGGGGATCCCCATTTGTACCTTTCATTGTTATATGAATCTTATATCCTTTTGCTATAAATTGTAGTGTTACACACGAGTAATACGAGTGCTTGGCGACGACTTAGCGCAGAACTTTGAACGATTCGCGGGCGCGTTCGGTTGGCAAAAGCATTAGGAACACCGATGTTCCTTTCTTTTTATAAAGACGAATAAAAAAACTTTATTCTCTCAAATACCACGATGGTAAACAAATAAAAAATAAAAACCATCAACCGCAGCTATTTTCAAAAACTCGACCGTTTACAACCAAAGCTCGCACTCTACTAGAGAGTCGAGGGTGCATTGCCGTATTTCAACCCTCTTGGAGTCTCGAATTGTTCAATTTGCGATGATATAATCGCACGAGACATGGGGAAGGATATTTTTCGTGGATGGGGCGAGGCGAATTGTCAGGTGGTGAGATTGCGCATTGTGCAATGGGGTTGTACGGCGAATTCAACGGGTGGCAAACAGGTGGAATGTGTGGCGGTGGTGTCCATTGGGATGGATTTAATGTGATTGTGGTTTATAGTGATTATCACGTTACTAAATGGGGCCTCCCTTATTTACTTTTTTGTGACAATGTTGGCCAAATGTTCAGTCTGACTTGTACGAGATAAGGCGGAGTGACTAATTTGGGTTTACAATGGGTTTTCGAAGACGAAGTGCGAAGAGGGCTTATCGGTGTGTAATTTCCAGGTGTCACCTTGACTTTTATCTACCTGTCTTAAATAGCCGATGGAAATTACCGTAACAACTCTAGGAAAAAGTTTTTGCATTAAATTTCCTTGCATGTCCTTTTTAAAGTTAGCGTGGACTCAGGGTAGTCTAGTTTCTATCATCTGACCCGAAATTATTTTGGGGGAGCATTCTTTCATATCCTTGGTTGCTGCGGAAAGAAAGAAAGAAATGAGCAAGCCTTGACCAATACTAAGGCTTGCTTTTTTCTTAGGTCAGGAGGAGCTTTAAAGCAGGGCATAACGGCCATATTACTGGGATTGCTGTGAGGGTTAGTCTTGGACATGAGTTGGGGTAAAAATTCAGGAGCAGGTTATTCTATTTGATTATTCTATTTAAACTCTGCTTTGCCAAAGTTATCCAAAAAAATAACCAAAGTCCTGAAAAGAAGAATTTTGACCCCCGCAGAATTTTGACACAACCCTAGAAATTCTGCAGGGGTCAAAATTCTTTTTTCAAAATTCTGGAAATGCAACTTTGACCAATCGACGCAGGGAAATATGCATTTGGGGGCATGTGTGAAACAGTCTCTTTTTATTACCTTTGCTTTACTTCAAGACAGTCAAAAGTCTGCTTACAAAAGCAGAATAAGCTGAATTTTATTGCTTAGGTCAGAAGGCTATAAAATTGCTTAGCTGCCTTAGATTTGAAAGGCAGAGTTTTGAAAAGCAGAAATTTGTGAGGAGAATTTTTTTTGGGAAAAGCTGCCTTTTGAAAAGCTGAATCGTGTAAGTAAGATTATGACTAGCTCGCCTTGGGTACATATTCGCCTCACAGTGGTATTTGGGGTCAATCTTTTTTACGTGGCAGCTGTTTGCCCAAGCGATATCTCCTTGTTCTGCATACCAGCAAGAAAGCTGAGGTATGTAAGCAGCGCAACTGTCTAAAGGTTTTGGATCTAATCGCTGTTTTTTTTGTTTGATAGGCTGTTGTTAGTTGTAGTAAAATGTAAGGGTTCGGTCTAAGCTGATAACCACATATTTTTAGGTGAAGCTGTGCTATATACACGGTCACGGTCTAACAACACTCGCAATTCGGCCCTGTTTGTAATTGAGATCGAAATAAACAGATTTCAATTAATTCAATTCAAAAAACTTTTTATTTTCATTTCGATAAGTTTTACAAAAAGAAGTTTACAAAAAGTAGTATACAACATGGCTTAGAGCCGTCTGCCGTTGAATAATAGGACCGAGAAAGTTAATTAATAATTAGTGCTTATTTTAGGTTTTTTTTTTTTTTTTTTTTTTGTTAATTTAATTTGTAATACAAAAGAAAAGATTGTGACTTCTTTGTCATCTATACTTATGGGCTTTTGGTTTAGCTTAAAACGGAACAAAAGGGATTTCTTCGTGGATAGATCTGATTTTGCTTTGCTGATTTAGCTCACGGAGACTGATACAAATTACGAAAAGCAATTGCTTCTTTTAGATAGCATGTAAGTATCTTCCAACCAAATCCGCCGTTTAGTAAGGAGCGACATTCCTGGATCGAGAGAAAGCTCTTGGCAAAAAATAATCTTCGGATCTCTTGAAGGATAGGACATAAAGCTAAGAAATGGAAGGTGTCTTCGTTCTGATTGAGGTTACAGAGGTTACAAAGCGGGTTTAAGTCATTTCGGTATGGTCTGAAGTTAAGATCAAGCATTTCAGTGCGTGCCTTAAATACTAAACTAATTTCGGACGCGTTCAGCTTATCACAAAAATAGTTGGTGGTGTGTAAATCGTGAGTGAGGCTTTTGTAAAGTTCTCTTGTAAGTGATGTTCTCGCTCTGCACAAGGACTGCTGATAGAGCTTTTCGTCAATGGCTGCCAGGCAGTCATAGAATATACTTCGCCATTCGTGGCAATTTCTCTCGTCAAGATTTAATTGACAATTATGGTTACCAGCAAGCTCACGCCATTCCTTAAAAGGTGAAAAGCCCCCTTCTAGTGCAACCAAAAGAACTCTACGTTGCAAGTTATTCACAGATCTTATAATAACTTTGGACAAATAGTCGGCACTTGATTTGGCATTTCTTACAAAAACTGGAGATGAACCTGTTTCAATGTCTATTGCGTAGTTTGGCGATGATCGAGGGAGCCTGAAAATCCTTTTTACGAAGAAACGTTGGATAGCTTCAACCTCGTCGAGCTTTCGGTGACCATAGACTTCACTTGCATACCGAAAACAGGTGTTAACTACCGCCTCAAAAACCCTAAATTTAGACCGCAAGTCAACATCTTTGTTGGAGAAAAACCTGTTCCACATAGAATTGATCGCAGTTTTAGCTGCCACCGATCTTTCTTTAATGTAAGGACGAAGGTCTAAATTGAATTTCAGGCGGAAGCCTAGATATTTGAATTCATTCACAATTTCAATGTTGTCGTTGTCCAAGGTCCACCTTTCGCTCCTACTCAATTTGTGGTGATGTCTAAAAATCATAATTTTAGATTTTAAAACATTAATTTTTAGGTCCCAAAGATCACAATAATCTTTCAGCTTATTGATGACAAGCTGAAGAGTAAGAGGATTGTCTGATAAGACAACAAGATCATCGGCATATAGAAGTACCTTTATTAGAATATCTCCAAATCTTACTCCACCTGGCAAGAAATTTATTACATCATCGATAAACAAAGCAAACAGCAGGGGACTCAAAATACAGCCTTGTGGGACTCCAGAGTTTGTTCGAAATTCCGAAGATTTCTTACTTCCATCCCAAACTGAGGCAGAATTGTTAGCCAACAGTTTTTCATATAATCTAATAAATTTGGAGGATATACCTAGGTTTGACAATTTATAAAGAAGTAGATTTCTATTTACTGTGTTAAAAGCTGCTTTCAGGTCGACGAAAAAGGAGTAAAGTTTCTTTTTCTTCCCAATAAAATGACTCGCAATAGTCGTTAGGGTGAAAATTTGGTCAATTGTTGACAGGCCTGGACGAAAACCTGCTTGAAAAGCACTGAGTGCATTATTTGATTCAACCCAGCTTACAAGCCTGTGGTAAAGCATTTGAGTAAATATCTTCCTGAGTGAGCTAAGGACTGAAATACCCCTGTAATTTTCCGGGACACTCGGGTCACCTTTTTTAAAAATACCAAACATTTTTGAGCACAAGAAGCTCCCGGGAACTATTTCATCTTTAAGAATCTTATTACAGAGCTCCAAGAGGTAGCTGAGGAATTCAGCGGTCGCATTCTTGAAAAACTCTGCAGGGATTCCGTCAGGTCCAGGCGACTTTGAATTTTTCATTTTTTTTAATGCTGTTAATAACTCGGACATTACAAAAGCGTCATCTAAACTTATGTGTTTTTGGCTGGGGTCTGAAGTCAATAGGTTCTTAAAGTGTGAAGCAAGGAGATCTACGCACACTACCGAAGAAGTTTTATTTTCAAGGCCGGCAACAGAACGAACGGTCTTCCAGAACGTTTTGGAGTCCTTACACAGCAGAAGCTTCGAGGCAGACCTTTTGATACACATAGCTTTTTTGCATTGGCAAACTTCTTTGTATACCCTGTTTGATAGTACATAAAGATTTTTAAACCATCTGTTATTTGTTTTCCTAAAGAGGTTTAAGAAAGCAAACGATTTTTTCCGAAGTTTGATACATTCAGCATCATACCACACAGCCTTTGTTATACTTGAACGCGGCGCCGAGCTAGGGATTGCTGAGTCTTTTATTACATTAAAAACAGCGTTTACAGTAACCTCGATATTACCGGAGGAAACCGCCGGTAGAAAATTCACTCTTAAGCCCAGTCTCTGTCTGTATTGATCTGTTTTTGCTGAAACCCATCTAAGACCTCCACTTGTACGTTCTTGTGGCTGAGTATTACTGACCGGTGACTTGGCCTCACACGATAGTGAAATTGGCAAATGAGACGAGAAACCAGCAGTCAAAACCTCGAAATCGTTTACTAAGTCCAGCCATTTACCTTTAGCAAGACAGTAGTCAATCACCGAGCAGCCCTGATCAGCCACAAATGTGAACTCCCCCTCGCTAACCCCTCTTGTAACACCATTCAAAACAAAAAAACCATAATCCGCAATCATTTCTACCAAGAGACTTCCACGTTCATTTAGACACTTATCTTTAGATTTTCTCTCACAAACAAAGTTTGGATTGGAGGAATGAAAGATGTTATTAAAACTGCTTATTCTAGCATTTAAATCGTCAATTATTAAAACATTTTCATTGGGGATATTCGCAAGAAAGTCGTGTAACTCTTCAAAATCAGATCTCCAATTTCCGAAATTTAAATAAGTAGGAACTATATAAAATTTAACATTATTAAATAACAATTCAAAAAAAGTTCTGTTACCTATACTTTTAAGTGAAATATGCTTATTATTGTTTTTAATGGCCAGCAAAGTACCTCCGCTTGCCCTACCCATGACATTTCTTCTTGCGGCAGGTATAAAATCAAAGTTTAAATCTTTAAAGTATTTGAAATAATGATGTTCCCTCCCCTTTTCAACAAATGTTTCTAAAAGTATTATTATATCATATTGAGTTACGAACTTGAAAAACTCTGGCATAATTAATTTACATTTAAGTCCTGTGATATTGTAGCATAAAATTGATAAATTTGAGTTTAAAAAATGGCAGACGGCAACCCTGTCCTATTGTCGATGAGAGCTGCTTCCTGTAAACATATTTAATCAGGAATCTGTTTAACCTAATAAACAGATTTAATCTTTTATTGCGATGGGTTGTAAGTGGCAGTTTTTCCAATGCTGATAGATCTGATGTTGCCACAGGTTAAAATTTTCTTTTGAAAACCATGAACGATAAGGTTTGTTAGGGCCAAGAGTCAGTGCAACTTCTGAACGTCTTTAAACCTGCTTGTTGGCCCAGATGAACTAATCCGATGCCAGTGCCTATTGGGTTCAGGATCCTACATTCAAAAAGTTTTATCCCAAGTGACAGGAGAGTAATATAGCTTTGTGCCGTTTCTTCGGGTTTGCTGTGTTGGGGAACATCTACGATTTCTTGAAATGCTAGGATTAAGTAGCTTTGAAGGTAGCAGCATATTGAAGGTAGCTTGAGAAAGGGCCATATAGGCTTCCATATGGGCTACCTTCTATGCTTCAGAAATTCCGGTTCTAGTTTCTATTAAGGAGGGAGTAGTATAAATTTGGGCATAAGAAAAAGGGCTTCGATTAATGGCATATCTGGTGTTGTAAATTTTCTACTCCTGATTGATCTGCCTTGTGAATGCTTTATCTAGTACGTTCAATTGTCGATAGTTTAACAATATGGGCAGCTATCCTGTTTGGATCAATGTTTGGTATTTCATATGGCCTTGAACACTAGGCGCCGTTGTAGGCTGCATGTCTTCCACCTGCCTTAATTGTTGGTAGCTGACTGCTGATCGTGTACCTTCACTTCTGTTACCTGTTATAGCTTAGGTTCTTCATTATTCGCTTTTTGGACTAGGATTTCGATTTGAGAGGGATTCTTCGTTTCGAAAGATATTTTTTAAAATGTGCTACGCACTACATTGGATAAATTTTTATAAATTCATCCAAAAACCCTGTTAATTGGTAAAATTTTAATAACCTTATGAAGCAAGCTACTTTCTCGCCTTAAATATATTGAAAACATCGCTTTGAAACAGAAGCAGTTACTAGTAATTCATAATTTCATAGGGCTTACACAAATGGTTGTGGAAATTACGAAAATCTTACTGATTGTTTCAATTGAATATTGATAATTTCTAGGATATTTGTCTTAACAATATACCTAGCAACAGAGAGTTCAAAATCAATATCCCTTATCGGTTCATGCAGTTGCAATGTCCTCTTTACATTATATCAATATAATTTATTTACGAAAACCATGTTACCCTTATCACACTCCTATGTTAAGCGTGTCGTTTCTCTATACACAATCTCACATTCGAATTTATTATTTATTATTTTGTCCTTTCCAGGATATGTTATCCACAACAACGGTTACCTCAGATCCGGGCATCCTGTGCTTCCATCATTGCACGGTGAAAGTTTTCTGTTTCAATTTGCCAAATGTTTGCCCGAATTGCAATTGCGAACTGGACAGGACGACGCAGAAGTTTATGCCATTTCGACTGCCGTACCCTTTTGTTAGGGCATCACAATATCCATGCGGTGTAGTCCTTCGACCAACAACAGGAGATTTTTTAAAGTAAGTTTGTTTGACTACCGTCCTCGGATGCCGACAACAATACCGCACCACCACCGCAGAATCCACATCGACATCATCTTTAGTCCGGTGCGGTGGTGTGGTTACAAGGCCATCAGTCGTGCTGTACAACCGTAGCTTGCATAACTTAATCTTTCTTTGTTTCCCTTTACTCCCGTGCTCCTGTATAATAGTGACTACAATAACTCGACGGACCTGCACATCGGTGTGACCACATCGCACGGCAGCATTGTCGAATTCGACCGGAACGGTTTGCAACGCAGATCCGAAAACAATGCCTGGTGGCAGTGTCTGCTTGTCGGAGATGTTCCTGATCCTTGGCACGACCTTTGGGATAGTGTCCTGATGCAGGTAAGTAGATACCGATGGCCCGGTATCGGAATTCATTTGCAATTTAATCACTAAAGTTCGACATTTAATCGCTGCCGTTTGCCAACGGATTTTGCAGATTTGTAAGCAGCCCCACTGGACCGTTGATCACTATAACGAGGAGTCGTACAACTGCTACACGTTTGTGCTGAAATTCCTCGAGGCACTCGGCTATGCAGGACTAAGTGATGCGGCCCACAGCAAGACTGTGTTTTGTGAAAAGTATATTGTTCCTAGGACCACAACAGCAGGTAAATACATCTCCCTCTATCGGAAGTTGAGGGAGAGCGGTGTGTATGTGCATCATGTGAAGGAAGGAAGCGGAAGCAATGGCACTTTAAATGGGGCACGCATGCAGCGACAGCAAAAGCTGTTCACCATCACCGAGTAGCACAGACAGACGGCAACACCGATGCGCGCACACGTCCTGTTGTCTTTTATGTCCGACGAAGCAACCTCTTTCCTCAGATGAGATCTCTATTTAATTTATTATTTCGCACTAAGCTAGGATTATCGCAGCGATTCCTGTTTTATCCAATTTATATATGTACATCGAATGTAGACTTTTTTCAAATTGAATTAAATGTTTAAGCTTTAAGGTAAAAAAATAAGTTAAGTCTTTAAAAATGTTTCATGAATTAACAGAATTTCACCAGAATATTACTTTTATTGAGACATTGATACATTTGATAGTCTATGTTTACATGCTTCTAAATTTATGGTAGGTAAACGACTTCAAGTTGCATAGCAGATCAAAAGATACCAATCTAAATCTTAAACAGAAAACAAATTCGAGGAAAAGATAGCTATTAAAAGTTATGTGCAGAAGACACAATTCCAAGAATCTGAGTATTGGAATGCAATAATGTTTACCTTCGAAAAGGAAATGGCTCTTCAAGTTAGAAGGAGTTAAAGTTAAGGTATCGAAGAATGAGGAACTTTGGGCAATTGCTTATTTTTGCACCTAGAGTTTTTGCCTTATAATTTACCTGGTAGCAAGAAAATTTATTATTTAGGTTTAGCTAGGTGTGCTTTTGCCCTTATATGCCGGTCCATTAATTGATAGTTATTGTGATTTATGGTCGATTGAAGACCGAACAGCTTAGTCCTTAGAAACCTGAGCCTCAGACACGGAAAGGAAAATTTTTTAAATATCCGCATCAAGGTTTTGTTACCCAACATAAGTCCAATTTTCCTTAACGGCCAAATTTATAGGGAAAAATTTAACTATCTTACCTAAAATTGAGTAAACTGATTTCAACGTTTTGATGGGGAAGGAAGAATGTTTAGAAGAACTTACAACTTGCACTTCATCTTCAAAACCGACCTACAATTATTATTATAAGTTACTCAAATTAGAGCCTTGTTTTAGATTAGTAGGAACTCGAAAGAAAATGATAATTGAAATAAGGCCGAGGCATCTATAGACGAAGTATAGAGATAGGCACCCAATGAACCTTAAACGATCGTGGATTGCTCTTTTACTTTTATTCTGAAATCTTTCTCCTCAGTGAGCATGGACATTCAAATATGTAATTAAATTAAATTGACATGCTATAGAAGCCGACACATAAAACACAGTGCAAACATGGTTTTGTGTACCTATTCAGTTAAACAGGAGTGCTGTTTCTCAGAGCAAGCAGTCAGGGTGCTAAGATCAAGTCTAGGGAACTCTACGCCAAAGAGCAGACAGTCACTAGATTTGAACCAACAGAAAGGTTGGTTCGGAAAGTTGAAAGCTGATAGAAAAGAGTCTACAACCATGCAATATAAAAGGGGAGACAGAACACCACCTTCCGGGCTGACTCTTTCTGCCCCAGTTATGCCGCACTTGCCACAATCTGCATCGGTTATATGCGTCCTGTGAATCAGCATTGCTTAATCCATTGCACTAATGATTCATCTACATCGTGTTGTCTGGCTGAGTTGGACATATGCTATCAAAGGTCGCCGCGTTATCAAAAGTCCTCTCAATATCGAAAAAAATGCCCAGCACACACTCGTCCTGGTCAAGTGCACATTCAATGCAACGATGAGGTTTTGAAGCGCAGTAAATGCAGGGTTTTCCACGCTGATAAGCGTGTTGCATTTCGGAAAAAGCATACAATCAAAGGGCAACCTTGCGCACGCGCAGCACAACCAGTCTTAAGGAAGGTCTTATGGGTCTCTTTTAGATAGGCGCTCGAGACTGTCATAAGTACCGGGTTTCGGTATTAAGATGGCTCTTACCATTTTTTTTTGCGCAGAGAGGTGGGCATCTTTTAAAGATGAAACTTAGCCCTTATTCAGCAATAGTTTGGGATTTCCACCCTGATTTCCAACCCCTGATCCTCGAGGCACCGCGCGCCGGCCTTCAAGCATTTCATCGCGAGGGGGGACTTCCGCATTATATATTCGGCTCATCCATATTGGCTGCAAACTGCGCTGCATTTCCTTACCGTTCCTGTCTTCGTTGCTCTTTCATGATGGTAGACAATGTCATACTAACTCCTTCCCAAGTTACCTCTGTGCTTAACATATATCTGATGGCATGAGTTTACCGTATGGTTCAACTGGAAAAGGATTTTTATACCCGACTAAGGATATATTAATTTTAATGCATAGTTTAATGCACAGTGAAATAATCATCGTAGACCCTTAAGACCTTTTAGGGCTGGTTTTTTAGTGCTGAGTTAAGCCCAGCCTAAACCAAGATCTGTTATTCCCGTAACAAAATAAATCTGGAGATTCATTGAGCAGTTTGGGTTAAATTGAGCAGAAATGGTTTGAGCAGAAATCGGTTACATTGAGCAGCTTTCCAGTGCAGAATAAACTTCTTCATAAAAGTTGTCAAAATCTTCGACTCCCGCAATTATTGACTCCCATTACACATAGAAAAACACAGGAAAAGAAGTTCGAGCTATTCTCAAATGTCATTTTTCACAGAAACGCGCGAATCAACTGCAATTCCACGCAGAAAAAACATTCAAAGAAGTTCATACCATTCTCCATAGTTGATCTGGGACTAACTCGCCAAATTTGGCGCGTTAAGCCGAGATTAACCTCAGATCTTGGTTCACTAAAAAACTCATTTCTGGGGTTAATCTCAGTTTAACTCGGAAAGTCAGATGATCTCGCACTGAAAAAGTGTTGGCTAGAGATATGATCGAGACCGATAGGCGAATCGATTAAGCCATGTCCGTCCGTCTGTTGTGAAGGTTTGAGGTATTCAAAACCAAGCTAAAGAGCTGAAATTTGGTACATGGCTTGATTCTTCTGTTGCACAGAAAAGGTGTGAAAACTGTTGCATTAACAAGGTTGTTTGATCCGTCATCGGTCGCGCCCACTGCTGGCTTCAATGTGAGACAACCTCTATTTCACATTTTCTTTCAAATTGCCTTTTGGTCAAGTAAGACAAGGCATAGGAACTTCGATTTTGGTACTGAGCAAAACTGGCCCAAGACATTTAACAAGGCAGAAATTTGACCGCCCACAATATTAACCATGCCCAATTTTAACATTTTAGAAACTCGATTTTTACGAATGTTGACTCCAAACCGAAAAAAATTTTATGACAAATATTAAAGATATTGCTATTTTCTAAGTTTGCTCCATACAAAGTTTTGAGCTCCGCCCACTACTAAGGGGCGTTTTTAGGAAAAGACTGTTTTTCTCTGAAATAATTTTCGCTTTTACCGTATTTTCTCATAATTCTAACGAAATTACAAATAATTGATTTTCATTTTTAGCCCATGGCCACTTTTTGGGTCGTGGCCTTAACAAATAAGATATGAATTCGGGCCAACAAACTTACTCACTTGTTTTTATGCTAATGGATATAGGCAAAAAAAGAGTTTTCGTAAATGGCCACAGGCGCCTGTCAGGCATATGTTAACATTTTCGAGGGTTGCGGAAGTGAGGTCTGCTAAATGGTCCTTCCATCGTTCCCGATCTTCCGCCACCAACTCAAGAGACACAGGCGGATACACACACGAATACTGACATTTCTCACTCTATCCCTTAGAGTTACACCTGCACCGCACCTCAGGAATCTTATTTCGGCAGCTTGTACCCGCGATCTAATCCTTTCGATCAATACAGACATTTTATGACCATAGATGAGGGTTGGAATGAACACTGACCTAAAAACTGAGATCTTTGCTTTCACTTCAAGCTCAGCTTTCCTGGTGACCGGCCGGCGCAATTCCTTTACTATTGCTCCAACTTGCCCAATCCTACAGTATAACTCAGTCTCACTCCTTTCATCTTTCGCGAAAAAGACCCCGTGGTACTTTAACTTCTCCACCTTCATTTATGTGAAGACTTCAAACTCTCCAGACATCATTTATGTGAAGGGTTCACGCTCACGCAAATCCGAACCTTCATCCCAGCCTCACCACATATTGGATAGTTTTCCTCGCAAGGATGGTCAAATCATCTGCGAAAAGCAGGTGGTACAAAGATACATTGGGCCCTAAAATTTCTGCCCAATCCGAAGGACTCTTAGAGACGCTTTTCGGGACAAATTTCGCTATTGAGGGTTTTGTTAGATTCTCGCAAAGGTGAGACACGAAACAAAAGAACAAATTTTTAACTTTAATTGGCAGAGGTGCTGCCATTCGCCGAATATTTAATTCCATGTTTCATCAAAAGGATTTTGTGTATTTTCTTAGTAAAATTCACCCTAACTGACAATTGACGATAAAAAAATTAAAAACCAGGTTCACGTTCTTCGCATGTCCTTAACCTTATTCGACAAGTCCTTAACAACAAACTTTTAATACGACAAGACAAACGATATATTATTTTTCTTTCAAAAGTATTTCCGCATTCTGAGAACTGCTTTTGCTCCACCATCCGGAATGTGTGTTTCACTTCAGCATCTAATTCCGAAAGTCAACTCTTACCTTACAGCGTTTATCCTGCAGACGGGAAAGCCTTGGTATTCCCTTGGCGCCGGAATTCCTTCAGAATGAAATCATTTACAATTCTATTTTTATGGAAAAAGTATTTACTCTCCACCACCCCTGAGCCATTGATATTTTACTCCTGTGGTAAATATTACAACAAAATTTTTTTTTTTAAATATTAGAAAGGAAGTAACTTTTGCAATTTACCGTCGTATCTGCATGACTGAAATGGATATTTCGCAGCACCAGGGGAATTGAGGAAACGCTGCATCTGCAGTTCCTTTAGAGCTTTGCATACCAGTGTTTGTGGGACTACATTTTTCAGTTTTTTTTTTCATTACAAATCGGTAAAATAATGAAGGATGGTAGAGAGGAATCCCCTATTGTCACACAGTGCAGCCTGAATAGATCATCGTTAGCGCGCTATTTTTTTGCGTCGACAAAAATGTTTCCATCTGCAAATAGCAATGGTGCGGTAGACGGAGGGTGTGCTGTTGAAGCAACAAAAGGATGCGTCAGCGGATCTCCAACAAATCGACAGGGAATCACATTAAGTGACTTGCTTGAAGGCAAACCAATATCATAGTTAAGGGAAACGTGCCATTTCTTTCAATTTTCCAAAGTTGTTTCTTAATTTTAAAGTGAAGAAGAAGTTCCATCTAAAGCCATGAGTCATGGATTTTTCTTCAAAGAAAATAATCACTTTGCGGAAAAGCGAATATAATGTTGGCAAGGACCAATGACCAGACCAGTCACTGGTGCGGAAGGCATTGGCATTGATGGAAGTGACTGAGAGGATTAATTTGGCACACACTCTGGACGGTCGTTGATTAATGGATGGTCTTTTGGCTATTTTTAGTCAAGGCTTTGTCTATTTTAGTTTTTGTTCGTATTCAACGCCGTGTTGTTGCAAACAATACCATGAAAGTTAAAAAAAAAACACCCCTATTGCGCTTTTCTCCGTTGACTTCTTAAGCCCCAGGATCACCTGTTCCCTTAAATTGATTTGTCTTTCAGACAAAACAAATGCCTTTGTATTCCTGTTGGTATTTCTTGTATCAAACTCATTCTCTTGTGTATGGAATATTATATATTTAAGGCTTTTGTTCCTCTTATTACAAATTTCTTGAATAAAAATGTGCACATCTTGAAGAGAAAACTCTTGTCCTATTCACGTAAATCAGATAAAATGACTTGATACCTTTTCGACAGCACGACTTTTTCGGCTTTCATCTTTCCCCAAAGGACGCACACAAAAAAAAGGAAAAGAAAAACATCCGTCACCCAGCCAAACACATTCCACACGGCTCACTAATCCCCCTAAAAAGCGTTATATCTTCTTAGGGAATGTGTGCTACCAGAGCTGCCACTTTTCTGAAATCAAAGTATTTTATTAAAAAATCTCAATTGTTCGCCAGCTGTCCTGATATGATTTAAATATTATAAAAATGGATGTTAAACCCACTCTGTGAGCGAAGATCTATACAATAAAAAGGTCTTACACTATATTATTCACAATGTAACTTAATTCTTTAATTACTAATGTTATGTGCCTTCGGTTGACACACAGGTTAGAACGGGTAGATATGCAATCCTCATCAGTCGTCACTCATATAATTCAAATAACCAGTCGATGGATTTTGATTGACATAATATTTTAAAATCGCTTCGTAATCCGAAAGATGCTTGTCGGGACCTTTATCATTCACAATGTTTTGCCAAAGAACACTGACTTTCTCGTAGGCCACCGTAACCTGTTAAAGATGGCTGGCAGGATATTGGCGATTTCCAATATGACAATCAATTAAGATTTGATGTGAAGTTGATGTGAAATTCTTAATCTTTAATGTGATGAATACTTTCCTCATATGGCAGATTTCGGTTTTCATATTGAAAATCGAAATTGTCATTATGAGGAACACAGTTTTTAAATCGACAATTTCGATTTTCATATTAAAAACTGAAGTTCTCAATGCGATTATCACAGTTCTCAAACTATTGGCTACAGTATAAGGATCGATGATGAGATGAAGGCGATTCTCAATGCGATGGAAAAATTTTCAAGTTGAAAATTTGACTTTATTTGGATTCAACTCCAAAGTTCTTTTGCATTCTTTTACTAGTGATTCCATTTGAACCCAAATAATCACTGAAAATTCATAAAAACTAAAAAATCAAGCAAAACCAAATTGATATTTTTTTTCTTTATTTTTTTCGTTTTGATATCAAAAATGAAAATATAGCAAAAAAAAAAAAAAAAATTAACTTAAAAACAAAAACAAAATTAAAAAAATCTGAAAGGAAAAACCAAAAGAAAATTTAAAAAACTGAAAAGAAAAAAATATTTTCGGTAACGTTTTTTTTTTATTAAAAGCATTTGGTCCTATATAATAAATAGAGTTGTGCGTAAACTTCAAATAGATCTAGAAAGAAAGACAAAACAAGTGGGAAAGTGCAACATGCAAGTGGGAAAGTGCAACATGCAAGTATGCAAAAGCTTCAATCCATCTACGACGGATTGCAAAATACCCGACCATACCAAAAAGAAAACTGCCACACCTCCAAAAAGTGGGCGGGATATAAAAATATAACCGTTGAATGCTTTATACTAGGTGGTTGCACACATTTCGGCCTAAAACTCCACCTTTTTAACTAAAAGAATCACTTTTTTTAACCCCACGCCCACAAATGTGGACGGAGGCACATACAATATGTACATAAAAGTTAGAAAATGCTAATATCTACAGCTTTTGTCATACAATTTTTTGTCAAATTTCATATATATTTATTGAAAAACAGTCATTTTAAGCTAAAATCCCTTAAAAAGTGGGCGTGGCCAATAAAAAAGCTTAAATTTTTCAGCTACCTTAAAGACAATTATAAGGCAATGTTACGTACCAAAAATGGATGCGCTAGTGCCATTGTAACATAGCTAAAATTTGCACAATGTATTTTTTTAAATTAGAGATGGTCGCACATACAGGCCTGTAGTGGGCGTGCCTGCGGGCGGATTCAGCTAATTTTCAAACTTGATGTGAAGGACTAGACTTCCAGCCAACCCACCAAATTTTACCTCTCTACCTTAAAATTTAAGGCATATAAGTTGTGTACATACGGATGGGCGGACGGACGGACGTGGCTTAATCGATTCTCCTCTCGGTCCCATTAATATATCTAAAAGGTCTTAAGGGTCTATGATGATTATTTTACTGCGTTATAGACTATATGTACATCAAACTTAATATACCCTGGCTCGGGTATAACAAGTGAGTAAGTGCAAGAGTTCGTCTGTAACGAACTTCTAAATAACCGAACCTCTTTACCTGTTAACACCAAAATTAAAATTTATTTGGTCTGTTTCATATACTGAATGTCAGTTATTTGTATTGGCCAGGCCCCCAGAAAAGGGCGTAGGCTAAAAATTAAAATGAATTAACCCTAATTTCGTTGGAATTATGAGTTTTTCCCCAAAAACGCCCTCTAAAAGTGGGCGGAGGTCAATGCTTTGTATGCAAGAAACTTAGCAAATGGTAATGTCTTTAATATTTGTCAAAAATTTTTTTTCGATTAAGAATGAATTTCCCGAGAAATCAGGTGTTTAAAGATTTAAGATGTTAAAAGTGGATCAATAGAGTGGGAGGTCCACTTTTTGTCTTGGGCTGGCCGATATTTCTCTCCACCAAAATTTCAAAAGGGATTTTGAAATAAAATGTTAATTTTAGGTTGCCTGACATTCAAGTCAATTGTGAGCGTAGATGTGGGCGGATGTTCTCAATTTTCATGGATGTTTCAGTTTCCCAGCTCAATTTTAAAGACCTCAAAACTGAATTCATACGGACAGACGGACGGACGGACGGACGAATCTTAAAAGGTCTTAGTATCTCTAAAAGGTCTTAGGGGTGTACGGTGATTATTTTCCTGTGTTGCAAACTATGCATCAAAATTAATATACCCACGGTCGGCTATAAAAAGTTCCAATGCCTCTGTCGCACACCGGAAAAGACTCCACACAAAACGTAAATTGTTCGAGATGCTTTTTCATCTGGTAAACCTTGCTGTCTTAGATCCATACCAATTTTGCTTGCTAACACAATTTTGTTTGCTAAAACGATTCCAAATAGACAATTCTGCTTGCTTACATAACCGTTCATCTAAAAACACAGTAGTTATATATGATTTTCGACCGAAATTAGGGGCCTTTGAATATTCCAAAGTTTGGTCAGAGCCAATACAAAAGCTACTTGGAAAGCTACGCCCACATTCTGGGAAATAACCAACTCCCCCCCTTCCCCCCCCGCCCGGACATGGCTCATTCGACTTAAAATTCGGTCTCGACTATATGCCCCTAAGGTCTTTGGTTACAAACTATGAATCAAACTTAGTATACCACCCTATGGGATGGGAAATAAAAATCAAATAAAAGATCAAAATCAATGAAAGATGACACAAGATTTTGCGACAAGGTTTCTAATAACAGATTGACACTATGACATCTTTTGATGCTCCCAAAATGAAACAATTTGTTTCCATTTGTTAAAAAAATAAGTGGCAACCCAGTGCCTAATACCTATACACGAAATTTCCCTGAGGGTGGCTTCGACATGACAAAAAGGTGTATGATCTATGTATCTCCTTGACATCCCTACTCATAATTTCGTGCCCGAGCATCTGGCACTGGCACAAAGTCGATTTGCCATAACGTATCTGTTGTGCTTTCCTCCATAGCAACCCATTGTTCTCATCCAGTGCGTGCGTTCTCTCATGTGCTTGGGCACACTCCGAGCGACGCAACAAGTGGCCAAAACACTTGTGAATCGTTGAACACCAAAGCGTGGCTAATCCCATTAAGAAGCACTAAGGAGATAGGATTATCACTAAATGGCTACCATACATCTTTTCGACCACATCTCGTGCGTGACCAGGGTGAAAAGGTGTTGCGGTGCGGCAGTAGTGCCAGTGCCACCCCGTTTAGCCAAGCGACATAGAGGCGCTGCAGCAACCTTGGTTCGAATGCGCGCAATGTGGGCAACCGGGCCACTGGGAGACACCATTGAATGGCTTCGCGATTCGTGTCATAACAATGCTAAGTATAATCTTAGCGTTTCTCTGACGCCTTTTGGGGCCACCCTGCTGCCTACTTTGTATTCCGCCTGCAGCGGTCAAGAACACAGTGCTGCGGTGTGGTCTTATTTTCATTTCTTGTTGGCGCTAGGCACAATAATGCGGGGGGTGCTGTTGCTGCTGCTGTTGGTGCTGTTGGTGAGCCCTTTTATTCTCGCACTACAATGGGTGCTGCTCCAAAATTGACCCAATTTTGGGTTCACCGACTTGATTGGTGTAATTGCTCTGCTTTGGTCCTCCTGGGCTCGGGAACAATGCAATCCTTTCGGATTTTAATTAATTTTCCTGGAATTGCGTTGCACTGTCGAGGTCTGCGTGGAGCTGTAAGCATTGCCTGCGAGATGGTTGCTACCTTTTTTTTCTTAAATAATTAAGCCTTTTCGCCAGGAGGAGGTTATTAGGGCAACGATGCGAGAAATTTTCATACACATTGCACACGTGTCATTAATTAAGCCTTATTGGAAGAGCGGTGTGGATGCTGTGTGTGCGGTGAGCCCTAACTGCGAAGCCTCCCCTGAATGTGGCATAATTTTCGAGCAGGTTTTTCGTGATAAATTAAATTAGTGGTTGCCGGCGAAACGGGTTGAATTAGCTCTTTAATTGAAATTGATTCGCACAAACAGAAGGTGCGGTTTGATTTTGATTGTGTTAATAGGTTTGGGGATCGCTGGTAGTTTTTCTTTTACGGAGGTGGTTGGCTCGTCCTGTCGACAGTCGACTGGGGTCGACACATAAGGTGTGACTTATTGCTGGTGTCTGTCGCTGTGGTGTCCTTGGCAATTAATTATTATGGGTGATGGCTCGCAAATAAATGGTGAAATACATAAATATGTGAACATTACAATTGACCGGAAAAAGAGGCACATTGGATTTGTTTTGGTAAACAATTTGTTTACGAGGGAGTCTTTGAAAAACTTTAAATGTTTAAATAAAATCTTTAATTGAATTAAGGATCGAATAATTAAAAATGCGTAAGTTTTTAGATCAGATGACAAAATCGGCTTCAATATGCTTAAGATGTGTAAGAATATCGCAATAGGAAAGAATAAAATGAAAGGAGAGATTAGGAGTAGCCTATTTAATACAGATGGACACAAGTGGGATAACTCTCATATCCTGGGCCTGGTTGCTGAAGGGCTTAATTAGCAGGTTAAACTCAAAGGATACTGTTTTGATTCTAGAGAGCAGCTTATCCTCTGGGGAGTTAAGCAATACATTAAAGCTAAAGATTGTAAAAATTTTTGAAATCCGCCTAAACACACGCCCACAATTGGTCTAAAAATGTACCTCCAGAGTTTTTAAAACTGTAAGAAGTTCTAAAGGGCTGAAATTTAGCATCTCCTAATCAATGCAAGACACAAAAAAGACAAATTTAGTTGGTAAACCTCCTCTAGTGGGCGTGGCATCTATTTTAAAGGTAAATTTTCAAATGCAGTTTACTCAAAATTTTTGTTCGAAATTGAAAAAAATGTACTTGCTATTTTATGAAGAAAACGCTTAGTTCCACATTTTGTTTATACAAGACTTTGGGCTTCGCCCTCATTTGGAGGCAGAATTGAAGAAAAACATTAAGTTTTCCAGAAAAACTTAATTTGGACTGGCCTTGAGCCTAATTTAGGAAAGCATGAAACAAAAAAAGTAGCAGGTTAGGCAAACAAGACTTCAGTCCAGATTTCGTTTATATAAAGTTTTTAGCCACGCCCCCTTTTAAGGGTCGATATTTCAAAAATATTGAATTTGGACCAAAAAATTGCATTTTTACGTACATTTAGCGTAACTTGAAAATATCTTATAATTGATAGCTTGTAATTAGGAGCGGTTGGACCACGCCCCTTTTCGAAGTTTGCATTACTTATAAAACGTCAAAAAATAACTATGCCATCAGCATTTTACAATGTGGGATAGGATGGGGTATTTAACGGTCCGTTTTACGGACTGTAACTTCTGCGTTCACACTGTAGCACTTACTCACTGGTTATTAATTACCATGTTCCCTATACTGTCTTATTGGCGTTTGTGTTGGATTAAGAACTCGCTTTCTCTTCTATCTCCTCTAACCTCAATAATATGCCAAAATGACATGTAATCTAATCTAGGCTTTAGTTAAAAAAGATTTTGGCTGGTATTTATTATTATTAAAATTTTTTGGCCTAAATTGCTTTTTAAATTAGCGCAAGATTTAGAGAGTCTGGGGTAAGTCATCAAAAACTTTTAAATTCATGGCAAGTAGGTATGAGGTTATTTGCACTGGCATTGCAGCCGCTCCACGCCGTCTCGGACGCCGGCGCAATCAATCAATCGGTCTTTTTCAGTGACCGCTTTTCCTTAGAAGTGTCGCGGAGCGAGGCCGGCTAAATGGTCCTTCCATCGTTCCCGACACTGCACCCAACAATAAGCTAGCATAGTTTCGAAAAATTTGAAAAAGACGATTATTTGTTACGATCGCTGTTATCACATACTTTATAGTAGACGCGTAGGACATATTTGCTTACAATTGAAATCCTTAGTGATCCAGAAGTACAGAAGTATTTTTTCTAACTGAAACGCTTTTACCCAAGAAGGTAGGTATTCTCCGCCGAAGTTCACAAACTTTTAATCTTATGATTCAAGCTATAGCTTTGGTCAAAATCAAATCCTTAAATCCTAGAAAAAATTCAATCCATTCCAAGAAGAACTCAATTGGAAAACCCATCCCAGTTTTACATGTTCACTGCGTCAAACTGCCCACCTGAAAGTAGTGATTTTTATTCCTAACCCGTCTAACCTGTCGAAAACGTCACCATATTACCAAACACGATTTGTACGCTTCCATCAATTTCCCGAGGACATTTTTCGAGAATCGGTGCCATGTAGCCAGCGGTGGTTCTCCTGTTCCCATGTCTGAGTGTGACTGAGTCGCCACACAAAAACTCGTTCATTTTCATTCATCCCTCAGGTAGACAGGAAACAATTTCACATTTGAATTCGTTACAAATTGAAAATTATTTTTACTGCTGATGGGGGCTGGCCTCACTGGCGGCGGCGGCGACTTTCGCTGTCACACTGAGTGTTGGTGTCCTCTCGGTGCTGCCATGCTTCGTCATGGTGCTTGTTTATTTGCATTGTAGGGAGGCCGAATATCTACCCAGAAAAACCATCGCTTCAAACATGACATTGTCCTCAGTATCTTGGTTCATGGTGTGGCATCGTACTCCTCGTTACGGGACAGGACAATGTTGAAAAAAACAAAAAAAAAATCACCACACAGTGATAAGGACACTGTGTGACGGTGTACAGGGGTGATATTCAGTTTTATGTTTTCAAATAACCCATCCGAGACGAAGCGAAAACAAGCACAAACTGGGATGTGATCCTGGATGCTTTTATGAAATTGAATTTTGTCGATTCCCCATGTCATCCCAGAAGACGAATTCAGTAATTTTGTTATGTGTGATGTTATTCTGCCCGGAGGTGAGTTTCTGAATAAATGAATAAGGCTTCGCTTGCGAGTCCTTATATGACATTAGAATTGTGGGCTATGGTGTTGTGGCAGTCATTTGTATGCCCGTTTTGGGGGCGGTTTGGTTGGTCGGTTGGGTAATGGCTTCTCTGGTTCAATATCGATTGGCTCATTATTTCACCGGATATAACAGCAAATGTATTTTTGGAGTACCAGACATTATCACCATCTAATTTGATTGGGGCCTCGGTGTCAATACGGGGGTCGATGGGGAAATGCTTTTAGATTGATTATTAAGCGGTTCAAGTAAGGACTAAGTCTCACCAATCGATTATTGTAATGAACACACGTGTGTGGTTTCATTAGAGGCAAAACACCCATCATTAACCTCAAAGCTTGTGGCAGGTGGGCTTACCAATGTATCGTTCCAGGGATTCACGCAGGAATCATTGGTTTCTAATGATGGTGTTTGCCGATGTTATGTGTACATTTAAGTAGCCTTACACGAGTAGAAGGTGGTCGGGCATCATTCTTAATAGGCGAACGATTCTGAGTGCAAAGAACAAAGAGAATTTAGATGTCGCTAAAGGATATTTGCACAAGGATATGTACTTGTCGTAGTCTGATCGAAAATTAATGCCATTTTAGGGAGTGCGAGTGACTTCAGTGTCTATAGATGCAGTTTTTGTTGAAGTATAACTATCTTCCATCGGGAAGCCTACGGTATAGGGGTTTCAAAGTATAACAACTGCTACCTGAAAGCTCTGCTTGACCAAATCCACGAGTGTTTTAGATTTTTTTTTTATTTTTTAACTAACCACCGACGCCCGGCCTGGAAATTCTTCAAATCCACCCCCCAGGGACGGCGTAGTGGAGGAGCACCGAGACTCAGGTGGCGAACGCAAGTAAAAGGGGACTTCAGTTAACATCACGAGGGAAACTGGAGACGTCTAGCTGGAGACAGAGCTGTCCGGCGAAGCTTGTTGGCTGCGGTCCAGGTATATCAACGGACTGCAGCGCTACCTCAAGGAAGTGACTAACTGCCCATGAGGTAGTATCATGAAAGGGACCTCTATCAGAGCTCCCTACAATTATCTGGGGCTTAAACTAGTTCTCGTATATCGTCGCTGCAGTTTTTCCTTTTCTAACCGGAATTTCGGTAAGATAGATCTTTTCGTGTGACTTTTTGACATTTCGTTTTAAGGTAGGAAGAGTAAAGCCTTCAGCCGAAGGAATCTGTTGCGTCCGTAACGCTGATGTACACAACTGACAACTCAGTGAAATACGCACGTTATTATGGGAATCGACGTTCGTCAGGCACTTCTTCTATTGGCCGCTTCCCATAGAATATTTAACTAAGTTGTCAGTTGTGTACTTCAACGTGACGGACGCAACGGATTCGTTGGGCTGAAGGCTTAAGTTTTAGTTTAAATGAAAATTTTGTAATTTTCATTACTGCAGCTTCTTTATAGTTTCACGGCTTTCATTAAAAACGGGTCACAAAATTTTCCAAATAAATTATTACATCGTACAGAAAATATTGAACCTCAAAATGGTAGGCAAGAGTTCCCTGGAAGAATAATTTTTTTTATCGGATCACCAGTGCAAGAATTAAGCCTGAACCCAAACTTTGCCAATTTTTCTAAAAAAAAACAGGCAGTAAGCAAATCCTTTGAACTTTGAGAAATGTCAATCGTTTAGTCACTTTTTGGAAACATAGTCGAAATTGTAAGAAATAAAATTTAAGAAGAAAGTAAAATGTCTCACGAAAGCCTGGTCTCCGTTGCTCTGGGAGCCGCAGTGATTGCGCGAAGTTCTTTTGTCCTCGGCAAAAACACTGACCAAAGCAGAGCTGTCAAGGAACTGACCAAATTAGTCAAAACCAACCCGTATGCGTTCTATTTGAGAGACAGACTCTTCGAAATCGTAAGTGAATTCATTTTCTGCCGCACAAATACGTTATGCCTGTTTCTAGTTTGAAGATTTGCCAGCTAAAGATAATGACCCACCAAATTGGATGGAAGAAATCCTCAAATATGGCTTCCCTGGGCTAGATGAAATCCGTGTGTTCTCGGACTATGTGCTCTCTTACGATCGGCGTAATCGCGTGCCTCAGTGGGTGCTAGAACATCTTAAAAAGGACTGCTTGGGGACTAGCTATGGAGTTAACCGGCGACTGGCGGAGTTCCAATCTGACCACGAAGTGCCTTTGCCTTTCAGGTCGCACAACTATGACTATTTTCGATCAGGCTTTGACAGAGGTCATTTGGCTGCAGCGGGCAATCACAAGTGCGCCCAAGTTCACACAAATGAAACATTTTTACTAAGCAACATAGCACCACAAGTTGGGGCGGGTTTCAACCGAGACGCCTGGAATAATTTAGAAATTTACGTCAGGAACTTGGCCAAAGTCTATCCCGATGTGTATGTTTGCACCGGCCCAGCTTATCAGCCAGCGAGCAGAGGCGGCTCCGGTAGTTATGTAGAGTACCAAGTTATTGGGCGAAGTCTTGTAGCTGTTCCAACACACTTCTTTAAAGTTGTCGTCTGCGAAAAAGACAACAAATTCGTCATGGAGGCGTACATTCTGCCGAATCAATTCATCAGTAATAACGTGGACTTGAAGACATTTCGACGACCACCGGAAGAAATCGAAGGAATCTGTGGTCTGAGGTTTTTTGACAAGATAAAAAGAAGTCAGTACGTGTCCATAAATGGAGTTCAAGTGCCTCCCTCTGAGGAGGATAATGAATCGTGATTTCGTCGGAAACACAGGCCAAGGTTGTATAAATAATTTATCGCCACTTCTTCGTCCTATGTCAAGTTGCCACTTGCAGAAGCACTTACAGTACTTTTACGCAATAGTCACGGAAGGTGCGGAGATAAATAAATCTTTCATAAGGTCTCCATTCACGCACATATGCTCGTCCTTGGATAAATCTCATAAATCCAAGTACCCAAATAAAATACGGTCAAGTGAGCACCACGAAGGATAACAGAGTGCGGGCATGGGAAGTGTGCGAAGGCAGCGTATAAACTACACACTCAGTTCAAGGACATTTTGTAGGAGCTGCTACAGAGTAAATCGCACTGAAATAAAACCGCATACTTGGAACACCCAATAAAGAGTTTTTTTTTTCAGAGATTAGCAGAAATGAGTTAAATGAGATTCAGAAAAAAAAAGCAAACTAAACTTCTTCAACCCAGATTAAAGTTCATCATATAGCGCACACCTGACACTTGCTTCCGTTTCGTTCACTCGGTTTGTGGGACAGGACTTTTCGGTATGGGGGAACCTCTGTCAACATTCAGGATGCATGAATTCGTACTGGAAAGCACTCGAGAAGAAATCGCAGGATTCAAACTCATGGCGTTGAAAAAAAATAAAAGTCGTGGTGTAGCTCGTGGATTTCAGGGTACCATTCACTTTCCGACACACTTTGGTAATTCTTTTGAAGAGCTTGAGTTTTTTTTGCCTCCCTGCTGCTAGTTATCGGTTGAGTGGCCATTTTTCTGCATCGATAATGGCTGAAAAGCAAACTCTCTTCTGAATGAACCACTCGATAAGCAAAGAATTCGAACAGAGAGGGTTTTTGAAAAACGTATTCGAATGGGCAATAAGTTCCCATGGGACATTTCCTTTCAATGCGATAGAATGTGTATGGTGCAGGGGAATTTTGAAAATTTTGTGTAAATAGTTTGCTGGGCATTTACATTGGGTTACGTGAATTGCAATGTCGATAACAACGCACACACGCCCGAGCTTTTCATTTGTTTGAACCCCAAGGAACGTTAGCTTCTGAGGAACCTTCGAAGCTCGAAAACATTACAAACCCTGAAATGAATAATGTTTCATTTTATAAGCAAAGACAAGGTATAAAGTGATATCCTGGTATCAAAAATTCTAGACCAAGGATTTCATCTATGTTTGTGCACTCGAGGAAGAATATATCCTTCCAAAGGATATTCCCTTAGAACGTAAAATGTAAAATTCGGTTAGTTGTTGTTGGTGCTGGCAAAACGAACCATATAACGTTCTCGATATGTGTATGAACACTGCATTTTGCTTTGTTCTCATTAGTATTCATGGAATTCACATCATGAAGAACTACTTTGCTTGGGTATTTCGATAGAAATTACTAAACGGAGTTTCTCTTAAATTCTTCATAATTGATAAATGCTGGAAGTTTCTTCATTCGGCATTTCCTTATAGAGGATTCGGCTTACATAATCATAGCTCCGTTCTGCATTGGGATGAATGTTTTATATCGAAAGTTGTATTTTCACCTTCATCTGTAGACATGAAGGTGAAAATATGGTTCTTGTGAAGCCTATGAGATATCTAAGTCTGTTTCATAATAGCTTCAATTAAGGAAATAAATGTTACGTATACGCCACAGTGTGTGGATTGCTTTAATTTCTTGGAACATTTGGAAAAGATATGAAGTGTTCATGTGGTGATTCAAATAATACCGGATTTGGTTTTCCTATAATTTATTTCGAAATGGTAAACGATATTCTTTCTATAGAACCCGCAAGGTAAGGGTTATGTAGTTCGAATTGTAGTAAAGGCTGTTTGTGGTGGAAAATGGCCTGGAAATTTCGACACAAGATAAGGGGGAAGGCTGTGATCATGCGGTCCATTACATCATGCGGTCCATTTGGACCCCAGAGCATTTAAAGGCTCACAAATTTTTCGTTTTCAGTTTACTTTGTCCTGAGGTTGAAGCTCAGTAAACGAAATTCAAATTTCTATTAGTGTTTATTATGACAGGAGCTTCACAGAATTTTTTTTCCATTTGGACCCCACCGTAAAAATTATATTGAAAGCATATTAACGCTTGTGAGCAAATGTTTGGTCCTTATAGGTGGATAGAAGTATAGAAAGATAATAATGGTCGCCTGAGGTGCCACATCTAGCAAGTTGTAATACCATACAACCATCGGCAAGTGGTGCGATTGACGTAAGCAGGATTAAACGGAAACCATACATCGACTTCTTCTTTTGGCCGGTTGCAGTCAAGTATCATATGTCAGCTTTCTCCACGAGGTTGTGACAAGACCTCGAAGAGAAACATTTGTCTAGAAAATATTTCCAAAGCGCCATTTGAATTAGGCAAGAAATGAAGGTACCTTTGTATAAGAAGAATGTAACTCACACAGCATACATGGTTGAAAAGTTGGCCCTGGTTCACCTCAAGCTGCGGCGCCATTCAAATCTATTTTTACATGTTAGATTTTTTTTGACAGCCGGAAGTAGATCTTTCATAAATATGTATGTATGTTGCGTCGATAGCAGAAAAGGCTAATAGGAAACCAGTAGGACCAATTGGACTGGACGATACAGCTTTCTGTTGCCGATTTTGAAGGGCACATTGTTGTCATCAAGAAACTCCTTCATGACAAGGTGTTTTTGCAGATTTATTTTATTATTCGGATTCGGCAGATTTATTCATATTATTTTATTTTCCGAATCGTGCCAGTAATTGTGATATTTTTGTCGAGCAACGTTAAGCTAAAATCCCTTAAAAAAGTGGGCTTGGTCCATGAAAAGGCCAAAGTTTTTTGGCTGGTTCAAATTACAAGGCAATGTTACATACCAAAAATGAATGCGCTAGCGCCATTGCAACATAGCCATAAATACAATGGAAAAGTTATTTTTTAAAATTAGAGATGGTCGCACATACAAGCCTGTAGTGGGCGGAATCAGCTAATTTTCAAACCTGATCTGAAGGACTGGACTTCCAGCCAACGCACCAAATTTCAGCACCGTACCTTAAAATTTAAGGCCTTAAAGTTGTTTACATGCGGACGGACGAACGGACGGACATGGCTTAATCGATTCTCCTGTCGGTCTCATTCACATCTCTTAAAGGTCTTAGGGTTTCACTGTAATTATTTCACTGCGTTACAAACTATACATCAAACTTAATATACCCTTGGTCGGGTATTAAAATGACAAACGGGGTTTTTGTTTTAATTTTTTTTTGTTTATATGTTTTGCTTTCTACTCCAGGTGTTTGTACTTGCATAAATTTTGGTTGATAAGAAAGAAACAACTCAAAAGTGATTGGCGTTTTTAATCGCAAACATTTCAGTAAAGTCAGTAAAAAACTTAAATAAACATGCAATATTGCCCCCCCTATAGTTTTCTTTCGAATCTCAAAAAATGTATTGTCTATGTCTGATTTTTTTATTGAAACGTTAAGTGTAACCGTTATATTGGGAGGAAATACGTCTTTTTAGCTATTAGCTATGACTGAATGGTTCTCAGAAGAAGCCCACTCAGTGCAAAGTCCTGCGAAACAATCCAGATTTAACCCCGAAAAACTCGGTCACAGGCTTTTTCCAAATGTCCAAAATACGAGTAGACGGGTTTGGCATATTCCCAGGCCCTCTCAAAAATAACCTTCAGAGTATAAAGCTGGTCGGTTGTGCCTCTGCCAGGCCAAAATCCGCATTGCTCTTTCCGCGACAAAGACTCGATTATAGTAAGCTCTGGAACGCGCTTCCAAAATCTTCGCGAATATTTTGCCCGGAAGACTTAAAAGAGATATTACCCTATAGTTAGAGCAATCGCTCTTATCCCCTTTTTTGAAAATGTGCATGATGATTCATATGTTTTTCAGTCGCTAGGTGCTTTCCTGCTTTTTCAGGCCATCTAAGTGACCATTTAACACCTTCTTCTCCCATTGCGTTGAGCATTTTTGGCCGGATCTCATCAAGTCCTGCAGACTTGCCGACTTTTAGCGATTTAATCGCTTAAATGACTTCGTCTATGTGGGACTATTCTTTGCCCTTATCTCGTTAGCTGTAGGATTGCCATCTTCAGTGCCAGGAATAAATGAGCTCCAAAAAATGCTCTTTCCATATACCCAAGAAGTCATTCTCAATTGTAAGATTTTTGAATTTAGCCCCTTGTATGATATTGAACTTGTTTCTTCTGAGACGGCGAATAGTCCACCAAAACATCTTGTTTGCAGATATTTAATGGTTCACGTGTTCTAACCTCTCGCCGAACTTTTCCGAGCCTGTTTTTTGGCTGTTCTGACCGCATATCGGAAGTTCTTCGCGCTTTAATGTACCGGGTTCGATAAATAGAGTTCCTACATTGATTCTACACAAAATAGGATATCTTCTTCTCTCTGACGGCCGGCTTCTTGAGCCCAAGTCTTTAACGACACAGCTCTCTTCTCACCACCAGCTGCCACACCAAGCCGCTTCACTTCACAAACGTTTCTTGCAGAGGCTATGACTGCCAATGAAAACAGCTGACATTCTTCCTCTACATATAAAAGGTCAGTTGGAATTTGTTCACACTTTTCCGAAATATGCCGTGCAAATCGCTCCCTGTAATCAAATTAAGCCTCCTGTAACCTTTTCCATCGTACCCATCGTATTTTTTCCGTCTTTGTTTTCGACAAGGTGGCAAAAGAATACCTTCGCTAAAGTGCAATTTGCACAACGCTCAAAAAGCGAACATCGTAAATCAGAAAATGCGAACATCGGAGAAATCTTGAATTATTGAAATGATTGAATCAAAACCAAGCGGATTAAAATTATAAAGTGTGTCTTTATAATTTTTTATTTTATTGAACAGCGTGTCACAAGAGAGTGAGACAAAATTGGGAAGAAATGCGGAAAAAAATGAGCATTACCAGTGTGCAAGTTTAGCCTTTTAAGAGGTTGTAGGTGTATAAATTCAATTCACAAATAGATGTCGCCTTATGATTTTTAATCTTGTACTTTTAACAAGAAATCAATCAAAGATCTCTAATTTAAGCTATGCCAATACCAAGTGTATTTGTGACTGACCTTGTGTGGGAAAAACGTGTTCGTGATAGACATGCCGTAAGCACAGCAGAAGTCCAACAAGTTCCCTCCATTCCTGTTTTGATCCGGGTCACCGTGCCTCCCAATCACACTTCTCCAAGTACTGTCCAAAGTACGGGAAAGAAATAAGTCCATTTCTGCCACTCTACCCACTCTAATCAACTTCGTCCAAAAAGGCCGCATACTCTGACTCTCGATTCAACTTCGTTCAAGAAGACCGCATACTCTGACTCTCGATTGGTTGCATATACCTGCACTTGATCCAAAATCTATCGCTCAAGCTTAAGCCTTCATGCTCAGTTTCCGAAACCTTTCCACTTAGTTGAGGAGATACCGTTAAGCCTCCTCAACCAGTTTAAGTTCCTTCTCCGTTAGCGAGGAGACATTCCATGTGATGTAACCACTTCAAAACCGCAGCTTAAAAATGGTTTAACCAAAAATTGATTTCAACCTTTGCTTAAGCTGCTGTTGCTTTATATTCTTGTCCAATATCGGCCTTTTTAATAAAGTAATTAAAAAGTTATGATTTTGAACACGTTGCAAACGCGCATATATTTGCCATTCCTTGTTTCCTATAAACTTTTCAATATTTTGAACAAATACGCAATTATTATAAAAGTTTAATACTTGTTAGTTTACGTTACAATTTTCTTCTTAAAAAAGCGCGAAACCATTTTTTACATTTTTTACCATCAAAATTCAAATTTTAATTAAACCGTTATGTGTGTATATAAAAAATTTCACTTGTATGCGTTCTCCTTTTGCTCACGGACTTTTTAAGTGTTCTAAATTTCATCTGGGATGCCGTGGCGTAGTGGTTAGTGTGTGTGCTTACTACCCCGGTATCTGGGTTCACATCCTGCCATCGTCACCTGAAAAAAAAGACTTGTTCTTTTTTATGGTCCCCATCTCCGCGAGGGACTGACAAGCCCTCTGAGAGTATCATTTGGCTTAAAAAATTTTCTCAAAGTGCCGTTCGGATTCGGCAAAAAATTGTAGGTCCCCTTGTATGTAAAGAAATTAACACACCAGCATAAATTGTTGAGAAGTTGGCCCTGGTTCACCCCGAGCTGTTGCGCCACTTTATTTTTTTTTTTATAAATTTCATCTTTCTACGGCTCGTAAATATAGGTAAGGATAATAACAGGTGCGGACGGACAGGTTATAAAAAATTATGAGTAAGTTGATTATACCTCTAAGGTCTACGACAATATGGCGACAAAAAAACGTGTGTGTGACTAAACCGCACGATTCGCAACTCGCAAACAATTATTTTTCTTGCAGTTCCTGTCAGTTTTGATGAAATATTTAAGTTTCATAGTTGAAAAAAGTCTTAAAGATTTCAAAAAATGAAGACAGCACACAAACATTGATTTTCTGTGCGATTCCTGTAAATTGTGGTAAAAACCGTAATTTTTGTAGTTAAATAAAAAGAGCTTTAAGCTTTTTGTTGTGCGACTTAAAAGAGGAGCAACCTGCAAAATTTTCGCCGCAATATCTTGTGTTTGCTCCTAATAAAACGCTTAGCTTATTCGGACACGGTAATAAGTCGCACGTTTTTATGCCGTCGCGTCGTGTGTCCCTGCCTAAATCACGTTTTGCGAAAAACGTTCGTCACTGCATGTCAAACTCCTTATTTTATTTATTTCGAAAAAAACTACAGCTACAAAAATTGCTTTTTAAATGAGCAGATTTTTAGCATACATACTGCGACTGATATTGTAAAACTTTGTCACGTTTTTAAATATTTGTGCACTTTTTGCTAGAAGTATTGCGTGAAAATTCGTCGTACTTACACTATGCAATATTATTGCACAATATTATAGCCTTTCTACAGTTTTTTCTGTATCAGTCCGTTGCTGAAAGACGTCATGCTCTGTGAAAACGATTTTTAGGGATCTGAAGGTATCGGAGGTACACTGGCGAAAAACGGAGAAAAACGTGACAAATAGACAATAGACTGGTTTAACAAGTGAGTAAGTGCCAGAGTTTGTCTCTAACGAACTTTGAAATATTCTACCCCATTTGAAATGAAAATCAATCTGGAATCCAAGATTCAGCGCTCATTTTTGAAGACCTGTAAACTTTTAAGCTCTAAACCTAAACTTCGCACATACGAGCGGACAGACGGACATAGCGTAATCAATTTACTTGTTAGTCTCTATTATACCTCTTAAATGTTTCAATCAAATAAAAATTGATTTCTGTGTGTAATAAATACTGAGCTTTGCCTTTAATTTTCCTTACACGGGCAGTATACTGCGCAATATATTGGCCGAGTTCCGAAAAATATTAAAATTTTTTAACTTCACGACGATATATGGCGCAAACCGCGTTTATTGCGAAATAAAACCCTTACACGCGTTGTGTAAGGGCCGCATTATGCACCCTTTATGAGCACCCATTCTCCGAGATCTTCTCAATGATAAAAACCACAATTTGGCAATGACTAATTGATTGACATTTACAAGACGGAGAAGCTATACTATATCGCTCCGGTTATGCTATCATTATTTAATTGGGAATAAAACCATGTTGATGGATTCAGATTTTTACCCCTCTCTTCTCCTGCAGACCGATTCAGCCGAATGGTTTTATTAGATGAACTCTACCTTCAAGGCAAATAAATATTTCATAAATCGTCTGCATTTGCAAAAATGATTCAAACCACATCCTCATCCATTAAAAAAGTTCCTCAGCAAAGGCAGCCCGCAGTTCTTGTACGCCGCCGATTTTTTTCCAGAATTTCTTATTATCCCTAATTTGCTTTCGAAACACACTCAACCTTAAAAAACATTTAATTTCTGAACAGCGTAAGCCACATAAACAAAACATCGCGCTCTGTTCCCGTCCCTGATCTGGCATTGAATGATGCTGTTTGCCCAGGACCTACAACATGCTGCTGGTAATAAAAGTTTAATGGCAAGGTGTAAAGCACTTTAGCTCCGACATTTATTATTATTTTATGTGAAACTTTTTAATTACGCATAAAAGGGGCTCCATTTCTAAAAAACTCATGTAGCTCTGATTCCTGTGATCCCCTGCCATCGAGGATACGGTTTGCCATTCAAACAGAATTCAAATGACATAATCCCTAAAACTAAGCCACTGAAAGGAGTCGTAACTCGTACATCTGCTTCGGACATGGATGAACATGAATGATTATTTTTTTCATCCCCAAAACCACCCACAACCATTACCATGTTCGGCTCCACTGAAATTCGGTCATATTCATTATCGTTAGTTTTTATGACAAGTACAAAGGTTCTATGTATTAAATTGACATTATAACTAAACCACACCAGCTAGCGCACCGACACCAACACCGGGCGGCTGTTTCGCCTGAAAACACACGCCCTGCCAATAATGGGGGAGTAAAATTTTCGATTTCCAGCCTGTCGATTATCGATATACTGAGTGCTTTGGGGAATCAATGGAATGTTAGATGATAGACATAGCAATCTACCCGATCAATAGAGGGAAGTTGGGATAAGTTCTTTCTTAATGGGTGGGCTTTGGTGAATGTGGTCGGTCTTTTCCCTTTTCATTGTTGTCGAATATTTTTCTTGTTGAAATCGATCCTGACCATGGATTTGATGAAAGATGCTATTTGATTGTCATTCACTGAGGAATATGATCGGAATCCTTTACAAAAGGATATGCATAAACTTTTATGGTATCGAATAATTACGGGACTTGTCTTGTGTTGTATCTGCGAAGTTGTATTCTTCTTTGTCATGACTGGGACGAATGACTTTTGTGATACGACGACGACGAGGATGCGATGGTGACGAAGTCAGGCAGATAGTTGGTTTGGCACACGACCCTCTTGCAGTGTGTGTAAGGCTAGAGATAAATTACTCGCGGATTAAAATAAATTCAGCGCTAACGAACCATGTAATTGAGTTTTCCGAATCATTAGATAAATTTAATGATATCGACGATACGGAATTGATGGGCGCGCGCAAAAACGTTAAATAGAAAACAGCACATTGACCCTGAGGGCTATAATGAATCCTTTTCAATTAGTTTTAAAAATTACACTTCATTAGAGTGAGTAATATTGGCTCAGGACAGCGTTACGGATAGTGCTAATGTACTAAATGGGTTTGTGTTTATTTATCAAATTTGAAATCTGTTTCATTCGGTTGAAAGAACGATGGCGAGTGGGCAAAGGTTTAAATTGAGTTCATTCAATTACTTCCTCTCTGCTCTGCACTGATTGAATTCAAGCACGTATTTTTGTTGGACTAGTAAGGTGAAGCAAACGGATAAAATGATGTGTTTTATAGATTCCTTACGTTGCGTTGTGTTAGTTTTTTGTTTAGCTACAAAATGGCGTTGTGCCAGTCTTTATAATTGTCATGTGTCGTGAGCCAACGTACAAGGAGAGGAAGCATAGAAAGAAAAGGTAAAAAATTTCTTAAAGTAGAGTAGTCGTAAGCTACACCTATTGAATCTGTGTGTTCTTTTCTTACAATAAACTCGCGATTAATGGGTAAGGATCTTTTATGACCTTTAAAATTAGTCGTGCGAAAAATTGAACGGAAGTGGCTAAGAGTATAACTTTCCCGAAATAAAAAAAACATGGATAGACAAGCCTCGAACATAAAACACAACGCGGAAACACCAAGGCAAACACCGTACAAGTGGTATGCTCTTGAAAGTGTTATGCCGCGGGTGAAAAAAGTGGCACAAAAAGCCGATAAGCTATTTTAGACCAACAGTGAGACAGTCTCAGACTGAATCTGACCTTAATAACAGGCGCTTCCATTCGCACATTTTGAGACAAAAGTTGTCCAGAAACTGACAGAAGCTATCAAAAATCACATTACCAAAAACGTCTTCAATATTAAGACCAGGGTACTTGTAGACATTGTACTTCGAGAAAATTTATGGAAAGCTTAATTTTAGCACAAAGCTTGATATTGTCTTTCTCAAACTGTCCAAAGTCCCCATCAATCCGAAAAATTTACTGGGTGTCAGTCAAAGGTAAAAAAAGTTCTTTTTTCTAGCACTGCGGTAACGGTAAGAAAGATTGTACCTCTGGCATATTTTATTTATAATAAACTCGCGAAAAAGGCCGGAAAGAAAAAGAACAAAAGAGTTGGCACGGGATTCTGCACAATTTTGTCAAGTCTGATGTTAAAAAAGTCGAATGACGATGCGTCGCCTTACATAAATCCTTTTTCGACATGAAAAGTCGGTGAGTTCATTACCGATCTTGACGATCTCGTCCCACAAAAACTGACGAGTTTGGAAAGGATGACATAACTCGACATTGCGCTGCTGTATAGCTCGTCACTAAATATTTTCATTCGCGGCCTTGAAATCGATAAAACGTGGTGCGTATCGATTTTAATTTCCTGGGATTTCTCCAAGATCTTCGGCAGTGTGAATTTGATCAATGTCGGACTTTTATAACCTAGAGCCACTCTGATATGGACCTATCAGATTGTTGACAAACAGCTAGGCTTTTACGCACAGTACAGCCGAAAAGATCTTGTATGCGATATTTGGGAGACTAATGCCTCTGTGGTTGACGCTGTTCAGAGGGTCTCCTTTCCTTATGATCGGGCAAACAATGCTGAGGTCTCAATAATGGGGGGTGCTTTCCTGTGACCATATCTAGCAGATGAGCGGTGCATATTCCTACTTTCCGCCAGCGGGTCTTATGGGTTGATTGGCTGATTTCTTGCATTTAAGCTAAGAGACAGCTACTTTCGTCTAGGTCGGGTGGGAGGTATCGTTCATATGCTGCATATGCATATAAGTTACTTATATGGACTATTACAACGCATTCGGAGCTCAAGGCGCCTGTATGGAGCAGGTTAACGGGCTCTCTGGGTCTTCAGGTTAGAGGTTGTGCGATCGGGGTGACTTCCCGGCCATGTTAACAAATTTCGAAGTATTTTGATGCAATAAAACAAGTCCTAGCTCTAACAGACTTATACTCCGGCAAAAAGCCGTCTGATTAAAAGAGTTGCGCCAGCTTTATTACAGCGCTGCAGATTGACTTGAGTAAATAAAACTAAACTTCACTAGTCATCAACGCAGATTGTGTCGGCCAATTTCTGTCTACTGATGCTGCTACCAATATATAGGTTACAAATCCAGTATTCATCATCAGTGCACGGACAGCAACAGAAGTTAGCGAGCTTCCTTGATCTTACGTCCACAGGAGAGCCCTTAAAACGTCCGGTTTCCATCCCTCAGTATACAATTACTTTCAATAAGACAACAACCGACATTACTTGGAGGCTGGTCGCGAGCAGACTTATGGGCCTGATCATGGAAATCGCTAAGAAGCTAACCACACTGCCCTTGCATTCTGCCCCTGAAGTTTCTATGCGCGCCATGTTCTATCAGCTACTTTCTTTTTCCCTCCCACTGACTAAGTCACGTACAGCTCATTGCCCGCCTTTGTCAGAGCCGAGTCTTCACTTCAGCACCTGTCATTATCCGCTCATGTTCAGATTACTTGAAACAGAAATACAAGAGTCGCTTGGTTGTTCAAAAATTAGCGTTGGGGATCCAGAATCCGTGCCCCGGCCAAAAGACTGAAAGACTGCGGGTGGTTTTTGGCCATTTACATTAGTACCTAGAGTAAAAACGTTATTTGGGTTGTCCATGTCATAATGATAGCTTTTGAGTTTTTGCTACTGCTGTTGGTAGTTAAAGCTGTTCTTTTTTTGAAAATTCTGACTGAAGCAAAAAAGTTCAAATTATTTTGCTTTTTGAGTAAGCCAGAACATATTTCACTGGTTCGCCTTTTAATTCTGGCATTTCCAGAATATTGTAAAACAGATATTGGAAAAGCTGGATTTTGAAACCAGAATTTTGTAAAAAGAGTTTTGACCAAGCAGAATTTTGCTTGGGTCAAAACCATACATGAATTCAAATATTTAAACTACGATTGGGGTAGGGAAAGTTGGAAGGGTCTAGAGAGATGCATGTAAGGTTTTGCTATCGTAGTATGGAGTTGCACCGCAGACTTTACTAAACCCCAAATTCAGTTTGAGAAAATATTCCAGACCACTATTTTCTGATGACAAAAAAGAAAAAGAAAAAAGTGTCTTGATCCACTTCTGCCCCGATGATATATTCGGTATAAAATCTTAGTCTCTCTCTGCCCTATTAATCACTGAAGTGTTTTTTTTACGGAAATTATGGTAATAAAGGAATTTCATGAATTTGGGTAGGAATAATGTGATATTCAACAATATATACGAATCTTTTAAAGTAGACAGCTGGCCATCTTGCATCTGGATTCAGAGGAGTCTACAGAAGTCTTAAGAATCTTGGAATTCATATGGAACAATTTGACATTCATCTATCTTCTGGGTGCCATAAGTAGTGAGACATTCTAGAAAACTGCAAAGCTGACGAATTCGTCAAACTTGGAAAAATTCTGTTTATTTTCGAAATTTTTCAAGTTGGATTGTAATCCTGATTGTCTGCGTAAGACATCATTTACATTTTAAAGAAGTAATGCATCCCTGAATGTTACCCCTTGATAATATTCAACTTCCTTGTTCTTAGGCATTGAATATTTCGCTAACTCTGCAACCTTTTACTGAGCTTCAACCATGTATTTCTTGACTATGCCCAGCTGTTTTTAAAGTTCTAATTAGATTCGGGAAGTTTAGGATCTATCTTGAATCCACATAAAGTCTTCTTCTACCCACTGGTTGCTTTTTTAACTACTCGTATCCTAATTCTAACCCCTCAGTTTATTTATTACCGTCAACTGCACACCAAGCTGCTTCACTCCACAAACGTCTAATAGATTGCAAATTGCTTATTATCTTCAAAACTCGGAGTAGGTTACTGTAATAACCCGCGTAAGCAAATCACCTGCCTTTATAGAGTAGAATTTACATCAAACGCAAGCAGGACCAATTTTTTACAATCAACTTTTATAGTAAGCTACAAAATATTTATTTAAAGTAGACAACATGCTTAAAAGTTTGAGAAAAAATCTTAATAGTCCTCCAACCTAAATAGTCGTTGGCTTTTTCTTGAAGCCACGAATGTATCCATTCAACGCGTGCATACAGCAATATAAGTCGTTGAAAAGGCGGTTGGAAACTGCAAAAGACATACTTTAGCAAAGCCTTATAAGCAGTAGCAAAATGATCTTGAAGCATGTCGCTAATATGCTACAACAACCAGGTATGAATATAGGAAAACAGTAAGTAGTCTAGGAAAGGATGAATTAAAATTCAACTATGAGTGATACTAAATACTTAAATTTCTTAATGTACATACTCGAGTACTCAGGGTTTATTTAAAAGCTAGCTGATGAAAGATTGCTGGTGTCTGAAAACGTCAACGACACGGCGTAGCCTTTAAGGCTTAGGGCCCTCACGTGGGCTTATCTAAAATTGTGATTTGATACATCCCTCAACAAAAAGTCCTTCCTGCGCTGGTGTTTATAATTGACATTCTTTACTGTAAAAAAACTTTGCAATATTTCATCTACAACTACAGAAAGTTAAAAATACTCAAACGGAAGGGTGACAAAATTTGAAGCCCACGAATGTAGCTACTTATATAAAATGAATTAAGTTCATTTGCGAATTAGTTTCGGCAAAATGTAGAACATGTAAGAGTAGTGCACATAAGCTATGCACATATACTCTTAAAACAAACGCAAAACTTTAATATTGAAGACATCCTAATTTATGAATAATTCTCGAAAACTTTTCCTCTCGCCGGATAGAGTCAAAAAGTCCCTAAAAAAGTTATAAACCTCCCGAAAAAATCTGCAGCAGACAACACAAATGCCAGCAAATTAAAAAAGAAAAACTTTTTTATATTTGATTTTTTTTTTCTTTCATCATCCGGATTTCTTTTCCTGAACTTTTCAGACGAATGTAAAAACTTTTGCGGAACACTGCAGATATGCACTCCTCGCTGGATAATCCGAAGATACCAAACTGTTCCGGCATAATGTTGTTTCTCTTCTAGAGGCACTAAATTAAAGGAAGTCTTATTGGCACACAAACTTACGCATAAGACAGATGGAAAACTCACAACGAAGGTCATTTCGATTACACTGAGGTCCTTCAATATTCGAGATCGATGTAGGACGACTCCAGCAATTTGTGTTATTTTTCTTCCTATTTTTATTTGCATGATTGCATCCTTTGATTGCATTTTAAATAAAGGAACCAAATCATTCGAAACCTGAATACAAATTTGTTGCGAACGAGTGAGGCTTACAAAAAAAAAAAGAAATCGGGCAAAAAACTTCGCTCTGCCTGTATCGATATCCTTGCGCTGCTCTCGAAGAGCAAACTGCAAAGAAAACTTTTTCAATTTAACTTTGCTGCATACTTTGTCATAGTAGTGGGAATTTTTACTACGAAAATACCTTCGAATTATATTGAAAAGATTTTCTACTACAGCGGATCTTACACACAGCTTGTTGTGATGCTGGAGTGTTATTTTCGGGGTTTGGGATCCTTCAAAATGTACTCAGCGTTTATGAGGGTATTTACATCAATTCGAGTGGGGCTCTTATGCTAATATTACATGCAAAGTTTTGCTTAGAAATGTACACTCAACATTTGAATACATTCGGGTTTAGTTTGCGATTTCAAGCAGTTTTGGTTGTTGCTCATCGTTTTCGGTGTATGCAAGGAATTGCCATATTATAATGTGGGAGAAACTGTTTTTTGCTTTGTTAACAAGAAAACGTTTTTGGCACATAAAAAAAAACTTTTTACATATTTTGGGCCTTCGCAAAAAAAAGTAAGCACTTGTTGGGCTTTAAAATGTTGTCTTGATACACAATTAACAAGAACATGAAATCAAAACTTAACGTCGGAAAACAACTCTAAGCAAACTTGCTTTCGAAAGACTAATGCTGTGCCTCGTTTTGCATGCAAGTTGGTTGAGGTTCACTTGCGCAACGTAACGTGGTTTTTCTTTTCCTAGCCTTGATAATCTTTTCCATGGCCTCCGTACTCCTCATTATGATGTCCGTCAGTAGTGGGTTCAAGGGCCTCCTATTCCTGGCCAAGAATCCCAAGGGGATCCCTTAGGGGAACCCACTACTTTCGTCCACCGGGTGTGGTATCGGTGCGTTCTAGGCTTCTAATCTTTATAGTTTTATTTTTTCCTAAGCCGGATTCTCCGTTTTCTGCTTACGGGTTAGGTTTAGGTTAGGTTGATGGAGATGCGATGCCCCTGTTCATAGACACGGCTTACTTAGAACATAAGCTGGGTTTATTGTATCCATTTGGCCACCTTCTTAACACCTGAAACGAAAACAAAAATAAACTGGTGCTAAAAGCGCGAAGTGCCGCTCTCTTGGACTAAACCGAATTTTCATACAAATCTACCGAGCGACGTCACTCAGATTAGCATTACGAAAATCTTCGAGCTTATGAAGAAGAAGTCGCTGAGGGTGCTACGCCTAGTGCATAGCAGGAGAAGAACAGATTCAATTTCTGTAATGCCTAGCCCCTCAGCGCCCCGTAAGGATGTGAGTACTCGGGTATCAATATAATATAACACAAATATAATATACGGATATAATATTAATAATATTAATATCTTTGAGGTTGATGCCGGTCTTAGCTCCCTTGTATGTCTGTACAAATTCAGTTATATCCAAGGTATAACTTTGGTCTACTCGAGGACTCAGTTTCTATCTTACGTGCTACCGAGCTCAGCATATCCCTGATCCTGACCACGCAAACTTTTCCGATTCTTGGTTTTGCGGGATATTGGCACCCATTACACGGCCACAGTATTGCTGAGTGTTTTGTGGTGTAGAACTTTTTCGGAATCTTCACAACCCCTGACTCCGTGGCTTTAATGGTAGCTTGGCTCTAATAGCCGCTTAAGTAGATGGTAATTGTCTTGTTCTCGAGACTGTGTCCCAGTTGCAGCTTCATTTATGGCTACCAGCTTGGCCTGAAAAATATTGTAGTCGTCGTTGATCCGGTATGATTTTCTTAGGCCCAGAGCTTTACAGAAGAGGCCGGCACCTAGGCCGATGTCCATCTTAGAGCCGTCAGTATATAGGGCGATCGCAAGTCATCTCATGCGATAGTCTTTTCCTCTCACTCACCTACTTCAGTTTTTCGGCAGTGACCGTTGAAAGCGAATGTCATAGGAGGGAAGTCCATGGCTGCGGTATATTTATGGAGGCATCAGATTGAGCTTCCTTAGAGGCGTGCCCAGAGGCGTGCCCGGACGGACAGTTGTTTTGGCTGCCTTGCTGCTGCAGTATATGTATGTCCAAGGCTGTAAGGTTGAAGAATACCTCCAATGGTACGGTGGGGTGGTCCCTAGCGACCCTGTTATTCTCATCGAAAAATGTTATTCTCATTGAAAAACAGAAATAGGACTTTCTTTTTCTATTTTAGAAAGGGTTAGGAATAGGAATAGGAATAGGAATAGTAATAGGAATATGAATATGATTAGGAATGAGAATAGGAATAGGAATAGGAATATGAATAGGAATCAGAACAGGAGTAGGAATAGGAATATGAATAGTAATAGGAATATGAATAGGAACAGGAATAGAAATAGGAATAGGAATAGGAATATGAATAGGAATAGAAATAGGAATAGGAATAGGAATAGGAATAGGAATAGGAATAGGAATAGGAATAGGAATAGGAATAGGAATAGGAATAGGAATAGGAATAGGAATAGGAATAGGAATAGGAATAGGAATAGGAATAGGAATAGGAATAGGAATAGGAATAGGAATAGGAATGGGAATAGGAATAGGAATAGGAGTAGGAATAGGAATAGAAATAGGATAAGGAATAGAAATGAGAATAAGAATAGGAAGACGAATTCACAACCAAATTGATGTTCGGTGACGCGGAGGCTTAGAATATCCCTGCGCTTGTTCACAAAAAATATAAATTGTCATAAAAGGAGACTGCAAGTAATGTGTAAGCGACTTAAGTACCTAAGTCAGGCTGGAGGCGCTTATAACATCTTTAAACTAACCCTAAACTGTGATTATAATTTCGTGGGTTGACATGACGGGGGAAAGAGAAAAACTCTTTTGACAAAAGTCGTTTTTTTCAACTAGTGTTTATTTCGTGAGTGGTTACACTTAGCTCATGTCTGATTGGACAGACAATTCGTTTTATCCTTCCGCTGAACGAATATGGTTGCGTAAACGCTTGAACAACGCTGAAAAATATTGCGACATTACTTTGCTAAGTGGGCCTGCGATCGACTTAGAGGAGATGCCGATTTTGCCAAAAAATCATCTTTTCAGATGAAGCTCATTTTGATCTTGGCGGGTATGTAAACAAGCAAAATTGTCGCATTTGGGGCACAGAAAACCCGCACGCATACATAGAAAAGCCGATACACCCAAAACGAGTCACTGTTTGGTGCGGATTTTGGTTCAGAGGCATAATTGGGCCGCTTTTAAGGACAATATTCGTGAAGCCATTGATGAAATACAGCTGCACACAATCGACAATGTGCTTAAAAATTGGACCGATCGTGTAGGCTACTGCATGGCCAGCCGAGGCAGCCATTTTAATGAAACTATTTTCCATTGTTAACCGGAAGGATTGTATTTTTATAGCATTTTCAAAAAAAAAGTTATTTGGCGGACCCTTTATTAAACAAAAGGGACGCTGGTACGAATAAGTCACGGGATCCCAATACAAAAAGTATGCCAATGGCCTTACCCTTACAGGGCTGCAAGTTAGAACAATTGAAGCGTGACTGGTAATTCTGATAGCTTCACTTACTTTATTAGGATGATAAAAAGGTAAACGGAAAACGTAGGTACTCAGAAATCTAGCGAAACACCGGAAATCAGGCATTTATCTTAAGAGAGTCAAGGGAGGTATTAGGTATAGATATGTTCTACTTCAGGTCCACCAAATGTAAAAATGGAATCGGTTTTATTCCTGCTGCAAAGCTTTTTGTGTGCTTTGCTCACACAAATATCTTAAAGTTAAGTGACCGGCCAATATCTCTTTAACTGGTGATATATGAAGCATTTTTATACCCGACCCAGGGTATATTAAGTTTGATGTATAGTTTGAAACGCAGTGAAATAATCACCGTAGACCCGTAAGACCTTTTAGAGATATGAATGGGACCGACAGGAGAATCGATTAAGCCATGTCCGTCCGTCCGTCCGAGCTAAAATTTTGTGGGTTGGTTGGAAGTCCAGTCTTCCAGATCAATTTTGAAAATAAGCTGAATCCGCCTACAGACACGCCCACTACAATGGCGCCTTAGATGTAGTATTGCCTTGCAATTGTCTTTGAAGTAGCCAAGAAAGGTTGGCCTTTTCATTGACCACGCCCATTTTTTTAAGGCATTTTAGCTTAAAATGACTGTTTTTCAATAAATATGTAGGAAATTTGACTAAAAATTCTGTGACAAAAGTTGTAGATATTAGCATTTCATGCATATGTAGTATGTGCCTCCACCCACTTTTGTGGGCTTGGCGTAAAAAAAAAGTGATTTTTTTAGTTAAAAAGGCGGAGTTTTAGGCCGAAATGTATGCAACCACCTAGTATAAGGCATTCAACAGTTAAATTTTTATATCCCGCCAACTTTGCGGAGGCGTGGCAGTTTTCTTTTTGGTATGGACGGGTATTTTGCAATCCGTCGTAGATGGATTGAAGCTTTTGCATACCCACTGTTGCACTTTCCCACTTGTTTTTATTGAATTTTGTCATGGAGGACTAAAACGCCTATAGCTTCAATTATAACCGCAATGCAGTGCTTTTTGCATTCCTAATTAATCTTGTAAAATTAAATGAAATCCTGTCAAATTATAGACAACGCCGAATACTATTGCGACTTTTATAGCCACAATTTCTGTGATTGCACTGAATTCACTTTCATAATTGTCAACTACACAATCTAATATACTGCGCTTTGCATGTAAATATTTTCAATACTGATTTGACTTTTAGCAGGAACCTAAATTCCCTTCATTCGAATAGTCCTGCAAGCTGACCAACGACCATACAAATCCAAATATTTGCGTAGGGACAATTCACTACTGCTACTGCCGCACCAGACCCTATGTGAAGTGAGCCCTTCAAAAACGAGTATCCTCATTGAGGCCCACACAAACGCGTTAACTCTATTGTTTGAATCCAATTATTTGTGTTGGTTAAAATGAATTGAAAACAAAAATACCCCCACCACTGATGTGCTTTGCACTCGTGCGGCCTCCCGAAAACGCCAAGTAGTGTTATCGGAACCACCATTCGAAGCCAAAATTGTTGCTTTGGATTCTTAATTAATGGAACTGCATACAGTCACTATCTGTGCATAGTTTTATCGCGCAAACAATGCACCAATTTAGGTGGAAGAAATATTTAAATTGGCCACGAAACGAGGCTTTTCATCCCTTCAAAAATGAGCTCGTTGATATAGCCCTCCATTGTCAGCTGTGTGCTGCAGAGGAGGCTTTTTTTCTGCTCCACTCAAGCTGGAGGGTTACTTTTTACAACTTTCCTCTTAATATAACCAAGCACCCGACCGAACTGCAAATGACGTGAGGTTCTTTTCGGCAATGGAATGGGGGTAAACTTCCCAAACTACCACTCTGGGGCTGGGATACGTACAGCATCGAGCGGTTGTTTCCTTTGGTATTCTTTGAGACTTCCGCAGAAGCAACCCGCCTCGGAGCACTCTTACCTTTGAATTGAAGGAAAAAGCCAGAGCGAAATCGGATCTTTTTGTTCGCCTTTTCCCCATTTACTTTCTTTTTGGCGCTGCGTTTTAGATATATAGTCCTGTACGGTAGGTGCTTTCGAGTGTCACCCGTTTCCTTTTAACTCTTGAGTTTTCCACTGAATTATGGGCGCAAATTCGGGGAAAAGAAAAGTGCTTTAATTAGAGGAGCTTCTTGTTTTTGGGGTCATCCTGAGTGCTTGTAGAAGATTGAGCTTATGATTGTTGTTAAAGGAGTTTTTTTTGTGTTCCTTTTCCCTTTGTCGGGGGCATTTGGCGGGTAAAAGATGTTGCTTTTCACAGTGAAGAGGTTTGGATATAACGAGGCCTTTGTAAAATATGCTCAAGGAAGATAAAAAGGGGCTGGTCATTTATGTGGTACTATAAAAGGATGGTCATTATGTTTCGTCCGTTTACAAATTTGAATTTTTAGGAGTTTTGTGGAAGGGGTAGCTATCCGTCTGTGTTTAATCATAAAATTTTTGAGCGACGTCTTATCTTTAAAATAAAGGACACAGTCTTGGGAACACTGGATTATTCAAAATAAGGACAACGCAGACACGACGACTCTCTTGCCGTAATGAAAAAGGTACTCGTTGTTCATTGGCAAGTGACATTGTTCAAATTGTTTTTAAGAAATGCAATGAATTTTCGGAGCTTAAACCATTTGTTGAAAGATCCTAGAACAAACCATCCACAGCCAATGCCTACAGACTTTGGAGAAAACTATGCTCCTATCAAGAATCATTCCGCACCTTGTTCTAACTTATTTAAAATTGAAGAAATAACTGTCGCACAAAACTTTTCTGCAAAGTTTCTTTTTTATCAAAACTTAATTTACCAACGTAAAGGTACCTGTGCCTAAATTGCGTAAAAGTAAAGCAGAAATCATGACTCCAAACTTGAACTATTCTGCTTCGCAGATCCTTACAAAGTGTAAGATACACCTTACCTCGTCACGGAAGCTAAGTGCACATTCTCAACTTAGACGAGGCAGGTATGAACATCGCAGATATCCTATCAGCAACATCTTCTCAGCTCACATTTCTGTCATCAAGGACTTTCAAAAGACGCGCCTGGCACCCCTTTAAAAGTTGGTCGAAGAAAACCGAACCAGAGATCCGCCACCCTAGACTGAAAGCGGATCCAGCCTTCATTAAAATATGATGAATGAATGATAAACTACGCAAAAACGAGAGAAAGTACTTACCGTTGCCACACATCTAATTTAGGATAATCTGTGTTCCACTTCTCCATCACAAATACGGTCTCATGTATAGAGACAATTTCATTTCGCTGAGATGTGTGCACAGTGCACCCACCACCGCTCAAGGATATTTGCACTCAACCTCTAGTCCGAGGGGGATCATTGAAAAATTCACCCCTAATCATGATGAACTGTGCTGAATAAGACAACGACAGCCGACAGCCCAATGGTACATATGGAAGCTGCAGGGCATCATTCATTCATGAGCTATATAAATTGCTCCTCCTCACACAGGACAATTGTGTGTGTGTAAATTGCAGAGGGGTAGCTGCATACCCCAAACTTCGATTTTATAACCTTTCATCGGTTTCTCTCTGGCATTCTAATGGGCACTCATTTTATTTTACGATCTAGGGATACCCCAAAACGGAATTAATAAAAGTGGAAGTAGTATTTTACTACCTGAATTCATTTCGAGGACATTTTTTTTCTCTCCCGCCTGCACTCAAATTCACTCTCGCCTTGAGTTTCGATTTATCTGCGACAACACTATGTCGAGGATGTCGCCCTCTCTTCGTTGGCTAAACACCGACAATAAAAGTGGAGCATAAAAATAATCATCGGACTGGATGTGACTAAAAAGGACACCCACAAACGACCTGCCGGAGAACATCAATTTCGGTTACATAGTCTGACCATAAAGAGGTTCAGTTTCCCATTAGTTTTACGGCAGTACAAAAAAAGATATCCTCTGCACTCTTTTAAGGACAACCAAACTGGATGTGACTAAAAAGGACACCCACAAACGACCTGCCGGAGAACATCAATTTCGGTTACATAGTCTGACCATAAAGAGGTTCAGTTTCCCATTAGTTTTACGGCAGTACAAAAAAAGATATCCTCTGCACTCTTTGGAGATAGCATCGTTTGGAAATGGTCTTTTTCGAAATTGTGTGCCTCTTGCGTGTATGCGAACCAAATTTGGTACAAAATAAATTATTCAAAAAAGAAAAACACCTGAAGGACGCAGCGTCCCCTTGTCCCTCAAAGTTCCGTGTGGGTGTTTGCTTGGAATTTTCTTTTTTCTTCAAGGATCACAGTCGATTTCTTTTCTTTCCTGGAAGCGCTCACAAAGCAGGGCTAATGCAAATCTACTTGGCGCGGCGGTGGTGGCGACGAACAAAAATCTATCTGGGGAAAGTCGGTGAATTGCAGGATACCATTGCAAATCGCCAAGAGGATGTAGTACTCTCTGGAGGGCACAAGAGACGAGCAGCACAGCAACAATGAAAGAAAAGCTATTTGTGTGGGGTAAACAGCTGTTTTTATTTCGGAATTCGGGTAACGTAAATATTTGCGCTGCAAATTTGTCTGGAGATTTTCATGTTACTGAGCTCGAAGGACTCGACTATGGGGAGGGGGAGGGGGGACAAATGGGGCGGTATGGTGACAATGTCGAAGTTGTCCTAGTGCCGAGGTTACTTTCGACTGTTGTGTGGGTAACTGTGTTCGCGACACTGTGAACCCTCATTGAATAAGGATGTATACGAGTTCGTTTTGCACGGTTGGTTTATTCACGAGCAGAAGGGATTCCCTGTGTAGTCCTTTGGTTATGAATTTTGCTTTGCATGATTGTTGGGATAAGTGAAGTATGATAAATGTATACAGTATGCGGAAAAGATGAACAACGTACGCGATTTATTGAAAGAGGGAGGGATTTGTTTAACATTTTGTATCAAATCAGTGAGATGATTTTTGGATGTAGCTAACATGACAAAAGATGATATTTGTGTTTGATTTGTCATAGAAGCAGTTTGTTCTCCTCTAAGTCGACGACGCGGACTATGGAGATCAACATGATCTGGAAGAGAAGAAATTTTAGACCAGAAGTATTTTAGGACGGCTTAAATTTTAAGCGGTCCGTCCAAAAAAGAAAAAAGGACCTCTTATGGTAGGTATTACTAAGTTCTTCGTCCATCTTGTCCAGCGCTGTAACTTCTGAACGCCAATGCGTAGAAAGACAAGATCAGAAAACAAACATTCAAAATTTGCGTGCTTCTAAACTGAGGAAATAACGGTTTGATTACAGTTTGATTCAAGTTCAAGGCACAACGGATTAAATGTTTTTCAGCACTTTTTTGAAGAAGTTTCGCCAGGCTTAAGAATTAGAAAAAACGAAGCTTAGCCTAGTCAATACTTAGCTTTAATGAAAAACTCAAATTTTTTAAAAATATTGAAAAGTTATTAGGAAACGAAGAATTAAAAATGGATGACGTTTTTTCAAGTGTTTGAGGCCTTTCTTTTAAACATATCAAGCAACTCAAAATAAACCAAGTGGTTGGGTCATATTTTTCAGAAAAAGTTTCACTACTGCCGTTTTGACGCACTTTCTAAAAAATCGCTTAAATGCATATGTGATCCTCCCTTTTATAAGGGATCCCTTCAGCTCCTGCCCACCTCGCCCAGAATTGCATGGGCTCGTTGGAGTATTCCTTGGGTTCATTGGTGTTCCTAACCTGTTAGTACCGAAAAATTGACTGCTTCACCTTTATAAAGGATTCCTCCAACTCCTGCCCACTTCCCTCAGATTTCGTTGGACCCATTCGAGTATTTCTTGGGCTTATTGCAGTATTCCTTGGGTTCATTCGAGTTCCTGGCCTGGTAGAACCGGAAAATGATATGCTTCCCGTTTATAAAGGATCTCTCCAGCTCCTACCCACTTCCTCCAAAATACTTTGGGCTCATTACAGTATTACTTGGGTTCTTTGGAGTTCCGTGCCTGGTAGTACTGAAAAATTATATACTTCGCCTTTGTAAAGGACACCTGTAGATCCTGCCTACTTCCTCCAGAATTCCTTGGGTTCACCAGGTTAGGAACTGTGGTATGTAGTACCGAAAAATTATATTCTTCTACTTAATAATACCGTTCTTTCATAAAAGTGAAGCAAATAATTTTTAGTAAAAAGTAAAAAGTAAAAAAGTAAAAATGAAAAGTAAAAAGTTGAAAGTAAAAAATATAAAGTTTCCCTACAATAAAGTGCTATGTGCATAGGTATTCAAAGCGCTATTTCCAGGTCCAAATTATGTGACTAAGTAGCTTACCGCGAGAGTGGTCGGCTCGCCCGGGATTGGGTTGGGCCCAGGCAATGTTTTATTTTTTATTTTAATCGATGTTGTTCCTGTCGCACGACGGGCTTCTTTACTGGTATAAAATAAAATCACACTCCTCAGAAATTATCCAACATTTTACGGAAAACTGTAGCGAATTTCTTAATTTCAAAAACTTCTGACATTTAACTCAAGAACACAAATAGATTTTCAGAAACAATTTTTTTAAAATCTTCTTGTATCATGACGATCGGTCTAGCTCCGATACGCTCCTTTCACACTATACGGTTTCGACCGGACGGTAAAAATCCGGACGTCGAAATTTTTTTAGTCGCGTATGAAAATGTATTGCTCCTTTCACACTTAACGGCGAGGAATTTTCGCCGTCCGGCTGCCGTTAATCAGCCGTTCAGGCTCTTTCCACACTATCCGGTTTTGATCGGACGGCAAAAAACCGAAGGGCGAAAAACCGAATTAACAAAACTTTCACACTATACGGTTTATTTACGGTTTTTTTCCGTCGCAATCCCAGTTTATGATTGAATATTGAATACATACACAACACATGCAATCGAAGAAACATAAAACAAAAAATCTAACGGTTTTAAATCGTGCAAAGTGAAAGCATTAATTTGAAAACATACATCACTAAGCTTTCGGTCGCCGTAATTTCAGTCGCAGTGCCAACGCAGCCTACGGTCACGCCCACTACTTGCTTCAATGTAAGACAACCTTTATTTCACATTTTCTTTCAAAATTGGTTGGAACTCAAATTTTGGTACGAAGCAGTACTTGCCCTAAACTTTTAAGAGGGCAAAAACTAGACCGCGCACAATATTGACCATGCACACTTTTAACATGTTAGTCCTTTAAAAACCCGATTTCTCGAAAAGTTCGCCACAAATTGAACTAATTCAAATTTCCCCCCAAAAAATATTAAATCCAAGCAACTGGGTTGGATTAAATACATCCATCTTTTGTGCTTCTGATTTTACCCATAATACTGCCATTTCTTACCCATATTTTCAACAGCATTCTCATGACCAGTGTTTTTCCTACTATCTGGAAGCGAGCTAAGGTTATTCCAGTTCCTAAAGCAAACACTGGTTCTATCCCTGATTATCGACCGATTGCTATTCTTCCCTATCTGTCCAAAGTATTTGAAAGGATTATGCAAAGAAAAATGCAGGCCTTCGTCGACAGATACAAGCTAATAAGCGCTAAGCAATCAGGTTTTCGACCAAAACATTACTGCACCTCGGTTCTGCTTGGTCTGGTTGAGGATGTTAGGCAATCTATTGATAAGGACTGAGTTCCTCTCCTCACACTGTTAGACTTCTCAAAAGCATTCGACACTATTGACCACGAAATTCTCTGCGTTAAACTCAAAAACCCTTTTAAGTTCTCCCAATCCGCGGTCAACTTGGTAAGGAGCTACCTTCGAGGGCGCCTTCAAGCAGTTGTCCGATGACGGGCAATTAAATATGAGCTGTCCTATTGGACTGATTGAAAACTGCGAAGCACTTATGAATAAAGATCTACAAAAAATCGCCCTGTGGTCTGCGGATAACGCGTTACATCTGAATCCAAACAAAACTAAATGCCTTGTTATCTCACGAAGAGTAACAAACGTTTCATTTTTTCCATTCCTATATTTAAATGACACAACTATAGAGTTCGTTGAATCAGCAGAGAACCTAGGGCTTATTTTCAACAACACAATGGGATGACCACGTAAATGTAGCTGTCGGAAAAGTATATGCTGGTCTAAGAAGCTTGCGAGCTTCCCAGTACAACACACCTTTGAACACTCGTAAAATGCTAGCCAAGACTCTTCTCTTACCTGTCCTCACTTATAGCTGTGAAGTATTTGCAAACGTCGACTCACAGAGTAAAAGAAAGCTAAACGTTGCGTTCAATAGCATCGTTCGCTATATCTACGGTCTTAGAAGATACGACCATGTTTCAGCTTTCAGCAGAATATTTCTTGGCCTCACATTTGAGTCATATCTTAAGTTCCGTGTTCTAGTGTTTTTTTTTTAGTGTTTTACGCTCGGGTCTTCCAAGTTACCTGCGAGATAGAATTCAAGAATCTCTTTCAAGGCTAACCTTAGCCGTCACTGTTTCCCATTTCCTGTTTCTCACTTCTGAGAGTCAGTTTTTTGTCAATGCCAGTCGTTTATGGAACTCGCTACCAACAGATCTGAAGAGAGCTTAAAACATTCTTCACTTTAAAAAATCTTTGCACAGATATCTGGGAGGCGATCAGATTATAACAGTACTTTAACGATCCTTTTTCAATTTCGTTTCTTTCATTTATTTAATTATTATTTTTTTTTATTCCTTAGGTACTTCTTCTTTTTTTTGCACGGTAAGAGTAATGCACCCTACTTGTTTTTAGTTTTCTTTTAAAATCTTTAATTTTAAACATTTTATAATAGATTTTTTAACATTTAAATTAATTGTCCCTTATATATTTTTATGCTTCTTTGATAACTGAACTTTTAAATTATATCCTCAAACATCAATTAGAACAACAAAGGGATACTGTATCTAACGTGTTAATAATATTATCTCTGAAATAAACTAAACTAAACAAACTAAATTGAAAAAAAATATAGATATTACTATTTGCTAAGTTTGTTCCACACAAAGCTTTCTTTTAGGGGGCGTTTTGAGGAAAAAATGGTTTTTTTTTCCGAAATAATAATTCTGGCTTTTAACGGATTGATTTTGATTTTTAACCATTGCACTTACTCACTTGTATTTTTTTAAGATGGACTACGTTCATTTGTTATTTAAAATGTTTGCCGTTTATTACCGTTTCGAAAATAAGGGGAAGGACAAATGTTTTCTTGGCCTTTAAACATTTTAAAAGCTTAGAACCTATAAAACAGCGATTTTAAATTTCCTTTCAATTACCGTTAGACCTTTTTTTATTTTGCAACCACCTGCCCTACCATTGGGCACTTTTCTCAAATTCTTCGGGTCGTAGAAAGCCCAAGTCCAAGAAAATCTATTTTTTAGTATGAGAGCCACGGGAGATTTTTTAAGAAAAGTTTCTCAATCTTTCGGCATCCACGCATCTACTAGTTTTCCCACCGTCAACATTGTACCTGTGGGAATTTTTGGGCAGGATGAAAGTGTGAATCCTAGCAACAAGTGAAAATCAAACATAAAATAAAAAAGCATTTAATAAAATTATTTTTAGATAAAACACTTGAGAAAATGCCAGAGACAATACTTGTCTCTATTGTCCAGTATTCGTGCAGTTAAAGACTTTTGGTCACTTTAGTTAGAGACAAAAAATTCGAGTTTCTACGAGTTCTTACGCCTTGTCGAACACGGTCAAAAGAAACTTTCTAATAAAATGTAAATATAAGATAGGAATTAAAATAAGGTCTTTCACGACAAGTAAACGATGAAACTTCAAACAGGTCGGAAAACTGAACAATTTCTTGCGGTCGCGTTAAATTCAAAACAAAATAAACGAAACACCTTATTGACCGACAACGAATTAAATAAAAACACGAAACAAATAAACAAAAACAACGTTTAATATTTTTTTTTTTTTCGTTTTTTATTAAAGAGATGAATGCATTTCAAACCAACTACGGTTCATCTTCAGCAACACTAATTTGACATAGTAAATAAAAGTTTTAAAAGCTCATACAAAGAAAGAAAACAAAGAAAGGGAAACGAAAAAATTACTTTAACACAAGAATGATGAGTGAAAGGAACAATTAAAGAATGTCATACAAAGGAGAGATAATATTTCCGCTATCGCTGTTCATGTTGTTGTTGCTCTTGTGGATGTACAGGCTCTCGTACGCATCTAGTCTCAGCTGGTTGGTGACGTGCTTGAGCAGCTTAACGTTAGCAAAATCAATATCAAAATGTTGGTGGGTGAGGACGTGTGAGGCGACAGATGATTTTTCGGCACGGTTATACTTTATGTGCTGCGAGTGCTCGCTGATACGAACACCGATGCTGCGTTTTGTTTGGCCGATGTAGACAGCTTCACAGTTACCACACTTTATTTCGTATATGCCAGATTTGTCATAGGTCGTTGACGCGTCCTTAGTTGTACCCAGCAGATTTTTAATTTTGCTATTGCTGGAGTACACGCATTCAATGTTGTTGTTCCTTAGCTTTGTGTGCAGTTTGTTCGTAATAGATGGGAAGTAAGTCATCGAAGCTCTTTCGTAGTTGTTGTTATTTTGTAAGCGTCTGTTTTGTTGAAATAAAGTTGTCAGGTTTGATTTTTTAATTTTCTTGGTGTGTTTTGCTATAAGTTTGTCTAAAACAGATGTATTATACCCGTTAGTCGTGGCTATTTCTTTTAAAATATTATATTCGTTTGAATAATTAGTTATTGTAAGGGGAAGTTTACAAAGGCGGTGAACCATGGAATGGAAGGCAGCAAGTTTTTGTTGTGTTGGGCAAAATGAATCGTTGGTGATGTATCGGTTCGTTGATGTTGGCTTCCGATGTATAGCGAACTCAAGTCGTCTGTGTTTCCTGCATACCATCAGGTCTAAGAAAGCTAGTTTTTTATTTTCTTCAGGTTCAAAGGTGAAGTTTATGCTTTCATACTGGGAATTCAACGTTGCTAATACATCATCTACTTCTGTCTTTTTGATGATGGCAAAGATGTCGTCTACGTAGCGTAGAAGAAACAGCTTACTCCCAAGGATCTGGCTACGCTACGTAGACGACATCTTTGCCATCATCAAAAAGACAGAAGTAGATGATGTATTAGCAACGTTGAATTCCCAGTATGAAAGCAAAAACTTCACCTTTGAACCTGAAGAAAATAAAAAACTAGCTTTCTTAGACCTGATGGTATGCAGGAAACACAGACGACTTGAGTTCGCTATACATCGGAAGCCAACATCAACGAACCGATACATCACCAACGATTCATTTTGCCCAACACAACATAAACTTGCTGCCTTCCATTCCATGGTTCACCGCCTTTGTAAACTTCCCCTTACAATAACTAATTATTCAAACGAATATAATATTTTAAAAGAAATAGCCACGACTAACGGGTATAATACATCTGTTTTAGACAAACTTATAGCAAAACACACCAAGAAAATTAAAAAATCAAACCTGACAACTTTATTTCAACAAAACAGACGCTTACAAAATAACAACAACTACGAAAGAGCTTCGATGACTTACCTCCCATCTATTACGAACAAACTGCACACAAAGCTAAGGAACAACAACATTGAATGCGTGTACTCCAGCAATAGCAAAATTAAAAATCTGCTGGGTACAACTAAGGACGCGTCAACGACCTATGACAAATCTGGCATATACGAAATAAAGTGTGGTAACTGTGAAGCTGTCTACATCGGCCAAACAAAACGCAGCATCGGTGTTCGTATCAGCGAGCACTCGCAGCACATAAAGTATAACCGTGCCGAAAAATCATCTGTCGCCTCACACGTCCTCACCCACCAACATTTTGATATTGATTTTGCTAACGTTAAGCTGCTCAAGCACGTCACCAACCAGCTGAGACTAGATGCGTACGAGAGCCTGTACATCCACAAGAGCAACAACAACATGAACAGCGATAGCGGAAATATTATCTCTCCTTTGTATGACATTCTTTAATTGTTCCTTTCACTCATCATTCTTGTGTTAAAGTAATTTTTTCGTTTCCCTTTCTTTGTTTTCTTTCTTTGTATGAGCTTTTAAAACTTTTATTTACTATGTCAAATTAGTGTTGCTGAAGATGAACCGTAGTTGGTTTGAAATGCATTCATCTCTTTAATAAAAAACGAAAAAAAAAAAAATATTAAACGTTGTTTTTGTTTATTTGTTTCGTGTTTTTATTTAATTCGTTGTCGGTCAATAAGGTGTTTCGTTTATTTTGTTTTGAATAAGATAGGAAGTCGTACATCCAAGTCCGCGGCTTTGAGCGGATCTTAGCGTATTTCATTTTCTGCATGTTTCTTAATAGTGAACGTATTTCATATATTCTGTGCAAAATTATAAGCAATTTACGCTCCAATTTTCAAGCTCAACCCTGAAGACCTCAATACATTACACATATCAACGGGCTTGGCAATTCACCTGTCGGTTTCAATTCATGTCTCCATCTGAGGTCTACGGTCATTATTTTACTATGTTACAAACTATGAATTAAAACTAGAGGGCGGGTTCCAAACTTCTCAATACACGGCTGTGAAGTTCCGAATCAAGTTATAAAAATTTTATTTATCACTTGAAAGTCTCCTTCAATAAAGACGGGACGTAGCATTAACCCCATTTTAATAACATCGTTATTTTTATCAAATATTTTCTCAGATTTTCTCAGAAATATTTTCTCATGGGCATTTTTAGTTAAAAAATTTTGTTTATAGCTAAAAACGTCCCAAAAGCGGACGTGGCTGTAATTTTTTTCACTTAAATTTATCGCATATCTTTTTATCTCAACATTCTGCAATGCAAGTCTTTTTGATTTGAAGCAAATGTCATGAAAACAAGTAAGTAAGTGCAAGAGTTTACCCATTAACACCAAATTTAAAATTTTTGGTCTGTTTCGTGTACTGAATGTCAATTATTTGTGTTGGCCACGCCAATAAAAAAGGGCGTAGGCTGAAAATTAAATTCAATTAACTCTAATTTCGTTGAAATCACGAGAAATTGCGTTAAAAGCGAATATTAATAGTTAATTTTCCAAAAACACCCCCTAAAAGTGGGTGGAGCTTAATGCTTTACATGCAACGAACTTAGCAAATGGTAATATCTTTAATATTTGTCATAATTTTTTTTTTCAATTTAGAATGAATTTCTCGAGAAATCAGGTTTTCAAAGATTTCAGATGTTAAAAGTGGGCTTGGTCAATAGAGTGGGCGGTCCAATTTCCGTCTAGTTAAACGCTTTTGTCGATATTGCTCCACCAAAATTTGAGTTCATTGTGTTTTATCTATCTTGGCCAAAAGGCATTTTGAAATAAATTGTAAATTTGAGGTTGTCTGACATTCTAGCCAATCGTGGGCGTGGCTGTGGGCGGATCTTCTCAATTTTCATACTTTGTCTGTACAAAATGAGAACCAAGCAACGCTGCAAGTTTCAGCTTCCTAGCTCAATTTTAAAGACCTCAAAACTGCATACATACGGACAGACGGACAGACGGACAGACGGACAGACGGACGGATGCGACTAACTTGTCGGTCTCGATCATATCTCTAAAAGGTTTAAGGGGTCTACGGTGATTATTTCAATGTGTTACAAACTATGCATTAGAATTAATATACCCTCGTCCGGGTAAAAAAATGCCGTTTATGAGAATGCAAATGAAATGCGAAAATGAAATGCAATGATACAGCTAACCAAATTTCAACATCCCACGAGAATTTTGATTTTTCATGCTAATAAGTAGGCGTGTCAGTGGACGGATTTCAAAAAAATTTACACTTGCACTGCTTCGGGACTTAAAAACTTCAGATAGCTATCAAGTTTCAAGTTCCTAGCTCATAATTTAAAAAAAACTACTGACAGACGGACTGCCGGTCTTGATCATGTGCCCTTAAGGTCTTGGGGGTCCTATAGGTTCTAAGGTCTAAGGTTCTTGGTCATTTAGACCGAGAAGTGATTTATTTTTTTCCTCGATTCTGTCGAGCCTTTGCTAGTTTTCAAAGAAAGTCTACCTTTTGGTTGAAAAACTGATAAAACTTACTTACTTTTTCCCTAGATTCTATGTGATCCTTTTCTTGTAATCACACGGATTTGACCTGGACTCTACAATTGCTTTTTTTGAATTTTTTCTGAACCTGAGGAGTCATTTTCTGTTTCAGGTTATTAAGATCAAGCAGGTTTTGATTATCTTGTTTTTGGCTGAGTTCTTTTCTGGTTCCCGATTGAAGTCCACCATAATGGTCATAAGACTGGGCTAATTTACTCTTTTGCTCTTTTTCTGGTTTTTCGAAATTTATAGTCCACCTTCATGGCCGTAAGAACGAGTTCATTTTCTCCTTTTGCTTCAGGCAGAGGCCTTTTCGAGTTGAACCCACTTTTCGGAAAAGTGTGCTCAACTTGCCCATAAATTACAGCTTCTACGCGTCAAAGGTACGAACTACAGGTTTAATCCATACTTATACTAAAGCGTACACCTAGATCTTAATTACCCCTACCGAACGATATATAATATGGTGAAATAACAGTTTAACTCTGCCGTTTTTAACCGAGGCACCTTTTATGCGTAAAGTCATTCCAGTTCAAAGATAAGAGAGAAGATTAAGCCACCCATCCCCAGCTGAAAGTGACGAGGGCTGCGAAGCAGCATGAGCTGCAAAAACTTTTACCCAACCACCCTACTTCAGTACTGCTGAGGTGAGTACATTTGTGCATGACACGTACAAAGATATCCTGCTGACTGGTACGGACTATAACTGTAAGGACGTAGGTAATGTTCCCCCGAGTACTTCACGTGTGTGATTTCAAACTACATTTGGCTGCGAATAGCCGAAGGGGTGGCAAAGATGGCCATGCTGGCACTCATCTGAACACGAGTGTGTCTGTGTCTTTGCGTTACGCACTCCAGTGTGCCCCAGTTACGGTTCTATTGCCTGCGGTAGGGAATTAATTAAATTGAGTAACGATTCATTCAGAACGATTGCTCATTACAGCTTCCAGTTTTTTTGAGGATTGCACAAGCAATGCGAACGGCAAAAGACTCTGGCAGAGCCCACCACCGACCGGTCAGCTCATAAGGCCATAAGTGGGTTAAATGAGCCGTGATTGGAGCATGTAGTTTCTATGACGCTGAGCCAGGCCTTTTTCAAACATGCGCTGCTAATTAGATTGACTGCTAGAGTGAATAATTGTTGGGAGTTCCTAGAAAGTTTTGCTCGACACAAAGGCTGGAGAGCACTTTGTTCGAACACTGAGAGTTTGGTCAGTGCAAAATACTTTTAATGAAGCTCATGTTAAGAGGCTCACTGCCAGGAGCAAAGGCGTTCTCATTATGAAAATAAAGTGATCCAAAAGTTATTTAAACTTATCGAGGCCGACCGCTTCTTTGTATAATTCAATTTCGCTTTACACAAGAACTCTCTATGGTATAACCTACAATAGGAAATACTTCAGGCACGTATGCTGGTAACATAAGCTTTTTTCTTTAGATTCCTTAAGTTGCACTTAACGGCTTACCAAAAAGTGCACAAGCACAAGAGCCACAAAACAAAGTACGAAAACAAATCCGCCACCGTATATCGCCATCACATAAAACGCTGTTACTAGACGGAATTAAGAAACGTGCAAGGATCCGCCAGGAAGAAAGGGTGACAATTCCGCAAAGTAAACAGAACCGCATCCTTTTACTTTACCTTCGACGCTTGAATCTTGTGCACACACCAGGCACAAGCGGAGAAAAAAAAGGGAAACATTTTTTAAGTTCATCCATCGTGTAGCGTATCCTTTGTGTCAGTTGCGTCGCGCTGGAAGAGACATCACTTTGAGGTGGCTCGAATATTCCACCGGCACTTTTTCTGTACCAAATGAGATAAGGGTTGTTTAATTGTTTGCGAAAATTTAATAGACCACCCGACGATGTGTGTGCAAGCGCAAAGGGCTCACACGCGCCTCGACCAGATTTATTCACATCTAACATGAAGGACCGGCAAATATTTACGAAACGTGAGCAAATTACTTTCCGGCGAATAATTCGCCCGACTTCAACTCGGCAAAACTAACCGCACCGACTCAAAAAAAAGGTAAATATTTTGGAAGTTCGCTCAAAGGAGTCCAAGGATATTATTTCATTTTCCCTACGACACAGTGTAAAACTATTCCTTTGAAAACAAAGTCTCGTGTCTGAGGTAGTTTCTCCCATCGTCCTTTTGTGTGTGTCGAGCAAATTCAATTAAACTTCACTAATTGACATGAGAAAGTTGGCCAAACTATTGCCTTGATCCGTCGCGGCGGTGGCAGCGCCGGGTCGATTGAAGCTTTAGCTGGAGGCCCAGACGCACAGACCTATGCTCCTAATGGGATTTGCCAAATAGTTCAAAGTCCGGGAAAACTTTTCTCGTTAGAGGATTGAGTTCTTTATTGCGTGGGCGGAGTGGGAGGGCGCGCACAACTTGTCTAGTGATTGGAAAGCAAATTGATAACACTGAATGCGATGTTTCCAATCAATAAGTTCAGATAAAAGAGGTCCTTTAAGATGAAAGAGTATAGCACTGTAGGGATTATGGATAAAGGATTGCACTCTTAAGCTTAAATGGAGTTGAGTTGAGAGGAAATATCGGAAGGTGTGGCAAAACTTGGAGAATAAAACAAGGGTATTTCAACGAGGTATATAAAAATCGACCTTAAAGCTAAAAAAATTAAATAAAAAAGGTTTCAAAAATTGTGTTTACACAAAAAATTTAAAAGTTTTACAGGAAAAATGTAAAAGTTTCTTGCTTTGCTGATTCAAAGATTTTAAACTAGTCAAAAAGAGAACATTTACGTTGCAATGAAATAGGCTCAGGTGTCAGGTTAAACAAGTAAGAGCTAAGTAAGTACGACTTTGTACTCGGGGACTTTAGTGCTTGAAATGAAACGAAAATATAACAGATAACGGCTACCGGCTAAAAAATAACGCAGCTCGTAAAACTGCTATAAACAGCACCATTTTCCAGTTTTTAAGACTCAGAATCCACAACGTAAATTGGCAGTCTCCAGATGTTCGAACCGCCAAACAAATAAACCTTCGATACACACCTTTCAAGGGGAAAAGCTGGTTCTGACCATTTTCTTGGCGTGGCTTAGTTAAGAGCACTACTTTGCAAGGAGGAGAAGCTACGAGAAATCAAGAACAGTATAGGTACTCAATGTTGAATGCCTCAGCAGTCAACACACCTGGAGCAATTGACGCTTCAGAGAACTCTTGATGATGGCTGCCTGAATAGGAAAAACGGACATCAGAAGATTGTGCAAAGAAGTTGAAGCGAAAAAAAGTAAGAGCAGGCTACAAAGGGTATTGAGCCAAAAAAGAGGGCCTACGGAATCGCCTAGCTCAAGGAGATCGAAGAGTCTAGTGACCGGAACAGTACCAGGAAGTTCTTTTTGACGGCCAAGCAACTGGCTTTACAACCGGGATTCATGCTCTCCGAAATAACAAATGAAAACATGTCACCGAAGCACCGACTAAAGTTAAAGTGTTAAAGCAGCATTTCTATCACCGGCTTAGTGTGTATCTGGTTCGCCGCGTGCTATATGTGTGATAAGCAAAGACTTGGATCTTTTAAGGAAAAACATTTCTATGGAGAATTTATAGCCCTGTCAGCAAAGAGGGCGAATTGAGGAGAAGTTACATCTAAGAACTCTATGTGCTGTACCAAGGTGTGGATTTTGTATTCAAAAAGCTAAAACACGAAGACTTCATTGGCACGGTGAAAATGAGCGGGTGGAAAACAATAGTCCAGCCAAGAAGGTCTTCGGATGCAAGCTCAGACTCGAGACGGCCAGAAAAAACCAAACATGCTCCATTTTATGGACCAACCCATCGCGGATACCAGAGCGATTGGTGAACAGTTAGACGTAGCTTATCCAGGATTGCAGACGATGATGGTGGATGTCTCTGAATACAGTAGAGACCCACCATGGGTCGAGAGCCCTAAAAGTTGAAGCAAGTCAAGTCTTTTATGCGCCATTTTTAATTATCTACAAAAAATTTCAACTAATATTCGCATACGTGAAGCAAAGACCAGCTGATGGTGGAATTTGGACCAAATGTAATTCCAAAATTTAATACTAGCGAAAGCTTTGCGTAGCGCGATTATACTTGCCGATGAACCATATCTTAATAGATTTTTTCTTTCTGCTTTCATATGTTTTTTCATTAGCCATTTTTGTTTTACTTTACGTCTCGTAAGCTTGCCGAACTAATGAGAAAAGATTGCTCTTAAGGTTTCCATAGGCACCACGGGTGCACCAAGGTCAGCCCTAACGAGTGTCCTTACTGTACTCCTACCTGTTTAGCCCTTCAATATGCACATTAAAGATTTCGCACTAGACTTAGGAAATCTGGGTGCTTGACTGCAAGGTGCAAGGCCGTACGAACACGGCTTAATTCCATTCCTAACTGACAAATTCGTCGCACCCAAATTAAACTTAAAAGAAAGGCTTCCATGTAGAGTTTCCTTTCAAGGCTGAAATGCAGAGCGACGAAGTAGCAAAAAACTTCGACACGGCCACATACACCGACGGATCTGTGGTGTGGGGGCCGGTGTCTACTCGAAATCACCGGAAATATTAATATTTCCTGGAAAAGAACAACTCTCAATGAAGTGGGCTAACGAATCAAATGCTCCCACTGCCGAAGTTGTGGAAATATGAACGAGAAAGAAACTCTCTCCCAATGCCTTTGCAAATGTCCAGCACTAGCAAAAGCCAGACTGCATGCACTGAACCAACCAAGGTGGATATAGCCACCAGGCACAACCGGGTTGGATATAGACACCACCCTCATACCAATCTCAAAAACCATCACAAACCAGGTAGCACGAGTCGTGGTATCAAAAAGGCACATCAAGTGCAACTTGGTTTCACCTCTACCAGCTCTTATAGGTCGCCAAGCACACAGCAACCATTGTGCTTGTTGCCCTATGAGCTACTTACTGAACGTGGCGCTACAGTTCGGGGTGAACATGGGGCTCAACCAAGAAGCTTTGCCAGCCAGCTCTGTCTCCTGCTAGCCGTCTCCATTTGCACAAGCGATGTTGGTTGAGGTCCTCTTCGATTTGCGCGCGCCATCTGAGTCGCGGCGCTCTTCTGCGGAGTGGATTCGAAGATTTCCCGAGCTATGGCGTTGGTGTCCGTCCGCTGTAGATGCCTTTGTATTTTGGCTCTTCTGGTTAGGGCCGTGTCGCTGTACAGCCCGTAAAGTTAGATGTTATATCTCCCCCTTTTCTCACCGTCTATGCATGACGGGACCATAAATCGTCCGAAGAATTTTCCTCTCGAAGCAACTTAAGTGTTCTCACCCGCCTTTGACAGGGTCCATGCATCTGCACTGTATAATGCAGGACTACGATGATGAGGGGTATTAGAAATAGAAATTTTGGTTGCTCGGGAGAGGGCTTCACTACTCAATTGCCTTCTTCGCCCCAAAGAAACAACGATTGGCAAGAGTTATCCTTCGTTTGATTTCGGCGCTGGTGTCATTTTCTGAATTTATAGTGGAATCTAGGTAGACAAGTCCCTAACTACCACAAAGTTATAGCTGTATGGTGATGTTTCGTCCAAGATGTCGGTGTTGGGTGTCCCTTCTTGATGACTGCATACACTTGGTTTTACTCTCGGCTAAACCCATATTTGCCGCTTCCATTGCAATACTCACTAAGGGTTCACTGACATCATTTTTTGTTCTTCCTCTGGTTTTGGCTAGGGAGTTCTGTCGTCGCCTTGTCTAAATCCTTTTTTGAAATAAAAGGGGTCGATGAGGTCTTTACCAACCTTGACAGAACAGCGTGAGCTTTCCACCGTTATCCTGCACAGACTGATAAGTTTGGCAGGGATGCCAAAACTATAGCTTGTAGATGTTGTCATACACTGCGTTGAAATCGACGAAAGGTGGTAAGTATCGATTTGGACTTTCTCCATGATCTGCCGCAGTAGTGTGAGTATGTGATCGATCGTGGACTTTTCTGGTGTAAAGCCACACTGATATGTGCCTATCAGATTGTTGACAAACGGTTTCAGGCTAGGGTCGCATGCGTAGTTAAGGACCATTCTTATTGACAAACACCCGCTCTTTAACGCCATACCAACCCACGAAATTCTTAACGTTTCGACGTCAGCAATGAACGTCTCCAAAGTAAGAACCACAGGTCCTTCTTATACATTTTATAAGCCGCGCACCAGATTCCTGAGCCAACATGCTGTCAATTTGTAATTATATTCCTTTATAAGTTTGTGATTTTGCTATAACGTTCTTTTAACAATTAAATCCTTGTTGGTTCGCATAAGGATTTTTAAGTTTACTTAATTTTAAATGCATTAATTCCTTCTCTCTCTCTACTAAGATTCTTCATCAATCTAGATTCTACCACGGAAACATGGTGCCTACTTATTGCCTCTCAAAGTCAAAGCAATAATCGATCATACTCGAAAAAGTCAAAACATTTCATTTCCGTTTGGTTGCTCACATCCCCCAAAGCTCCTTTCATCAATTTTGAATTCCTTCGCAGAGCTCTATGTAAATCAGAAACAGAATCAGTTTCATGGTGCCCCCTTTGTGTTTGAAGAAAAAAGGAACAGCCAAACGCCTCTTCTTTTATCTCGCACCTCCACGTCGGCGTCGTTTGCAATGTTTGTTTTCCCACCTACCTACCGGCACTCCTGCCTCTTGTACAACGTTTTCCAACTACCTATACGAGTTATTTTTTGAATGTCATACCATCTGGTATTTTTAGTTCAGATAAAGGACGTACCCCGTGTCTTGTGCAACACACTTGTACGTACACAATGCTCTCCCTCTGTATACACACAAATTCCGAAGAAACTTAAACGGATTTGAGAAGACACAAACATTTCTTTTTCTCATTCTTTTTTCTGACTTTCTTTTGCACATCTTCAAGTCCCTTTGGAGGATATGTTTGGCCAGTGGGGGAAACAATTTAATCGCAAAGGCATTGAAAAGAAATGTGTATGGCTGCACACGAAATACCACAACTCATTTAGTTGAAATGGGTGGCATCATCCACCTACAACCACCCTTTACCATATCCATTTCACAAGCAAAATGGGGTAAAAAAATGTTTATACAACCTGCTTCTCTTTTGGCAATTCATCGCCTACAACACTTGTGTCTCCACTCGTGTAGGGGTAGATTGCGCTGCTTTAGATATTTTTAGTAGGCTGGCGCCAGACCTTCCTTGCATAAGGGTGTTGTGTAACTGTCAGTTCATTATGTCAATGTGAGCCATGGTGGGTGATGCCAAACAGAATACCTAAAGTCTGCTCTCGTTTTTCCATCACTTTCACATATTTGCTTAATGAATCCGAATGTGCTTCTGCCCGGACACGATGAGGTGTAAGGTGTCATCCGATATTTTGGGGACCTTGTGCCCTAGAGAAACACATTTGAAAAGGGAAATCCACATTCTTAGCACTTTTGCTTGAATTCATCAAGAACTCAAATTTTCTGAAACAAATTTCAGAAAATCAAATAAAAAAATTTAAGCAATCAACTTCAAAATAGACGCTGAAGGCCAGAATGTTTTCAATATTCATGAGAATTAACCCACAGACTGTTGCTTTTCGCGATTCTACGTAAAAAAATATTTAATCAGATTGACCTTTTGACGAACTGGCCTTAGAGGCGAGTACGGACAAAGGTTTTGTAATTCCCGGAAATGAGATTACGTACGACACGGTTATTGTTTTCTTTGTAATATGCCACGCAATGTATATCTTTAATGAATACAAATGACCATGTCGCCCGATTCCACCTTCTTCCGGGAAGCTCGGATTTAACTGACAATGCCTTTTTGGAAAGTCTTCTTGGAAGCCCACGAAAATAACAAAATATCGAGTTCAAATGATGGTAAAAGAGAGTAAGAGAGAATCCAAAATGGGTTTAATGTGTTTTAAGAGTGCTCAAGCCCATGGAAGGCTGATCATTGTTGGGCATTTGTTAAGTGCAAACGTTATTGAACTTAAGGAGAATTATTGGCAGAAAAGGACATTCTTCAAATGATAATCCTGAAAGCGGACCGATTGTTTCTGTCTCACAAAGAAACTCCTTGTTCTAGGTTGTGGAAAAAAATTAACATCAAGACATGGAAACGAATGCTATAAAGAGTTGAACCGATTTCACCTACATAAAAAGAAGAAGAAGAATTAGATTTTTCAGGCGGATTAAACTCTGGTCTGGTCATTGTGGATTGGAATTAAAGCCTTTAAGGCAAAAGGCCACAATTTAGTTTCTAAAAGACCTTTAAGTGACTTTTTGGCTAGGTACTGTTGGTCCTTCTTTGTGATTACGGACTGGTTAGCTGGCATAACTGGAACAAAACTATAGGAAACTTTCCTGGTATTCTTTTGAATTGAAGGAAGCTGCGAAACGCCACGCTAGAAAGTTTTCCATCTGCGGGCTTACATTGGGTCCTCAGATTCCTTGAGTCGGATGGAATTGGACCAATGGGACTTCACAATTAATATAACTTGCTTACTTAAGGTGGCACTACAGTCCGGGGTGCATCTGGCCCTCAGCCAACAAGCTTTGCCAGCCAGCACTGTCTCCTGCTAGCCGTCTCTAGTTTCACACGCGAACTTGGCTAAGGTCCCCTTGCACTTGTGTGCGCCACCTGACTCTCGGTGCTCCTCTACTCTACCACCGTCCCTGCGGTGTGGATTCGAAGATTTTCCGGGCCGGGGCGTTGGTTACCATCCGCTGTAAATGACCCAGCCATCGTAGACGTTGTGTTTTGACTCTTCTGGCTACGTCGGTGTCGCTGTACATACCATAAGTCGTGCGAAGAATTTCCCTCTCGAAGCAGCTTAAGGTCTTTTCACCTACCTTTGACGATGAGGGTCTTATAAATGGATACTTTAGTTGCTCGAGAGAGGATTTTCACAGATGATTTTCACAGGATTTATGCAGATGAGATCGATATCCAGCAGAGATATCGCCATCTACATCATCGATGTAGCCGCGGCTACGCTCAAGGCAATGGAAACGATCAACATAAAATCTGCATAAGTCAGGGTCTGTCGCACAGTGCTTAAAGCATTGTGCAGTCAGAACCGAGTGATACTGTGCTTGAACACTGCGGTATAGGAGGTAATGAATAAGCAGACGAGCTTGTAAGAAGAGGAAAGCTCATCGAAAATAATGAGGTTTTTAACATCAAACCACCTCTCTGCGTAGAGCCGCTATTGAGGAGACAAATACAATGACTGCAAACCAAAAAGGTGGTCTAGCCTGACTGGACATAGGGTATCTTAGGCACTCTTACCACGTTTTAACGGAAAAAGATCGAAGGGACAATTAAAAATGAGCAGGGACAAGCTTACAATCTTTCAAAAGTCCGTTCAACTACTTGCATACGCAGACGACATTGACATAATCGGTAGAACAAAGCGTGATGTCAGTGAAGCCTTCGTGAGTATTGGGACGGAAGCGGCGAATATGGGTTTAGCAGTCAATGAGGGCAAAACCAAGTATATGCTGTCATCAAGAAAAGACACCCAACACCGACGTCTTGGACAAAACATCACCATCGACAGCTATAACTTTGAGGTAGTTAGGGACTTTGTCTACCTTGGTTCCGCTATCAATTCAGACAATGACACCAGCGCTGAAATCAAACGAAGGATAACTCTTGCCAATCGCTGTTTCTTTGGGCTAAGAAGGCAATTGAGTAGCAAAGCCCTCTCTCGAGCAACTAAAGTGTCCATGTATAAGACCCTCATCATCCCAGTCCTGCTTTACGGTGCAGAAGCATGGACTCTGTCAAAGGCGGATGAAAACACTTTAGGCTGCTTCGAGAGGAAAATTCTTCGGACGATTTACGGTCCCGTCTGCATAGACGGAGAGTGGAGGAGGAGATATAACATCGAACTGTACGGGCTGTACAGCGATACCGACCTAGCCAAAAGAGTCAAAACACAACGTCTACGATGGCTGGGTCATTTAGAGCGGATGGACACCAACGCCCCGGCCCGGAAAATCTTCGAATCCACACCGCAGGGACGACGCGGTAGAGGAGCACCGAGACTCAGGTGGCGCACGCAAGTGGAAGGGGACCTCAGCCAACTTCGCGTGCGAAACTGGAGACGGCTAGCTAGAGACAGAGCTGGCTGGCGAAGCTTGTTGGCCGAGGCCCAGGTCCACCCCGGACTGTAGCGCCACCTTAAGTAAGTAAGTAAGGGACAAGCTTAGGGCTTTAGTGAAAACTCTGACAGGACACTGTCTCCTGCGGAAACACGCAAAAAGACTCAGTCTTTCTGACTTATCGCTTCTGCAGTGATTTTCAGGCGCTTGATGACATAACGCACATACCGGGTTAATCCGAGGCAATCTCGCGTGTGCGCAGAAAATTTTAAGCGGATTTTTCTTCGAAAGTTTAGTGGAAGTTGACGGCACACACCTTAAAGGCTTTTTTGGCTATTGCAGGGAAATTGGCTGTTTCACCAAGGAGAATGTTTCGGCTTTTTTGCCATTTGAATGTCAAGTTCAACTGTTTCTCCCGAGATCGCGATGGGCATAGTTTTGGTGGCTAGTGTCCATCTACATGTACCAACTCTTCCAGCTCCAGCAGTAGCTTATCAGCAATAATACTTCTCGATGTATAGGCGAATAGCAGCTCATGCGAACTCGCCTTTGTTATACAGTTCCGCCGGCTAACTAATGCACTTCTCCGTCGAGTGCATACATTTGAACGCAGCCAGAAGTGTTCAGTTGAACCTATCGACCAAGGTGCTTTCCTACAACTTCAAGCCCTACCGCTGCATGGTTGCTACCATAGTCCTCATCAGGTATGTGATGTTATGTATATGTCATGTCCAAGATTAGCCTTTTCCTCTTCTTTCACCGGTTGTCGACTTCAAGCATCCGCGGGTGTAGCTATCTTCCCCGGCTGTTGAACTGTGTCGCAATCAAATTCCTGCAATCAACCGATGCGAGAAATCAATTTTGCCTTATTGCTGGTGGCGACAATTGCGTCACAGTCTATGACGACCTTAAAATGTCTGCCTAGTAGATACATCCTGAAGCGGTTCAAGCTTCTCACTATGTCCAACCTTTCTATAGCTCACATGAGTGTTACTTTTCTTCATCTGTGAAAGCTGTCGCTTTCGGCTTTAAAACATGGGGCTTAGGGAGGTGTTGTTAGTTTCCCGTTGCAAATGAATTCCAGCCTGGCCCAGCGATGACAGATCTATGTTCACCTCGTGTTCGTACTCCGAGTTAAATAGCGTAAGGACGGGGGATTAATTAGTGCATTCTTTAGCTTCTGGAAAGCCCCCTGCTGCTACTCTGTCCATTCGAACGATTAGTCTGCTTTGGTGAGGTCCGTCAACTGTGTCGCCCAGTAGTCCTTCACAAACTTGCAAAAAAACAGTGAGTCCCTGAAACTGTAGAATGCCGTTGACATCCCTTGGTTTTGAACACGATATTCTCGCATCTGTCTCCCTTATGCTCGATTGTACGTCCTCCTTGCTCACCTGATAGCCCAGGAATTCGATTTCCGTGTGCAGGACCAGGGACATTAAGACTCATTTTGATTTAGGTACCTATTTGCCTTGCATTTTGATCAACAACTCATGAAAAATCAATTCCACATCCATTATTTACCTATAATTTTATTTTCCTGAAATAGTTATTTATTAGCGTTTTGTTTTTATGGAGGTATCTACCTACTATGCAACTTTGAAAAATACGCAACCATCCCTGTCAGCTCCGCATAAAAATTACAAAAACAACAAGAATTAAGAAAAGCTACGCACAGCATTTGCAACCATTGGAATAAATATAAAATAACAAATTCCAAGCAAATAATTATATGTATTCTTTTCTGTCCTATCTTCCCCTTCATTCTATTCCTCGTTCTTATCAGAATTTTATATACACGCACAACCACAGCTACCCAAAAAGTGTTCAACTTTGAAGCCAATTCAAAATAAACGAACGATTAGACATTTTCAATTCTGTCTACCTTTCCCATACCTATACAAATCCAAAAAATGAGTGATGTCGCACTTCGATTTTAATATTTGTCATATAATTTTTTTTTTAATTTAGAATGAATTTCCCGAGAAATCAGGTTTTCAAAGATTTTAGATCTTAAAAGTGGGCATCAAGCGGGGGGCGTCAAATGGGGTCAATAGAGTGGGCGATCCAATTTTTGTCTTATTACAGGCTTCTGGTCGATATTGCTCTACACCAAAATTTGAGTTAATATGTTTTGTAATTCAAGCCAATTGTGGGCGTGGCTGTGGGCGGATCGCTCAACACGTTCACAGTCCACATTCGATTCCGATAATTTTTTGTCTTATTACAGGCTTCTGGTCGATATTGCTCTGCACCAAAATTTGAGTTAATATGTTTTCACATTCAAGCCAATTGTGGGCGTGGCTGTGGGCGGATCGCTCAACACGTTCACAGTCCACATTCGATTCCGATAAATTCATGAACCTGACCACTACGCCCTACACTTTTTTTTGTATAAATCGACTAAAATAAGTTCTATATATAATTCTAATATCATTTTGGTGAAAAACTGATATTTTCCTTTTCATTTTCAAATTTTGCTTTTTGTGCGTATGTGATACATGGACGTAGGGATCAGGAAACTGACACATACGCCCAATGTATCAAATATGAGCATGTGCATATATGAGTCATGGGGCGTATGGCACCGATAGTACAACCATACGCCCTTTATGTCATATGTGATCACTCTTATTTTTTGTGCTGCTCGTTGCGCATTTCTGCTTTCAATTGAAGAGCTTATTGCAACAAGATCATAAGCAAAATTTTTCAGCATTTCACAGGTTTGTTTGCATTCTCGTTATGTATAGCGACTAACAACGCCCTCCCCCCACCCAATTTCCTCAATACTTTTGCTTTTCGTGAGGTTATTATATATTTTACAAGCTAGCGTTTGCTACCGATTTTACCGTTCGTCAAAACAGTTCGCATGTGAGATTGATGCTGACCATTCTCTCTTCTTGTGGCTTATCATGTCACTGCAATTACAAGCCCTTCAATAGTCAATGTGAAGTGTGCCATAGTCGAAGTGTATAACCTCGTGTTGTGATTGAAATTTTATAGGAAACCAGTCAAAATAAATGAGTCGTTCAAGAAAAATTGTATCCAGGGAGGAAACGCTGCGAATTCTTGAGATGGAAGATGAAGTTGTAGAAGGTTCAGCCCTTGGGGATGGAGCTGATTTTAGCGACGGCAGCAGCGACGATTTTGCCCCACCAGAAGTAGAATCGTCAAGTGACGACGAGAGTGGTAGGTGACGAAATGTTGTCCTTTCGCAAACATAAAGGTTTTTTTTTAGACAATTTGTCTAGCTCTGCATCGAGCTTTGAGGAAGGAGCGCGGGAACCGACCGATGGGAATTGGAATTCGGTTATACTACCGATTTCCAAATAAGAATTTGTTGGACGGTCAGGTGTACAGGATCTGCAGCGCATATGTGATGATGACGGGCAAGCTAACATAATAAAAATATTTGAGTACTATATAAATGATGATATTATTGACTCGATGGTGGATTGCTCAAACAAATATGCGCAAAATTTGAAATCTGCTCGACAAAGTCAAAGGGCCAGTAGAATTCACCGGTGGAAAAATGTCGACAGAGCGGAAATCAGGAAGTTTATTGCAGTTTTCATTCTCACCGGGCTTGTAAAACTTCCTACCATTGAGCATTATTGGAAAAAGGATCCGCTCTATTATCATTCTTTCCTTCATCACATAGGCATGTCTTACAATAGATTTGCAACTATTTTGAAGTGCTGGCATTTTGCTGAGACACAGCCCAGCAATCCAAACCGCTTGTACAAAATCGAACCACTGTGCCAAAAAATATTTGAAAACATAAAAAAATTGTATTTGCCTGGTGAAACGGTTGTCATAGATGAATCCATGGTAAAATTTCGAGGAAGGTTGAAGTTCAGAACTTATAATCCGGCTAAATCCAGTCCGTATGGTATAAAAATATATAAGCTATGTACCGTAGAAAGCTACACCTGGTCGTACGAGATTTACAGTGGTTCTTCTTCCGCGATTGAAGGCTTGGACAAGCCCGGATCCGTTGTGGTGAAACTGTGCGAAGGCCTGCTGGGCGAAGGAAGGATGGTAACAGCTGACAACTATTATAATAGTGTGCCTCTCGCAACTTACCTAAAGGATCATGGCACTGACCTATGTGGTACGCTGCGCAAAAACAGAAAAGGTTTACCTATGGAAGTCACAAAAGCGAAACTAAGAAAAGGAGAATATGTTGCACGGCAAAAAGACAGCCATATAACCGTGGTAAAGTGGCATGACAAACGTGATGTTCTTATGATTTCAACTTGCCACGGTGCTGAGATGGAGGCGGTAGTTGGGAGGTTTGAACGCAAACAAAAACCGCAAATGATTGTTGACTACAACAATGCGAAAAAAGGTATAGATGTTGCTGACCAAATTAGTAGTTACCATTCGCCACTCCGAAAAACACTCGTTTGGTTTCGAAAAATTGCTGCCGACATCATATTTGGCACCATCGTTGTAAACACGATGATTGTTTATAACGAAGTAAATCAAAAAAAAATGTCGATCCTCAAAGTACAAGAGGAAATTATTCGTCATTATCTGCAAACAGCAAATGTACAACTCCAAGGTCCTTCCCAACACGCACGGAATGTATCTACGCGTTGCACTTTCTCACGGAAATCCCAAAAAATCATGGGAAATTAATTAGAAAGCGATGTTTCTTGTGCTACAAGATGCTCAAAGACAGCAACAAGCCACCTTCAAAAGCCAAGCAGGTAAATACTGAGTGCAAACTCTGTGACAAACCGTTTTGCCTCGACTGCTTCAATATCTACCACAAGAGGTAAAATGAAATGAAATTGTGTCTAACAATTATCTTGAAGCAAATTACTCAAGTTTAAATGAATTTTTGTAAAATTTTAATTTTATTAATTTTTTTGGTAATAAAGTTGCAATCACAGTATTTTTTTCTTTTACATTGATCTACATTCTCTTCTCCACACGCCCATGCAAATTTCTTTGTATTAGGGTAACTCGTTCAGTTTCATATTCAGAGGCAAAATTCTGTACGACGTGTATCATATAAGATACATGAGCGTGTCGGCGGGGGGCATTATTTACGGTATCATATATGATACATGGACTGTGAACGTGTAAAAGACCTCAAAACTGCATACATACGGACAGATCGACGGACGGACGGACATGGCTTAATCGACTTACCTGTAGGTCTCGATCACATCTCTAAAAGGTCTTAGGGGTCTACGGTGATTATTTCACTGTGTTACCTCAAAACTGCATACATACGGACAGACGGTTAATCGACTTACCTGTCGGTCTCGATCACATATCTAAAAGGTCTTAGGGGTTACGGTGATTATTTCACTGTGTTACAAACTATGCATAAAAATTAATATACCCTCGGTCGGGTATAAAAATGAGTACGAAAAAAATCACGCCGGTCGATTGCGATAATTATGGTAATGAACATTGTTCTGGTCATTCCAAAGGCATTTTTCTACCGCAAAAATTTATGTTTTTCTGTTTACAATTTAAAAATTAAATAAATTTTTATTTTCATTAAAATAAATTGATCTTTGTTCAATTAAATTTTGCTATAAGTTAAATATTTTCGCATTAAGTTTAATTTAATATGCTCAAGGGTTAAATATATTCGCGAGCAGGTTAAATTAATTTGCTTTTAGTTAATTTATACATGCGAATGCTATATATAATTAAGAAAGATAAGGGAGAAGAATGTCTTGTGTTATCATGACATGGTGTTACGAGATCCAATCCTTCCATGGGGATAAAAATTACCTAATTCCTATGTCTTATTCTGAAATCTCTTCATTAAAGAAAGACATTATGTGCTGTACGACTTTTAGGCAATTGGATCTGGAGGACATTGCTTAGTCCTACGCACAGTAGAATACTGTGTGGGAGAATATTAGATCATTGAACACCATACCCTGACTTCGATCAAGACTAATCAATTTAAAATCCAAGCAGAGAAGACTAGAGGCAGGGCACCAGGAACTGGAACAGGAGGAATTTAGTGAATCTGAGGAATTCAGTATTTTAGCAAATTGAAGTCTGCTGAACTCTTCCAATAAAATCTACAGTAAAATCTCGTGTAGAAGAATTCTGTCGCTCAGAACATAAAAGCTGTAAGCGAACAGAATAATGTCCGAATTGTTTGCATATCAGGCCACAGCGACTTTATCAGAAGTAAAAATAAACCATAAAAGACTCAATATAGAAAAACCTATTCTAACAGTCTTCGTATAAGAACCCACTTGTAATTTCAAAAACTTTCAAACTGTAAAGTTAATTTGAAATCAATTTAAATCTTGTCCGATCGTAAAAAGTTTTTTTTTTTTTTTTTTGAATACTAGGATGGACGGAGGCTAAAACTCCAAAATCTTTCAAAGATACAAATACGCCCTCTATAGCAGGTACATAATACCGAAGTAGCCGATATTGGTTATGCCCGATTTCCACGTGCTAAAAAACCAACCATTTATGAGAGACACTATGAAACTGCCAGAACGCACTTCATAGTAGTAAATTTTCGCTCTCTCATAATACTTCTTGACTACAACCAAGTTAACTTAACAAGTAGTTTACGCTTCCGTAGTGTTAATCGCATTGGATAGGTTGCTTTCCAGTGAATGCACCTACTAAGCCGTTCATTCATGCGGCTTCACCCTTCGTCGCTAGATCGAAGGGTCTTGTTCTTTGTAGTCGTCGCTCGTTGTTAACATCGTTAAGAGTCTCGTTTAGAGTACGGATCATTTCATTGTTGCAATAAACATGAAGGCGAGCATTTATCTTTCGAGCGAAGTTTGTTACTTCTTCGCCCACGGTAGCTATTCCTAAATCTCTGTGAATATCGCTATTCCTAACATACCGTGGAGCATTCACAATTGCTCTTAGTGTCTTGTTTTGGAAAGTCTGCAACATGGACATTCCAAAACAAGACACTAGGAGCAATCGTACTAAGTAAATTTATAAAAAAAGATTAATTTTCTAGTCCTTAGTGTCTGAATAAGAGCAAAACTGTCCTTAAAATATACAGAGCGACCATTATCCTTCATAAATCTAACATAACTAATGTAATTTGTTGTGTACCTTCGTTCTTAGTTGCCGCGTTGTATTACATTGTATACACATGCAATTAACTCCTTTGGCATCTGGTGTTGCATTTGCCACAAATCAAATTCAGTCTTCTTTTGCTGCAGCTATACGTGCCTCGCCACATAGCAGGTGAGTTGAAAGGATATTCCATAGGAAAACGTGATTTGTTGCACAACACGAACCTAGGCTGCTAAGCATGACACACGGTATGCACTCACGTCAGCAGCTGTGCGCAAGAGAAAATTACAATTTAATTATAAATGGAAATCCTGTACCTACCCATATATACCGTTGACGTTCGCATCATACCGCCATTTCGCAGGCAAATGAGTGCCTCTGTACAGCTGTATGCTTTGCCCCGGTTATGATAAAACCCATCTTGTATTCCTTGCTGTAGAATCCTGCAGCAATAACAAACGCACCAGAGGTGGCTTAGAGCAAGAAAAAATGAAATTCCACCTGACATTAAAAACTCAGAAAAAATGCAAATAATATTCCGAAATGATGCTGGAATTTTTCTCGAATAAAATGTGAAGCTCCTTCTGCTTCCTGGCGCTCAACTTCGGCGGGGCTGAAATGAAATGTCAAAAAATTCCAAGGTAACAGGCTCATTTCGAAGTGCGGGTGTAGGTATTCATGTCGAATCGCAGCATCTCATTTGAAATGCAAAAAGTGTAATACTTCCAACACACATACCTGCTTGATGTTCTTAAGAAGGTAATTTGTTTTTATTGGATATGAATACACAAGGATTTTGCCAAAGGATACGCGACTCCTCTCTTAACAAACCGTAATACAAACAAAGAGCTGTTGATTCTCAAACATCAACAAAACGTTATAAGAAAAACAAAATTATGGACTTTTGGTGAGATGCTTTTAAGTTTGTTTCCTTGTTTTTTTGTCGTTCTTGTATATGCTACTTATGGTGTGTCCTTAAGGCGATAACTTTTTAACACATTATTGCTGCTTAACAAGATATGCTGCGGTGAGCAATCATGTAATAAGGATATTATCAGGCGATTTGTTTACGACTAAATGTTCGTGCTTTGAGAGCCTGGGAATAACGTCGGCTGAAAGGGTTGTTGTGTCGTTAATGACGGTTTATGAATCGCATTATATTTAACATAATGCGTCCTTAGAAGGACGTGGTTGTAAAGCTTTTATGTGTTTCTAAGAAATCGGCGTAAAAACATGAACGTGGGTTTTGTCAATACACGATTTTGATTTAATCGATGTGCAAGAGTTCTTCATAAGCAGAATTTCGTCCAGGTGGACAGGCTTTCTTATGCTGTTTCTTATCTAAATAAATTTTCATACTTCGATTGGATACCTTGTCTTGGTCGAGGCCTTACTACCATGAAACTGAGTCTCTACCTGCTTGTGGCATATTGAGCTTAACTTTTCAAGCTGTTCCCATAAATAAAAGACTTTTAAGTGTTTTCCCCTCAAGTTCGGGAGAGGCTTGCAAAACTCAGAATAGCATATTGCCACAATTGCCATAAACACTGAGGAGTAACCAAATAAAGTGCACAGAATCCTGTTGCCAAAGTTTCCCCCGAATAAATTTAGTTTTCCCTGTTGAAAACTTTCCATTTCCAGGGCGGTCATGTTAAACATATCGCCATCATCAAAAAACAATTGTTTACCCATACCCAGCGCCATATGTTCCCCCCCCCACCAGCATAGCTGCCTGGCATCCAAGGGAATTCCGTAGATTTCAATTTTATCCACTGCATTCCGGATCCACATATGTGGCAAACGGTATTACTGTTCAATGGTCATTCGTCTCTCCAAAAGAGGGATTCGTAAAAAGTGAAAATATTCGTGCCATTCGACCAAAATTCCAATAGAACCCGATTTCGGCGGCCGCAATCCCTCGAAGGATATCCTTGCTGTAGGCCATTCGCTCTCTTTTCACTCAATTTGTTTTCCTCCAGTAGAAATATCGAGAACAGAATTACTTTTTGTGAGTTACGGTGCAATTCCCGTTTAGTGCGAGAAGCGGGCACCCATACCAGCACCCGAACGCCCATATTACATGAAAATGTTCGGCCATAAATATCTTCATCTCATGACTTAAAAAAAAAAATGAGAGGAAAAAGAATAATCCTCGACCATAAAATTTGGCTTTAAATGTCAGAGATTTGGTCCAAAGTACAAAACGCCCGCCACTGCCGCCGGCCGTATGAAGAATTATTACTTGGATGCATTCCAGAAAATTTAAATTATATTGCGGCGATATCACCGGGAAGTCCCTTAGGCGAGGGAGTGTCTTGGGTTTGGGACAGCCAAAAGTGATGCTCTCAGGCTCCACCACCACGATAGCGATAGATGCTGCGGAAAATGTTAAACTTGTGTAGAATTTTCTCGCGCGACATTAAACTAAACGATAAGCCGGCCAGAGCCATTAGAATGATATACACACCGACTTCCGCATGCAAGGACTCTGCCGTAAATAATTTCACAAACAAAAAACAAAGAAAAACCAACGAAAATCCTCCTTGAAGAATCCCCGACTTACTTTCTCCAAATTGAGTGGAAAATAGAATTATAAAAGAAAAACGGAGGAGATGTATCCTCTTTTTAATAAAGCTAATTGGCGAACAAACAAGAGCCGAATCCTTGAACTCTTAACGGCACGAACTGCAACGTAATCCTGTTTTTTAAGGTTAAATTATTGCCAGTTCGGATTGAATTGTTAAGTGTTCAACTTTTTGGTCCATCCCCCGAAAAAAAGGGAAAACTTTGTGAGGTTGACTTTGTGAGCGGGAAGAGGCATGGGCGCAAATGAAAACGATAGCCCAAACTCTTGGCCTTGTCTTGTCCTTAATGCTTAAACTTTCGCCCTCGACGGGAACTTTTCACTCTGAGTGCAAGCGAATACACCTACAATCTGAATGCGATTATGTATAGCCAAGTGAATTTCAGGACAAACTTTTATCCCTGAAACGATGACTTATCACCTGATTTAAGTCCTACAGTCGCCCGCCGCCGCCGCCGCCGCCATGCCAGTACGAAGATGAAATGAAACTTTGAGTAGAATCCTTTGAAATTATTTAACGACTTTGTTAAATCTTCTAAGGAAGGACATGACTTGGAAAGTTTCAATGGGATGTGTGCCTGCAGTGCGGTGGAATCTGGGGTCATATAATCGGCATGAATTTAATGGAGAGCTGTCTTGTCTGTCCTCATGGACGATGTATGGAGAAAATGCTATCGGAGAATGTTTTGAAAGTTGCACTTAAGGTGACGAAGCAGAGGTTGCGCCTGTTCGTTTGCTAGTCTAGTTTGCTAAACTAGTTTGCTTTGTGTGTCAAACGAAACCAAAATGTGACCGAAGTTGTCGCAACAAAATGTATATATAGCATGAAATTGGAAAACGAATTCGAAGTGAAAACTTTTCCCCAAAAAAGTCTTAAGGTTTTTTCTTTGAATCTATACATTTATAGATTGCAGCATAGTAAAACAGTTACAATAGAAATCTTAGATCTTTTCGAGATATAATCGAGACTGGCAGTTCATAAGTTCGTCCATCTTCATCTGGATGAGAATGAAACCGATATCAAATAACCTTGTCGCGTATAGGACAAAGGACGTAAGGCATGTTTAGGTTAAGAGAGTTTAAGGCTCGGCCGATGAGGATTTTGATGAGGGCAATTTTCGTCGTCGAACTGACGTCGCTCTGGTCAATTGCAAATGCAATGGGTAATGGGACATTCCTGCCGTTTTTTATGTCATTTAGACTAGAGACTTACTTAGCTCTTCAGTGTGCCTAAAGTCAGTCGGTTCTTTATGCTACCAGAAACTGTAGCAATTAGACTGATTGCTTAACGGCGGAAGTTAAGTAGCCTCAGGAATCTCTGCGTACTCTGGTCTCTTTTTTCTGCTCCTCGTGTTTGCATAGTATCTGCGAAAAACTCAAGAAAGTGAAGAACGTTTCCACGATCGGTATCCCCCCAAAACCGGACGATATAAGTAAATAGTACTTACGGTCACTTAACTGCCTACCGGCGTAGCTCACCCTGAGCCGGTACTGTGAGGAGTCCAATAGAAGGCATTAGCTTAAAGTTGAGTCGTTGTGGCTCTCATGAAGTGCCTCTTCTAGCAACTCCAGAAAGAGGCCGTTGCTTTGCACGGGAAAACCCTCCGCCATTCGTATGACTCATAAATTTGCAACTACACACTCAATAGAGGACGTCAATAAATAACAGAGTGAAGCTTCACGGGCTCTGGAAGTATTTGGAGATTATCTGATCAGATTTGGAGCATCAAATCGTTAAGTTGAAATGGGCGGAGAATTTTGTATGCAAATTCAGTCGAAACTTTACGTCAAAACATTTGTAGGTCGGAGGAAGCCAAAACTGCACAACAGCAGTAACTTTCCGAACCCCTGATCAATTAAACTTCTCTGGTTCTTAGCAAAGCCCTCAAAGATCGTATCATAGTTTTTGTGATTTATTGCAGTGACGGTGACTGCCACGATATTTCCCAAAAGGTGGCAACTGGCAGCGTTTATCAACACTGTAAGGGTCTTTTTATTGTCTATAGCTGGGGCTTTGCCCGTGGGTTCCAGGGTGTCCACAGCGAAGTCTATAACTCTGTGTTTGCGAAGTCTTAAATCTTAATACACCAGTTTCTTATTTAAATACGCTTTATTGCTTCAGTTAGGTTAGGTTACTTACTTAACAGCTATACATGAACAACCTTAAATACTAAAGTCGACTCGGCTCAGTCACCGGAAAGATGAATAGACTCGGTCCGAAGACCGGGAAGGTAGACTTGGTTCGAAAACCAGAAAAGGACTCAGCACGGATGCCAAAAAATATCAAAGGACTCGGTCCGAAGACCGGAAGGTAGACCCGGTTCGAAAACCAGATAAGGACTTAGCATGGATGCCAGAAAATATCATAGGACTCGGTTTGAAGACCGGAATGGCGGACTCGGTTCGAAAAACAGAAAACGATTCGGCAAGAAAATAACTACCCGTTTGTCTCTGTAAGCTAGTCACTCCTCCAGACTAAAACACAAGGCTGGAACTGGATTAAAGCTTTAATCCTCGGTCGGTCTGTGGGCTCCAAGCCTGTGGGAGAGAAGAGCAGAGTTTCTGTTTGCCTTGGTCAGCCAAACACCAAAAATTGATGCCGAGTTGGCACGAGCGCTCGTAATCTAAGGTAGCTTACTTGCTATAACAGCGTTCAAGATCAAGACCAAACGCATCTCTTATTTATTTTCATCACTGTTCGACACACGGTAGATTACCTGTTGTAAATTTTACGTGTAGTTCAATAAACTTCCAAATGAAAAAGCAAACTCGATTTTTTTAAATGTTATAAGAATGTGTCGTTTATTGGCGGATGGATCGTAGAGAGTTATATATTTTACATTGACATTTAAGAAATGCAAATTTGACAATGGTTAATTTTTTCGTTAAAAGAGCTAGTTCACAATTATTGTACAATGAATTTCCGACGACTATAATTGAATGAATATTCAACAATCACTGACGCTGTACTAGAAAGGTTTTTTTACAAAGAATGAATGCGAATTATAAAAACGAGTGAACGGAAGAATTGATTTTGTTACTGTTCAGACAACGATCGGCGAATTAATTGATTGTGTAACGAATCACTTCGTTTTAACACAACTCCTAACAACTGCTCCGTTACTGTTCTCTGGTTCTTAGCAAAGCCCTCAAAGATCGTGTCGTAGTCGCTGTGATTGATTGCAGTGATGGTGACGGCCACGACTTCTCGAGTTGATGCTATCCAGCATCTAGTTGACCGATGCGGGCTAATTTCGCTGACCTTCGATGCCGCATGAAATCAAGCCACGTAAACTATCACCTGTATATACGTAAGTTCATGCGATTTCTACAAGCTAGGGATAGGCAGATTGTGGCAAGTTAAGTCTGGTGCAAAACTCGAGGCCATCGCTGAGTATAAAATCTCCCGGAAAAAGAGAGCATTGTCACTGACTACCACATATCCTTTGATTTAAAGACCTTCTTCACTTTGCGACTCACAATCACGATAGGTTTGTCGCCAAGCTGGAAGAGCAGAGAGGTTCCTAGATCTAGATCTGCCATTGTGGTGATCAATGAGGGATCACTGGCTTCTCAAACAAAAAAACCAAGGCGTACGATTCGGATTCGACCAGACAGGATGAGGTTTTCTTATCATTTTTTGCCTGATCCTCAAGAAAGGAGATCCCTTGAATTGGAAAAACTATAGAGGGAGATTGCATTGATCGGCCTTAATTTCTTCTGAGCACACATATTGTGATTCAACTGGAGCATATGCTGCTAGCCGTTTCTATCAGCTAAGGCTAAGATACAGCTACTTTCCTTCATTGAGTTCAGGTGGGCAGTATCGTTTCATACGTAGGCATAATCTTTGCCAAGACTGAACGGTTCATTCTGGTAGACCACTGGATTCGGTTCATGTTTGCCGCTTCATAGTTTACAGAAATGGTTTTTCCAAACCCTCAACACGGACTGCGATTTTCAAGTATGAAATAAATAGGGCAGATGAATTATGCCTGCATTCATCGCCAAACCACGAATTTCGACGTGGTTTCCGTACCTGCACCGAAAATTTTTAAAAGTCTTGAGACACCGAATTGAAACAAGTCCTCTTTACTTCTTTGGATTGAGGCCTTCAGAAAACTTACTCACAACACTCCCATTTCCTTGACCCTTATCGGCATATAGGCAGTTGCACCTTGGCTACTGTACGAGGTAGTGACTCAGTCAACGTTGGACGTCAACACTGGCAATATGATTAATCAAGATGGTTCATTGACCGGGAGCTCGCTATATCCCTCTGTGAATGCGTTGTGAGGCGGCAACTGTGCATTGCTACCACAACCTGTCATCCCACACCAAGGTCGACCAGCATGGTACCGTTTTTATAAAAGGTGCTCTCCCTGTCTAGCTGGACGTAAAAATTATCTGGCTAATATGATTTGTGGGGTGCCGTGGCGTAGTGGTTAGTGTGTGTGCTTACTACGCCGGAGGTCTGGGTTCGAATCCTGCCATCGTCACCTGAAAAAAAAGACTTGTTCTTTTTCACGGTCCCCACCTCCGCGAGGGTCTGACAAGCCTTCCGAGAGTATCATTTGTCTTGAAAAGCTTCTCAAAGTGCCGTTCGGATTCGGCTAAAAATTGTAGGTCCCCTTGTATGTAAAGAAATTAACACACCAGCATACATTGTTGAGAAGTTGGCCCTGGTTCACCTCGAACTGTTGCGCCACCCTATTTATTTTTATTTTTAATATGATTTGTCCAAGAGCTAGTAGAACACATCCTTGGCGTCGTTATTATTTTGCGTTTGTGGCGGGCGCATATGAGGCTAATGTTGGCGAACCTTGATGCAAACCGTCGTGAGGTGCTCACTCACATACTTGAGACATACGGCTTATTGCCTGTCTGCCTCCAATGACGAAACCACAAGCAAATAAGAGCTGCTTTTGTTGTCGATAGCAGTTTTCGCACCATGTGTCGCAGTTATCCATTTTTTTTGCTTGTCGATCCCACCTTTACTTGGATGACAAGATTGTCTGCCTTCTCAAGGAACATAATTTTACTTCGATGAGCCTAAGATTAACGATTTTAGGAGGCTTCTATATGGTCTCTAGTACCCACTTGCAGATCATTTCGGAGATAAAAATTTCAGACACAACTTGTATAAGTCCTTAAAACTGTGTTCTTATAGAGGAATAAGTTTCGATAAATCTCCTCTGTTTTGGTGAACATATTTCTGGGAAAGCCTTATCTTTAGCAGCTTCGGGATTTTATTGCAGGATATCAACCAGTTTTATAAGGCCGTGCAGAAGTTTCTTTATCACTAAACTTGTAGCAGGCGTTTTGTTGTAAGCTTTACCGAAGCTATTCTACTTGTATTAGGCTTATTGCTGTAAGGGCTTACCGAAATTGTTGCAGGTATGAAGTTTTCTGCAAGCTTTACCGAAACCGTTTTAAGAAACAGTATAAGATTTCCTCTAAAAGGAAATACTTCCTCTATAAGTCTTGTTGACTTATAGAAACTAGCTTAAACGAATAGTGTTTTTTTTGCAAGCGTAGCTGAAGTTGTTACTTAGGGTTCCTTGTTGCAAGCTTTACAGAGGCTTTTACTTGTTCAAATCTTGCAGTTGCAAGCCTTACTAAAACTTAAACTTTTATATGGCAAGCTTTACCGATACTGTTGCTGAGAAAGAGCTTCTTTATCTAACAGTTTCGGTTAAGCCTAACAGTAAACTTTTTACAAGTAGCAGCCTCGGGAACGCTTGCAACATGAAGTATAAATGTAGTTTTCAGCCTTGCTAAAGCCTAACACGAAGCTTAAACATGCAACAGTTTACTAAAGCCTAATAGAAAACTTTATAAAGTTTAGGTAAGTGCGACAAATTGCTTTCAGCTTTCAGGCCTTATACAAACCATTTAATTCCTGCCTCTATTAAAGCTTATAGAATTCTTACTTGGAATTGAGATCGTTAAGGGACTCAGTCGATTGCTCGGCTGCAAGAGAATTCGAGACCTCAGAGTTCACAGATTTCATGGTTTTGATCCGCAGTTCATTGCCCTTGTATCTTTTGCATTGGTTGTCAACAGTAAATTCATCCGATCCCGAGGATGGTTGTTGCTTTGCAAATGATTTGTTCTCTTCGGGGCCGGGAAATCACTCCGATAGTATCACCCCTGTCCTGGAAGACCACACCCTTTTAATACACACTGAAAACCCAGTTTTATTCCTAAAAAATCACTGTTTGCATTGGTTAAGCAAAGGTGGAACCGAACGTGATATTACCCATCATATTGGCAATTATCGGCTATGAAACATTGACAAAACACTGTATCCTCTACTAAGTGTAGTGAAAAATTAATTAAATGCCTTGAAGGGCCATCAGTATTTTACAATACTTGCGGTATTCATGACGCCAATTAATATATTGCTCCCCCACTGTTAAGCAGAGTCACTGCAATCCTGTTCTGCAAAAGTAAGCCACTCAATTCATTTAGTGATTTCGAAATGAATAAACAAACGCCTCTGAGTATATCTGACAAACATAAATCTATAACAATGACAATTATTACAAACCAAAGCTTTGATTTACCTCAAAGGACCCTTAACATTGGCTCTGCATAACTTTTGCAGGGATTGCACCAGTCACATCCAATACCGGACATTTCGCACATCGTTTTCCCGAGACAGAATCAGAATTTCCCTCCCGGCTTACATGTGTCGCGGTGATCCATTGTTATGGTTGCCATTCACCAGGATGTGTCAATAGCAATTAGTTTATGGATTGCTGGAGCCACCACTTGATGCGACCACCCAAACCATTGCAATTTCGCATTCAAAGTGTCAATTGAATTTATATGCCCCACCGATTGAACGACCAACCGACTGAACGACCGACCGACTCGTCGATGGAAAAACCCCAGCGAATTACATTAATGAATTCATTTATTTGGCCGCACACAGATTGCGCTCACGGCAGGAATAATGTGCCCACAACAAAGGACAACCGACAACGAGTTGTCGTTTGTCAACGGTCCATAAGGATCAGTGAAGCACAAACCGCAATCTACTGTGAATTGCGCGGAATCTCTTTACATCTGCAGATCCGGATGAAATGGAGAGGCGTATCCTATCCACTCGATAGCCATAATTGAATTGTCTTTGCAGTTTATTTTCTTGCCAAGAGTCCTCAGGAAACCATTTCCCAAATGTATTCCGTTTAAACTAAGATATTGCAATACCCCTCCAGGTATTCAATGTCGTTGCAGTCAGAGCGTCCTACCGATACCCCTCTATCCTAAAACTGTGTCATTTGTGTGAAAAGTTTCTATAAGTCGGACAGTTTATGCTTAAGCATCCTTGACTTAAATGCGCCCCTGTTCCGCATCGTTATCGGAATCTATGTACACGAGTATCGTCGTATCGCTTATCGTATCCTGCTGACTGCATACCCAATCAATCTCAAGGAGTTGTTTCATCTCTGTAGGGAGCAGTGCCCTCATCTCTGGAACCAATAAGTGATATCAAAATCGTTTGACTGTTCGGTTGGGTTGGGTTTCGGGTGATATGGCGGCGCACGGTGCCGGGAGACAGTCTGCGGGGAGCGAGCCCACATTTTCTTTATGGGGGCTGCCTTCGAAATTAGTGTTATGTGGAAAGTTTCTTCATTAATTTGAAATTGCAGGGACTCGGGGATAATACAATTTCAAAGTTGCCTTACCGTAATGTAGTTCATTATTGTTATGATGATGCAGGCGCTGAGCGCCGCCACCGCCGCGTCGTGTGAGGGGGTGGCAGCACCGCGCCGTGAGGTGGTTGGTACCTTGGGGATAGGGAAATTCGAAAACCCTTAAACTTTTTGATTGTTTAATTAGATTTTCCCTGTGAGTTTGGGTGGGTTTTTTTGAAGTTCTAGTTGCTGGAAGACTTTGTTTAACCCCGAAAGATGCACAGATGGCTTGGTATCTGGCGAATACACATAAATCACGCTCCAGGAACTTATCACGAACATTAGCGATACAAATGTGGACAAAAAACAAGAAAATACCGACACAAAAAAGAAGCATCGATTTTAAAGCGGAATTGACTTGCGGGGGGGATGGAAAAAAAAGAACGAAACGTTTACCACAAAGATTTCGTATTCAAAACGATTTTCAGCGATTTGAAATGTATACGAAAACACAGAGATACTGCTGGCAGCAATGGGAGCTCGGGGAAGATTTTTCTTCGACGCAAGAGCTCTCAGTTCCTTTGAGAATGTGAGGAAGTATTTTTCTTCAGAAGGACACAAATGTTTGCATAGTGGGGCGAAGAGGCGGGTATGAGGCTGACAATGTTTGGTGGAATTGAAAAACGATTGCCGCGAGGTTGCATTAGAGACATCGTCTCTTTTCGAAATAAACAGACGATTGGGTTTTTATGAAATAAAAAACTTGGAAAGGGTCCTTTATGAGATAGCTCTATGCGAGTAATTGATTTTGTATCATTTTGTTGTTTTTATAAAGACTTTCGGTAATAATGTTTGCAAACTTTTTGAATATACTTTTTTCTTGTTTCTGGTACTCGATTTGGCATATTTTATTTAATACATTTGAAAAAAAAGTCTTTCCTACTTTGTGGAATCCATATTAATGCAATCAATAATTTTTCCCGTGTCTCTTTGTAGAAGAACTTGGACTTTTGTGTCGGTCATCGCTTTACCGCGACTGAAATCCACTGTAACAACTAATCTTCAACATGTTATAAATGATGCGGTGAGCAGTATATACTCCTGGTGAGCCACCCTTGTCAGTAAAGTTATAACTGAAAGATGAACCTGAAGGTCTAAATAAATTACAGTAGCGTCTGATACATAGTGTACAGCAAACTAGTCTGCGTCTGATCCCAGAGGGGCGGCTGAACCCTTCTTGGTCGGCATCTATTGTCAAAGTTGGGATCGGCCGAATAGAAAATTGGCAGCTTTTTATAAAATGCAACCCCCCATCATGAAGAGAAAAAAGAAGAAGCCTTGGATATGTGCTGATCCTATGGTTACCCAGGATACCCTTTAAAGCTAAGCCTGAGAGATTTCAGCTACGAGCCCTTGGAACTCGGAATGAACCTCTCAGCACCTGACCGGGTTAAGCCCAAAGAAGTTACAATCATCCCGACAATGGTGACGCTAACCATAACGGGCGGTGGAGGTGGGCAGCGCTAAGCCAAAATGAGGTCCAACTCAAAACTAGCACATGGAATGTCTCATTTCTAATGAAGAAGGAACTTGAACTGGTCTGGGAGGCTAAAAAGTATCAGCTCGATGCTACTGATATCTCTTGAGCTAAGTGGAAAGGTTCCGGAACCAGAGACTTCGCTGATGGGTGGAGGCTACTCTGGTCTGGCGTCCCACGTGACATGACCACACAAGCGGGTTTGGGGATACTCACAAGCCCCCTTATTAAAGTTAGTTCCGTTTTGATCTTAGAGCTTAAGCTTTAACTTCGGGATATGCACCGAATCGAGAGTCAGAGTATGCGGGCTTCTTGAACGAAGAGTGGCAGACATGGACTTCTTCCTTCTAATGGGTGACATCAATGCTCATGTGGGTATGGTGATCCGGCTCAAAACAGTTACGGAGGGTTCTTGTTGGACTTTTGCTGTGCTTATGATTTGTTCGTTATGATCACTTTTTTCCCACACACAGACCTTTACAAATGCACTTGGTGCCGGCAGAGTTAAAATAAGAGATATTTCATTGATTTCTCTTTGGTAACATCGTATGTTCAAAATATGAGGAACGAGAAAGACGTCTTACGCAGATGGAGCGAGTACTTTTCGGAGCTGCTCCATCCCCAACAGGGCACTGAAGATGGCATTCCATTATTGACAAAACGAGGGCGGAGAATAGTGCTACAGCAGATGAAGTCACTGCCGCGATTAAATTGCTAAAAATGGGTTAGTCTACCGGAGTTGATAAAATCTAGCCAGAAATGCATAAGGCAATGGGTGAATAAGGTTTTTAATGGCTAACACGTGTCATTAAGGCGGCCTGGGACCGTGGGAAGGCACTTAGCGATTGGCAAACAGGAGTTATAGTTTCAATTTTCAAAAAAGAGACAAGAGAGATTGCTCTAACAAATAGGGTATATTTCTCGTAAGTCTTCCGGGCAAAGTATTCGCGAAGGTGTTGGAAGCGCGTTCTAGAGCTGTAATCGAGCCTTTGTTGCAGGAAGATTAATGCGGATTTCGGCATTGCAGAGGCACAACTGACCACTCTGAAAAATATTCTTGAGAAGGCCTTTAACCGGGTTCCTCGAGATAAAGTTTGGAGAGTTTTGCAGGACTATGCACTGCGTTGGCCTCTTCTGAGAGCCATTCAGTCTTTGTGTGGAACTGCAGAAGTTGTGTTCGAATCATCATCATCATTTTCAAGTGCCGCTTATCCTTTAAAAGGGTCGCGGAGCGAGGGTGGCTAAATGGTCTTTCCATCGTTCTCGATCCTCCGCCACCAACTCAAGAGACTCCGGCGCAATCCCCAGGCGGGACTCAGAGAGGTTCTTTACCTGATTCCACCACCTGTTTCTTGGGCTACCAGGGGGCACGCTCGCATCTCGGCTAGCATGAACTGTCTAGGAAGTCTGTCAGGGAGCATGCAAACAACGTGTCGAAACCATCGAAGAATTGATCGCTCCACCAAGTAGCTGCTCAACATTAAGATTCCCACGAATACTGACGTTTCTCACTCTAGCCTTAGAGTATAACACCAGCAACGCACCTCAGGAATCTCATTTCGGCAGCTTGTACCCGCGATCTAATTCTTTCGGTCATTACCCAAATTTCATGACCATGAATGAGGGTCGGAATGAACACTGAATTAAAAACTGAGATCTTTGCTTTCACTCCAAGCTCAGCTTTCCTGATGACCGGCCGGCGCAGTTCCTTTACTATTGCTCCAGCTTGGCCAATTCTACAGGACAACTCAGTATCACTCCTCCCATCTTTAGTGAAGAAGACCCCGAGATACCTAAACTTCTCCAACAACTGGATGGGCTTGCGGCCATCTGTGGTGAGGCTGGGATGAAGGTAAACGTGAGCGAATCCCAATTAATGGTGATTTCCCGAACTCCTGTGCAGTATACCCTGCACTGCACATAAATAGCGTCCCATTGAAACAGGTAGAGAAGTTCAAGTACCTCAGAGTCTTTTTCACGAAAGACGGAAGGAGTGATACTGAGTTATCCTGTAGGATTGGCCAAACGGGAGCAATAGTAAAGGAACTGCGCCGGTCGGTCATCCGAAAAGTCGAGCTTGGAGTGAGCAAAGATCTCAGTTTTAAATTCATTTTTCGTTGCAACTCTCATCTATGGTCGTTGCAGATGTTACTCTTAGGTATAGAGTGAGAAACGTCAGCATTCGTGGAAATCATAATGTTGAGCAGCTACTTCTCCGAGTGGAACGATTAATACTTGGATGGTTTGGACACGTTGTTCACATTCCCCCAACAGACTTCCTAGATAGTTCATGTTAGCTGAGATGCAAGTGCGTCGTCTGCCTAGTAGGCCAAGAAACAGGCGGTTGAATCAGGTAAAGAACATCTCCAAGATGGCTCTTCTATCACATTGTACCTCAGGGGTGGAATCGATAGTTTTCTATCAATTCGGGATGACACAGCGATCTATACCGTTGTCATGTCATATCCCCGCCTCTATTCCGCATCTATCAATGCTAAACCAAAATCTTCGCAACAATTTTCATATTCCCTCTTAAAGTTCACAAGGGCTTCAATGACATCCCACTGTGTTCTTTCGCTTCTATCAATGTAGTCTATGTAAACGACTAATTGGCGAGTCTTAAAAATTCGTGCCTCTGGTGCTGGTTGGGGAAGCGGGTAGTTTTATTATGCTTTCAATCCTCTGCATATGAAAATTTTGTCTTTGTTCGGCATCCTTTAACCTCATTCCAATCAATTGCAGGCTATTTTTTCCCCCTATAAGGACGCACTAGTCAAAACCAATTATAGGTACACATGGGATCTTCAACACTATACTCTTAACACAGCCTCCCGACCTCAACACATCTGCTGGATACGGTTAATTACTTGTTGACAATACTGGCCTCCCAGCCCAGCCCAATTGGGAGGGAAGGCTGCAGTAATTACGTAATTTTGCATGGATTATATCTGGCGTATAGTAATTGCAGGAAGGCTCATTCATCGCCAGGAAATCCATTCAATACGAAATACGCCCGAGTAAATCTCCAGCGAGGCCTACTGGAGTGCTGTTTAATCGGAGCAAGTTTTGTTCTTTCGCCTCCTTGCTGATTCCCGTTCACAATGATTCGATGAGTGCATTAAGAACTACTCAACTGTTGAGTTAATTGCAAATTTTACTGAGGCATATGCCAAGCATAAAGAAGAACGGAAATGTCATCATGGCGAAACAAAAACATCGTCCTTCCAGGAAATGTGAAATCAGCAGTAATTGCCTTGCGATGCACACAATTTAAGCACAGCACACACAACCCAAGGGAGGCCAGAATGTCATCATCCATCCAGCCAGTGACAGGATAACAGAAATTGACCAGCACAACAGGTTTGCCAGCCAGATTAGCCTATTACATGTAAGGCTCACGCACGGATTTCGCTGGATGATGGCCCATCATCATCAATAGCCCAAATGGCTAACGGCCAAAGCGCATTAGGGAGACCGAGTAGTGTAGCCACCATGTTGGCGGCTGACTTTGGGATTTGTAGTCGTGGTGCTCTGAAAATCTGGTAAATCGATGTGACTCGCTGATGTGTGCTGCACGCTAGAGTCAACACTACTTGTTTGCACAGAGCATTGATATTTTGGTTGGCCGAAACCGATCCTTTGTCGCAGGATAGTTATGATGCATGGACATCCACCGGAAGCCCTTTCAAATTAACAGCGTCGTCATAGCAGCTTCGTCGTCAGTCATCGTCGGTCGTTTGGGTGAAAAATCAGAAGAGACAGCATTAATTCCGATTGACAGTGTAATCAATTTTGGTGAAAGCACAGACATGAAGGACTCAGCTCCGATTGAATAGAGAGTTAGGTTGTCTAGCGACTGGAGCTTCAAAAGGATTCGCTGTGCGAAAACTGAAGACTAAGAGTACAAAATTAAAATCACTTCATTTATCACGTCGAGAGCCTTATAAAAAGAAAGAAAAGGAAATGGATCTCGGCGATTGATTAATTGAATCCAGTGCTGGCAGGGAAAGTCTACAAAATCGTCCTTAGACTCTACCCCTCTCCACGGTGTTGGGCACCTTGTGAGCATGGTAAAAGGTGTCATTGAATCAAAAAGAAGAATGTCAATCGGACCGGGGGCAGACAAACTAAGATGAATGGGAAAATAATAGTTTTACGCTTTGTGTCCTTCCGTGATTTTCGTATTGATTTGCATAGGAATCACTGGCGCAGGAAATGATTTCATATAGTACTCCGGTGTCCATTTGCAGGACGAAATGGTGTGATTGCCCACTTTAGTCGTTTACCAGTGAATGGAAATCCATTAGTGGCGGCTTTTATTTCTCTTTGTTGGATGGTGGTTCATTAGAAGTGGTCTTATAATGGAAATGACCGGCAATAAAGGACGAATACGAGAAAGGAATTCGTAATGGGCGAAGCGATTTATTGTGAAGGGCGAACGAATTGTGCTTCTGGATGTTAATGGAAGTTCTGTGAGTGCGTTTAGACACAAAAGGTAAGTGATTCGATATGGAATTGAGGCTGTTTTGTTTTTACTTTAGGAAATATACATCTGAAAAGGAAAATAGAATGACAGTTTCTGTTCCTGTTCTTAAATTAAATTTCCTTGATCACAGAAAAAATTTTAATCGTAACTTGTAAATTTTTAAATTGTTTTATCTGGATGTCACTTTAATAACCGACTCCATGATACCGTTGAAGAAATGCAGAAATTGTAACGAAGTTTTTTAAAACGATCCGCATTTGGCAGGGATGACAAAACTGGACATTGCCCCATATTAATAAAGTTCGGCTCTACGAGCTCGTGATCTTGAAATCAATCAAAAGTTGGTGTGTATCGACTAGAAATTCTTGATTTTTTTTTCTTAAGATGGTGGACTTTCCTGTCCTAAGTCCTCAATGTTTAGGAGGCACTCATTACATCAGACCCAAAGATTCGACTTAATGCCAACAATGGCCAGGACAATTACAGAGGAAATGACTCGCTGTGCCGTCGTGGGCTGTGCCTCGCCACAGCATGACAGCTGGTGGTTTCTCTTAACCTAAGCTTATTCAAGATCCAAGTAGTTGGGTTGGTAGTCACAAAGAACAAGAAGTCTGTAGTCAAGTGTCCCTTGTAGATATCCGGTAGTATGTTCAGCCTGTCTGCACCGATCGTAAGCACGCCAACGAGCCATGTGTTCACAAGAAACCCAAGAACTAATGACGAACGACAACAGATCAGATAGATCCAGCTCAGGTCCTGACAAGACCTCTTCTGATCATGTGGCCATAATTCATGGTTAGTCCAGATCTCAAGAAAGGCCTCGGAAACCCCTCTTCTTTCTCAAGAAAGAGAAAAAAAGGAGCCATTAGATGTCGACGACGAGATTTGCGGATGGAGGACTCCAGATTACTATTTACTGTGCTGTACATGGCAGATAATCTTAAGCCTAGATCCTGCATACTAGCTAAGAGTAATCAAAATGTATTTTACTGCCTGAATCAGTGAAAGGAAAAAAATTATCATGTCAGACTAGAGACGGCTATCAGTTGACTTCTGCCTATCTTGCGTACAAAATGTGGGGAAAACTCGCGTGAAAAACCCTATGGTCTAGAAAATGTCATTTTTGGGTGTGATTTGTATCGCTCATCACGTCAGCACTTAGTTTTGGGCAGTTCGGGAATAAACGATAGAAGTGATTTAATCTCCAAGAAGAGATTAAAAATGAATGACATAATAAATCTATTTGACGCACTTCTAATGATGTTGATGTTGATGTTGATGTTGATGTTGATGTTGATGTTGATGTTGATGTTGATGTTGATGTTGATGTTGATGTTGATGTTGATGTTGATGTTGATGTTGATGTTGATGTTGATGTTGATGTTGATGTTGATGTTGATGTTGGTGTTGATGTTGATGTTGATGTTGATGTTGATGTTGATGTTGATGTTGATGTTGATGTTGATGTTGATGTTGATGTTGATGTTGATGTTGATGTTGATGTTGATGTTGATGTTGATGTTGATGTTGATGTTGATGTTGATGTTGATGTTGATGTTGATGTTGATGTTGATGTTGATGTTGATGTTGATGTTGATGTTGATGTTGATGTTGATGTTGATGTTGATGTTGATGTTGATGTTGATGTTGATGTTGATGTTGATGTTGATGTTGATGTTGATGTTGATGTTGATGTTGATGTTGATGTTGATGTCATCAAAGGCAAAACAAGTGCTAAAATATTTCAAAACCGCCGAAAGATACCCCTACAATGGGTCCAAAGTCTCAACTACCTCCAGTGCTTCCAAAACTGTAAGGCTGAAGGAGATTTTCAACTGATAAATTCTAAATGCAATTGAAAATTTAGTAAAACTAAAAAATTTAACAACCCAGATTTATAACGCAATTAGGAGCTTGATGGGGGACAAATAGAAGGGAATATCAGAAAAAAAAAAAATAAAGTTGGCAGACCACCTCTAGAGGGCGTGGCATCGATTGAAAAGGAAGGTTACCCTTCAAATGTAATTTATCAATATCATTGTTCCAAATCGAAAATCTTATGCTTAATTATGTAGAAAATCCTGGGTCCTACATTTTATTAATATAAAGTCTTGGGACATGCCCTCATTTGGAGGCAGAATTTAGGAAAAACCTACAATTTTCGAGAAGAACATAAATTTTGACTTAGTTTTAACCTCACTAAAGGAATAAGACATGAAGCTTAGCACATAAGGTAAGTACACTGGACACTATTCTAGATTTCGTACAAATAAAGGTTTTGGCTAAGCCCATCTATTTTAAAATCTAGATTTTTAGATCTAGTTAAATTTTTTAAATTTTCTTAAATTTTTTCCCGATTTAATTTGAATTGAAAACCAGATTTTTGCAAACATTTAAGCCGCAAATTCCGATATTTTTATGCTTATATAGATTTTTGGTTAAAGGAGATGGACATGCCACGCCCCCTCTAAAATATATTTTTCTTAAGCTGATTAATTATTCATGAATGATAAAGGAAAGGGAATGGAAAACAAAAAAATATAGCAATGGGAGGGAGAATAGGAATGGACTTTATGTTTTATCCAAAATGTAAATTAACGTTATTTTATCTTCTTTTGTGGTCCGTCCAAAAGTGGAAAAGGACCTCATATGGTATCGCTACGTTGTTCGTCCACCGGTTCGTCCATCTATCTAATAGCGTTATAACTTCTGATAGGTAAGTCGTAAAAAGACTAAATTTTGTGTGCTTTTTAACTACGGAAATAGATAGAATCCAAAATGGGCAATTTTTTTAAGCACAAATATCGGTTTTTCAGTACTTCTTGAGATCATGTGATCAGAATAAGAACTAATTAGTGAGATTTTTTAGCTAAGAAATGTTTGACACACTTTAATTGTGTTATTTTTCGAAACTTGTTCCTCAATTTTTCAGCCTTTAAAAAGCGGACCATAAAAAATTGTTCGAGGCCACCATATTTTCCGTCCCAATTTAAGAGCAATCATTAAAAATTTTCCGCGAGGATACTCTTCCTTTGCTTTATGGCTTTATTTCAATAAACATTTCAATTATGCTGCAATCCAAATTGGCATGCTCCTACAGACAGATAATCCTTTTTTTAAAGCCCACACATCCTCAGCTGCTGAACTGAAATGCGCTCCACACAAAACCCCATTCAGTTTGAATTTATGAAGAGCCTATTCTAATCATTTATATCTTCCTTTTTCCGGAAAATAAAATCTATTTTATTGCCGGCCAGAGGACCAGCATCCCGGCGAAATGCATCTGCCTGTGTACTATAGAGAGGGTGAATAAATTTCCAGCTTGCACGCTGTTTCGGAAGCAAACCCCATCAACAACATCATCATTCGTCCTTTGAAGGGTCAGCTTGTGTATAGTATATACGTATGTATTCCGAGACTGGCCCTTTGTTGCGATGGCTTTCGACCGGTATCACCCGTAAACTGCTTTTCGCTGGTTAACAGTTCATGAATATAAATATCCTCCAAGCTCCGGTGCCACAAAGGCGCTTAGAAAGTGCACTGGCAGCAACTCGACTCGTCCTCTGTCCTATTCCTCACACATGGAGTGTTTGTTATGAATCAGATGTACGCCGTTACTTGTGATGATCATTCTTCAATTGCGGACAAGCTGCTTCAGCTTCCAACTATATTCCAAGTGACCTGCTTTGCATATGAATGAAGCGGGCCGGGTTTTGTAAGCAGAATGCGAGCAAACCCAACTCGCAGGATGTGAAATGCTAAAAGGATGCCCGCATAGAGTCTCGCAAAAATCTAATTTGACCCTTCGCTTAACGTATGTGCTCTATCCACAGCTAATCCTTGATTTTTGGGCGCTTTGTGTACTTTTCTTTTAAGCACACAAAAGGCGAATTCTGTTGCGGCGAAAAGTGCAAAAGCATAACCCCTAGTGGGGGTGGTGGACACCGGGTCATAGAATCAACATCCAACGTCCATGGTTGCCGGGATTTAATCTCAGCTTTTTGGTCGGTTTTGCCGCACCCTTTCGGAAGATGGAGTATTTTAATTTATTCAAATGCATACCCTGACCCGTGGTAGGTACATGCTATAATTGTATCCAGCTCCATGGTCTGCTTCTGTAACAATTACTCCTCTCGTATATAAGGCTTAAGATTAATCCTTTTGGCTTGTAACGAAAGCCTTTGTCGTCACGCTGGTGGTTAAACCAGAAGCTGGTCCGGTCACCCTGCCCATATAAGCATTGCTCCCATCATGGCTACGTGGTGGCCAGTTTATCGTTGTTTATGACATTTTTAAAGCAAACAAGCTTCCCTTTGGGAAAGGATACGGCCGTGGGAGTGAGGCCACACTGCAGCTGTGTGCGGTCTTATAATTGCGTACAAATTTAATGTCCTATGGCCGACGACGACGATGACGATAACTACGACGACTACGACGACACAACGATGGTCGTCGTCAGCGGTTAAACTTGGTTGGCCTAAAAGCAAGCAAACGTTTCTTAGAACGCTGCTGCTATACTCTGTTTGGCAAAAGGTTCATTATATTGTGGGAAGGCACATTCCCTGTGGTTTGTGCTTACACCGGGGGACACAACATTTGTTTATATACACTGTTGTTAATTTCCTGTGGAAAGTTGTTCTGAAACGACCACAGGACTCTCATAAGATGCATGAGTTTGCACTGTCGACAGGATACCAGTTTGTTTGCTGCAGTCTATTAGCATTTTGCTGGTGTTGATTTAGTGTTGATTTTATTAAAATTTCTCAAAACTTATACACTGGACAGTTTATGCGCATATAGAGCACATATTATTGTGTTCGAAAAGGTTATTTTTACTTGAAATCCAGACTATTTTAAGGAATGGCGTTGTTGTGAGTGTACCACGTTAGTAGTACTTTTCAGGTCAGATTTCCCATTAAAAGAGTTTGCAGACCTGTATCGACAAGTAAATGGGGTTTGAAATATGTAGTGAGAGACCTCAGCCAACGAACTTTTCAAACCTTACAGGACTTGAGCAACTTTTGCTTGCATGCTGTAAATTTCACATCGAAGTCAGATTTTAGTACATGCTACGTAGGTTGTCTTGAATAGATTTTGCGAAGTCCAAATATTTTATTCCATGCCAAAAAAAACGCCTAGTATGAATTCGTGCGCCGAGCAGACGATCAGCTTTTGTTAAAAGTTCAGCCCATCTACAGTAGCTGTATTTCCTTATTAAAAAATTTTCTGGATACTTTTGAAATTCCGGTTGTTAGTAGACTTTTACTACAGGCTTCGTGAATACTACCTTAACCAAGTATAGGATCCCCACTTCTGCACTACCGTCTGTTTGACAAGCTTTCACAAGTTATCAGAGCACTGCCAGTTGCTTGAATATTTTTAAAACGTCTAAAAAATGGCTTTTTTCTTTAGACAATTCGATAATATACAATACATTTAATCCTTGTTTTCTGGTATTTTAGTATATGATGTAATGATATTTTTTTAATATTGATCGAGATGATATTATGATGATATTATTGATCGAGACCAACATGTGAATCGGTTAAGCCATGTCCGGCCGTCCGTCCGTATGCAAACAACTTTTAGGCCTTCAATTTTAAGATGGAGCGCTGAAAGTTGGTGAGTGGCTGGAAGTCCAGTCCTTCGGATCAAGTTTGAAAATATGTTGAATCCGCCCACAAACACGCTCACTACAGGACAGCTGAGCGACCATCTCTAATTTCTAAAATGCTTTTTGAAAGCTCAATGAAGTTAGCACACTGATTTTTAGTATGTGACACTGCTAAGTGTCCTTAAGTAAGTTTGCAGAAAAAGATTTGCATTTAAATTGATCACGCCCACTTTTTAAGGAATTTTAACTAAAATGACCTTTTTTCAATACCTAAATATATATGAATTTTGACAAACAAATTTTTATCAAAAGTTGTAGATATTAGCGTTTTCTAAATTTTTTGTGAATATAGTTTATGCCTCCGTCCACTTTTGTGGGTGTGGCGTTTAAAAAAGTGATTTTTTTAGTTGAATTGGTGGGGTTTTTGTCCAAAATTTATGAAACCATCTAGCAGAAAGCATTCAGCAATTTTATTTTTATATCCCGCCCTCTTTTTGGAGGCGTTGCTTTTTTTTTGGTAAAGTAGTTTTTTATTGGAGTTTTTACGTACGCACTGTTGCACTTTCCCACTAGTTTTATTTCGTTTGTTTAAATGGGTTTAAAAAATATGGGATAGAAACAGCAGTTTTGAAAATTTTAACTAGTCCTGATAGCTTATAATCATGATAATAAAATTATATTATCTACTAATTAAATTAACTCAAACTATTATTACTTATAACAAAATTTATATTAATTTTGTATAATTTCTTTGATTCTTAGAAAAATCATAATAATAATAATAACTTAATAATGATTATGAATAATATTAATTAATTAATTAATAAATTCCAATTCTAAAATTCTAATAATAATTATTCAAGGCGCAGTTAGCTGGCCTTGAAAATGTGTCATCTTCTTTCAAATTTAGGCAAGATTGTCATTACCGTAAAGATACAAGAAACTTTTAAAAAATCGTTTTCGGAAATGTATTAACGTTTTTGTTATGGTTTGTCGTAAAAAAAATAAGATAATTTTGACACGTCTGATTTTTTGCGTAAAGGCACCGGATTTTTTGATTTTTTTTTCTAAAATGTGTAATAACGATGGAATTTAAACTCTTTAAAAAAAAACTATGGCTTGAGCGATTGGCTATTTTTGAGTTGCCTTATGCGTGTGTAACGGACATCCGCTTTGAACAACAAAAGTAATGCCACGTTATACAGTGCATAACAAAAAAAAAAACAGCATCTGTTTTCAACTCTTCATTGCTCAAAAATTTTTCAATATTTTCAAAAAAAATAATGATTTTAATAAAAGTTCAATATTGTCTTGGCCCAACTTCCGTTTTTCTAGTATACTTGGCAGCAAAATTTCTCTAAAAATAAATTTAAAATTTAACCAAATTTAACTTTAAATTTAACCAATTTTCCATGAAACTTCAAACTGACTGACTTGCGAACTGACGGACTGAGGAACTGACGAACTTACGGACTGTCGGACTCACGAACTGACGGACTGACGGACTGACGGACTGACGGACTGACTGACTGACGGACTGACGGACTGACGGACTGACAGACTGACGGACTGACGGACTGACGGACTGACGGACTGACGGACTGACGGACTGACGGACTGACGGACTGACGGACTGACGGACTGACGGACTGACGGACTGACGGACTGACGGACTGACGGACTGACGGACTGACGGACTGATGGACTGACGGACTAACGGACTGACGGACTGATGGACTGATGGACTGACGGACTAACGGACTAATAGACTAACGGATTAACGGACTGACAGACTAACAGACTGATGGCCTGACGGACAACGTGGTGATACCAAAACTGTCCGCACTCCTTTTTCCATTTTTGGACGGACCGATAAAAAGAAACAGAGTGGCTGCAGTTAATATTTCACTCAATGTCGTTTTGTAAAAGTGACATTCGCAGGATTACAAAAACAGACCCAAGCAGAATTTTGAACTCAAATCCTATCTTAACTCATTTTGAAAATAAGTTTTCAATATTTTTTTCAAAGTTAATCTAGCGTAAAGAAACTCATTTCGTTCCGCAGAGGAATAATACTGCCTTTTCGTCAAGTTTTTGAATGTGGAACAGGAAATGTCAGTGTCAAAAGTACCATGAATTAAAAAGAAATCACTACCTTAAACAATCTTAGAAATTGTTTGATGCTAAAATGCTTCACCATAAAGTAGATTTTTTTCTACATTTTAAGGTCCAGCATAACATAAGGAAGAGACATTCTTACTTAACATAGCTTTAGTAATTTCATTTGGGTGTCATGCTTTAGTATGCTCAATGAAATGTCTAAGGCTAAGTCGCAAAATACATACACGCAGGCCAGAAATACCTTTGAGTATGAACGCAGCCAACGTGTTAGGTATCATGCGACAAAAAGACTTCGTGTCAAACAAAAACATTTAAGTGCTTCTCAGAGAAGAAGGTTTTTAAAATGATTGATTAACTTGTTTGCTTTTAAAAACCGCTCTATAAGATTCTGTGCCTGAAAAATATTTCCCAACTCATGAGATGGAGTAAGTTAAGAAGAAGAAATCTAGAACACCCAACCACTGTAACCAAACCATTAAGAATTCTCAACTTTCTCAAACACCATTATTGTGCGAAAGTGTTAAACATTCAAATTCCACTCGAAACCTCAAGTGCATTTAAATGAGCCAAACTTTTCTCCACCCACAAAATGCACTCTTGCAGCCGAGTTTGTCTAAACGAAAAACTCGCTCATCTGTGAATTTCTGCTTAACTAATTCCTGCGGAGGGCCAGCTTCCATTACGACGAACATCAACTTGAAAATCGTTCAAATAAAGAGAGATATAAAGGTCCTTTTTGCATGCGACCCACCACTAAAGTATGCACACTTAAGTGCACACAATTGCATCTTTATTCACATTCTATCGAGTTAAAGGGCAAGCAAGTACCCACCCCAACCTCGCCCGCATCCGCTGTTGAGCTGAGTAAACCGGGTGGTTTCCTTCTCTAAAAAAGGACACTAGCAATACACAAACAGAAGGTGCATGCCAATGCTGTTGTTCCAATTCGCACTTTTGTTCATCCTTGTTCTGAAGTGTGTCTTTTCCGTTCGCCTTGCCTTGGGACTGCACTTTCTTTTCAGAGTCCTTACTAATGCAATGAAAACAGCGCACCGAGTGCGAATACAGTCTAGTTTGTGCTTGACAAACATCGGGAACAATGCCAATGCCAGGCAAGGACGCTGTGTCGAAGCCTTAACAAGAATCAGACGAGTGGAAATAGAAAATATGTATCAAAGGTGCCAGAGTAATCCGTACAACGGCAGACGTTGATATAGTATTCATTCACAAGGCCATCATATTGCGTATATATAAAGGGTGTATAGAAGCCCCACGACTACGTGAGCTGGAAGAAGTGGACCCAATCAAAGTACGCTTTTGTTGGGCAGCAATATCTACTTTGTTGATCCTTGCTGGGTATGGGGTGGTGCCTGCGCCCGACCGGAGTAACAACTTTTTAAAACACTGTTGTTGCTGTTTTCAATTTGTTGAACCATTGCTAGTGCATCTCATTGAATTGTGTAATCAAATTGTAGCTGCCTGCTGGATATCCCTTTTCAATAAAAATCCTACTAAGGGCCAACAGGACATTTGTATGGATTGCTGCATTGAACAGCACGAGAATTGAAATCGGTTATGGCTTTGAAGGATAGCTCTGTTCTGTTTGCTTCGATCCTGCTAGAGAAGGGCTCGTAAAAAAATAGTTTCTCCCTGTCCCTTCGTACTTTTGAATATGGGTCGTTCGGAGTTTATGATTTCTACATCCCACGACCCCACCATAACGAATGCATGAATAGCGGAATAGAGTATACGGAAATGTTTCATATATCAGCCTCATTGCGAGAACACCAAACAAAGTCTTCCAGGTTTCGTTGATTGTTTTTAAAATATCCATTTTTAAGTTTATAATAAACGCAACGCAAGAGTCGGTATTCAGTGTAAAAGAAGACCTTCAAAATGTAATGAGAACACCTTCATATACATGCGAAGTTCCTATGTGAGTGAGAAATTTCATTCTGTCACTCAAATTTATCACAAGATTCACAATTGTTGCGACTTCACTAAAGTTACAATTATTGTAAGGATCATCTCCATACTCGAATCATATCTAAAACGATCAAGTGTAGTATGGCATGTATATGTGAGTCCATGCGAAGCATATAAATTGCATGCAAACATGTAATCTTACATGCGAGGTGTTGCGACTCTTTCTCTGATCTCAAGTTTGGAGTTTTCCTCATCATTTAGTGAATTTTTTGTTTGAAAGTTCAGATGGGGGCTTAGTTTCGCATTGGTAGTATGAAAACATCCTTCAACTTTCGAGATACCTGTGGCAACTCTTGGTAAAGCTGATGTTTACCAAGAGTTGCCACAGGTAAACATCAGCTTGATGATTGCCTGATATTTGTAAGAACCTAGTCGCGTCATTGCTCCATCCTACGGCTTTCACCAGTCATTTTTGTCTGGTTCAAGCACCAATTTGATTCCGAAAATTTTACTTGAACATAAGTCTTTTTGGCTGCCTTAACCTTTTTCGCCACTTCATTTCTCCTTATTTCCTTCCCTGTGTGGTATGCCTAGTATTTAACAAAAAGACATCTTTTGAAAAAATCCCTCATGCGAAAAAATTAAGTGACGTAAATTACAGATCCTCTCCAGCTGCGCTTCATTCTGGCAAATTAATGTCTGTAGCCTCCTGCCAAGCTCGACTTTGACTAAATAAACATCTTTAGTAGAATTAACAAAAACAGCAGCCATACATTACGAGCAAGAAGTGCTTTCTCCACCTGCGTCAAGTCAGCAAATTAAAGCAAACACCACTAGCGGTACCGCGCACCTTTGCTGCTGACTTGTTGACAACCTGCGGCGCACGTATCCTTAAACACAGCGATCAAATCCAAAAACCCCTAACATAATTACAATAAATTAAATTCCCCGCTTAATGAGCCGATTAATTTTCGCATTTTACGAGCTCCCGGCCACAAGGGGTTGTTGTTTGCCGCCAGGAATGTCTGCCGGCATTCGAATGCGGTTAACTTGGCGTTGGCATCCTTTGCCGCCGCCTCCACTCACATATACCCGGTCGCAAATACCTGTGGAGAATATTTATGCGACAGAGATTCGAGGCACGTAGTCTTTCGACATGGCCTCGCTCACATAGCAAATCTCGAGGGTACACAAGGTGATAAAGCTGTACGTAGCTCTTCTCCACTTCCGCCTCCGTTCGAGTGGAACAGAACAAAAATAATTCTCACTTTGGGGGATGCGCGCCTCGTACCGCACACAGGAACACGCAGCGATTCCGTATCCATGCCACCACCACGCCACGCCGCCGATGATATATTAGTATTCGAGGAGCGTGTGTGCCGTGCTTGTTTTTTGTGGTGTAGCCCTGTATCTCCGAGATGTGACAGAGAGCAGAGCCCAAAACGCAACCAGAGAACGTAATTAATGAGAGGATTAATTCCCTCGAGGACCACAATTACCATTCGTTTTACTTTTCACACTCTGACACCGGTAAGTAGGCGACACTAGGCTAGGCTATCAGCGATGAAGGATCAACCTGTTGTGGTCACCTGCTGAGGATGTACAACCAGATATATCCACGTCAAAAGGAAGCCCGGGTCGTAATTCATAATAGGAGCGGTAAAGCCCAAATTTTCCACAAGTGATAAAGCATTCATGGTCGACTGGTACTGAACAAATCATATTCAAATGGGCGTTTCGCTAATGGATGTCCTTCAGAGGCCCCCACACACCCATCCGTTAGCCCCTTTGTTGCAGTGCCCAGTTCAGGTCTATCCGCACTGATGGACATTACAGAGAAGAGGCTGGCGAGCGCACTTAAATATTTATAGCGATTTTCACACTTGAATATAAAAACGTTCATTAAACAGAAATGTGTCGTCCTTGCGCTATACAGATGGATATGCGGTGCGAAACATGGCTCCGATGTTTATGGTTATTTCTGTTTGTTCTAGATTCGATATTCACATAAAAAAGTGAGTGCAGGAGGCGCGGCAACAATGATTTATCGTGGAAGGCCACTAAAACTGTCATTTGCATATAATATACGCAATAGCGGATAGGCACTAAAAACGAGTGGGCTGTGTTCTTTTTGTTTGAGTGAATCCTTTTTTATTATTTCAAAAATGCATATTTCGAGAGAAATGTGGAAATATTACTTTGGCGGATGAAAAATTTCATGAATGAATAAAATAAAAAAATTGCTTTGGCAAAGAAAACTCCATTTGGAGAAATATTTTATTTTTTGTGTCTCAACGAGAGTGCTTTTGTTGTTGAGCACATAAACGAGATGTCCTGGCAGACGAGGATTTTTTTACTGGCATGCAAAGTGATTCGATTTGAAGCAAATTGAAAAGATATAACACGCTTCAGCGGAAGTGGATGGAATTTGTGCAAGGATTGACTGGGATTCACAAGCATGTGACAAGCTGTTACCTTTGGCTGTATTTTTTACGGAGCCTTTTATAACATACGAAACGGGTCTTTAAGAAAGATAAACAAGAAATATAGAAATGTGTGCTTTAGCTGATTTGTACTAAAGCTGATTTGCATCTAATGCACTTTATCCACAAGACATGGTTGTGATGGTAGTTTACTGGTAGGAGTTTGGTAAAAGAGGACATTAACCTAGGGCGCTCAAAATACTTATTTTGAGCACGAAAAAAAGCACAAATAAACATCCAATGCCAGCGGAGTAGCTTGGTATTGGAAACAAGTGGGAAAGTGCATCAGTGTGTATGTAACTGTTCACTTTTATATTCACACAATGAAACACTTTATTCATCTTCTTCTTTTTCATTTAGGCACGAGGTTATAATCTGAAGTAATGGATTACAACCCTCCCACTCTACTGCATTCCTATAATGGTCCGCTTGTGGGGTACGCACATTTGACCTCAGAATATACCGGCAGGCCACCCGATTTTGGATCTCTTCGTCACTGAGGCCAAATAAATGATGTTGTCGTTGCATTTATGGGATCCATCAATGTTTAGGCCTTCCTCTCCTTCACGATTGCGCTGGAATGTTGATTTAACATTGCCTTTTTGACGGGGTTCGTAGGATCTCTACTTTGAACGTGGCAATACCAACTGAGCCGGTCGGGTCCGTCAGTTTTCCTTCAAGCAGATAGTCAAGGGCTACAATGAAAAGCAAAGGACTTAGGACGCTTCCCTGGTGTACCCCGACTTTAATTGACTTACTCTTGTCTTTGCTCCATCATACATGTCCATGATCATCCGCACATAGGCTTCTGGAACTCCTCGTTTTCTTAGCGCCACCCATATCAGATCTCGTGGCAGTCTATCGAAGCTTTTTTAAAATCAACCAGCACCACATCTTTTCTTCTAATTTAAGAGACTATCCTAGTAAAAACCAAAGGAAAACCGTTTAGAGGTTTCACGGAGACGCCTCACAGCTGATCTGACAGAAGCAGCAGCGGGGGTAGAGTACACCCAGGCACCACCAGCTACGACACACTTACAGCGCTTGCATGACCAAATGCCGACGCAGGCACGCTTCATGGCATCCTTGCCACAGAAAGTGCAGGTGTATTTGGAATGCTGGGTGATTTCCATTTTCTTCACCATCTTACGCAGGGAAGCACCATAACGGGAACCATATTTACCTACGATTCCAACCTTCTTTATACGTTTGGCCATTTTTTTTTAGTTGTTCTTCTGTCAAAGTTTCAACCGGAAAGAGAAAATGGTGCTGGTTGAAAAATCAACCAGCACCATATGTAGTTCCTTAAGGGCATCCCGATGTTTTTTCATTATGATCCTTAGGCTTTGGGTTGCATCAGTGGTTGATTTGCCCATGACAAACCCACACTGGTCCTCAGATAGCCTTATTATTTTTCGTAGTCGACTATCTAGTACCCGCTTGACGATCTTCATTGTGTGAGACATCAGCTTGATAGAACGGTAAATGTCACAGCTTCGTGTATCACCTTTTCCTTTAAACAAACGAAGAAGATAACATTCCCTCCACTGACCAGGCATTGGATCCCCTCTTATTAGTTTGGAAATGAAGGTCGTGAGCCATCTGGACCCGCTGTCTCCTTTTTTCTTCCAAAACTCTGAGGGTATATGATATGGCTTAACAACTTTTCGCTTCTTGGAGTACTTAACCGCCTTCCCAATCTCGTCTGGTATTTCTTCACGGTTAGGAGCAAAGTCTCTTCTGGAAAGTGGTGCCTAGGTAAGTGGTCGTTCAAAAGTCCCTCACAATATTGCCGCCACCTGTGAAGAATTTTTTCGTCATCCACAAGAAGCTGTCCCTGAGCATTGTTGATGAACATTGGCGAACGAATCTCCTGGGCGTTTCTCCTCCTCTGAGCGATAATTTTGAAGATTGTAGCCCCTTTATTCATGGTGTTTTGTCGAAGATCCTGTGTGGCCTGATGTGTATTAGCAGTGGAAGAGGAAACTTCCTCCAATTCTTGATACAGGCTTTCTATTCTCTGTGCTTGAACCTGGGCGCACTTCTTCTTAGCAAGACTCTTGAGGTGTCTATCCTTCAATTCCAGGCGAAGCATTTCATCTCTACTGTTCGAGGAGCACTTCTTTCATGCCTTAAATCCCGCTTTCTTTTCACTAGTTTCACCTCATCATAGCACCACCATGTTTCATTGAACTGTTTGCGGTGGCCTTTATTCATCAAACAAAACTTATTTAAATTCAAATCACACTAAATTCAACTTCGCTATTTAGAATTCAATACTATATTTCAATTTGATCACTTTTTACTTTACTACCGATTTCACAAGTCAACGTTTAAAATATAACTGTCCCGTACGAGCCTGTCACCCGTGTATTTATACAAAAATAAACACCTTCTAGTACGTTCCATAATTCCCCTTTGGTAATTTTCCATTGGTTCTCTTCCGCTGAATTCCATGTAAGGGAAATTTCGATATCGGAATTCGAACTTGGAATATCAAGTTTGCTGTGAGCTGAATGGAATGACAGTTGGGTGTGTTCGTAAAGTGAATCGATGGGTGCATTCAGCGATTCCTGCACGTCGTTTTATTTCTTCTCGACTGTATGTATATAAATATATGTATATTTATGGAAAAACAGTAATTTTAAGCTAAAATCACTTAAAAAAGTGGGCGTGGTCAATGAAAAGGCCAACCTCTTTCTGCCACCTAAAAACAATTACAAGGCAATGTTACGAAATAATTTCATACGAAAAATCAGTGCGCTAGCGCAAATAAGCTAAAATTTAAAAAAAGGATTTTCTTAAAATTAGGAAAAAAGGATTTTTTAAAATTAGGAAAAAAGGATTTTTTTAAAATTAGAGGTGGTCGCATACACAGGAGTGTAGTGGGCGTGTCTGTGGATGGCTTTAGCTCATTTTCAAACTTGATATGAAGGACTGAACTTTCAGCTAACCCACCAACTTTCAGCTCTCCAGCTTAAAACTTAAGGCCTAAAAGTTGTTTAGAAACGGACGGACCGACGGGCGAACGGACATGGCTTAATCGATTCTCCTGTCAGTCCCATTTATATCTCTAAAAGGTCTTAGGGGTCACTGCGGTATTTTTTGTAATATTTCACTGCGGTACAAACTATAAAAAAAATTTAATATACCCTGGGTTGGGTAGGGTATAAAAAGTGTAACGGAAACTAAAAAAAGTTCGAAATAGATGTTTTTTGGATTCAAAAGATGGATTTGATTTTTAAATAAACATTGGAAATATACTCTATTTTCTAAAATTTTATTCAAAACCAAAGCTCGTGTTTTATACGGCGGATGATGTGGCGCTCAAGGTACCATAGTATGTGAACGATAGCTTCGATCCCGAATTTAGATTCAAGTGGATTCAACTTGCCATCCGTAGGAACTTCACGATTGCTTCTTATATAGAAGCCCACGCTTAGGCAGTGAGTCACCTTAGTAACAAGTTTGACGAGCTATCCAAAACTGCCATCAAAAACCGAAATCATCATCGCTGGCGGTCTTAACATACTTAAGAATTTTAACAATTCCAATTTAACAATAACAATAACAATTCGAATTTAACAATTTAACCCAGCTCGCAAATGAGTTAACACGCGTTCCTAATATTGCCAATCCTGCCGACAACACTTTGGACTTGTTCCTCACTTTCCATCCCGAAAAATACACTGTTAACGTACAAGCACCTCTAGGCTTGTCGGACCACTGTGTCATATCGGCTTGCTTTCCATACACTTATAACGTAATGAAAGATCCCGCTTCAAGAAAAATTGTTTGGCAGCATTAGAAAACGAATTGGGATTTCTTAAACTAATTTCTTTAAAAACTTAAAGTGACCAACACTTTGCTTCTTGGATCGTGACGTTAACGCCGACGCCGGTATGGGCAGTGAAATAATTCTCTATGGAATGCAATTTTTTACACCCAACTCAGGGAAAAAAGTGTAAGTCCAAAAGTAAGTTAATGGTGTGACATGAGCTATAGGGAGGTTATTCAATTAAGGGATCGAGCTTTCAGGTATATAAGGTCAACCCCACGGAGCACGACCGAAAAAAATATAAACGAATCAGAAACGATTGCAATTCTTTAATCCGTCGCGTTGAGTTCAAATTCGAACAGAAATTGAGGCAAAACATACTCGAGCGTCCTAAAGGTAGCAAACATTTTTGGTCATTATTTAAAAACATAAAACACTTTGCCTCAAATTCTATCCCACCATAAATTGACGATGTCACGCCAACTGTCTGCTCCATTGACAAGCCAATCAAGCCCACTTCGCTGCCAATTATGCTCCCTGAGTGAAACATGTCACCACCTAAACTCGAGCGCGTGGAATAGGCAATGCGACAAATACACTTTCGCACTCGTTCAGCGGCTGCAGGTTTAAATAATCTCAACGTCCATGAAGTCGCCGGACCTGTTGGTATTACAGCAATAGTACTGAAGAGGTGTGCCACAAGGCTGGCAGCCACTACGCAAACTTTTCTATCTGGTCCCTCTCTTCTGGTTTGGAAAACAGCTTTTGTACAGCCCATTTCGAAAAAAGGTGATTCTACTTCTCCTTCCAATTACCGTCCAATTGTGCTTATATCATTTTTAATGGTCATGGAAACATTAATAAACCGTGAGCTGACAAAATACCTTGAATCGTGGAAGCTTCTTAATGACCGCCAATACGGCTTTCGCAGCAAACAATCCACTGGTGATTTGATGGCTTATCTGACCGAAAAATGGAATCGCTCTTTGCATTTGTTGGGTGAAAGGCAATCGCACCAGATATTTCAAAGGCATTTGACAGAGTTTGGCATCAGGCCCTTCTATCAAAACTCAGTACATACGGAATCAATACGGCACTTTTTGCCTGAATTAGGAATTATCTTTCTGAGCGATCCATCTGAGTGTTTTTGGACGGCTTCAAATCTGACATTCATTCCATAAATGTTGGTGTGCCCCAGGGGTCTGTTCTGTCTCGCACACTTTTCTTAATCTTCATTTATGACCTTTGATTTGCCAGATCTGATCCAATCCATTTATACTCATTCATACTCGTTCCAAAATTTTTAATTCCGTTTAAATTCCAACATTGACATCATATTATGATGGGGTTTCGTTAACAGGACGGAATTCGACGCCTCGAAATCTCAATACTGTCTTCTGTCTTCTAAGCCAGATAGGATTCATCAGCCAATATCCATGGACGGTGTTTGCATCGCCGAAACTAAAAAGCTTTCTGTACTCGGTATGTGTGTAAAAGAAAACCTACTTTGGAATGACCACAAAATGCCTTGGATTCTTGAAGTGATGCAAGAAATATTTCACACCATTAGATCTAGCAATAATAATATACAAAGCGTTCGTTCACACGCCCAGAGTTATAAAATGGAATATAACTCCGACGTTTTGGCAGGTGCATGAAAAACCTCTCTGTGTTTCTCTAGTGTAGGATTAGTAGGACTTTTAGTTTGACTTTATGGCTTCATCCCCACTACAATAGTGCTGGTCAATCTAGTTGCGGTTCGGAATATTTATAATGAAAACTAAAAGTGAAAACCGGTATTAAACCGCCCTGATACTTTGCCACCTCTTCTCTTTTTTTGACACGAACTTTTCAAAGTTTCGAATGAGATTTGAGAATAACCTCCTCCTATGACGTCATTCCGGACCATATTGACTTTTTTATCATGCCCATATAGGAACCAACTAAAGGCCTTGCATTGACGTCTTACGTTTTATATTAGTCCCAGTTATCCTACCTGGGTTTCGGCTTTCCAACCATAAATAGTTATTTTTAGCATACGCACGCACTTTCTTGGAGGAAGTTCAAAAATGGAAATCTGTTATCTCACCGTCGAGAATGCCACATCCTCAATTTACAAAATGAACACTTTCCATTATACCAACGTAACGTATCTTTCCAAGCTTTTTTAAAGATACCATCACCATCAATTCTCCAGTCCAAAGTAAGGGGGAAAAAAACCTGCCCACGTAAACTGCCTACGCAAGGACAAAAATTGAAGCACACCACCTTTCATTGTTACAGCATTCACCGCAGTTTAACCTTATCACTAAAATATTTATGACAATTTTTTTTTTTCTGAAACTCTGCTCTTCCGGAAGAACAACCACACTGCGTGATGATTCCTCCTTTTTTTTGGGTCAACATAAATTATGAAAATCTTATCAACATCAAGCTGCGGAAGGGGACATAAATTTGCATGTTGACCTTCCACCCTCCTGCCCTTTCTGTTAGCACATTATTCACCGTGAAAGTATCGCATCACAAAAATTATTAAATTTAATTTATTTCATTACGGACACAAAATAAAAATAAAAAAAAATCCTTTCGTTTTTTTCGCGCAAACGAAGGACATCTTGGCAGACCGTAAACAATGCTGGGGTATAAGAGAATACATTTAGCTTTCGGTATTGTGCTGGACTCACAGGCAACACGTGACGTGTGTCCCTTGTGCCGTTGCCCCTCCCGGATAGTTTGCATACATAGAGGAGCTAAACGCCCATTAGGTGTGACTATAAATTTATAATTTATTGGGGAAAAATGTTTGTCGATATTAAAATTTATAGTTTTTGCGGGTTCCGAAGTGAATTTGAATTTTACTAGCTCCGCAGGGAGTCCTTTTCATGGCCGAAACCGAGAACCGGACGGAGGAAGGTATAGGTGATTTAGATTTAGAGTGCGGTCGTATATGGTGTGGCATGCAAACAAGAAGACTATTTTCGAACTCCAAATAGGAGCTTTGTGGTTTTCCGGTCCGAAATGGAATAGAAGTCAGTTTAATAAAAGGTATTATGGAATTTGGGTTATTTATGCAGGAGGCATGTCAGTGTGCCAGTTATACAGAGTATCGAAGGCTAGCTTAAGGATATTCCGGGCCTTAGGGACTCTAAGTGGTTGTAATGGATTTTATTTGCAGGAATGATAAATGCATAATTTTTCAGTATGGACGAACCATATTGGAAAAGTTTGGTCAAACACGAGTGGGCAGTTGCAATTATAACATGCATACTCGTTTGTAAATCCAGAAGGTGGTAGAAAGTTGGTTAGTTTGAAATTATTGAATAACCACTCTTCTTTCTAAATGGTTTTGTTTAATTTCTCCTAATTTTTTTTTTACAAGAATGTGGAAGGTGAGTGTCTAGTTTCCCTTTGTTTAGGAGTAAAAATTCTTTTGGAATTTTCGTAAAAATATGTGCTTACTGAACTTATTTATATACTGAAAGTATTTGCTCTAGTATCCGAGCATGTCAGCTTGAGTGTTTTGAAATTCAAATTGGAAAAAAATCTATGCTATCATAGTTATGTTCCCTAAAAGGAACTGCAAAGTGTGCCTCTCCGTTGAGTTCCTAGAACTGTCACCTTTTTGAATATTGTATCCGATCCACTCAATAAATTTTGCCGTTATTTGAATGTGCCTAAAGGCTTGACTTCACCTCAAATTATATAGTTCGACCTCCGAGATACGATCGGGGCTAGAAAATGCTCAGTATATTCCTTTCCGTACGCACCAGTTAACGAACGCCTGCAGCTTTCTTGCGATAGTGGCGGTTACTTTCCAGGTGGTGCACCCATAGAGCAGTACCGGCTCAACATTTGTGCTGAACATTAGTGGTTAAACTGATAATGTTCTTCCTCTATACTTTGGACAATGTTGTCCAAACGCAGACTTAGTTTTGGCAATCCTGTTGGCGTTGTCACATTCGGTTCCTCCATCAGCTGACGCTGAGCTTCGAAGATATTGTAAGCTTTCTTATATCTCTACCGGTTGTCCAGCTATCCTTACTTGCTTAAGCCTCTCGGTAGGTGTAGGGATTCTTTTTTGTGCTAAAAGGGTCGTATTCTAGGAGTAAAATGCACTCATTGCTTCACGCATCGCTTGTTTCGAAGTTATTCAAAATTTTTCCTTACGCAGCTTGGTCGGAAGATCAGATCTAACTTCACCTGATGTTTGTCATCTGTTCAAAGTTTTTATACACGACGCATCTAAAAGAGCAAACAGACGGTATCAGCTGGAAAGATATCGACTGTTTGCTCTACTAGTCTTTCGAGTAACCTGGTAAGCACACTAGGATTTAGTAAGTCGATTAATTTTACTCCTTTTATCCGTCTGCTTAGATGCATTTGAGGGAATAATACCGTCAAGTGCAGTGGCTTTGTCTCACTTAGGCTAAACAGGTACGATTTCCTCAAAATTGAATGAACGGGAAAATTCCAGTAGCACATGCAACTCGATTTGAGGTAGTTTGAGTGTTTTTTTTTTAAGAAGTTTGCTTTATCTTATCTGCAGGACACCGCTTATGTCTGGTCCCACGTAACACAGAAGGATTTTTATTGTCCAGCGTTAGCTTTACTACACCACATAATGGAATCTTAAGTTCTAAAAATTGGTGCTTTTAAAAGCAGGATTTGACACTTTAAAGCACTTAATTTTGGGCTCATAACACTTATTCGATTGTCGGACTATTGTTCTGCTACGAAAAATTTTGAATGAAAGTCTGCATCCTACACACATATTAGGAAGTATTTTTATGTATGTTTTATATAATAAAAAAAAAATACCTTCAATTGTATAGTTTTACGTCCATTGTTTGTGTTGTTGTTATTCTTATACCTATTATGCATACCTTAATTTAGCGCAAATTTCGTCTGACAATTTATAAAAATATAATGAAAAGGAACGGGGTGCTTCTTGAAATAATAAATAAAACATAAAATAAAAATCAAAGTTGTATGTTGAACCATTATAACACTATTATAACACCTAAAGTATTGTGCGTCATGACTGTTTTATGACTTTCTATGTTCGACTGTTTAGTTTTATGTAGAGCTATTATGAGTTTTGGGTTGTTTTGTCAAACATGGTGCTGTTTTATTTAGTGTAACTGTCTCTCTCTTTTTTTGTAGGCCACGTTGGTTTCTCTTTCCCTAGTAGGTATTTTCATTATTTGTTATTTCTTAACACGGCAGGCGTTAGCTAAAACGTATTTTTTTTTTGTGTTTAAATCTCATCCATTAATACAGTACATACCTACCGGATGAAAGCATACCTTAAGTTTTAAGCTCTTAGATTTTTAGAAAGTTGACATGTCAGTGAGCGGATGAAATTCTGGTACTGGTGGACCAAGATAGTCCAAATATAAGTTATTTAGCTAACTAGATCAATAGGAAAAAAAGGAAGAATGTTAGCCTAAATCTTCACACACAGCAGAAATAAAATATTTGTCTGGTATTATTTTTCCAGCCTAGAAATGCTGACTAGTTAATATTCAAATCTTTCCATTAAAGTTGTAAGAGTTTCATATCTTAATGCTCTTTTCAAATGCTTTCACAAAAATTTTAATTACATTAGCTACTTTCTATCTTCTGACATCTGGACAAACACAAGTGCTATGTGTTTTCTAAAACAAGTGCTAGAAAGGTGCTGTAAGGGTCTATAAAACTAGCGCATATGGCGTTTTAACGCAATGCTAGAAACGTTTATATCACAACATTCAAAAAAACGAACGGTTCTAGCAGTACTAGTTGTAAAATTATGGTATTGCAAACAGTTTTTTACTGTGGGGTGCCGTGGCGTAGTGGTTAGTGTGTGTGCTTACTACGCCGGAGGTCTGGGTTCGAATCCTGCCATCGTCACCTGAAAAAAAAAGACTTGCTCTTTTTTCACGGCCCCCACCTCCGCGAGGGTCTGACAAGCCCTCCGAGAGTATCATTTGTCTTGAAAAACTTCTCAAAGTGCCGTTCGGATTCGGCAAAAAATTGTAGGTCCCCTTGTATGTAAAGAAATTAACACACCAGCATACATTGTTGAGAAGTTGGCCCTGGTTCACCTCGAGCTGTTGCGCCACTATATATATATATATATAAACAATTTTTTAAGTAAAAAAGCTGCTTACAAAACCATTAGTGTTACTGAAAAGCATTTAAAGTGTGTTTTTTTAAATCTTAAAAAGTTATTTATTATTATTACTAACTATTATAGTACTATTACGGTCGGTCCAACATTTCACACTGCATGGGTTGGCAACACTCCTTGATTGTCGTTCAAATTGTTTCTTTAAACACAAGTACAGGGAGTCCTTTGACAACATTATAATCGCTTATAGTTACAGTTTAATATTTACTTACTAATAAAAGGAAAGAAACTTTTAATATTTTAATATTAATTTTTTGGATGGGATGCAGTGGTGCAGTGGTTAGTGTGTTGGCCAACTGTGCACGCAGGCTTGGGTTCGAATCCCAACTGGTGCCATATGTGTAAGAATACATGTAAACGCACACAGTAGCAAGCATGGCTGTGAGAGGCCAGGCGATGGTTCTTCATAGCGCAAGTTAATGTCTGGAGGAGTCTAGGATTGTTGTTATAAACCATTTTTGTTTAGCTATCGCGCTCCGACTTTGGAGCGGCTTCTGGCTTGAAATTCCCTGGTTTGCAATTTTTTTTTCTTTTGAGATTTGTAGAAAGGCGAACCTACAAAACGGAAACAGTACCCCAGATGTAAGGAGTTATTATTACTCTATTTTTAAAAATTTGCAGTTTATATTTGTTAAGTAATATGTATTCAAGAAGTGGACTCCAAAGTGTGCTTGTTCTATATAAGAAAGAGTTTTGAAAAAGTGTAGTGCGAGGTGTCTTGGGGTGAACATGGAATTGATAAAGCGCTTAACGCTTGTCTTGTAGATCAAACAAAAGAAGAAACTACTACCAATAAAGATTGACAAAATTTATTGAATTCTTTTAATTTATTACAGTGCACAAGCCAAGACCAAAAACATTACAATGAACAAAATACTCCTGGCTTACCGACTTGAGAGGACGAAGCTGGTGTTTTCAACTTTTTGGTGTTTTTTCCTGCTGCCAGCCTTGTTGAGGGACTGGAGCAAGTCATTCACTGCAGAGTACTTACTATGTGCCTTAAACTTGTAACGAAGTAATTTGTAAACAGGGTTACTACAAGGTAATAACATAATACATCATGAGTTGTATACCCATACCGACAGTGCAAGAACTTCGATTAACTGCAAACGCACGTCAACCACAGCATTTTGTCCGTAGCCCATACCATCGATCGTTGAACTCAATCAAGCAGCGTTATGGAAACGCAAAAAAAAACGGGAAATAATTTTTATTTCTATTTGCAATTCGCGTTTACTTTTTGCCGAAAAGTTATAATGTACAACGTCGATGGTGGTAACAATTCGAGTTCCGATTAGTCTGAATATACAGAGCTAGTAAGGCACATTCAACAATATTCAAAATGCACTCCCGACTTTAATTACAGAGTTTGTCTGAATAAGGCGTTTTTTATTTTATTTTATTTTATCATTTTATTATTACAAACCCGACATCTGCCTGATAAAGGCATAGCAAACCTGGTCTTTCCTAGCTATCTCATAATTCAACCGACCGCCCCACCGACCAACCTGGGATTGAAGACGTTAAGCTCGATCCAGTTTTCCTGTTGTAAGTTAGAGTTGGCGGTTGCAAAAGACCGTGTCCACTCTCCAGTCTTACAACTGAGATCTTCTTTCCTGTCGAAAGATAGAGTGCTTGCCGGTTGCAACACTGAGTTCCGTTTTTTGTTGGAGGTTGCTACTATCCGATGGAGCACTCAGACACAACTACTGGTCCATTGTACTACCATGCAGACACCTTACATTAATGTATTTAGTTTACCCGTCTTTCGAAGAAAGATGAGAAGGAGCTTCAGTGATGAAGAGCTTAGGTGTTCGGCACTCACCACGTCAGCCCCAAAGATCCGCCACCTGATGCGAGCAAAGGCAGGACAACTACAGAGAAAGTGTTCCGCTGTATCTTCGTCCTCTCCACAGGCAAGACAGGTGGTGGTTCCGCTTAAGCCTAACACATTCAAGTGTCTAGCAAAAGCTTGGTGACCGGTAAGGACGCCTACAAGAAGTCTGCAATCGATTCTCCTAAGAGATAGAAGAAAAGACGCTGACCCCTCGCAGATGTCTGGGCGTAGTCGTTTAGTCTGTCTGCATCCATCGCAGTCACGCCAACGAGCCCTGTGCTCACGAGAAACCCAAGTATCAATGGCAGACGTGACAACAGATACAGGCAGGCCTAAAGCAGGTTCGGGTCCTGAGAAAACCTCTTCTGAGCCAAGTCTAACAAGCTCATCAGAGATCTCAACACTGAGTTCCAGTTTCCAGATATCCGACAAATGCTTTTGGAAACCATATCTGGAAACCACTAAGCTAGGCAATTAGCAAGTTTTGAAGACTAGTTAAAGAAAAAAGTAATAGATAAGTACTAAGAAAAACGTATTTTATTCAAATCTGGTGTTTAAACCTCGGCGACCAAAGTTAAAATCTTCCTTGACAACGACTCTGGATCCGAAAAGCAAAACTTCAGCTCTATACAAGGAAAATACCCCTAAAAACCATTTGTAAAGAACCCGGACATTTGTAAAAAACACGGACATCATGAAAAGTATTTTTTCGGTAAGCCTTTGTAACTCATTTTTAGCGGTAAAAAGCGGCAGTGGAAACGTAGCATGAACATCGAAATGAAAACGATGTGCTTTCGGATAGATCCTTCTTAAGTTGACGTCCAGATCTTTGGAGAACTTGTTCCAGCACGCTTTATTAAACTTAAATCTTGACTCGGCTTTTGATTCGACAATAGGAATTTGGGATCTGGTTTCAGTGCAAACTAAAATAATATGGAAACTAACTAGAACTTTGCGAGTTATAATGTAGCTTAAATCCATTCGATCTGACCCGGCGTTTTCTCAAAGAGTTCAAAAATGGACTGAAATAGTTTTGAAAATAGGTTTCTATTTTAACCACTGCTTTTTTACCAATTCTAAAATTTTTTGTTAATTAAGCTTAAGCTAGTCCCATGTCATTTTTGCACCACGAAATATTGTGTCACAGCATCATACCTGAAAAATATAGATTAGCTATGATGTGAGACTGAACACTTTGGTACTGTGTTTTCTTGTGATTGCGCATTTTTTTTTTTTTGAAAACATTAAGCTTTTTTGTGTTCCAACTATGTAGAACTTCGCAATGGACTTTCGCAGATAATTGAAGGCAAAAGTCTTCAGCAATTTACATTTTTGCTGAGTTATATAAGTTTTTACTGCAGAATATCTTCAGGAGATGGCAGCACTTAAATGACAGTTCTAACAATTGGTAGGTGGGAACCCTTGGCAGTTGTCAGAACAGACATGTATTGTGACACATAAGAAAATGAGTTTGAAATAAACGTCGAGCCGAGAAGGTTAAGAAAATAATTGAGCGGGAAGTTTCTTTCTTTTTCGAGTTTTTCCTCTTTGCTAACAATTTTACAGAATCTTAAAATTGCAAGAAGTATATCCGAGTTGCAAACCAACGTGTGTTGCAGGAAATACCATTATTTGTCTCTTTATTTCCAATTTCCTACAAAAAAAGGGGTTATAACAACCATGCAAATACTTTTTTGTTAATACATAAAACCTTGACTATATTTATTTATTTATTTATTTCATTTATTAAGATCATAGTACAATAATTATTTGTTTATCTTTTTTATAGATAGAAGGTCTTTATTATAGATAATACAAATCCAAGTATCAATTTCATGGTTACACTTTAGATTATCCTTAAAAGTAATCTTAAGTTTAACCATGAAATTAATACTTGGATTTGAATTAGAGGTTCTCACTTTGTGATATCAAATATCAGTATCAATTGAGTTGGAAAATGATTTTATATATAAGTAAAGCAAAACTGAGAATTCAAAAGAGTCACAGCGAGAGAGGAGACTGTGTGTTTGTTATATTTTTTTTTTTCTATTTTATAAGTAATAATATGTTTTGCGCAGGTATGTGCAGCGAAAAGGAAGGAATTTAGTACGATATAGGACTATATGTTTCCAAATCACCAAAAAGTTAAAAAATCGTATTTATCTAAGTTACGAGTTGCACATCGTATCGAAGTGATGGGATTTAACTCTTAATTAAAACGTCAACAGTGGGGTTCACATCATACTTACCCATTTCGTCAGCAGTATTGGTAGATAGTTCCAGAGTATAACTTTTTAACTTTCATGGTTCTCTTGTGCATGAGCACAAGCACATGCTTGATTTTTTTTAATTTTTAAAACACACACAATGGGCTGTTATGATGCATCTAAAATTCGCTCATAAAAAGCACAGCACAGGACTTTGTCCATCATGCACTCAGCGTGATGCAAAATATTAAAAAACCAAATATTAATAACGAATTTTATTTATATTTTATGAAAACATCTGGTCCTTTGTTTAATCTCCATAAAAGAGTGTTTTTTTTCCATGGCCATCGTATAGAGTCAGTGTGAGTCCTTTAAAGTACCTATATGCAATAATTTAGTGTAAACAAAATGCCTTAGCTTGGCAAGCGTCCAACATCAATGTAATCAGGTTAAAAATAGGCAAACAGAGAGTCCTATTTTTTCTATCCACGATATGCAAATATTTTATAAAATGTTACTTTGGACAGGATATTCATGTGGTTTGGCCATGAAAGGTGGAATGGATGACAATGCTGGGATAGCCGCAAAATTCTTTAGTGCCTGCGGTTGCTGTTTGATGGGGTAAGGTTATGCGGCTTAGATGGAAAAACCTATACGTTTTTTTAAATGCACTTCACATTTGCTGTCTATTACCGTGTGCTGTAGTTTCAGTTCAACGCACTAATAAAATGAAAATGAATATTTATCTCTGCATGTATTGTTCAAATTTTTCAAGTGAATCCACTACTGGAGTTCATAAACTTTTCCAACTCAAAATCTTTAGCACCATCTCGGAGGTTCTAATATGAGACGAAATAAAATCACTACAGTCTTCGTGTGTCCTAGCATTTCACAGTACATTCTCGAGTCATTCTCGAAATTGTCTCCATTCCCGAGTAATCCTTCTGATGACATGACAAAACACACAAATACCATGTCGTCAAGCCAAGGGCCCCATTCTTGCTCAGCATGATTTCATTTTTACTTGTTTATTTTCCTTGCTTAAAGGGAATTTACGTCCCGGATTAATACATGAATAAAATTATCCTTAAGGATTTCAATATATAAATTTACCATGTTCGGTGCGCTCGCTATGCTGCTGGTTGAGAGAGTGACTCTTCGTTGGCACTTTTCAGCTGAGTAAGGCGAAAAAAAAAATTGAAAATATTCCAACACAAAACCCTCAATCTACGTGATGAAGTGTCTCAGCTATGAGGGCGGTCGGGGAGCAGCAAAAAAGAAAAGAAACTGCGAAGAAGTATATAAGAAAATAAGTCAAGGCCCTGAGCAAGTTCTTAAAAAATAACGCCAGGTAATTGAATTTCAAAGAAGGTGAAGGCATTAAGGATTTTAAGGATTTTCCTTCGAGTATATGAGGTATTTGAACATGCTGGGCGCGCGGTGTACCTTGATCTCATCAATGGTTGCTAGTCATAACTTGTGGGTAGAAATTGTCGAATAAATTATCCTGGCGATAGGGAAAAGAATGCGGATAGTACATCCCAAATGGCATTATTAAATATGGCAGCAGGGGGTTGATAATCGTAATTGAATCAGCTTATTTGAAAATCTACTGCTATACCGTGAGGGTGAGTATGTAAATGTTGTGTGTACTTTAGCTGAGTGGCTCACATCAAGGGGAAGAAGTGCAATTTTCCTTTTTTTATCTGACGGGCATGTGTGTATCCTCTGTTGTTTATGCGGAGTGATGATTGGTATTGGTGGCTTCAGTGAAGGTGAAGAGAAAGTAAAGAATATGAGCCAATTGATCCAGAATGTGCGGGAAGTATTTTCTATCGTAGTGAAAACGCTTTACATGCTTACATGCTTGGTTTTTTTTTTTTGGAATATGGAAAGGGCAGAGAACTTTCTTTTTAACCAGTCAAATTCCACTCATTCTTCTCCTTCTTTGCAATTAGGTGCAAGGTCATGATCAGATTGTTGAGGGATCGTAGTCCTCCCACTTCTACTGCATTCCTAAGGGTTCGCTTGTGGGCTACGCCGATTGAGCCACAGAATATACCTGCCTGCAGGCCACCCGGTTTTGGATCACTTCATCACTTCAGTCCAATTAAATGCTATTTTCGTTGCGATTTATGAATGTTTGGGCCTTCCGTTCTTTCGCGATTGTATTGGAAACTTGATTGATATTTCCTTTTTGACAGGGTTGAAAGGTTCTCTCCTTTGAACATAGGAGAGCACAACCGACAATACCAACTGAGCCGATCGCGCTCCATTTTTCTGGAAATAGGTCCTTTTACGTGGAGGGTCCTTTTACGTGGAGGCTTCCTCTTTAATTTCAATCACATAATAAACGCTTCATTTTAAATAGTTTTCTTCTTTCTGAAGGTTAAGCCTCAATACAGGACGTGTCAAAAGCGCTTTCTTGGGACATTGGATTAAGAAAAGAGTTTTCATCAAGTCGAATATTTATGCGATGGTGCCTCTTGTTATAAGGTCAGCTGAGTATACTTATCCAGAGGAATTTATGCCATTTTGAGAGATTTTTGATGCTCATGCTTTTGAGAGATTTTTATAAAAAAGCGCCTTGTAAACTTTATACATTCAAGATGCTTGAGCTATATTCAGCAAAAGGATACAGCGAGGGTAATGTGGGACAGCTTGAAGTCCGCATTCGAGAAAAAGTTTATTGTAAGCCAATTGTTGTTGCGTAAACAAGAAGCTATAATGCGACAATGACTAACGATGAGTCTGTTTCTTCGCATTTGGCACATTTTAAAAGTTTAACACGAAAACATACACTCTCAGGAGGCAATCTAGAAGAGAGCGATTTGCTAGCATAACTGTTCCTTACTTTACCACAAAAAATTAATCCTATAATAACAGCTTTACAAAACATAGATGACGGAAAGCTAGCGATTGATATAGTAAAGGATAGGCTTATAACAGAGCAGATAAAATTTGCAGACCGTCAAGAAGGAGATGTTCAAGAAAGAACAGCATTTTTTTGGCAAGAGACATTTTTAGAAGAAGAATCCTTCTAAAATATAAATAAATATTGTACTTGTAATACTATAATATAGGCTATTTGATCTGCTTTAGTGCTTCTCCTTCTTCTCACTTGTTGGAAAAAATATCCCACTTGAGTTTCGAAGAGAGAGAAATGGCTCAAAGACCGAAACTTTGCAGCAGTTTTATAATTTTTCATAAAATGCTTTCGTCATTGTCTTTCTTGTTCTTTAAGTTTGCAGTCGTTAGCTCGCAGTATTGGTAGCCACACTTGTGTGTTTTGATACTGTTTTTTGCTTTTATTTGTGTTTCAAATACTCGTTCTCTTATGGGAAACCGTAGGAAGAGTTGTAACTCAATATCAGCATTATAGGACTAGCCATAGCCATTTTTATAATGTTTGTCGAATTGTAAATTGTTGTAATTTTTCACCTTTGAAGTTGTGGATTGAGGCAGCCTTGTGTGGTGTCTACATTTTGAACCGAAGCTCAAGAAGCACCCTGAAGGATTTCGCAACTCCGGTAGATTATTGGTATAAGAAACGACCCCAACTAGACAAACTTCAAGTATTTGGTTGCAAATCTTACAAGTGGACTCCAAAACAGTGCGGACGAAAATTGGACTTGGAAAGTATGAAAGCAGTGATGGTTGGTTGGTCTTGGCACGAGCATGAGAGGTAGAGCCAGTATGCTGTGAATGAAGATAGAACGACCCAGTATGCTGGGGATAAAAATAAAACCGTGAATGAAGATAGAACCGTGGATAGTTCCGTGGATAGAACCGACAACAAATGTGGAAGCAGAGCGATGACAAATCAATATGTGTCGCCTGCTTATTGTGGGTAACAAGTAAGATATAATCGAAATGTACGATTGTGGAAAACTGAATTAATTTCTTGGCATAAAAGTGTCTAGCAGTGATGTTTGCTAAAAAGTGTCTCAAATGGTAGCAGATGGCAAGTATTGAGAAACTACTTCAAAAATTTGGTATGTCGGAATGTAGCACAGTAAAGAGTCCCATGGAAAAAGGACTGCAACTTCAACTTAACAAAAACAACAGAGAAACCTTACTGTGAGCTGCTTGGGAGAATTCTCCACCTGAAACTCATTGGCAGCACCTGAAGAGCACAGTTCAATACCTCAAACCAGGGATGAAAATGCAGGACTCGTAAAAAGTAACGAACTGCACAAAAATACGAAGTAGATTGGCGAAAAATGTAGCAAATGTGTTATGATTACAAAACGCATCCTTTTTTAGTTTATTTAAACAAAGACAATATGCGAAAAAATTGTCGAGTTCACGGGTTATTGCTGAATTTGGCATTCAGTGACTTGACAATAGTAAAAACCAAATAATTGAATAGAATTTGGCAAATAATAAGTTTAATTTTACACGGCTGAAATACGAAGTAGATCCGGTTTATTATGTAGCAGATGGAAATTGAGAAAAAGTGAAGTAGATCTACGACATATGAAGTAAATTGTCATCTCTGGGATGAGTTAATCTATTCACGTATTATTGCCTATAATTTTCGATATGCTGCTAGACACCTTTTCGATTCAGTTCTCAAATCAAGAATCTTCGTTAATAACATTCTACCGAATTTGGATGAAGGCAGATTAAGAGGTTAAGTACGTCTTAGTTGGACAAAATTTTGAGTACGTTATCGATCATGAAAGCAATTTCCGGTAGAAGTGCAACTGCTAATAGCTTTATACCGACTGGGTTCTTGCTAAGAAGGAGAAACTCAGACTAAACTGGGAATCACTAACACCAACTACATTGCAGGGGATGTCATGATCCAGAAGCGGAAGAAGATGTGAAAAACCTCTTCTGCCAGTGTCCAAGTGGCAACAGACAGCGTTTCGAGGAACTGAACGAGGAACTGAACGAGCTTGCAAGTACAGCGGTGGCGAATATTGTAAATTTCCGCAGAATGTCTGGCTGGGACAAGTTGATTCATAGTATCTGACTAAGTATCATAGTTAAATTGAAATCTTTATTCCTTTCAGGTTGTCTCCATGGGGTGACGCTAAGGGCCCTCGTAGGCCTATGCGAGCTGGTGGCTTCTGCTGCCAGCAACCCTACCTAACCTAACCTAACCTGGGATAGGATACGTCGATGGAACCGAAAAAAAGTTGCAGAGAGACTTCTTATTCACGAAAGCAGCAGTATTCCATCAAGGTACAAGCCGTGTGTGACTACAAGAAAAGCCTTCTTCATTTGGTTATCGGGTTTCCGGGAAGTGTGCATGAGAGTAGAACTTATAACTACTGCGACCTGAGAACAAAACTCAGAGATAGGGGACAGTGCTTATAAGCTTACAACATCTGCTATCACACCATTTTGATCGAATTAAAATGAGGGGACTCTAGAAGAACGAAATAATTTCAACAAAAGGTTAAGTTCGTACCGAATAAGAATTGAACACTGCGACTGCGGTTTGGTCTTCTAAGGGAACGATTTAATAGCTTAAAAGAACATAAACTTCTAGTGAAAGGAGACCAAAGCCCAAAATAAGCTTGTCGCTGGATACTTGTCTGTGAAAAGAAGCGAAAAGTATGATGTAGAGCTGATCCCTGATCCAAGTGAGGAAGATGATCTTAAAGCCGAGAACACATATGATAATATTTCTTCTGTTGAAGGAGAAGTTAAGCGCCGTGTACTTTTACAGATTTTAAAAGATTAAAGTTGTCGAAAATATTTTATTTGGGTAGAGATTTTTTAAACGCGTAAAAGCCTGATAAACTACGTAAACTGCGGAAATTTCCCAGCTCGTAATTGAACTGTCAGATTTTGAATGAAGAGTTTTTACGCAGAGCTCGTAGAAAATTTCCTCGATGATTTCGGGTCGGAATTTACTCACGTAAAATTACTCGAATACACAAACGTCAAACTCTGATGTTATTTTGATTTTCATAATTTTTTTATTTTTTTTTTTTAACTGAGTTTTTTTAATATATTTTATTTTGTCTTATCATGTTTATTTTTAATAAACATAAGTTACAATAGGAATATGGCTTGCGAAATTCTCTATACACACATTTTAAAGGTATTGCAGAGCATTTACATTGCAGTTCTCGTACTATTTTTGTTAAAGTTGGGTGCTGTTCGACCCTACCCACCTGGTTCTTGGTGGTTTGCGTCATACATATTGACACAAAACAAAAATTGAAGTTTGTCTGTTTTATTTGAAAAGCTCTGGGAGTTGTCACCAGGCACATATTTTTAAACAATTTTTTTTGTACCAAATTCTATTTTCCAATAAATAGTCCTGATTACCATACTACCTGTACCATATAAGCTTTATAATAGCCCTTACGAGTACTACTTCCTTTCTAAGGATGTATAATTCGCTTTTATCGTAGTGCACCAATGAAAATATTATAAGGACTTTGAAAGGAGGTCAGAATTCCACATCAGGTCCAAGCATTACTCGTAAATTTTTGAATGGAACAAAGTTAAATGTGCAACGATTGAGAGACCGGCGAGTAAGAGTGTAATACGGAAAGAGAAAGCAAAGGATGAATGAAAGTATGAAAGGATAAAATGCACTCCAGCATTTATTTCTAGTGGACATGGCATACATACAATAGTACAGCGTATATAGTTATATATTTTTTTTTTAATTAAAGGATGAACATGGTGCAGTGTATTGTGGGGTTGCTTTGAAAGATTTTCTAAATCTAAAATAGTAAAGTTGCCTTTCAAAAGCGATTGCGTATAGCTATGGTCTATTGAATTGGAAAGTTTAGAAAAGGACGAAACTTCCTGTGGAAGTCATTGACATTGTGGTCTTATGAAATATGTCAGTATAGGGTACTTCCATTGGCGTTATGCAACTCCAAATGATATATTTCATTCGGGAACAGTTTGATTGTTTGTATCAGTCAAAAAGGACATGTTGAGTGATTGTTATATTCAAAAAGAGGATTTTTTTAGGTACGGACTGAGACATCATAATTTTTTTTTATTCTAAGCAGCTAGGACATAAACAGTAATTAAAAGTAACTTAAATCGCTTAAAAACTTACAATTTTTTCGTCCTTGAATTGGAAGAAAAAGCTCTTGTCAACACACGACCAACGGAACATTGTCATCACCCCCACTACACGACACTAAACCCTGAGGAAATCTGTTTATTTTTTTTGAAACTAATTAAAGTCTGATTAAATTTCCAACCCAACATAAGAAATTTATGCAAATTCAAAGCACCCAAAGCCAGGATAATAAGGATTGATCGGTCCCACAATATTTATTTATGCAAATTGCATTAGGCAAGCAACATAGGGAGCAACGTTGAGGAGTCAACTTTGACACTTTATTACTGGCATAAATATTCATCAGCCAGTACAGTGATGACTCAATAAATCCAGTGTCGATAGAGTGTCCTGCCAAACTCAAAATCTAATTTTACTCGAAGTAAATTATGGAGGAGCCATTCCCTACTATCCGTATTGAAAGGCTGAGACATCCTTCGGTTCGACAAACCCCTGCTGTGTTACTATGGTTGCTTCAAAGGATAACAACTCCGTCTGCATGTGCGTACTCAATTAAATGGAAATGAAATCGCATCCATTGAATTGAAATCCTTGCTCGTACGTAGAACACTCAAGCGTTTATTCGCGTTAAGAATTCATTTGGCATCGATGTGGAGCGCTAATTGCCTGTGTGCGATTGGGGAGTGCTTGTTCTTGTGGCTGTGCCCGCATATCCTTCGAGAAACACTCAAGCTGCTCTTTAAAGGACTATGAATTCCGCCCGTAGCAAAGTCGTACGTCAAAGTAAACTGCACACCCTGGCAGATCGGCATCGAGGAACACATAAAAGACAACATACCCATTACTCAGCCCTGGGATGTGTGAAGGCAGAGTGCGGGCGCCTCCACCGCCTTCCTCGACCACGGTGATTGCCGCCCGGAGCATTCGACGATGCAGCCGGGTGGTGAGTTGTGGAAATTTCTTCGCCATTTTCCGCTGTGATAAAACCTGCCAGCGATAAAATTAATGGCGGTGTTATTGCCGGCTGGAGTGTGTTACTCGGGCCGGGCAGCGGGGCTCCTCTTATGGTGTTTTGTTGACGGAAGCGCAAGCCTTGCCCCATGGCACGGATGGGCTTTAAATATATGTCCCAGCGACGACGGTCGCTCGTTTCGCGCGTGGACATTAAATCGCTGAGACAAGGCGTGAGTTCCGTTGCCGCCACTGTTGCCGTCGTAAGATGCAGCCGAGATGAAGTTAATGTCATTCCATCAGCATGGGTAATAGATGTTGATACCCGTTCGCTGTAACCCTACAATGGAGCGTTCATGTACACACCATGCTCACATGAAAAGATCGTAATTTTCCGAATGGCTATGTGATGACGTGGTATGTGCACAGAATGTCAGTGCGAGGGGCTTGTCTCTTCCTGTTGAGGGTATAAACTTTATTTTAAGGACATGACATAAACTTCAGGTTGAGTTATATGTGCCGGGGGTTGAGGACATTTTGAGTAAACTTTAAATAAGTACCTCGTACTATATACCCCCGATGACAGCAAACTGATGATATGGCTGTGTGTGTGTGTGTTTGAGTAAAGAACTTGACGGAAGTTTGTAAAAGTGCGTTTTAATGGAGTTCGTCCACGGGGCTTTCTAGGTTAAACGACTCCTGTTGAACTTTATTCATTTTGTTGTGAACATGACGAAAGTAGAATGTCGAGCGTTTGTTCCATGTCTCGAGTATAAAAACGGAGCAAGATTATTTTTAATTTGAGAAGGGCAATATAGTTGAGGATGTTTAATGGTAGGGCTCTTGTCTGCTCGGAAGATTGTAATAAAACTGTGTCATGACATTTCCGGGAAGAAGATTTTAGTTTATACCTGCCAGAGATGTTTTAATAAATGAAATTTTTAGTACCTAAATGCTGGCGGAGCTTGGTTTTGTAAGAAACTTGCATACATCGGGCGACTAGTGGTAAGTTAGTCACTTCTTACATGATGAATACCTGTATTTAAGAGTAAATAAAAGAGGTTGAAAAGATGAAGCCAAACAGCACATGCGATGATTTTGAAGAACTGATGGGACAACTGCTCCAATTTTGGTATCATAGTGCAGCATCGTGAAACATGTAGGTATGGTTTAAATTTTTATCAGTCCATAGCGCTTCTCATTTTTAAAGCATAATATGGGCTGCCCAACTAATTCTGATGCGGTCAGGTTCCATAGAATCTTTTTCCACTTTATCGCAAAAAAGTTTGTATACGCCTTACAAAAGCCAATTTCGCACACTTAAGGAAATGTTAAAGCCTAACAGCATTGTAAAAAGTTTCCTGTTATGCATTACCAAAGCTGTTGTTTTTATAAAGTTTCTGTTAGGTCTGTATCGAGGCTGTAGCATGTTCTGAGGCTTCCTTTTTCAAGCTTTGCCGAGCCTGTTACTTGTATACAGTTTTCTAACAGGCTTGTATAAAGTTTCCTGTTCCTGGCTTTACCGAAACTGTTGCTTGTTTAAGTTTTCCTGTGGCAAGCTTCCCAGAAGCCCTCACTTATTATAAGTGAGGCTTCCTATTGCAGACTTCCTTCCTGTTGCCGGCTTTCTAGAGGCTATTACGTATATAAGACTTCTCTTTGTAGGCCTTATAATGGCTTTTACTTGTATAAGGCTTTCTGTAGCAGGCCTTATAGAGGCTTTTGCTTGTATAAGGCTTTCTTTTGCTGGTATATATAGACGTTATTATTCGTAAAAGACTTCCTCTTGCAGTCCTAATACAGGATATATAGCTTGTATAAGGTTTCCTTTTGCAGGCCTTTTAGAGGCTATTGCTTCTATAAGGCTTCCCGTTGCAGGCTTTATAAAGGCTCCGTATGTAACACTTCTCTTTGTAGGCCTTATAATGGCTTTTATTTGTATAAGACTTCCTGTAGAAGGCCACATAGAGGGTTTTGCTTGTATAAGGCTTCCTCTTGAAGTCTTAATAGAGGCTATTAATTTGCAGGTATAGGGTTATTACTCGTATAAAGCTTCCTTATCCAGGGCTTATAGAGGATATATAGCTTGTATAAGGTTTCCTTTTGCAGGCCTAACGGAGGCTTTTACTTGAATGAGGCTTCTTCTTGCAAGCTTTATAGAAGCTATTACTTGCATAAGGCTTGCAAGCCTTATAGAAGTTATTGCTAGCATAAGGCTTCCTATTGCAGGCCTTTTAGAGGCTAAGGCTTCTTCTTGCAGGCTTAACGGAGGCTATTACCTGTATAAGACTTACTGTAGCAAGCCTTACCGAAACTGTTGTTACAGAACAAGTCTCCGAAATAAATACAAAAAAAAAAACTAGTGGGAGGGCTACAATGCGCCTTGGCTTAGTTCCCAACAGGGCACTGAAGATGACAAAATGTGATTAGGGTGGAAAAAATCCTACAGTAGATGAAGTAGTCGCTGCGCCGCGATTAAATTGTTAAAAGAGGGGGTTAGTCTGCTGGAGTTGATGAAATCCTGCCAGAAATGCTCAAGGCAATGATTGAAGAAGGTGTTAAATGGCAAACACGTGTCAATTAGGTGCCTGGGTATGGGAAAGCGGAAAAGCACCTAACGAATGGCAAACCCGTTTTCAAAAAACGGGTCAAGAGATAGGGGTGTATCTCTTTTAAGTCTTCTGGGAAAAGTCATCGCGAAGGTCTGGAAGTGCGTTCCAGAGCTGTAATCGAGCCTTTGTTGCGGAAAGGCAATGCTGCTTTCGGCCTGCAGAGGCACAATAGACCAGCTTTTTACTCTCTGAGGTTATTCCTGAGAAGGCCTGAGAAATTGCCAAACCGGTCTACGCGTGTTTTGTAGATTTGGGAAAGGCCTAAGACGCGGAACCCTCGGGATAAACGCTGGAGAGTTTTGCAGGACTGTGCACTGAGTGGGCTTCTTCTAAGAGCCATCCAGTCTAAGTACGGGAACTGCAGGTTCTGTATTCGGATAAAAGGCGTCAAATCCCAACCTTTTGGTGTGTGCGTTGGACTTCGCCAGGGCTGTATTTAATCGCCTTTCCTTATCATAACATTTATGGACTGCGGATGGTGAACCACAGTCTTGGTGAGGAATTTTTCGAAATGGCTGGCGTCAGGAGAAGCCAAATGCTTTTCGCAGATGATTAAGCTATCCTAGTATCTTCCGACGAGAAGGATGCTCTAGCTGTCTTAGAAATCTGTTCGGTCTGTTAACTGGCAGCCGTCGTGTCTGGGCAAGGCTAAGCATAAAAGGCCTGCGCAAAGGTGTTTGAGAGAGCTCAAACGCGCTTGATTCGAACCCCAACTGGAATCAGGTTTTGCAAAACTTAGTTCTTTACATATCAGCCGGCCGAAGCCGGTTGAATCTTCGTTAAGATCTACTTAAGAACCCACATTGGTGTCATTGAAGGTGACGCTCACGACAAGGCGTCTGCCACGTGGAAAATTACTTCCAAGGTTAAGCGGCCAACGAAAATAATGATGATCACGGCCGAGCGGAGATAGCTGTTGGTCGCGATCATATCTCCAAAAGGTTTAAGAGGTCTACGGTGATTATTTGACTGTTTTACAAGCTATGGACTTAAATAATCTATTGTCCTTAAAATTTATTGATGACGTACAATGCTGGTTTTCAGAGGCCTCAAAATTTTTTGCATGCGGACACTCTGGCGTATGCGCTTTATTTTTACTCTATTGTCTTTTTATTTTATCAATCTGTTTGCAGCGTAAATAACAAGTCGGTGTGATATTATGTCCTTTGAACATTTTCTTAATTTTTCTAACAATTTTGACAGTTGGCAATTACGTTTGCAGTGTAACTTATTAATTGTAGAGGATGGGGGTTATGAGTAAGGAGACCACTTGCCTATATGTTTGTAAGAAATATGGTACCAAAAGACTTATCTGCGGGGTCTTCAGCATTATTTTTAGTACTTAAATTTTTCACAAGAAGTCTTGCTATTTTGTTCAAAGATCTTGCAAAAAATTTTAAGCGCTTACCAACAAATTTAGAGTGCACAATAGTAGCCTTTTTCTTGAGGCGATCGTCAAGAAACAAATTCCACAAACTGTGCTAAAGGATAGCTTCCACGGAGTTCAAGACTCACGACACACCGGTTTATAGTATAGTTTTTCAAAAACCTCATATGCCGTCAAATGTATATATCATTTAGCGGCCATTAACACTAAAACCCCATAACAGAACTTGACTTCGTTTTCGTTCCTTTCGTTCCTTCCTTTCCTTTTCGAGCTTTAAAAACAATATTCCACCCTATCCTGGAACATGGAGGTCACAATCGATTTACTGAAACCCAGGTTCCGCACACATGCATCTACATATTTCTCAACTAAGCCACCAAACAAAATCTGTCTCGTAGCCAAAGTGACTCCTCCACAATAAAGTTTTGCCAGCACCATATTTTAGAAGTCAAGAGTATCCCCCTGCTACCCATTTATATCCAACATAAAAGAACTTCTAGACTTAACTTCCTCCCGTATGTTCATTGAATCGAATCACTACACCCAAAACTCGAGTCGTCTACCGTGCGTCGTCGTATAAGTATGTGCAACAGCAGGAGGTTAACAACTCGAAACAATGAAAGCAAACTTTTCCGCTTGGTTAAAGCTTTGCACACGTCCATATATATTTCCCCGCACATCCTAAAAAAGGACACAGAAAAAGAAACGTCTGGAGCAAATTAAACTTGCGTTAAAACAAATCGACGAGGCCCTTAACGATGTTTCAATGGAAGAAACTTAAACTTTAAGTGGAATATTGAAAAAGTAAATCTTTGTGGACTACGAACCACCCTGTTCCTTCGTAATTAATTGAAATTGCGTCTCCGTAGCCTGTAAACTTTTTCCGAACACAATGCAACAACTCGAGAGCGAAATTAATCCCTAAAGGAGTGCCATAAATAAACATGGCTTGCTGTAAACTACTTTTCCGTTCAAACTCTTTTCTTGCCAGCCCGAAGGAAAACTATCGATTGACTCATGGATGCGATGCTTGAGGAGCACAAGGATGTGCGGGAAAAAAGTTTATTTCTCCGTACAAAGTGTTCCCCATAGGAGACGTGATGTCTTCCTTTGTTTCGCTTGCTTTTTTGTTTCCCTTTTAATGAGATATGTGATCTGAAAGCGGGAGACCGAGCACAGGGATGAAGCCGTGCTTATCTTAAGGACGATACAACAGATCTTCATCTCTGCACTCTATTGTCACCGTCTAACAATACATCTCAGGGGGTAATTTTTGCGGCGAACAATGTGCGCACTCCTGTGCAAGGAACACAGTGCGAGGGTATATACCTGACGGTGAAGATTGCCTCTAACGTGCCACCATCAAGGAGCGCCCTCATGATGGGCCTTTGGAGTGGATTTTAAAAATGTCCTTGTCTTTGTTTGGAAATGGCTACAGCCCCTACAACCATCTTGCTGTACTGTGTGATGACAATGTCAATGGGACAGATTACATGGAAAGTCTTTGGGACCATTTTGCAACAAAAAAAAAACGTCTTTTGTGTTATGCTAACATCTCCAAGGCAAGGGATTGGCTTTTGTGGCCAAAATGGGCGAAAACTACAAAAAGGTTCTCCTTGATGGCACGGCCGTTTGTGGTCATGCTACCGTTTGCATTGTGCCGACCCAGAGGGACCGCTTTGACTTTAATCCGATTTGGTTTGATGATACGTAAAATGATCAAGTGGGCGGTTGATGAGTTTACTGGTAATGACTACAAATTGTCGTAAGGACCTTGGGTTACATGAGCCCGTACGTGACATGGAGGCTTCGAATGGGGTAGGTGATTTTGATATTGTTCGCCAACTCTGTTATTATAGTCGATTCAGGTGTTTTCTGGCGCAAAAACAAATTACCCAGCCCATTTCCAATGAACACTTCAGCCTCAAACGCCCTTTCCTCGATTCAACACTCAGCCAATCGATAGTTTTATTGCCAATTAACCCCTAGTCCCCGTCAAAACACTCCTGTTTGTCACTGCTAATAAATGTCACTGTCACCTAGCAACTTATGTAACCAAAACACTCGACACCATTCAGAGTTGAAAATTAAATTAGCGCTCCAATTGCCAGAGGATTGAAGCAGTTATATCCTTTCACTTGGCTGCCGATGGTTAAGAAAGCTCGCTCTCTACTAGAGCGCTGCGTCTTCTGAATCTTTGATCAACCCTCGGCCAAAAGTCGATGACGAAAAGTCCTACCCCTTCAGTTAAGGGATTTTTTTTTTTCGTGGGGCGTCAAAAGGTGAGTATGCGCAGAAGTTTTGTTTTCCACTCGGCAAAATGCCGGCACATTGACAGCGAGTCTATGACAAATTGTCTGCTGGCTTTTTTCCTAGCACGGGTGTTGGAAACCACTACACGTGGTGTGTCGGGATTGTGCACCGTGTGCATGGGGATGAATGCTAAATTGTATCCGATACTGACGAAGTAGAGCAAACAGATAGATATGGGCTGCGATAATTGACTGTTTATGTGCGATGTGTTTACAAGTGGCAGAGGGTAGCAGCCTTGTTTTTTGCTGAGGGTATTAAGCGATAAGTATGTACTTATCCTTTCAGCATGTGCATTAGGAAGTCAAATGACAAACGGCTTTAAAGGGAAATAAGTATGCCTCTATGGAGGGAAACTTGTAATTAAAAAGGTATACCGCAGCGAGTGTAGAATGGAATGTAAGTACATCATTCTATGAAGCTTTGGTGAAAGGTTAATAGTATTAATAGAGGCTGATTTTTGGGATATTTGTTCCAAAAACATTGGTTTATTGCACGAGGAAATATTGTTTCGGTTTGTGACTCCAGATCAAGGCTTGAAAGCTCCACTTGATGAAATATCTGTGACACGAAGTCTCTAGTCTCACATTGGTTAATTTTTGGTCCAATTAGGCTCAGTGAACAAACCTCTTTAGTAATAATTTAGTTTGTACTACATTATTTATAAATTGATTTTATATGCGCAACTGTAATGGTCTCGACGTAATTTAAGACGATCACTTACTCGTCATAATTTTTTGACTCAAATCAAAAATCTCAAGGGCATATAATTTTAGAGCAAAATTCTTTGGAAAAAGTTATAATTTGCAACCCACTTGCTGCACTAATTTGGATTTCAGCAATGCAGATCAGGATCCCAAAAAATTATAAAAAACCTCCAAATTTTTTGATAAAAACTTAATGTCAGGTACTGTTTCCATCGGACTCTAATCCGCGTTTAAGTCGAAGTTTCCTTTAAACCCCTCTAAACCACTGGCTTAGCCATACGAATTTTAGTCTCTTCACGAACAGATTAAAATTTAATCGGGTAACAATGACAACAATAACAATGGTAACAATAACAAATGAGTCTCTTCGACTCATGAATTATCAAATTAAACCATTCTACGTGTTCTGGTCGTTTCTTAACGAAACAAATCTAACAAACAGCGCAATCCTCGACTCAGCTATGTTTGTTGTGTTGAGTAAACGAATGCGCAGAACGACTGATGTTGCTGTTGATGTGGATGTGGTTCGACCTGTGACAGAAGCTAATTGCAATGAGCAGCGCACATTGCAATAGAATGATGGACGTTAATGTTTATACCGCATAACATTATTTTTTGAATTATTTGGTTTTGCAAGATAAAAAGATTGGTGGTAATTCAATATGAATTTGATTAATTTTGAAGCTAACTTGTCTGGGAGCTAAAACGAAACACAAGTTTGCAAGAAGATGCGCACAGGACGTGACAACGAGACATTGGCATTTTACACCAACAAATTTTATTGAGAAATATCAAAAATGAAAGCATACTTCAACGTAATCTCCTCTTTTCCGGTGGAAACATTTTTTGTTTAAGTTCCTACCATTAATCTCTATTTTGTGTTCAGTAGAAACACCCTATAAATCCAACACAAACGAGTAAATAAATTAAAAAAAAAAAACAGATAAAATGTGTGTCGGCAGAATACAGGGAACAATTTATCAGACTTTGGTCCGAGTTTAAAAGGTTACAACAAATTTTACACCGTTGAATTTGGAATCAACAAAAAAAGCAGGGCTCCTCAACGTATGCAAAAATGCCTGTATTTCATAAATCATGCATTGTCATCCGAGTGCTGCCTTTAAGTCCTGGACTTTGGATTTTTTTTTTGGAGTTAGTTCATTTCATGTTGGGACTTAGTTCCAAAAACAAGGGAGTTAGTTCAGATGAACTTAGTCCGATTTTTATTGTGAGTAAATTCATTAAGAGTCAAAAGGGCCCTACGAACTAACTGTCAAATGACTAAACCCCACTAGCTAAAAAGAACTAACTCCCACCGACTTTTGAGACGGGAGTTAGTAGCTGAAGGAAAGTAGCTTACTAGCGCAAATCAAACAAATAATATAACGGCATTCGGAAAAATAGTTTCTGAGGTAGACTTAAAGTCATTGCATTTTCTTAGCTCAAATGGGAGAGTTATTAAAATATCTATATCTTCTTTTAGAGGTTTTTTAACTAAATGAGCTTTTTTGCACCTCAGTATCCAGCCATAATATTTTAAAGTTTTTGAAAACAAATAACGAGTTTGACATCTCTAGTTTCACAAGCTCTAAGAACAAAAGATAACTAAAATTTATTTGTCTCCCTGTTCTTCGAAAAAAAAGTACCATTTCTTTAGATGCATAAAATTTATTGTATAGCTTAAAGAGTAACTAAAAAAGAATCAAAAAATAGTTTCCGCGAAATCGGGATAAAAGGCAAAGATGTCCGTTTAAGAAAGCTTTTCGCACAGATCATCTTCCAGAAATGATTCCTTATGAGATGCATTAAAAAATATAAAATGAAAATAAGCATAAGGGAATTTATTTTCTAAACAACATTCTAAACAACATTTTAAACAAATTCACTTAAGACCGACTGATCTCCTCGTTTATGACTTGCAAAAAACCTATTTTTTCTATTCAAAAATTGGTAAAGTCACTCTATTCTTCCATGGTAACAACTTCACTCTCGCCATAGAAATTGATTGAAAACCGATTATTCGTTTAATATTCATGTCCTTCATGTCCCATGATTCACATTTGATTCATAAAGTCTTTGTGTTTCGTATTTCCAGCGTCTTTGAATCATATTTAAAAATTGTTCTACGTCATGCAAATGGATAAAAAATCCTCATAACGGCGATTGGTCCGGACGGCGATTGGTCCGTCCATCCAATCGCCTTGTAACTTCTGAACGTTAAATAGTAGAAAGCCAAAATTTGGTGTTATTATAAACCACGAAAAAAACGGTTTGATATGAAGTTTAAGGATTTTCCCATTAAACTTAAAAAAAGATTAAATGTTTTCCAATACATTTTTTTTATTAATTTTAGGCCCTACGACCTAACTTCCATAACTCCCACTGACTAAAACTAATTAACTCCAATCGAAATTTGTGGTGGGAGTTAGTTCATAAAATTGGGACTTAGTTCATATGAACTAAGTACCACTGCTGGGACTGAATTAATTTTTTTTTTTTTAGTTATTTTTCATTTCAAGCTGAGAGTTCTTTTGGGAGTTTTTCCGACTTGGGGTGAACTTTCAAGAAATCGGGTTTTTAAATATCTAATACACGATACTGTGGGCGGTCAAATCTTGCCTTGTTAAAGGTTTTGAGCCAATAATTTCAGTACCGAATTTTGAGCTCCTAACTTTGAGCGTCTAACTTGACCAAAAGGTATTTTGAAAGAAAATGTGAAATAGAGGTTGTCTCAGATTGAAGCCAGAAGTGGGTGTGGCCATTGGTGGATTTGACCAATTTTCACACTTTTGCTGTAAACCAAGCCGTGTACCAAGTTTCAGCTTTCTAGCTGGATTTTGAAGACCTGAAACCTTCACATATACAGACGGACAGACGGACTGACATGGCTAAAACGATTCAACTGTCGATCTCGATCACATCTCTGAAAGGTCTTAGAGATCTACGATGATTCACTGTGTTAAAACTATGTAACTAACTAAATTAATATACCCTGGGTCGGTATAAAAACCGTTTATTAGAATATGATTCTAAGCTTTTAATTAAACGATTCTAAGCTTTTCAGAAAGAATTTCTGAAGAATTTTCTTTTTAGCTTCCAAGAGAGATCAATTGACTAAAGTGGGACAAGCCGATTTCAGACATGGACAAGACATGACCCATACAGGGCTTAACCAATTGGCAACTTTGCTGTCCAATCTAAGGTCAGGATCAGGATAAAAGCTTATGAAATAGAAAGTTTCGTAGTAGTCTCTCCGTTTCATGAAATTGGTAATCATTCATTGTAAAACACTCAGCGTCGTCTGATCAGTCTTAAGCGCCTTATTCTTAAATTCAAAAAACAATCTCGCTACTCAGAGTCCCAAAAGAAGGCGGTATCAAATGCATTTTTAAAAAATCGATTAAAAATCTACCAAGCAAAGCAACATTTAGTGCAAATCCCAGGTTACACCGCACCGAAGCTCTTCGATAGATAAAGTCAGCTTAAGCAATAAATCCTTCTTCAGTTGCAATCCCTGTGCCAGCAAAATTGTTATTCGTCTGTTTTCTTTTTTCACGCGAAAAATTGTCCTTTGCACTTGTCGGGGTGTGCGCAACACTACAACAGAGCACAATGGTTTGGCTGTGCAATTACAGTTTTTCCACCCCATACCTCCTTGGCTGAATTATTTATAGCGATGTCCTTGCCCTGTTCGCGAATTGTGCACAAGCACAGATAAACCAAATGCAAAAAGGGATTTGCTTATGCCAGCCAGCCAGCCTTCGGCTTTAACCATCTTATCGACGCGGAACAAGCTACAAAGTTACTGTTCAACAAAAGTTCCAATGCCGCGTTCGTGCGCCAAATCACTGCGCCTCATTGCCCGCACCGAAGGACCTTCGTCGGAATATAATTTCGGAGTTTTGGAGTTTGTCCAAATAATAATTTCATCCTTTTGTGTTATCCCAGCGAGGATTTGAATATTTCAGTGCAGATTTTAATGGTTGCCAGCAATTGCAGTATTTTGTGTTATTATCACACAGGATCAGGACGAAAGAAGATGAAGACAAAAGTAACTTTTTGACCGGCTTGAGAAATCCAAGTTGTATTGCAACTGCAAAATAACCAAGAGGGCATCTTTCAGAGGGATTAAGAGTCACCCAGTCGGGAAGAGCTTAAGCGCTGCAGAGACCAACCTTTTGAGAGACATCTATAGATCCATTTGAGCTTTCCTAATCGCTCCTCCGATCCAAGGCACACGAAATGATAAGGCTCACATGAAAGTATATGCATAGAACTTAGTCCTCGGAGGAATATGCCAGCTTATCAAATATTGAGCAAAGTTACGCAATTCAATTTCATCCTCGTGATCAGGACTCCGCATGCAGGATATCTGAGAACGAAGTACGTTTGTGTGGCAAGGCCAACACACTGGCTGATGTAATTCTACTCTAGCTACCCAAGGGACTCAAATTGAAATACAGTTGAAGATTAAACATTTAAGTAGCAATGTCCTTAAGTAAGGAATCCTTTAGGAGGTAGGTTATTGAATTTTTGGTCTCGAACATGAACAATGCTGTTAATTATTCAATGTAATACGACTTTGTTTATTATTATGTCTAAGAGGACCTTTCAGAGAGTGAAGGATTAAATATTATTGTGTTGCATAATGGGTGCAGTGTGTGCCTCGGGGTCCTGCTCTTTATTATTTTGATTATTTACCTGAATTCAATTAGGTTTTTTGGTCTTGGGTTGTACCTGGCTCAATGTGCATTTGGGGTGAACTTATGAAAGTGTGTAAGATAAGAGGTCAAGGAAATAGAATTGTTTTTTGGACTAATTAAAGATATATTCATACCTTACCCGAGCAGAGTATACTAAGTTTAGTGCAAAGTTTGTACATAGAAAATAAAGACTGTAGTCCCTCTCACATCTAAGAAAGTATCCCTAAATCGCTGATTCCTAGGGCACAGGAAACAACAACAATACGTCGTATATCGGGCAACCTTTGTTATGGCCGCAGGCGTACTACAATTCACTACCACACCTTCTGCCCCCGTGCCCAGTATCAATTTTCAATAACACCACCGATAAGCACTCTCAACTCCTGCATAATCCACTCCCCGATCACAATAACACCCCACAAAATTAATCGACTGAAATTAATTTGACTCATTCACAATTACCCTGGCTACACACAGGCCATCGCTTTTAGGCGGTGTACCGAAGAGCAGACCGTGCTTATTTTGAACAACAACACAAAACGTTGTTATCCTTCGGACTTAATTATGCCTTCACTAAAAGGATTCCTGATTTGTTCGGTGCTCCTCCGAATCGGGGCCAAAGTTATTACCAAAATAGGCTACCGTTTTCCAAACAATAGCCCCGCGAGGTTTGAGAACAATAATTCTCCACTGCGCTGCCACTAATTACCCTCAAGCCCAAAGAAAATAAACATATTTCTAATGGCCTTCATTTCGAATAAAGTGGAATTATGGCTTTCTTAGGAATTCCATTCCGTTTCATCGAAGCAAATTGGCTTTGGCGTCACTCGGGACGCTCCGGCATTGGTGTGAATATATTATCGAGCCCGTTTTTCTAAAACAAATAAATTTCAGCCGAAAGTCACAGCCACAGACAAACTGAGAATCACTCAGCCGCAACTGGAAGCCCCGGCCCGGCCCGGCCGCTCTTTGTGTGTTTTTGAGGGCAAAATCATGGAGCCATCCAAACAGATCCAAACAAAGCGGACCGAAAAAAAAGCCAAGTCTTTGTTTGATTTTCCATCAAGCACTGGTGTTCAAGGGGTTGGGTAACCCATAAAAATGCGGTCTTACCAAAGAAATGCAATTAAAGGGTTCTAAAACACTACCACGAATTGATTTTTTTCTCCTATTGCACACACACACACATGTGTGGTGGAGTCACGTTTTATTGAATTAACAGAGGAAATTATTCGTTTGGATCGGGGCGGGGTTGTTCCGTTTTTCTGCGGTCTTCATATATTTTATTTGAAAACGAGAGAAATTGTGTGAAAAGTTTTCCGCTTCCAGGAGACAAAAAGGAAACGGAAAATGAAGGAGATTTGCGGCAAATTAAAAGTCCCTCGGTTATCCTTTTTGAATCGGTGTCAGAGCACGCAGCCACTGGAGTGGATATCGCATAGTGCTGGACTTTTTGATTAAACTTTTGCCATCCCACCCACCATTACTGCCACTGCGTGTCGATTTCTTTTGAGGACGTTTTTAATCAAGGCTCCGAGCGGGTATTAGTATTGAATTGTGAATTGCACTGGGTGGTTTGGCAGGGCAAATAAAGGGCTTCCGTCAGAAGCAGGGAAGTATTATACGTGCCAGGATTAAGAAAATTGATGTTGGGAGGTGACCAAGTGGCCATACTCAATGGTTAATCTTTTAAAACTTATGGTGAATCGACCCTGTAAGCGATGGGATGTTTTAAAATGGCCATTTTTAGATTGACTTCTATCGTGAAATCTGTTTCGAAGTTTTTTTATCTTCCTCGCAGGGATTATTCCTGTGTTTTCTAAATAAATTAAGCGGATTAAAAATATTTGGGGATTGGTATAATAATTGGTGACATTTGCCAGTTTAAGTGTGACTTTGAGAGATAGACGTAAAATGTTTTAGCGGATAGCAACTCGTTAGCGTCGTCGTTAGCGGTTGCTATTCGTTCAATTTTATATTTAATTAATTTGTCATAATAAAAACCTTTTCTCTAGTTTAACAATTGAGTAAAATTTTGAAATGAATTTGGAAATAAAGTGTAAGTTTGAGGTGTTCTTAAGCATTTCAAGTCATTTCATATCCTGCCTGTACAAAATTAGAACTTAGCTACACTCCAAACTTCAGCTTTCTAGCCCAATTTTATTTTTGACAGCCCTTTAGAATTTACACATACGGACGGATACGCATGAAGGAAGGGCATGACATATTCAATTCACCTGCTAGTCTCGATCAGCATTAAAATTAATTTATCTTAGGCAGAGTAAGACAACCTGTAACAAATCAAAGAAAAAAAATATTCGCCGCCCTGTATTTGAAAAATAAATTGAGAAAACGATATTTCAAATAAACCGTTAATTTCAAAATAATTTTTAATTAAGAAAAGTAAACGAAGAACCTTAATGTCTTTAAAAATTTAAGTTTTTGAAAATATTGTAAAGTTTCTGAAAAACGAAGAGTTGAAAATGGATGACGTTGTTTAAAAAGTTTAATCCATGACTTTTGAAAAACTTAGGGCACAACGCCGATATTGAACACAAGAATATAAAGCAACTTACACCAAACTTAAGTCATATTTTCCTGAAAGCGTTATAACAACGCCGTTCTGAGGCATTTTCGAAAAAAACACAAGTTTTTCTAAGCCTATTTCAAACAAGTGAGTAAGGGCAGGAGTTTGTGACAAACTTCTATATACCCGACCCTACATACCATGTAACACCTAATCTTAAAGTTTTTTGGCCCGAATTCATATTTTATTTGTATAGGCCACGCCCCCAAAAGTGGGCATGGGCTTAAAACTAAAACCAGTTAATTGTAATTTCGTTAGAATTATGAGAAAATACGGTAAAAGCGAAAATTATTTCCGTAAAAAACTGTTTTTTCCTAAAAACGCCCCCTTAAAGTGGGCGGAGTTCAAAACTTTGTGTGGAGCAAACTTAGCAAATAGTTATATCTTTAATACGTGTTATATAATTTTTTTCGACTTGGAGACAACTTTCCGAGAAATCAGGTTTTTAAAGATCTAACATGTTAAAAGTGGGCATGGTCGATCTTGTGGGCGGTCAAATGATTACCTTGCTCAGCAGGGCCAATATTGCTCAGTAGCAAAATTAAAGTTCCTATGACTTGTCCAAATTTCCAAAAGACATCTTGAAAGAAAATGTGAAATAGAGGTTGTCTCACATTGAAGCCAGTAGTGGGCGTGGCAAATTTCACACTTTTTTCCTGCATCGGAAGATCAAACCCGTGTACCAAGTTTCAGCTCTCTAGCTTGATTTTGAAGACCTCAAACCTACACACATACAGACGGACTGACGGACGGACATGGCTTAATCGATTCGCCTGTCGGTCTCTTTCATTTCTCTAAAAAGTTTTAAGGGTCTGCGATGATTATTTTATTGTGTTGCAAACTATGCATTAAAACTAATATACCCTCGGCCCGTCCGTCAGGACCGTCAATACACGGATCGGTCCGTCGGCTTTTTGAAGGCTTAGTGTACAGTTATTGCTTAATTTGCTTATAAAATGTTATTGGGTATATTTGCGACTTTTTTGGCAGCCCGTTCAAAATTGGAAAAAGGATCTCTTTTAGTATCAATCCGTTGTCCGTCTGTCCATCCGCACCTGTAACTTTTGCACGATGAGTCGTAGAAAGATGAAATTTGGTACACTTACAAAATCCGTGAAAAAAAACAGGTGGGGAAGTGAACCGTGCGTATGTCAAAACTTCAGTCCGCCTGTGACGGACTGCAAAACATCCTACCTTACCAAAAGAGGAAACAACTGTGGGCTGGATAAAAAAATATAACTGTTGAATGCTTCATACTAGGTGGTTGCATACATTTCGGCTTAAAAATTCGCGTTTTTAACACAAAAAATCGCTCTTTTCAACGCTTTGCCCACAAAAGTGGGCGGAGGCATATACTTATACAAAAAAGTTAGATTTTTAATTTTTAATTTTATTTATTGAAAAACAGTCATTTTAAGCTAGAATCCCTTAAAAAAGTGGGCGAGGTCAATTAAAAGGCCAAACTTTTTCTGCTACCTCAAAAATAATTACAAGGCAATGTAACATTAAAAAAAGAGTTCGCTAGCATCATTTAACATAAAATCTAAAAAAAGTATTTTTTTAAATTAAAGATGGCCGCACATATCGGCCTGTAGTGGCCGTGCCTGTGGGCAGTTTCATCTGATTTTTAAACTTGATCTGAAAAGCTGGACTTCCAGCCGACTTATTAACTTTCAGCTCTCTAGCTTAAAATTTTAGGCCTAAAAGTTATTTACATACGGGCAGACGGACCGACGGACGAACGGACGGGCAAGGCTTAATCGATTTTCCTGTCGGTCCCATTCATATTCCTAAAAGGTCTTAGGGGTCCACGGTGATTATTTCACTACGTTACAAACTATATATCAAACTTAATATACCCTGGATAGGGTATAATGAGAGCTCAGACAAAGCCAATTTTTCGTATACACACATAACGGTTGAATTCCAGTTTGAATATTCATAGTAAAAAAAAAAAACAAGAAGTGTTTTGAAAGAAGAAAATTCAAACATCTGCCTTACACACCGGACCAAAAAACGTGTTTTCACGAAAACACGCGAAAATTTCCCCGAAAACTCGAGCTTTCCCGTACATTTGCCTGCTTTCGTAACCTCGAGTTTTTGGTAGGTTTTGATGAGTTTTGATGAGTTTCCCATTCAGCAACACAGCGGATTCTTGCTGTCACAACAAAACTGAACTCATTTTTGTTTCTCAAGGACAGTAAAATGAAAAAAGCACTCTTAAATTTCTTTAAGTTGGTGCTAAATATTTTGTATAAAATATCAAAATGCAGAATAAAACTCCATTTTTTAATAGGTAATGGAGAAAGCTGAGAAAAGGAAAAAATTTGCATATCTGCGTATAGAAAAGGTGCGACAAAACTCATTTTCTTATGGAGGCTAAACAGTTCTAAACATTCGTTGGCGGCGTCTTCTTTTCTAGAGACTAGCATTGATAGTCAAAATAGTTATTATTGTTTTCACCTTAGTTAAACACTTGTTTCATTAAAAACTTTTGATTTAAAGCTTTCGAGTTCATTGATTTTCTTTGTTTACACTCGCGCCAGCTAACAATTTTCCGATTAATGCCATAGTGACTGAAATGTCAACCTTGGTCGTGTTCAGTGTGAATAACTCTCTGAGTTTTCGTAAACTTTTTCCGAAAATTTAGTTTTCGATCGGGTGTGAAAAGGACAATATGCTTAAAGATTATTGGATTTTCATAAAAAATTCTAACTTTTGGAAAATATTGAAAAGTTTTTGTGAAATAAGGGATGGAAAGTAGATACACAGTTTTAACGTGTTTAAGATCATAACTTTTTCATTATTTTATTATTATTAAAAAGCTGAATTGGCCTTAAATATAAAGCAGCCGCAGGCTAAGCAAGGGATAGAATAGAAAATTTGTTAAAACAGTTTAAGAACTGTAGTTTTGGCGTATTTTCGAAGAAAAAAAATCATGATATAGCATCGGCCAAATCATTTGAAAAAAAATATCATACACATCAAGAATTATTATTATTACAAATTTTCGAATGCTTAGCTGATTCTGAAAATTGGCTCGAAAGCTTCAAAAACATTACAAAAATGATTTTTCAATTATTTTGGTATCTGAACGGTGGCACCGATTATAACGAATTTGATTTTTATAAATATAAAACGTATGATGCGAATTCTAAAATTTTTAAGATATTTCAAAAATTGCGTTTCTAAACTAATATTTTCTGAAACGGTTTAAGAAACAAATTTAAAACTCGCTTTTATAACCGATAACTTAAGAACCTGTGCTTAAACTATAACCGTACGTACGAAATTTCAGCACCCTAGCCCAAAATCTAAGGCCTAAAAGCATGTGACATACAGACTCTATTTTCAAAACAGTAAGTGGGAAAAATTTGAAATAAATCCCGAACGTAGTCCATCTTTTGAAATAAAAAACAAGCGAAGCAGTTTTGAAATAGTTTATGATTTTCTAGATGTGCTTGAAAACACTTTAGTTGACACTTTAGTAAAGCCGTCGTAACTTTTTGGGCCACTTCTTTTACACCAACCAAGTTTGACGCAGGCACAACCATTACAACCAAATAATATGCAATTTTTTTTTCAATTTGAGCAAAAATATTGAGTAAACTGCATTTGAAAATTTACCTTTAAAATAGATGCCACGCTCCCTGGAGGAGGTATACCAACTTAATTTTTCTTTTTTGTGTCTTACATTCGTTAGCAAATGCTTAATGCCAAATTGCAGCCTTTTAAAACGTCTTACAACTTTGAAAGTTCTGGAGGTAGTTGCACATTTAGACCGATAGTGGGCGTGTCTGTGGGCGGATTTAAACGATCATATGCCCTTAAGGTCTTGGGGTCTACCATTATTATTTACAAACTATGTTACAACTAGTGTTACAAACTATGTGACAAACTTAATATACCTCCTATCGTAGGGAAAGGGGTATAAAAAAATATAAAAATATTAAAGGAAAAGTTTTATGCCACCCTTTTTTAGTGACAAATTTAAAAAATCACCCAATATAAGAACAGTAGACTCCACTACGAAAAAGTATACCACAGAATAGAAAATATTTCCAGAAATAAAAGCAAACAAATAGAATTTTACACAAGCTGCACAATAAAGGCTAGCCTCACCTACAGCCAAAGCCGACGGACAGCTTCGCGTATGTCTTCATACTTGACGGTCTTTTTTTTCGTATGGGTTTGGACACTGCTCGCTGTTATCACTTGTTGTGTTCTTATTCTTTTTTCTAGTATGCTAGAATACTAAAATACGAGACAAGCGTTGTCGAATCTTTTTGTCAAGTCATTGATTAAAAGCAATTTTAGAACGCCAATGGTAAACTTTATTTGTATATGAACAATAAGGAGTTACCGGTCCTTACTGGGAAACCTCTCCAGGTAAAAGGGGAATGATAGAGACACACCAAAATCAGATTTAATTCAAGGCCATTTTATCTGTTTGTGACCGTCGCGAATGGATTAATAGAAAGCCAGCGGTCTTAAATACAAATTCTTATTGACAAGCCAAGTCCCTTACCCTATAAAGGCATAGTAAACGCACACATCGTACTTTATTACAACATTCATTACAGCACTCTCAAATGTAATTAAATTCACTGATTGAAGCCGACGTACGATGAAAAAAAAACCCCAATCTGTATACCTACTGTTCTGATAAAAATCGACTTCAATCAATTCATTTCCAATAACAATCCTCGAAAACGGCGCATAATGAAAACGCACACATCCAGCGCACTGCTCTACGATATGGTGTTGAACGCATACCCGCGTTTTACCGCCCAAGGATCCACTCAGCATTCATTAATGTCATTAGACTTCATTAAATTATCCTTGGAAACACATTCAAAATTTTATGTACGCTCTGCCAATTTGGCTGCTCTTGCATAGTAAGCTTTCATCCTGTGGCGCCATACTGGCTGGTGTAAGCCATCCACACGCTTCTGAACTCCGATGAAAATGAAAACTTCTCTTCTTCTCTCCTGGTAAAGCGTATAGTGTGGGTGTTTCTTCATTTATACCGCCCGACTGCGAACGAAAGTAACACTCGAGGGCAGGAAACATTGACACAAGGACGCTTCAACGCTTCAGGCTAATTTCATTTGTTCGTGTTGAATTGAAGTTGGAAACTCTTGCTGCTTGTACTCTGTTTTCTTCGAGTTCTCTCTCACTCCACTTCACTTAGTTTTTCTTGAGGATAATTCCGCAAGGGGAACGCGAGTAGCTAGTGTTGATAACAAATTTAGTATGAATTGGCCAAATGCACTGCTCCGTTGCTGCTGCTGCTGCTACTGCCGACACTAGTTGTCATGGGTGCTACAGCTAGTCCCCAGGATTGTAATAAGCGACGTGACTTGAATAATGAAACTGAAATTGTACGCTGGCAGATCCTTCCTGCCCAACACTCCCCTAACGCTGATTCGGTGAGTCGGAATCATTCTGCCGTTTGGAAGGATTTTTTTTTTTTGCTTTTTAGTTGACTGGCTGTGCGTGGAAAATACTTTACTTCCTTGGCAACAGATTTTGGCAATTGACCCGTAATGGCGACAAGTTTCCCCCAATATCCGGGAACAAGTTTTTGAAATCTGTTTCCAAAAGATTGAATGCTGTTATTCGAATTTTTGTTATATGTTGCAAATAGGGACCTCTTTTTAGGGAATATGCATAAAAGTGTTGGGGAATCGGTAAACAGATTTGCAAAGGTAACAGGACTAGTGGCATCAGACAAAGAATTAAGCCGATGTTTTATATTTGGTTGTTCAAAAAAGTCCGCTCTATCCCATCCTCATGATGGAACAGGACAATAAGCCACAGACTTGCCCCTGCAATTGCCATAGTTCATTGATTCATAGTTCTTAAGTGGCATCTTCCTTTTTCTCTCTAAAAATTACTTCCCAAACCTCAGTATGTCGCTCTTTTTAAGGGCATATGTGCAGCGATTATTGGGCGTACTCCTGTACAGAGTTTTACTACTTTGATCCCCAACCACAGGTCAGGGGTACTTTCTTAAAATATATTTTTTACGTACCCACTGTTCGGTAGGATTGATCAGTTCTTCGGGAGTATCCCTCGGCTAAAGAGGATTTCAAAGTGAGCTGCTGGAAATATGATAGCTTCAGCCATACAAAATGAATTATTGTCCAAAACTAGAGTCCAAACTAGACTCACCTCAAGCGGTTGCTTTTTTCCCATACGGAATTTTCCTTGTATTTTTCTGACAGGTCCTTAACACAGCTATTCACAACTCTGTGTCATTTCATCGACATGTTAAACACTTTATAAAATTCCAAAAGCCGCGCTCTTAAATTAATCAAAATCACTTTCTTTAAGTACCTTTGACTGGACACAGGAAGGCTCTGCGTTAATCAAACCAATACGCACTCAAAAATAAAATTTTAATGCATTAATCAGTTTTCAATTGTCATTATCAGCCACCAAGTACCGCCAAACAGATATGAAAAGTGATTTCATTATGGAAAATGGAAATTTTCCCCCTCAACGAATAAAATGCGAGAAAATTTATTTATTTCATTTTATGCACGCGCCCAATAGGCATTATGGAAGGATAATTACAAAAAAAATATATGATAGAACCGAGAACCGCTATCGAACCGTGTAATTAAATTTTCACATCTCATTAGGTGAATTTAATGAAATTTTCAAAGGCAACTCAGCACTCGAACGAACAACAATGAAGAGGATTTGAACAATTTTGTTTGTCTGGAAATATCCACCGATGCTGCCATGGAAAATCGTCCACCCACGACGACAGCCTCCAGAGCTGTGAAAAATGTAATTTTAAATATTATACAAAAAAAAGAAAAATACGAAAGAGAATGAAATTATGCACTACACAAACGGTCCATTTAATAAAGTCAAAATGGCTACCGTCCATTTTGTTCACTCGCAGGAAGCCTTTGCCCATTTAACGAGAATTTATTATCGTAATCATGTGAGATCCTTGATGCGGGCATAAAAACATCACATCATTTGATTATAGCCTCGTAAAAGGATTTTCCAAATGCCTGCAAGGGAAACAGGAACAACGTATGTGATGCTGTTATACGAAATGGCAGGGCGTTATAAAATTATTGTTCCATCCTGTTGCAGGAGAGTTTTGGCATTCGGATGCACTTGGATGTGTCCGTTGGCTTTGGTCTGTCGACAAGTTTTACTATTCTTCGGAATGACCTCTATGCCAACCCTGAAGAGGCATTAACCAAGTTATGCTCGTTTATGAGCTGTCCGGAATATGGTAGACGACGATTCGATTGAGTCGAATTTTGTGCAAACATTTCGGAATGGTATATCCTTAGGCAATTGGTATATACAAAAGGAATGGATTCTTTGCATGAACTTTTGAAGTAAAACTAGAATTTGGTAAATTCAATATTTGCTGAGTGAGTCTGCCTGCCATGATGGGACGATGGGATGTTTAGCACAAGAAAAGTTGATTGGATGTTGAAAGCGGTGGAATGGGACCTTAGATGAAACGTTTGCTACCTCAAGTATTGTCGGCTCAAACAACAGGGGCAAAACCAAATTTGACTCTGACAATTATTAACAACTTGACTTAAAAAAACTTACATATAAAGGATGGTCAATTGGGTTTCACTTCTAAAGAGAATTGCAAATTAAATTGCCGTAACAAAACTGTTTACCCTGAACCACCCAATTTTACCAATGATACTGTTATGTGGCGACAAAGTGTGATGATCCTCAAAAGGTACACTATGCTCCTACTTTAAGGCGAGAAAAGACTGAACTCACCCATTAAAACCCTCAGAGAACACATCCATATATTGAGCTGTCTGTCAGCTGGCAGCAAGCTAACATTCGATATTCGAATTTTAATATCGAAGTTCTTGCTCTAGTCGAAATCTACCAGTGGAAAAATGCCAAAAGAGAAATTCCAAGAACTTTTAAAGTCATGCGGGTAGTTATTTTCTTATTTAACGGGATTCACGACTCGAATTCTGCGACCACTTATTATCATGGTGCGCATGCGGTACGTTATTTAGTCCAGTGCCAAAAGCAGACGCCCGACGTTGGGCATTTCTAAAGTGCTGTGAAAATAATCTGTGGTGTTTTCTACATTACAAAAAAATGTCAAGGACATCACAACAAATCGCTCTCGTAAGCGTAAGGGGACAACCTACCACTATATGTTTATAGCTGGATTATAACTATCTATTATAATAAAAGTAGAAGAGATAAGAAAGAACGGATGAAAGGCATTAGTGCACTTTGATTTTGAATCGTTTAAGAGCACAATGAGAGAAAAAGACCTCGCATGGTAGTCGTATTTTACAAGCAAGGGGCTATTACTATCCTTAAAATGCGTGATGAGATGTGCTCTCGAGCGGAAAGAATTTGGTGTTAGGAAAGAAAGAAGAAGAAAGTTATTTTTTATCCAACACCAAACGCAGATGAGCCAAAAATAAAAACTCTGCACATTAACACCAAAGCTTTCCCCCGCAAGTGTTATGCCTTTACGGAGAAAAGCAATAGTATAACCAGCAGAATGTTTCATAAATACATCTAGCATGCATCTGATTGTTGTTAATTTTATTTAAATATTGAAAGACAAAAAGATGTTTTGTATTCGACCGACCCTAGCCTGGGTACCTACAAGACATCGACCAGAAAGCCGCTCATTTTGAGACAGACGCTTCTGGATTTTTCGTTTATTGCTTGTTTTTTGTCCGCCCTGGATATTTTCCACACCCGTACCCACCATATCTGGTGAGAATTCGCCCCATCTGCCGCCTGGGGGGCGCCCAATTGGGGACCTATAACCCCAGAAGGGGGTTTTTCTGCTAAAGCTTTTCTGCTAAAAAAGGAATTCCGGTACAATATTGTACGACTAAAGTGATGGGCTCAAAGGTGAACTCAACAGCATTCGTAGATGTGGTTATGCGTATAGCTGTGAATTTCTTTCAACGGTTGCATGCATTTGGCTAGATTTATAAGACTTTCTAGAAGAATCGATAAAACGGTGAAAGACGTGACAAAGCGAAGGTGTTCCTACGGTTCAAGTGTCTTCGGTATGTTAAGTCATAAAAGAAAGCCGAGTTGAAACAACAGAGTTTATTAAAATTAATGATAACATTAATAAAAAAATAAAAAAATGATAAAATTAATGAATGAACTTCTGAACTAAATGATATGATTCTTATTTTAAGGCCCAACCATAAAAGACTTTGATGAGCTTAATTCGGCTTTCCGAAATGTCCCTTTATACTATGTCTCCACCGACAGTTATAAGAAGGTTAGCGTGAGATGATTAAAAATAAATCCTTAACTGGCTCCATCGGACAAATATAGGATTAATTTGACACGAAAACTCTGTTTCGGTCATTTTGGTGGCGATGTCAATTCCCAGGAGCAAAAAACGATTTCCTCAGTAAAAGTCACAATAGAAAACGTGCTTGTGATAGAGCTGTCGCATAGGAGCTCTTGGAGAGTTTCAGTTTTCTTTTTTGATTCTCAAACTGTTACAAAGGTGCAGAAAATAGGTTTGTGAATAGGGTGAATGGGATTTAGGAGAGGATTTATTTTTAATCACTTGCCGAGAGGATTTAAATTTGTATGGTAAATCGCGTGATTTGTAGAGGATTTAACAAATATTTATATTAATCGAGTATTAGTGCTCGGTGGAGACATGGTATAAGGGAACAGTTTAGGCTTAAAGCTTTGTTTTTGCTTGTCATTAAATTATTAATTGTCATATAAGCGCCCATATTTATTTTTTAACGTGCTTAAAAAGATCCGTGAAAGAAAGAAATACACCAAGAATTGCACGCAGACCTCTAAAGTTTAAACACATTTTAGATCGGACAACCGGTTTCGGAATTATAAACACCCAAAGTTGAAGAAAAAGTGACATGATTTTCAAATTTGATTTCGAATTCTCAAGGCAAGGTGATACTCGAGACGTTCACAGTGAAATCTCATGACTTTCAAATCGTTTGCTTAAGTCTATTATGGGCACCACAAACTTTTGGCGGAACTTGAGTGGGATTTTCGTTGTATTTCGACATTAGATTAATCCAACTTAGACTTACTATAATTGGGCCTTTACTGCGAAAAATGAAAACGAAAACGACGATCTCTTCGTCATGAAAACTCAACGAACAATAGTGATTCAAGTTGACACAATGGGCGCTTGAGTTGCCGGTTGCCTCGGAATAACTAAGGCGTCCTCTTGCCATAGGTATGTTGGGGCCCCCAATTGGTTTTTTGCTCGCTGTTAAATCCTATCTAATAAGTACAGTGTGGTTTTAGGTCTACTTGTATAGGAGTGGAAGTTATATTCCATTTTAGAGCCTATGTACGCTCTGTTTATGTTAACCATATCCGATAGTGTGAAATATTTATTGCGTAAGGAGTCGAATGCGCTGGGCATCACTCTAGGCGACATCACACTTATGTGGATATTCCAAGATCGAGTTTCTTGATTAACCAATACTCCATCTTGATATGATATTAAATGTCGTACTTTTTATAGTTTGACATATGCAATTCAAATTTCAATATACGTGTAGTTCTGACTTTTACTTGGGAACAAGTATGAAAAACTAATGGCGTATTCTTTTCAACACCAAATCGTGAAACTGGTGTGAAATACAGAAAAAAATTGTTCTTTTCTTGTACATCTGAACAGAATCGTGATCATTTCAATGTTCTTTTGAACTCCAAATCAGTTAGATGTCGACTCCAAACTCGTAATTTCGCCACCGTCGTATTTGACGGTGGAGGCTGGGTGTAGCTTTGATTGTGATTATTCACAACGCTACTGAAATTGTATGAAATCGATAAAAACTCAAACTCAAAGCTATCAAAATTCATTTTAATTAAAAATTTCAAAAAACCGACGCCAACAAAATCACGCCACGAAATGAAAATAAAATCAAAGCTGCACCGGTGCAGTATTTGTCGTTCTTTGCGAGTTGATACCGAGCGTGCACCGAGTATTTTTTGACAACTCAGTGTGGCAGTTCGGTGTTCAAAAGAACACGCCATAATAATACTGGGGAAAGATTCTGTTAAAAGCAAAACGATGGTTCGTTTTTCAAAAGCGAAAGAGTTTGTGTCATAGCCACAGTTCCAATTCTCTATCGCTTTTCATTTTTTTTTTTCATGCGGCTCGAGTGCGTGAGTGTCGAAATCAATGAAGTTTTTGTTGCATATTACAGTGTGCACAATGCTTAAATTTGCCTAAGGGATGAGGTGTAAATAGAAAACTCGGTAGAAAATCAAAAGCAAATATGTAAATGACGGCATCGTTTTAAGTGGAAATTTATAACTGAAGCTTCAGAGTTTATTTTAAACACATTTTGGCTCATCGATATTTTCAAAATTCAAAACCATTTTTTCATCAATTTATCGATTAAAAAAAATATTCAAAACTCTCATCACTATCTATCAAATGTTAACATTTTTTGACATTGCTTTCAACAAAGATTCTCATTTTGTTGACGGAGGAAATATTAAAATCTTTTGGAAGAAACTTAGGAGATCTTTGAGAAATCCTGAACGTAAATGGACTTCCAATTCCCATGAAGAACATTTGATCAGGGGGCACTGTTAGTAGTCTCTCAGAGTGGTCTCTGAGATTTCTCCTTACGTTCCTAAGGCAGGAACTTACCAAGTGGGGGGCTAAGAGGATTGAAACCCTTCCATGAAAATATGTGGAATGAAAACTAAAAGAACTGGAAAAATAATATTATCAGACCCGTGGGAAAGAATTTTTTGGAACAATGCTGTGCAGGTGTGTTAAGCCAGACCACGTTGAGTCGGTTAAAAAGAGTCTTTTACTGGCTCCTCAGAATGGTTCAGGCCCTATGAGTGGTAGAGTTGTCCCGACCTTAGCAAGTGGGTCTGATAATTTGTTGCCCTCAAAGTCCCTGTAGGCTGGAAATCAGTGTTGAGTTGTTTTTGTTCATAATCTTAAGGCATCAATTCCTTGGCTTGTCAAAGATTGAAGTAGATCGTCAACAAAAGGGATCATAAGAGAGGCGAGAGAACGCGTCTTGAGGACACCCTTGTGACGTTAACGCCGAGATTTCCACATCGTCTATGCGGGTTTGAATTATTCTTCCATTGAGCATTGACATGATCCACCTTCCTATGATTGGGGATAGATTCATGTTGTTGAGAGCCCTAATGATTGACTCAAAACATTTATTGTTGAAGGCTCCTTTAATGTCTAGGAAAGATACAAGACAGATTTCCTTGCGATTAATGGAGTCCTTAATTTTGGTTGCTAAGTCGCTGGGGGCTGACTCAGTAGATTTACCTGAGTTTTTATAGAGTTTTGCTTAGAAAAGAGGCCACTCATCTATGCTTTTTAAAATAGGGACTATGATGTACATGAAATGATGATTTTTGTACAAAAAAAGCTGTTTTCCGAATAATTGGATAGGAGAGGGGCAAATAGAATAGTTATCCTATTGGTTTAGCCAACATAACGGCACACTATTTCAGACCTACGGCGACTATACCATCAGTACCGGCAGATTTATGCAATTTGACTTTTTTTGAGCTACTGAACAGGGGTGAAAGTGTATTTTGAGCTTGAGTTCCCGGTGAACAAAAAGGCACATCAAAGTGCTTCTTCGGTTAAAAGGTAGACCGCAACTCTGTAAAAATGCATTAACAAGGTAAGTGCGGGACCTTAAGATCCCCACTTGCTCCTCTTAAGATGAAGACCAACCAGTAAAGTAGCAACATATTTCAATTTTTCTGCCTTTCAACTGAATTTTTGAGAGATATTAAATAGCTTTACATGAATTACAAATGAAGATATACCTTAACCGAGGGCAAGGCGTGTCTCCTATAAGGTAACATAACATTGGTCGAAACACTGGAAAAAATTTGTTGTAATCAGAAGAACATGCGAAGTTGCAAGCCTCAACTTTGGGAACTGTTCAAATGGACTTACAGAGAACGCAATGGAAGTCTCGATGTTTGTTCTTTGTCGATATAGTTTGCCCAGTCGAAGTAAAGCTGCTACAGTTTTAGCTGCTAGACAATGTGGGACGGGTCAAAAAAGATTTCTACCCCATTTTATCCGCTACTTTTTAAACAATGGATAGGGAATACCTATTGAGGATTTTAGATTTTTCACGCCGCTAGACACAGCATGAGTTATCGATAAGTAGGCCTCGAGCCTATCTCAAAAACGTCTTTAAAGCCTACAGTGCGATTATTTTACTCACTTCATTATGACCTCATTTTTCGTAAATAACTAATGTTTGCTAGTACGTCCTTGCAACTCATATTTATGGCGGTTGGATTCTTCAACTCCTTAACACAAATAACCTACAAAACAATTTCATTTATTTTGGCAGGCATTGCCTCGTACAAATATACCCATACGCCGTACAATTTTTAAAACAATCGTCAACATAGCCGCATCGCTTTGCAATATGAAACCAGGAGTCAAGGTAAACACCAGGCGCGCACTATAGTCCTCCCCCGCGCGATTGAGTGCTCAGCTCTATTTTATTAAACCATATGCCAGGACCATGTGCCGGGTATGTTGGGAATATTGAATAATAAATCAGGACGTATAGAAAGGAGGCAATCTCCGCACAAAGAGTGCGAGCAAGCCAAAGCCCCATCATTCTCGACATCACATGGAAATTGAACGAAAAAGAAAACTCCATTCCGACGGCCGGCGGGCGGTGTGCGCGGCAGTGGGAATCTTTTTCGCGAAAATATTTCCGGCAAATCCTGCACAAGTTGAACCTATTTCGCTGTGTATGCGCCATGCAGAGATAAGTGGATATTTTACGAGTGTGTTGGCCGTGCCAAGACATTACGATGATACACACGTTCAAACGAAATTGAATGCCTCGCAAGGACGACGCGACGGGTGCGGGTGGGCCAATATGAAAATCGATGCAGCATCCTGCGCCACTAGATGGCTTCCGCAAGTTTAATGATAAACTGAGTTGTTGTTTGCGGGCATTCACCCACTCCATGGCAAAACTTTAAAATGACCAACACTGGCTTTGATTGAAATCCACCTTCGGGCATTCACATTCAATGGAATGAAAATGCCCCAACACCATCACTGATGGCAGCGAGCACGTAGCTATACCTATAGCCGGCTTCTCAAAAATTCCACATAACTCAATTTTACCTGACTGAAGGTGCTTCCGGAGGGCATTACAAATTCCTAAGCAAGACAGCACAGCAACAGTACAGCCAACAGAGGATGCTTCTGTTTACAACCGAAGATAAATGGCCAAATGGATTCCTTTACGGCTTTTCCATTTTCGCGATTACTGCTTGCCAGGGTGGAAATGGCAGTATCTCACTCAATCTGTTAAGTGCATAGTTTTGATTTGATAGCAGGTTGCTTTGCTCTTAATCAAATCTGGGTCCAATTGAATTGTAGCTCTGTCTATCTATTCACCTTACACCGATCCTCCATAAGGATATGCAGGTTCATGCAAAGTGTGTTCTTCGTCCTGCCTTAAGCAAATGGGAAATTTAAAGCTGTATCGTCGAGCACAGTAAAACACATGAGTGTTCTCGAAGAAGGAAAAAGGAAGAAATTCCTCAGAACGAATTGAAGAGTTCGTTGGAACAGAATCGATTGGAGATGGGAGTTACTGCTTCCTTTTTGCAGTGCTGCTGTTTGGGGTGTGCTGGCGACAACATACGTTGCAATTTCCGAAAGTTGTCAGACAGGAAAACTTTCTAATTCGTTTCGCTTTTCTGTTTTTTTTTTCTCTTTGAGTTTGTTTTTCCTGTTCGTTGTTTTTGCTCCGAAGAATACTGCTGTGCAGCCGGAGTAGCAGAAGTTCGATTTGAAAATCCAATTTGGCTTTAAATCCGTTTTTGGTTTTTTCATGTGTTAGGTGTAGGATGAATCTAGGTGAATGAACTTTCCATTCGTGTTTAATCACTAGACCTTCGATATAATCTTTTTGCTAGGCCTGATAACGAAATTCGAGGGAGTTTAAGAAATTTCGTTTGTAGGGATCGCTTGTAGGAATTGTTTCTTTACTTAGAGCTTAGCAAAACGGACGAAAATTCGATATATCGACTGCACTTACGAGACTAGAGACAAAGGTAATTTTTACTAATCCAAATTGTTTAGATGAAAAATAAAACGTCCCCATAAAAGACTTTTGCAAGACCAAAGGGGGACTCCCATGGTAATAAGAGAGTCTAAGCCAAAAAGGCAACAGAACTTGATGGAAATGGGCAACGCAGGGGTCTTCAAATACTGAAACTTTGTAGGCGTGGAGCTTACTCCTGAATAAACATCCGCCACATTCGCGTAAAAGACAGAAAACAGATTTTACTCAAATCTTTCAATGGGGACTTTCGAATTCTGACAGTAAATAGCGGTCACATTGTTTTAATAAATATTTTTTGCCAATTTACTACAAACGGAAATAGCGATGAATAGCACCTCGGTTCTTAAGCTGCGTTTCACGGAAACTGTGCGCATGCGGACTTACTTGAAAGAGTTTTCAGGGTTCCGTCAATTTTCGTGGAGAATATTGTGCATGGAAGTAACAGCAGTCATTGCACAATATGTCTAGAGAGAAATTTATGTTTTCAAACGTAAAGAAAATCCCAATTTTATTTTTTGGAATTTGCATCCTCCAAATGTTTTCAAGTCAGTCGTAGGCTCCGGGAAATAACGCCCCAACGAAATAAGTCCCCAAATGGAAAATAAAATAGCCCCCGAAATTGAGGGATTATTTTACTGTAAAATTACTCCTCAAATGGAAGATGAAAGAAGTCCCCAAAAAGGTAAGAAATAACCCCCAAAATAAGTTCGAAATAAGTCCCCAAATGCATGTGAAAGCAAAGGCAAAAAACGAACAGGCAGGGGGGGGCAAAAGGGTGGCACAACCCCCCCCCCCTCCCAATCACTGTATTGCTTGAATCCTGAAAACAAAAATTTTGAGGACTTCATTCACAGTAGAATTTGGGGACCCTTTTTCATAATGAAAATATCCCCCAATTTGATGCATGAAATAAAACCCCAAAAAACCATGAAATAAGTCCCTGATTATGGGGGTTCATTTGATATGAAATAAATCCCCGCCTCCATACAGAGTTTGGGGAGTTAAACCGTATTTTCTCATGATTGTAACGAATTTACAATTAATTGATTTCAATTCTTAGCCCATTCCACTTTTGTAGGCGTGGCCTATACAAATAATATGTAAATTCGGACAAAAAAACGTTTTGTTGTTATTATTACATGGCATATAGGGTCGAGTATATAGAAGTTTGTCACAGACGAACTCTTGCACTTACTCACTTGTTAAATTTTAAGTCCAAAAAACATTTATGTGAGTTTTCTTTAATTGCGGTAAGACTTTTCCCAAATAGTTAAACTAATTGCTAGCATTAGCTGCTTCTCTTGAATTCTAGGGGAATCGATATTTCCGTGAACAGTAAAACAAGCTCTTATATTTACATCAACAACAATTGAACAGTTGAACAACAGTTGAACAAATAGGCTCAGAAAAACTTAAGTAAAAAACAACAATTTGAAAAATAACGCCCATATCTTTCTTTCTGTACGTTTTGTACTTCAAATAAACAAAAAAAAAAATTCAAAATTTTGAGGAAATCCGAAGCGAATTTTGGACTTTAAAAACTTCGGAAATTTAACTCGAAAACATTAAAACATCTCCAAACCAGTGAGTAACTGCTACAGTGTGTACGCAGAAGTTAAATTCCGTAAAACGGACTTCATCCTATCCCACATTGTAAAATGCTGATGGCATGGTTATTTTTTTGGCATTTTATAAGTAATGCAAACTTCGAAAAATGGCGTGGTCCAACCGCCCCTAATTACAAAATATTAATTATAAGATATTTCCACAGATATTTCCAAGTTAGGCTTAAATGTACGTAAAATTGCAATTTTTTGCTTCAAATTCAATAGTTTTGAAAAACCAACCCCGAAAAGGGGGCGTGGCTAAAAACTTTATATGAACGAAATCTGGACTGAGGTCTCGTTTACCTAACCTGCTACTTTTTTTGTTTCATGCTTTCCTAAATAAGGCTCAAGGCCAGTCGAAATAACGTTTTTCTGGAAAATTTTAGGATTTTCTTCAATTCTGCCTACAAATTTGGGCGTGGCCCAAAGTCTAGTATGAACAAAATTTAGAACTAAGCGTTTTCTACATAAAATATTAAGCAAATTTTTTTCAATTTAGAGCAAAAATATTGAGTAAACTGCATTTGAAAATTTACCTTTAAAATAGATGCCACGCCCACTGGAGGAGGTTTACCAATTAAATTTTTCTTTTTTGTATCTTACATTCATTAAAAGATGCTAAATGTGAAATTTCAGCCTTTTAGAACGTCTTACAGTTTTGAAAACTCTGGAGGTAGTTGCACATTTAGACCGATTGTGGGCGAGTCTTTGGGCGGATTTCAAAAATGTTTACACTTGTACTGCTTCGGATACCAGTTGACCTATGTTCCCTAACTTGAAATTTAAGGCCTAAAAGCGTGTGACATACAGACAGACGGACGGACATGGCTTATCCGATTCAGAATACGGTTTCGATCATATGCCCTTAAGGCCTGGGGGTCTACCATTATTATATCACCGTGTTAAAAAATATGTGACAAACTTAATATACCTCCTATCCTATGGGATGGGGTATAAAAACCCCGGCGATAGTGAAAAAACGTGTGCCACACGTTCTTATGGCCACACCCCATCCCATAGCATAGGAGGTATATTAAGTTTGTCACATAGTTTGTAACACGGTGAAATAACAATGGTAGACCCCCAAGACCTTAAGGGCATATGATCGAGACCGAATTCTGAATCGAATGAGCCATGTCCGTCCGTCTGTATGTCACATGTTTTAGGTACGTGTTTAGGTACAAAAATTTTTGAAATCCGCCCAAAGACACGCCCACAATCGGTCTAAATATGCAACTAACTCCAGATTTTTCAAAACTGTAAGACGTTCTAAAAGGCTGAAATTTGACATTTAGCATCTCTTAGTGGATATAAGACACAAAAAAGAGAAATTTAATTGTTAAACCTCTTCTAGTGGGCGTGGCATCTATTTTAAGGGTAAATTTTCAAATGCAGTTTACTCAGTATTTTTGCTCAAAATTGAAAAGAATTGCTTAATATTTTATGTAGAAAACGCTTAGTTCCACATTTTGTTATTACAAGACTTTGGGCCCTGCCCACATTTGGAGGCAGAATTGAAGAAAAACTTAAAATTTTGCAGAAAAACTTAATTTCGACTGGCCTTGAGCCTTATTTAGGAAAGCATGAAACAAAAAAAGTAGCAGGTTAGGTAAACGAGACCTCAGTCCAGATTTCGTTCATATAAAGTTTTTAGCCACGCCCCCTTTTAGGGGTCGATTTTTCAAAAATATTGAATTTGAACTAAAAAATTGCATTTTAACGTACATTTAAGTGCAACTTGGAAATATCTGTCGCAATATCTTACAATTAATAGTTTGTAATTAGGGGCGGTTGGACCACGCCCCTTTTTGAAGTTTGCATTACTTATAAAATGTCAAAAAATAATTCATCAGCATTTTACAATGTGGGATAGGATGGGGTATTCAACGGTCCGTTTTAGGACTGTAACTTCTGCGTACACACTGTAGCACTTACTCACTGGTTTAATTTTTAAATTTGTCGGTAAGCGACGAGTTAATAAAATTAAGAAAATAATGACAGAATGTTTGATTTCAGTTGTCCGGTTAAATGATTCAGAAACTTTTTCGTCACAAATCATCACTCAGTAAATACCCACTTATCGCTCGGTCGCTCAGTACGTGGCTGAAGCCGTAGGGTAAAGCCAAAACAAAGTATTTTTCAAGTTGAGATAATATGACAATTATTATAAAACAAAGTAAAATCATAGGATGTGAATAGTACTTTTAATAAGAGGTGCCTTTGATTTTAATGTACTTTGTAGTAAATTCAAAGTTAAGAACCTTGCTTCAAAGTTTTCAGCCTCTGAATCTAGTCAAAGTTCACTTTGAATCAGAATTGGATCAAAGTCGAAAAAGTATTGTTGCGGTAAAATGTAGCGGACGGACGGTCCAAACCAATAGAGAGGGGGTCTTCACCGTGCGTAGTTCGAGCCAGACGGATGGTCTGGAGACTCAACTACACTTTTGGTGGTAACCAGAGTAACCGTAGCTCGAAGCCAGACGGCCGGTCTGGAGACTCGGCTACATGGACTCTGGAACGATGTCTGACAACCGTAACTCGCAGCCAGACGGACGGTCTGGAGACTCGACTACACGTTATCTGAGATGTCCCACTGTCATCCGAGAAGTCCGAAGAGGTTCAGCCCGAGACGGTTTCCCGACGAAGATGTGAGAAGCACACCATATCGAGAGCAGACGAGACGCGAGCGGAGAGCTCGAGAAGTTGATCACTCAAACACCAGTGGCGGGACAAATTGCGGGAGGGTTCATGCTCGAGAAGAGTCCGGACATGAACCAAAACATAAATATGCAGCGGAGATACAACACCCACAAACAAACTCATCCATCACCACCACCAAGAGTTTCTTCACGGTAGTCACTAGGAGACGACATGTCGGAGAGGTCCTCATCAATGGCTTAGAGCCCAGCGTCATCAAAGGCCGAGCGCCCAACGTAAATTCTATTAATTGTAAAAGATGGCACGCTAATAGGTAGATCCTTTTACCCCAAAATCTACGGGAAAGCCCACGAGAAACTAGAATCGCGATATTACTTTACGACGCTTCCTGGTTCAATTCTCTTTTGTTCCTCTTAATCTCCTTCTGAGAGTAAGAAGGAAGTAACAATAAGAAAGTAACAATTTCCGATCTAATTTATTCTTTTTGGGGTGAACGGTTGAACTCGACCATTCGTGTGCAAAGGTTCGAATTCGGAGTGTTCGTGGGAGTGAGAGCGAATACGGCTTGGGTTCAAAAGCCGTAAGCACGCAAAAGGCAAAAAAGCTGAGCGTCGCTGACAACCCCGTGCCCGAACCCCGCCGTAACAAACCCTTCGATGCTCTGAAAAAGAAAATGGTGGGTGAAACCGAAGCCAAGCTGGAGAAGAGAATTTCGTTGACGGAGGCGTCAATTAAAAGTTCAAATTGGCAGAGACTTTTGGCAATTTTGCTTGAAATAGAGATAAACCGAATCGAAGGGAGTCAAGATTTAAGATCGGGACTCAGAAGGGCTGATACCAAATTTAGGAAGAGAAAGGAAGCAGGAAGCAAAAACCGGAGTTGGAGAGTTCAAGGATAAAACAGATAAGTAGAGTGAGATTAGTATCTGTTTGGGTCGATTTTGACCCTATAGCAGGTGCTGGTAATAGCGTTGTACCTCGTGGAGGATTTGTGTAGAAAAATAATACAAAGTTGGAGTTAGATTTCTGAGCTTTTATTCAATAGAGTACGGAGTACGTCTTACCTCGTGGAGGGCTTGTTCAAGAAGAAGGTTTTACAATATAGAAAAGAGGAAGTAGACCATGAATTAATAGGAGACTCGGTGCCGAGCGACCTCTACTTAAAATATTTGTACTACATGAAATTCGTTACATTGGAATGAGTAAGTTACAGTGCTTTTTGGCGTGAACATTGCCGGCCGCCTTGCAGCAACTGCTGCAAATTAAGATAAAGATACAATTTTTAATTCAATATAAGATAGGTACTTAAACATGATTTTACTTATACATGATTATAACATAGATACTTAAAACTATGGGGAAGTCATTTGTTATCGGAGGGACTCCACTCACTCCGTTAGATTAGGATCTATACTTCATAAATTGTTCATAGCTCTCAAAAATAGATAAACTTATTACAAACAGATTTTTTTTTTTTTTTTTGTATGTACATATATCACTTAACAAGATTGTGAAATATTTTGTTGATCAGCGTTGAAAAAATACTCAATAACAATTAAAGAAAAGGATAGTATTAACGACTTCTAAACAAAGGTTAAAATTGTGTACACGAAGCGTATGAATGTATTTAATAACTCAGGTATCTGACAGTATACAGAGTTTAACGATTGGTCGTTTGAGAACACCGTTTTCGGTTCTTACATCCGCGACGCGAATTTTACCATCAGATCCTACGTAGACTTTAATTATTCGACCTAATCGCCACTCGTATGGGGGAAGTTTTTCGTCTCGAATGACTACCAAATCGTTAACGCTAATATTCCTTTGGGGATATTTCCACTTGTATCTCTTCTGGAGCTCCAAAAGATACTCCTGTTTCCATCGTAAGCAAAACTGTTGGTGAAGCAATTTAACTCTTTCCCAACGTCTTATGAAACTGAGAGACTTTTCGGTTATATCAGGTTCAGGTGGAGCTAAGAGAGGTCCGCCACGAAGAAAATGTCCGGGGGTTAAAGGCGGTATGTCGTTAGGGTTTTCGGAAATCGGTGAAATCGGCCTGGAGTTAAGACAGGCTTCGATCCTTGTGACAAGGGTGGAAAACTGTTCGAAAGTAAGTCCTTGATTGCCGACGGTCTTTCGAAAGTGCAATTTAAAGCTCTTGACGCCAGCCTCCCAAAGGCCGCCCATATGTGGGGCACCTGGTGGAATAAACTTCCACTCCAGGCCATGGCTTTTGTATTTTTCGGTCACGTTGGAAGGAAAGGTTTTAAGGAACTGTCTGAAATCCTGTGATATAATTTTGTTTGCCCCGACGAGATTGGTGCCATTGTCTGAGTAGAGGGCTTTCGGAAGCCCTCGTCTTGAAACGAATCTGTGGAAGGCCGCAAGAAAGGATTCAGTAGTTAAATCACTTGTGACCTCGAGATGAATTGCTTTGGTTGCAAAGCACACGAACACACAAACGTATCCTTTGGACAATTTACAATATCGTCCCGAAAAAGTATGGATTGTAAAGGGACCCGCGAAATCAAGGCCTGTATGCTTGAAAGGCAATGAGATATCTGTTCGTTCTTGGGGTAGTGCTGCCATTATTTGGGATTGCACTTGCTTTTTATGTATAATACAAGTCTTGCAGGCGCGAATGTGTCGTTTTACAAGATTTTTTATGCGTGGAATCCAATACTCGCATCTTACTAGACGTATAACTAGCTGATTGCCACCGTGCAAAGATAGCTCGTGAGTAAATTTTACGAGAAGATTTGAAATAACGGCATGGTAAGGTATTAATATTGGATATCGTTCATTATAAGGCAGTGTAGAGGATGCTAATCTCCCATTTGATCTAACGATACCATTCTGGTCTAACATTGGATTGAGGTTCAATAGTGGACTCTTCGTAGGCATTGGTTTTCCTTGCTGTAGAAAGTTGTACTCCTTCGAATAAAATAAAATTTGGGTTCTTTGAATGATGCGCTTCTTCGTTTTGGTGACTTCATCGTGGGAGATATCCAAGGATTTGTAAGTAAAATTTGGTTTGTAGCTTGGATGGGTTCTGTGAAGGAATCGCAGTATGTAACTTATCACATGGAGTGCTCTCGACCAAGATGAAAATCGTTTGAGTATTGTGTCAATGTTTGGGGTTAGAGTTGTCAGATTGGTTTTAACAAGTTTTCTCTCTAAATCACCCTCAATAGGAGAGTGCGCCAAGGTTTTTGGCCAAAGATTTTGAGGACGTTGTAGCCATGCAGGTCCGTTCCACCACAGAGTATTTTTAATCAGATCATTCGCTGGTACTCCTCGCGATGCTAGGTCTGCAGGGTTATCTTCTGAGCGCACGTGACGCCACACAGAATTTGGCAAACGTGTTTGAATTGCAGATACCCGATTGGCAATAAATGTCTTCCATGTATGAGCAGGTTTACTCAGCCATGCCAGGACAATTGAACTGTCAGTCCAAAGAATTACTTCATAGTTTGAGATGTCTAATTGCGAAAGGATATTCTTAACTAGTTTCGACAGAAGCACAGCACCACAGAGCTCAAGTCTCGGAAGAGAAACTGGTTTTACAGGCGCTACTTTACTCTTGGAACATAAAAGATGGCTGTCCCAGTTATCCGGACTCTGTTCTAAGCGTAAATACAAGGTGGCGGCGTATGCTTTCTCAGAAGCATCAGAGAATCCGTGAATTTGAAGGGACTTATTTGGGGTGTATTGAATCCACCTGGGGATCTGTATATTTTGAATCTCCGGAAGAAAAGAAAAAAACTGCTTCCAACGGTGACACGTATGAGGCAAAAGAATTTTGTCCCATGACGTCCCATCACGCCAGATGTCTTGTAAAATTATCTTAGCAGTAACTATGATTGGCGATAACCAACCTGCTGGATCAAACAATTTAGAAACGATGGACAATACATGTCGCTTGGTGATCGGATGTTCATCGTTTTCTATTTTCAAATAAAAATGAAATGTATCAAGCTTGGCATTCCATTGGATACCCAGTGTTTTGGTATTGCTTTTGTTTTCTAGTTGGAGGAAATTCTTATCGTAAAGAAACGACTGGGGTAGTTGTTTTATTAACTCAAGACTGTTGGAGGTCCACTTTCTCAAGTGGAAACCTACCGACTGCAGAGCTACAGACAACTGTCTTTGGGCTTGCAGTGCCGATTTGAGATCGTGCGATCCTGACAACACATCATCGACATAAAAATCATTTTTTAGAATGGAAGACGCGATTGGAAACTGATACTGTATATCGTCTGCCAACTGCCGTAGTGTACGAATGGACAGATAAGGAGCGCAGTTTACGCCAAACGTGACTGTCTTTAATTCATAATCGGCACATTTATCATTTAAGGATTTTCGAAATAAGATTCTTTGGTACGCACTATGTTCAGGATGAACCCATATTTGCCGGTACATCTTTTCGATGTCAGCACTAAAGACATAACGATAAAAACGCCACCTTAGAATAAGGGCAATAAGATCAGTCTGCAAGACAGGACCTGTGTGCAATAAATCGTTTAAGCTTTTGCCATTTGTTGTAGGATTTGAAGCGTTAAAAACGACACGAATCTTTGTCGTAAGACTATCTGGTTTTATCACGGCATGATGTGGCAGGTAGTAGGAAGACCCAGTTCGCTTTGGTTCAGTGAAGTTATCAGGTGGAACTTGAGTCATATGTCCAAGATTTAAGTACTCTTCAAGTACTTCGTTATATTGGGAATGTAGGTCAGGTCTTTCCTTTAAAGACCTTTCATTCTGTAAAAATTGTTTAAAGGCGATATCTCGAGACTCTCCAAGAACGGCAAAAGGATCTTTAAAGGGAAGTCTGACAATATATCGTCCATTAGCATCCCTGGATGTGGTTTCGGAATACAGTTTTTCACAGTATTCTTCTTCAGGAGAAAGCGCTTTTCGATCTGGAACTTCTTCCATTTCCCAGAACTTTGATAGCTGTGTATCAATTGAAGTTTCCGTAAAGAATGAGACAAAGGTTGAAAAACACTTAGTCTCCGCTTGCCTTACCGGACCAGACAAAACCCACCCAAAGACTGTATGTTGAGCAATTAAAGATCCGAAAACATTATGCTTGATGCCCTCTAATATAATTGAAGGATATAGATCTGCTCCTATGACTAAGTCTACCTTTGAGCTTTCATAGAAGAACGGATCAGCAGGTGTGAAGTCAAGACTCCCAGAGAGTGCAACTACGTTAAGAGAGTAGGAAGGTAAGTGTCCTTTGAGTCGCTTGAGGACAATTGCGTTTGCCTCTAGTGTAAACGATTCATTGTACCTCGAACTCAGCACTAAGGCACACAGCTTTGAAGCAGTGGCGGTGACAACCGCGCTAATGCCGCAAATGTTGGCTTGGATTGCCTGGACAGGAAGACGTAGCCTAACCTGTGCACTTTCGGAAATAAAGCTTACTTCTGATCCAGGATCAATAAGAGCACGGAGTGTATACTTATTTCCCTGATGATGGACATTAATTAAGGCCGTTGCAAGCAGAACGCTTTTGTTATTCTGAACAAAATGGGATTGAACCGGAGCATCGTATGTTTCTTGAGTGGACTGTATTGGTTTGATGGGAACAGAATTTTGTATGCTTGACTGTGGAAGTGTAGTCGACGACGAAGAACTGTGCGCATGGTCATTAGAAGAATTATGAAGAAGGGTGTGATGCCTCTGCTTACACATCTTACAGGTGTAATTGCTACGACATTCTTTCACGAAATGATTCGAAGCGAGACAGTTTAGACAATATTTTAATGAATTTATTTTCGAAATTCGATCAGAAACAGATAATTGTAGGAACTGAGAACATAGGCGAAGAGGGTGAATACCTTGGCAAAAGGGACAACAAAGTTCCTTTGTTTTAGCGTAGAGAACACGATGTTGTTGGTTTGTCTTAGCTATCGGTGCAGATTTGGATCTGGAATCCTTTGGGTTCGAGTCCTTGATATCTGAAACCGACTCAAGTATTTGATAATGATTGGACAAGAATGAGTCCATTTCGGACCAGTCTGAGAGATCACGAGGCTTCTTGATGGATTGCTCCCAGAGTGCCAAAGTCTTTTCTGGAAGCCGACTTGAACACAAAAAGACAATGATCGGGTCCCAAGTTTTGGTTTCCACTTCGTAGGCTTTTAGCACTGAGAGACAATCATTAATGTCACTGTGTAGCTTTTTGATACTTTGTGCTGACTCAATATTTATAACAGGCAAACTAAAGAGAGTTTTTAACTGATTGTTAACCAGAATCCTCTTGTTTTCATATTGGTCAGTCAAAGCTTTCCAAGCGAGACCAAAATGGTCGGCTGTAAGAGGGAATTTGCAAACGATCTTGTTTGCATCTCCTTTCGTTTTGGAACGAAGATGAAATAGCTTTTGCACTGCACATAGCCTTTGATTGTTGATATAGATAGCCGTGAACATGTCGCGAAAAGACGGCCAGGATATGTAATCACCATGAAAATAATCAGCATCGCATGGGGGTACCTGTATAGACACAGGTGCATACACTGTGTTACCACTTTTTTCCGTAACACTTTCCGAATCTGACTTTATAAGTTCAAGTTTTCGAATCGAATCAATAATATCACTTAAGAACGTAATATATATACCTGATGATAACTGATATTTAGCCACGATGGCTTTTAAATGATCTTCTGAGGGCGATTCCTCTGTTTTTTTGCAGAAAGAATATGAATTTTTTATCTCTAACCACAGTTCCTTAAGCTCTGATTTTGCGATTTGCAGAGAACTAATAGTCTGATCAATTAAAGGAATCTTTCGAAACGTTTCATGAAATTCTACCAACCGATCAGTAGCCATGATGAAATCATCTAAGCCGAGCATGATTCTACTCTCTTTTTATACAGGCAATTAAGTAGATAAACAGAAGAAAAACTTCACCACAAAGAAAGCGCGCGATTATAGGTGCAAAGGAAATTTTTAATTTTGATATATTGTTGACTAGCTAGATCAATGATTTTAAACACTTTTGCATGTACACAATTCTTACACTATGGATCAGATATATAATTTATATAGCAATGCAGATATTCAATAATTTTTAATCACTGATCAATAAAATTTTCACATACCTGTTAAGCACTTTTTCAGGTTGTGCGACTGTGCGTGGTCTACTGCGACTACTGCTTGACTGATGAATAAGGCGTTGGTGGGCTGGGTGAGCTGCTTATCGTGCTGAACGATCGATCGGAGATGGGTTTGATGTAGCTGCTTGCCTTTTTCGATGATAAGGTTGTAAATCAATGGCAAGGTGTATTTTGTACAGATGGTTGATGCTTGCGTTTATAGGATTAATTCGATTAAGATGATATCTAATGATAATCTCGATATAGATGATAATGATTAAGATGATTATGATGATTCGACAGAGATGACGATGAATACTTGAGAATTTGTGTTGTAAAATGATGATGTTAGTAATTATGATGGTTGTTTAATGACGATGCAATTGATGTTTAATGATGAGATGTTTCAAAACGTTGTTTGTTGTAGTGGAGCAAAGCGCAAATAATTGATTTATCCGGCTCGAAGGACCAAAATGTTTGGGTCGATTTTGACCCTATAGCAGGTGCTGGTAATAGCGTTGTACCTCGTGGAGGATTTGTGTAGAAAAATAATACAAAGTTGGAGTTAGATTTCTGAGCTTTTATTCAATAGAGTACGGAGTACGTCTTACCTCGTGGAGGGCTTGTTCAAGAAGAAGGTTTTACAATATAGAAAAGAGGAAGTAGACCATGAATTGATAGGAGACTCGGTGCCGAGCGACCTCTACTTAAAATATTTGTACTACATGAAATTCGTTACATTGGAATGAGTAAGTTACAGTGCTTTTTGGCGTGAACAGTATCTTTGTTTCGTGGTAGGGTTTTGTAGCTTGAAAGGTTCCCGTTGGCTTTTGTTTTCCGACTTTAATCCTGATAAAACCAGCAGGACGCGCGACCTTGTGAAAATACTCATTTTATTTATTTCGGGATAAGAACCCTAGCGGGCCATTTTCCGGCGGTAAGCTTTGGCGGCGAATTATTTGTTTTCACTTAGACGACATTGTTGTTTCTTTTGTTTGATCTTGTATTATTGTTCGCTTATTATAATCATAGTATCTGTTTACGACTCATCGGCGTATTTCAATTTACATTATGTTTTGTTTTGTATACTAATTATTGTTACACACTGCACACCCTGTGCATGTCCGTACTGCTAAAAAACCAGTATTTGCTAATATCTTATCTCTAATCTCTTTCTCATGTTTTGTGGCTGCTCTTAGATTAACTTACTTAGCTTACATATGTAAATTGCTTTTTGATCTCGTCCACTTGGATTTCTATCACAGAGCAGATCACATCGTAAATGGTAACCTGTGTAAAAGAAGAATATTGTTTTTTTCCTTGTTGTTTCATGACTATTCAAGCACAGTTCTATGCCTTGAACAGTGCATTGAGTGCAAATAAAACAAATTAATAATTGTATTAGACTCTTTCGTGTACATAACTGGTCCTTCCTCGTCGGATATTTTTTCGTGTTAAATAGACTTAAAGAAAAATCGAAACCCTTACCTTTCTAAGCCATTGATTGTGTATTGTGTTAGAAAATTCCCTTTTACCCACGTGTCTTAATTAAAGCTGTATATCAAACAATAATCGTATATTTTTTGTTGTTTTCCGTAAAATGCAAGCCTTAAAGAAGAAGATAAGTGTGCTTAAGGGTTTTGTGACGCGGTCTGCTAACTTTGTCGAAAATATAGACGATAGTTTTAGTACTGAGCTATTAGAGCTGCGGTTGAAATACCTTGAAGACACGTGGGCTGAACTCGTCAAGCTTCAAAATCAATTGTTTGATTATGTGGATGATCCAAAGTACGTAGAATCGGATGACGATTCAGAACTCTACGAGTCGAAATATTTTACCGCCCAATCGGTCCTAACTAAAACGCTTCGTGCACGTAAATCGTCAAATGCAACTTCTCCGTCGCCAGAAGAGTCTCTCGTGAAACAACTTGCCAGTCAACAGGCATCGTTTCTTGAAACATTTAATAGTTCCACGCGTGAAGCTACAGTATCTCTGCCAAAAATTGATATTCCACCTTTCTCGGGCGACTACAAGGAGTGGCCGGGTTTCAGGGATTTATTTCTTGGGTCTATTGAAAATAAAGCGAACCTATCAGCAACACAAAAATTTCGCTACTTAAAATCATTTCTTCGCGATGAAGCTTCAAATTTAATTCGCCACTTGATAGTCTCTGATGCAAATTATGTGGAAGCGTGGGAACGCTTGGAGGGAAGGTACGATCGGTCCAATTTTATAATTCAATCGCATATCCAAACGTTTCTATCACTCCCTAATATGACCTCGAACCATGTGGGTACACTTCGGAAAATCTCTGACGCCGCAGATGAAACCATCCGAGCATTAAAGGCTCTTAAATCAGAGAGTCGTGATCCTTGGCTCATCTTTATACTGTTGCAGAAAATCGATCAGGATAGTAAGGAAGCATGGGCAAGGGAGGTAGGGTCACGCGATAACTGTACGATTAGTGAATTTATAACCTTTTTGGAACTTCGGTGTAATGCACTGGAATCTTGCCAGTCAGTTATTCGGTCGGTATCGTCTCGAGGGAAAAATCAACCTTCCATTCGAGCACACGTGGCAGAAGCGTCACACGGACGTTCAAATTGCTCCATGTGTAAGGAAGAACACTCGCTAGGCCAATGTAAAAGGTTTCTTGCTCTTGATATCTATGTTCGTCGCAACTTTGTTAGGAACCAGTCATTATGTTTTAATTGTCTACGAGCTGGACATTCGGCAAAAAGGTGTAGCTCTACATATCGATGTCGAACGTGCAAATCCAAGCATCACTCATTGGTACATGCTGAACAAGCGTCAAGCTCTTCAAGCTCTGCACCTTTTTCGAAAGATATGATACCAGTGGAATCCTCATTACCATCTACATCCACATCAATCGTTAACCATCATTCTCAACCTGAGTGCCTCGACAATCGGCAAACTCTTCTCCCTACGGTTGTGGCCATGGTCAAAGACAATCGGGGAAATTTAATACCTTCCCGCGTGCTACTGGATTCAGGCTCTCAATGTTCGTTCGTGTCTGAATCATTGGTTCAACGTCTCGGTCTCTCTAGAAAACATTCCCGGATTCCTGTTGTTGGCCTATCGTCTATGAAGGCGGGTTTTACAAGAGGCCGTGTATTCCTCGAACTACAGTCGCGATTTAATTCTTCTCAGCTTTTCGTCGACGCGTTTGTACTTAACAAGCTAACATCAGACTTACCCACTCGTTCTATCGATATTTCGTTGTTCAAACATATTCACAACCTTGATTTGGCTGACCCACATTATCATACACCTCATGCAGTAGACATTCTGATAGGAGCAGATAAGATTTGGAACATTTTTACTGGAAGTCAAATAAGGGGTCCAGAAGGCACACCTATTGCCCAAGGCACCACATTCGGTTGTGTCATTACAGGGGAACTTTTCGTTAATTCATCGACTTTTCATTCGACTGTATCTTCGCATCACATTACTCTTGATATAGATTGCCTGCTTCAAAAATTCTGGGAATTGGAAGAGGTGAATCCAGTCTCGAACCACTCGGATGCTGAGGATATTGCTGAAACCCATTTTCAGCAACACTTCTCTCGCTCTCCGGATGGGAGATATGTTGTACATTTGCCCTTCAACAAACCCAAGCCAAAATTCAATGAATCGCTTCAACCAGCATTATCTCGATTTCTTTCGCTTGAGCGTCGTTTCCAGAGGGATCCCGACATTTCTCGATCATATTCAAAGTTCATGCGTGAATACCTTGAGATGGGGCACATGGAACCTATACCTATCCAGGAACTAAACAAGAAGTCGGCATTCCAGTTCTATCTTCCTCATCATGCTGTTGTGAAAAGTGACAGTTCTACAACAAAGCTGCGGGTAGTCTTCGATGGGTCCGCTAAGGATTCACTTGGACAGTCACTCAACAGCACATTGTTGATAGGGCCATCGATTCAACGAGATCTTGTCGGTGTTTCCTTACGCTTTCGGCAACATAAGTATGTATTCACCGCCGATATTGTTAAAATGTTTCGTCAGATCTGGGTTTGCGACGAGCACGCGGATTACCAACGAATCGTGTGGCGTGAAAATCCCAGTGACGACATTCAACACTTTCGTCTTCGCACAGTCACCTATGGTACTGCTTGTGCGCCGTTTCTTTCAATTCGTGTTTTAAACCAACTTGCCCATGACTATAGAGACGAATACCCCAACGCATCCCAGGTTGTCTTAAATGATATGTACGTCGACGACGTTATGACAGGGACTGACTCAGTTGAAGAGCTTTTAAAACTACAATCTGAATTAGTCGCCCTGCTTTCTATTGCCAAACTATCGTTGCGAAAGTGGAGCTCAAATTGTTGGTCTCTTCTTAAGCGACTTTCAGCAGATGACTGTGAATACTCGGCCGTTGACATGGAAAAGTCAAACAAATCCGTAAAGGTCCTGGGGATGCACTGGGATCCTGCTCGCGATGAATTGTCCTACAAGTTGAGTACTCAGTTGGCTGACGTTATATCAACCCGAAGAAACCTGCTTTCGGAAATCGCTAAAATTTTCGACCCTCTTGGCTTGTTAGCACCTTCGGTTATAGCTTTCAAGATAATGTTCCAGGAGCTCTGGTTGCCCGAACTGGGATTAAAGTGGGATGATCCAATTCCATCGGATATAGAACGTAAATGGATGCTATACAGAGACGAGCTTCCTTATCTAGAACATATTCGCATTGGAAGGCATATTGTTACAGCAACCGATAACGTTGAGCTTCACGGTTTCTCGGATGCGTCTTCCGTAGCTTATTCAGCCGTAGTATATGCTCGCAGTCAACTGGCTTCAGGTGAATTCAAACTAACCATCATCGCCGCGAAAACAAAGGTTGCTCCCTTAAAACCTGTTTCGATTCCGCGCCTCGAGCTATGCGGTGCGCTTCTCCTTTCACGGTTACTGACTCGTGTTAAGTCAGCAATGACTGTTCCGATCTTAAATTTATTCGCTTGGACAGATTCGGAAATTGTGTTGTATTGGCTTTCTTCACCCCCACGCCGGTGGACTTCATTTGTGGCTAATCGTTGCGGTGAAATTCTAGATACCATTCCACGTAATAAATGGCACCATATACGATCTGCAGATAATCCAGCAGATTGTGCCTCGCGTGGTCTTACCCCTATGAAACTCGTCGACCACCAGCTGTGGTGGAGCGGTCCTAGTTGGTTAGCCCTATCTGAGACAAACTGGCCTCTCTCGAAAATAAACCGTGCGCGATCCGCGGAGTGCGAAGATGCTAAACGGGAAGAAAGACCAATGCCAAAACATGTACTATTTACCTCACCTGGCAACGACACCTTACAATTTATCATCGAAAAAATCTCGTCGTGGTATCGCTTGCAAATGGTTGTTGCCTATTGCTTTCGGTTTAGTTACAACAGTCGCACCCCTAAACATTTTCGTCGCGATCGGGAACTCAAAGTGTTCGAAATACGACATGCGAGGATTTTAGTCCTGAAATACGTTCAACAGTTGTCATTCAGCGAAGATATATCGTACCTGAGAAAACATAAACAGCTTCCTAAAAAGTCAAGACTCCTTCGATACTCAGCATTCTTAGACTCTGATGGACTTCTTCGAGTTGGTGGACGCATACGACACGCAAATATATCCTACAATCTTAAGCACCCTATAATTCTTTCAAATGACACTAATATCTCCTCTCTTATAGTGATGGATATCCATGCCAACAACCTCCACACAGGTGTGTCTGAGACATTTGCGATCGCACGCCAACAGTATTGGATTCTTGGGAGTCGTAGCCTAATACGAAAGGTCATCTATCATTGCAAACAATGCTTTATGCAAAGACGTCTACTTAGTCAGCAGCTAATGGGAGACCTACCAGCGAAGAGGACTGAACCAACTCGACCATTCACCAACTCTGGGGTCGATTATGCAGGTCCCATCACAATAAAGTTTTCTCGTGGCCGGAACCCTAGACTAACAAAAGCATATGTCGCTCTCTTCGTGTGCCTGTCAACAAAAGCCATCCATCTGGAGGCAGTGAGCGACCTAACGACAGACGCCTTCCTTGCGGCCTTGCGGCGGTTTGTATCTAGGCGAGGAAAATGTTCCAACATATACAGCGACAATGGAACGAATTTTCAGGGTGCACGGCGATGTCTTACCGATATGCACAAATTGGTACTCTCTCAGCAGCATAACTCCATCATAGCAAAGGCGTTAGCGAGAGATAACACTTCGTGGCACTTTATTCCGCCCTCTGCCCCCCATTTCGGTGGTCTGTGGGAGGCGGGAGTAAAGTCTATGAAGTTTCACCTTCGTAGAGTAGTTGGGAAAACTGTCCTTACTTTCGAGGAGCTTACTACGGTGTTAGCTCAAATCGAGGCAGTGCTTAACTCACGCCCTATGTTTCGTATTTCTGATGATGATTTAAATCCTCTAACCCCAGCTCATTTTCTCATAGGTCAACCACTCACGGCGATACCAGAGCCAAGTTTCGAAGGGGTCCCACTCAATCGACTTACGCCATGGAATCTACAGCAGCAAATGGTACAAGGGTTCTGGAAGCGCTGGCACCACGAGTACCTTACCACACTTCAAGAACGCACCAAGTGGTCCAAGAAGACGCATAACCTGCGCCCAGGAGATATTGTCGTCATAAAGGAGCCCAACCTTCCTCCAACACGATGGGTTCTTGGCAAGGTTGAATGCGTAGCACCGGGAGCTGACAACGTCGTCCGTGTTGCAACAGTTAGAACTGCCCAAGGTTCTTTCGTCCGACCTGTGTCCAAACTGGCTCTACTACCTGCCTACTGAAACGCTGTTCCAGGGGGGGCGGGATGTTTACGACTCATCGGCGTATTTCAATTTACATTATGTTTTGTTTTGTATACTAATTATTGTTACACACTGCACACCCTGTGCATGTCCGTACTGCTAAAAAACCAGTATTTGCTAATATCTTATCTCTAATCTCTTTCTCATGTTTTGTGGCTGCTCTTAGATTAACTTACTTAGCTTACATATGTAAATTGCTTTTTGATCTCGTCCACTTGGATTTCTATCACAGAGCAGATCACATCGTAAATGGTAACCTGTGTAAAAGAAGAATATTGTTTTTTTCCTTGTTGTTTCATAACTATTCAAGCACAGTTCTATACCTTGAACAGTGCATTGAGTGCAAATAAAACAAATTAATAATTGTATTAGACTCTTTCGTGTACAGTATCGTTACGTAATTTACCTCCCTTCACTTTTCACAAATCATCGTAACGTATTTTTTTACTTATTATTCGCGTTGCTCCAACAAGGAGTTTTATAACATACCAATTGTGTTTTATTGGCCGGCAAAATATCCTCACCCACCTCTTGTTCCAGTTTGGTATTTTCTCTCAAAAATACCTGGCGTCTAACTATAATGGCATATTCTTTTTAACACCGAATCGTGAAACTCGTGTGGAATACAGAAAAAATGTGTTCTTTTCTCGTACACCTGAACGGAATCGTGCTCGGTGTCGGCACCGAACTCGAATATTCGTCACCGTCGTATTAAACGGTGGAGGCTGGGTGTAGCTTTGACATTATATGTGAAGTGACGTTTCGACTCAATTTCCATTCGTTATTTTTTACAACGCGACTGAAATTGTATGAAAACGGTAAAAAGTTACTCAATATCTTAACCTCAAAGCTATCAAAATTCATATCAAGTAAAAAGAACCAAAAACCGATGCCTACAAAATCACGCTACGAAATGAAAAAAGAGTAAACAAAATGAAGTCAAAGCAATCCGATCCTTAACGTGGTGACTGCACCGGCGCAGTATTTGTCGTTCTGTACACAAAAAACCAAGTGTACACCACGATGGAATTGTCGCGAACAGCGAGTATTATGTGGCTTTTATTGGAAGATGGCTTTTTTCTAATTTTACTATGATCGTTTTTCTGGAAGGCTTACACTACTTTCCCATCGCTCATATTATTAGCTTGTAGATTTTTCTTGCGTTGAGTAGACTTGGGAAGCAAATTCCGCAGATCCAATTTTCGCATGGAGTCGCTGTTAAATTCGTTTTGATTCAGAAACCGCATTCCATTAAGTTCCTTAGGTCCAAGTCTTGCAATGAAACCTGCAATATCGATCAAAAAAGGTTTATTTAATTACAAATGCCCCTCGGTTCACGATCACGGATCTAAAGCTTTTTAGCTCAAATTCCTGCAAAACAATGGTTTTTAATTTTTCTTTGCCATTAAGCTTTTCTGGCGATAGTTGTTAGCAGAAAATGTCCAGCGAATACATTTTTACGTATTTATTAGTGGCAACAAAATGTAAAAGTCTTTCAGATTAGGTCCTGCTGTTGTTTCTATATTATAGTGTTGTTGGTTTGTTGTATACTTTCATTTCTGACTCTCCTAGTTTTGTAATTGACCTATCGATTTGGCTTTTTATCCACCGTCAAAACTAGAAGAAATAAAGACGGTTTAACAAGTCTCTAAAGTTGAAAAAAGTTGCCCTCATATGCAACAGGGTTTGTCGTTGTTCAGGGCACAGTCTGACTGACTTTAATGAATCAATTAGCTTTCCCGTTTCTACAAAGTCGCCAATAAGCTGTTTTAATTTTGGTTTTTTATCGAGTTTTTAGAAAAATAGTACTAATTGGCAAATAGTGAGGAAATACATAATTCTCGGGCGTAATAAAGACCGCTATATCATTCCAAACCCATAGACTCTACATCGGAATTCCCATTTCCATTAAATCTACTTTGAGCTATTGACAATTCACTACGCTGCTTCTTATGTAAGTCTTTGTCAGACAAAAGCAAATACATACCTCGTGAGTACGAATTAGAGCTTAGCACTTTCGTGACACAATTTTGGCGACGTCAAAAGGACTTTTTCGAACAGATCATCTGTTCCAAATAAATCAACCATCTCATCACATTATTATACCAAAGGCCTGATTCTTCCTTACATCATTCGACATATCGCCTAATATTGTCTTTCATTACTTCCACAATCATGATGAGGAATGACAAATTCACATGACCCAGAACTTCGCACATGAATAATTAATTTCATTCAGCAAATGGGTGTAGATATAGGTCCGCATTACATGCTCCAGTCAGAGGTATCTCATTTCAATTCAAGTTAATCTTCATCGCTGCTCTGTCGAGCCACCCAGGATGACACTTTATTACTTGAAATGACTCGACGCATCAGAGTTTCCTTCGCAAGACCCCCGTTACTGTGGGTCACAAGCGAATCTCGAGTAATCCAAGCGGATCTCCATATATTCAATATAATGGCCTTTCCCCCGAAAAGTTGCTTCATTCCATCATCGCCCCGAGCCTCAATCCGGAGAGGGTTATAGTACATCATCTATCATTCCGCAGGATTACAGCAAGTTTCCACCCCCAGGGAAAGTTTTTATTGCCATCCGACCAACCATTCTTGGCCCGATACAAAACCGGGACCCGGGCCGGGACCATCCCATTCACATTTGCATGCATAATCACATAACGAGATATTAATCCGATTTGACGTCCCAAATTCAAATTAATTTCATCATCGCTTCGAAGCATACCGTCAAGGGTTGCATATATGCAAGACCCTTCGAGGAGGAATCTAGGCGATCCGTAGGTGTTCATGTGAGAGAGAATTCAAGGTGTGTGTGGTGACAAACGACAAATGGCAAACACCCCCTCTGCTGGGCCAACAACTACTCAAGAAACCCAACTTAGAATGCAGGGGTTTAAGTGCTCTCAAGCGAAAGCTCATAATTAAATTATTGGACATTAGGGCGCCCGATGTTGACTCGTTCAAGTGTCTTACGGATGGGTGGCGCGGCGGTCCGATTTGAGCTGATGTTCCACATAGTGACCTTGATTTAGGGCGGCAACAAAGACGAAGACGCTGAAGAACATTTCTTTGGTGAATTGGAGTGGAACGCTGACATGCGATTTGGAAACTTTTATGGTTGCTCTCGCTACACAACTAGTGCTACACAAAATTGGTAACAAGGGCTGCACACTCTGCCATAAAGAGTTTGCCAACGAAACTTTTTAATGCTTAATTTATTGTTCTTTTATTATGGCTTTTGTACATGTTCACTTAAAGGAGGGACTTTGTCTGAATTACACCAAACTGGGGCATCCACACAAAGATTCAGCAGAGCTGATGGTTCATTAAGTTTAAGTTGTGCCATGATGAATGGAACACTGAAGTTGGCATTTGCTTAAGACACCATTTGTCGTTTGGCAGAGAGAAAAAAAAAGAGAACTCCCTCTCACCCTATATACATAAAGCAAAGACCTTTTATTCGACTGCCGGAAACTCTTAAAGCTATCAACACGAATCCATACTTAATGCCTTTCCGGTCGTGACTAGTCATCCACCATTAATTTTTAAATTCAATTTTAAATTGATTTTCCAGCGGCAGGGCTCCAGTCAAACGTGGCCATCGATAAAAACAAGAACAAACTGAAGTCACAAGCACAACATCCCCGTGATGATGACTTTCCAAGCGGAACCCTGGGGGAATTTATTCTTGGCGTATTGTGGCAGCCACACACTTTGAGTGCTCCATCGGGAGGCACCACCGCCGCCGCACTTGGCATTTTTAAACGCGCTCCTCCGCGAATAGAGCATAGGATAAAAATTACACCATTTGTCACGTCGAGAACATGAAAAGGACTCCTTGAAGCGAGCGCCACACCACTTTTGATTGATTAATTGATGACGACGACGAGTAGTAGGAACATGCCACTTGGATGAGGTGGTGCTCTTCTTGAGCACCTCAAGGCTTATGCATAGGCAGTTGAGATTTAATTGGACGCACAACTCGAATTTAAGGTAATTCGAGAGATCTCATTCAACTTTCAGCCAAAAGAGTCCATCATTAGAGAGGAAAACTTCGAAATTGCTGCGTTCTAGTTGCTAAAGTTGTTCAAAAGAAAAACCGCTGCGGAATCCCGCCGAAAAAAATGCGCCTAAAAACAGGAAGCCTGCTTCTTAATAAAGGGAAAATGTTTGCCTCAACTAAAATGGGCCAAAGTTCTTTCCTATTGCATAATGTGGAAAGTTTTCACAAAAAAAAAAATACACGCCAAATGTTTCTTTCATACTTTTTCGCAAGGATATAGCCAGAAGGAATAACTTTTGGAATTGTGGTTGGTACATTTATATTTTTTTTACCCCCCCCTACCCACAGCCAGTCCATAGTACTTTGTACTTTATCTCTTGCCACTACTTTTTGCGTGAAATTTCGTAAAATAAAGACACGGATTTGTGACTTCTTGCTGTGCTTTAAATGTAAGGAAGGAAGAGCTTTGAACTATGCTGACAAATATTTTAGAGAATTTTAGGTTATCGCTGAATTGTGGTATGGAATAGGATGAAATATGCCTGCTAAGCTGTTGGATTCTGTAATGAACATATAGGAAATAGAGGAAATGAATATTGAGTAAGAAGAAGAGCTTCACGTAATCAATTCGAAAATATTCATATTCGTATATTACAATTTTTGGTTTTAATTTTCTGAAGTTAAGTAATGCCCACTACACACCGAACTCAAAACTGTGTTTCCGTGAAAACTCGCGAAAACTCCTTCAAAAACATGAGTTTTCCCATACATTTTTGTAAATTTTCTGTTTTCAAATCACTTTGAAATCACTTTGAAAGTCACGAATATCAAAACTGCCTTGAGAATTTTAAATTAAATTTGCAAAGAACGTTACTTTTGTCCCAACTTTGGATTTTAATATTTCCGACGTTTAAAAATAAATATGGGCTAAAATTGACAACTGATAAATAAATGAAAAAGGAAAACAAATTTTAGTCGGCGTTTAGGAAGTGCGAATGGCTTTATGGAGTTTTTGAAAACTTTTTGCCCAAAACTCAGTTTTTGATTCAGTGTGAAGAGCGTATAAAGAAAAATAATATTGAAGGGTGATGTTTGTATGCCGCTCCTCAATATAAGGAGCGATACGTTCGGTTAGCTTTTTATTGAAAAGAAAAATAATTAACTCTCTTACAGTCCTGGCGGTTAAAGAAATGCTAGTGTCTAAAAGCACTCGATTCGAGTAGTTAAATTTTCATATTAAGCCCATGCAATGCAGGTTCTCTTGTTCTTCGTCACAGTTTATAAAACCTCAAAGCAATTGAACACATTTCAAATCTGGACCGTTCATGCACCAACACATCAAGCCGCTTCCCTCCACAAGCATCTTCCACAAAGGTAAGGAGATGGAAAAAAACTAGCAATTCGCCATTCTCTAAGCTTTATAGCACATGAAAACAACTTTTTGGTATAAGGGTGAAGCTCTTATTGATGACTCCCGTTGGGCGCCAGGCCTCCGGAATCAAAAGGGGTTGAGGGAGAACATTGCAAACTCCTTCAAGTGTAGCAGATATGGGGCTGGAGAAATTGCTGAAGGCGTTAAAACCGTGCATATTGAAATAAGATCATGAGAGGTTCTGCTCACGTGTTGTTCAGTGAGATACGTTTGTAGAAATGATAACAATAAAATCCAGTAATATTATCATTTCTTCCTAACTAAGAAGGAGGAAGGACCTTTGTACATAATACGGTGATGCACTTGAAGATAGTACTGACAGCTTCAAGGAGTAGGCTACTGAGATCGGAAAAGTTTTGAAGCTGTTGATTGACCTTAGATTTGCTAAGAAAGTTCCGGTCCTGGCTATGTCTTGCAACTTTCCGAAGTTGGATAAAGAAGCCGACACCAAATACAGACTTCACCTGACTATTTCATCAGCATGCTGGAAGGTCTCTGGTGAAATGCATTATCCAGTGACTTAGAGTTTCGCGGTTGCCGCACAAGTGACAGAGTAGGTACAACTAAGAGATTTAATAAGAGGCGCAGTATCATAACCCAAGCAGGCTTTCTTAAACCCTATTCCACAGGAATGAGGAATAATTTAGAATTGAAGAAACCTCAAATTTGCCAGCAAAATATGGATTTCTACTGCTCTTAAGAGCTGGATTATATAAGGATGAAAAAAAAGTCCCAAACCTTACGGAAAATAGTCCCATAAATCGGGCAAGTAGAATATTTTTTGTTTTTTTTTTTTTTTTTTTTTTTCAAATCGAAAATAAAATATGTTCTCAAAACTTTAGAAGGAAGACAACAACAACATAAAAATTATTAATCAAAATCAAAATGAATAGATCTGCAAATTGGGGTGATTTTTTATGGGCAATTTTTTAGTTTGGGGAAATCTTTCATACTTAACGAAAAATTCCTTAAAAAAAGAAGATTTAACAAAGTCCACCAAAAAATTAAATAGGTGAGCCTCAATTTGAAAATTGTTCATGGTTGCTGCTTTCTACGTAAATTTTTGGGTAAATTTTTCGTTTCTGATTTGGGACAATTTTTCATTAGGAGCCTAATTTTATGTAGCTCTCAAGTCCAATTTAAAAAAGAATTAACATAAAGCTCCATTAAGTTCATACAAAGCTTTATGTGATGCCCATTTTTTAGGGTCTACCCAGTGTGTTTTTTTAAGTCGGAATTATAATCTAATGTTTGCCTTACAGAAGATCTAAAAATATCAAAATTTTACCTCTTGAAAAAATAACTTCGAAAATTCCTTTTCCTTTTTTTCGTGGTACTTTTGGTTTGTGCCAGCTCTTTTTCTTATTCAATAATTGAATTACCTTTCCTTTGTTTATTTTACGAATACGTAACAAATCATCAAACACTATTTTCTCCTGTTAAGGCCAGAGGCACACGGTGACAGAAAAACGCGCGATTTATTACCGTGCGATCAGAAGCACACGCGTTTATATTCTAGACAACATACGATTGCGACTACGAAACTTGTCGCGAGATTCGTTTTGCGACAAAATTCCGGATTGCGACTCTTTCAAGCCGCACAACAAAAAATACAATTTTATTTTATTAACAATAAAAAATGACTGTTTTTACCACAATTGACTAGAATCGACCCGAAAATAATTGTTTGTGTACTGAGTTTAGTACGAAAAGGTTGCACACTCATTTTTTACCGAGGAAAATAAATTTTTCGTCAAAACTGACAGGAACCGCACGGAAAATTATCGCTGGTGTGTTGAGTAGGTGTGCAGAAAATCGCGCATATATGAATATGAATTTAAATTCTTTCCCACTGTAAGCAATATCCAAGATCCAACAGCGTATAAAAAATATGAGAGCAAATTAACGGCAGCTGAAGATGCTTCGCATGACAGCAGGAGTAAAAAAGCGAGATAGGATAAGAAGTACGAGGATCCGAGAAAGCCTCCATGTAAAAGAATCTATCTTCAGAATAATGGAGCACGACCGGCTCAGTTGGAATTGCAACGTTCAAAGGAGGGACCCTTCGAGCCCCGTCAAAAAGCTAATGTCAATCAACATTCCAGGCATCACACAAATGCAACGACAACAGCATTTATTTGGCCTCAGTGATGATGAGATATAAAACCGAGTGGCCTGCCGGTATATTCTGAGGTCAAACCGGGGTACCCCACAAGCGAACCATTGGGAAAGTAGTAGAGTGGGAGGGTTATGATCCATCAGTTCAGATCATAACCTCGCGCCTAAATCAAAAAGCAAGAAGACTATCAGCGTCGACGGCAGGTGCCTAAAGAATTTTTTTTTTTCGAAATTTCTCGATTAAACAGCATACTTATGCATAGTTAGCTCAAAGTCAAGCCTCAAACATTTGCTACTGGTACTGGAGGGCCACTATTCATACAGGCACGTAATACAGTAACATGCACAACGCACATGCGCAGGCATTTTTTCCATTTGGGCAATCTGATCTGACTATATCAGAGTCACAGATGATTGTTATCACATTTTTCGTGTTACAACACTAAAAATGTGATAACAATCCTACAGATATACAATCCTAAAGATCCAATAAAACTCCTAAAGATAATTGGAAAAGTGAGAATGCGATATCTAGGGCCAAGAATATTTGAAGACCTATAGCTGCCAACACAGATGTGAAATATGACATATCGAATCGCCGGGAATAGAATTAGTCTATTGGTTAAGCCGAATACCATTTGAATAGGTCAGAATTTCAGTCTTCCGAAAAACATTTACAACAACAAAAGTTACAGATTGCGCCCTGGTTTTTGCGCCCGATCGCAGTGCTAGGTGTGTCGGCCTACAGTTCACGAAGTCCGAAGTTAGAGTCCCGATTGTAGTCAAATAGAAGAAAGGGCAACATTATGATTTACATGATCGACATAGCACATATCTATCGAAGTAAGACCAATCGAAGAGGATCACCAAAAGCCCAAGAAGGTTTGCCAGATGCAGAGATATTCATTGAATTCGGGTAAATGTGCTTATTTGGAAACATAAATCTTGGATTTGGAGGGACTGAAGACCTAACGAAGAGAAGACGCCCTATTAGTAACTGTAACGAACACCTCCCTACTCCTATTTTGGTATAGTAGCAGAGGAAGCCTTGGTTTTAAAGCTCTGTGTTCCCCTACCACACCTTGACCCACCCATGGAACCGAAAGTTACAGGACAGTTCGGCCCGTCCGGGCAGAGGTGCGATAGGGGTGTCCCGATCTGTAAGCCGCCACAGGCCTGCTTGTGGTTGCGCAAACTAGCTCGTCGTTGGGGTGGGTTCTTGCGACTCAGAAACGGGAAGGTGTTACGGTTATTTCAGGCCTAGAAACACAGCAGAATAAAAAGATCAAAAGTCGGATAGGTGTTATAGCCGACAGTAAGAAAACAAAACCAAAAAAATTAACAAAATGATGGGAACCCGAATGTCTTGCCAGATGCACTGCTCAGAATTATTTAAACGGAGAAAAAAAGGGACAAAGGTGATCTTGTCCGTGGAATAACCCTCCCTCCGTATACCAAACGGTATACGCCATGGCTGCAACGTCTCCATTTTGGTTGCAACCCCAAAAGCGATTAGGAAGAGCTAATTTTACTTAGCCTCCCTTCTTATTGGCCACCGTAAACCATGTTGATTAACATACGCTCACATCCTACAAGAACGATATTTCACAGCTCCATATCTCTGAAACTAATCAGCTGAAATACTATCTTAAAATCTAAAAATCTCTCCATGACCTCAAAATGCAAAACTACAGACGTGACAGGGTTGGGAAATAACAAATCCCAAAAATTAACTTCATTTATTGATACGCAAGAAAAGGTTATAAAAATCAAAAAAAAAATTTAAATATGTATCTACTTAACAAACTGGAAAATGTACGGTGTACCATTTACAAGAAAGAATAAAATTACAATATTAAATACAAATCATCAAATTAAAATCAAATATAAATTTGATTGAAACTGCATTATATATAATGAACTAAATTAAGTACAAAGATATTAACTGAAAATTAAGATTTGAATAATATCAAAAGCTCTTTAATTGACAAAAATTAACCAATCGAAAACTAGGTTCGTTTCAATAAAACAAAACGTATTTTTTTTTTTTATCATAATTCGCGATGAAACTAATATTTTGGAAACTATCCAAAATTTAAATGACAAGCTTTATTCCTCAAAAAAAATATTTTAAACCCGAAGAAAATATGGCGAACGTTCAAATTCAATAATTTCAATGTGAAGTAAAAAACAGATAGTAATTTAAAAATGATTTTTTGTTCTTTTTGTTGAATTTCTGTTCTTTAAAAAATTAAAACTTTTTATATGTCTCTTATAACCGGACTGGGAAAGAGGGAACAGGTGGCAGGTCAATTTATGAATCCAGGCGCTGAGTGTCGGTGGAGAAAGGTGAAATTCCATTGGAACCATTGGACCTTGTTGCTGGAGGTGGATGAAATGATGATAGCGCAGGTGGATAGCGGCTTGAACGGGCACTCTCTCTTCAACGTGGTGAATACAGGTGTGGGGTGCCTTACCGTATGGCAAAGAGAAAAGGCCAGGAAAGCTCTTTTTTTCGGGATCGGTGAATTATCCGAATCGTGGCAAAAGAAATGCTGGGGATTTATGTATATGGCTCGCTGGGTAGAGTCTTCTCTCTACAGACGGTTCCCTTGTAGGAAAGGGGGTCTTATCGGTCTTCTGTTTCGTGTGGGTATTTTTTTTTCCAAGGGCTGGGGCGTTATGGTCGGAGACGTGATTAATAAATGATATGAGCGGGGTGGTTCGCGTTTTTACTTTTTTAATTAAAATTATTGTTTTTTTTTTGTATGAACTCTTTCACTAGGTTTTGATTTTTCGCTTTATGTATAGGGCACTGTTCATGCACATTTCACTTGAGGTTAATTTTGTTCGTCGATGTTTAGAGTTTTTTTCGCTCACTTCCTTTGGAGTAGTGTAGTTTCTTCAATTATTTTTTTTTCTTATGAAGTAATAAAACTTTCACTTCAGCGATCGAAGTAGCGAAAATCAAGGAAAATTTGCGAATATACTTTGAAAATTGGAGTTCTAGACTGTACATGTACAGTCTGTTCAATAAAAACTTTAAACTTTTCAACGCGATACCCGACACGTCAGCAGACTGTGCTGCTTCCGACTTGCTGCCGATCCAAACACTCACTGACCAAGCTGGTGCATTTGGCTATAGACTTGGCTCGGTTGGCCTTGAATTTCGGGTTTTTCCATTTTGTCGCATGATTACCAAAATTTTCCATCGTCCGACCAGAACGGTGTATTTCTCTTCTTCCGTTGCCATGGCACTTGGTTCTACAAAAGGACCCCCTTCTACCGAGCCCTTGATGAATAGTTCACAGAGTTCACAGCAGCTATGGTCAGAGAGCTAATGGTAAAAAGTAACTGCTCCTGGCTTTGGAGTTGGGGAAAGTTAAGGTTAGGGGAAAGTTAATGCTAGTCTGCTAGTGTTAAGTGAAAAGGGAATTTTTTTTTCGATTTTTAAGTTCTTCTATTATTATGCATTAATAAGTCAAAAAGGGTTTCCTACATAACGTTTGCCTTTGATTTTTAGTGAGGTTGGCCTCAACTCCAAAACATTTGTTCGTGAAGAACAAGTAAAAGTTGAGGCCAACCTCACTAAAAAAGCAATTTTTGTTGCTTTGTGTAATGTTTTAACTTTTCAATTAACGTTTACCATTAAACTACGCACACTTGGAAACACGCTAACAGACCTCACCAAATCAGACTTTCGGCCAAACATTCGGCTGGTACTCGTAACTGTCCAGAAAAAAAGTAAAAATGCTCCACTGCTTTGACATTCTGGTGATGTGTGATTGAGGGTTACACCAAGAATTAAAAAGTTTCGTTTTGTATTCGCCAGACAGGCTTTTCAAGATTATCATAGATCACGTAACCGTTATTGCTACCAGAACCCAAACGTGGAGCCAAGGTGGCCTAAGCTCAATTTGTTGATGAGGGCTTTTACAAGGAGCAACAAAATGTACACAGGTAGTTAGGTATGAGAAGTAATACACCCAGACCGCAGTGGATCTTTTAAAAGAAGAAAAATAGGACCTTTCATTAACAGGTAGCTTGAACAAATAAGCTTTTTGCATTGGAGCTTAAGACTTTAGTCATGACGTCCAAAAGGAATAGAAAACATTAAAGTTGCACCTGAACCGTTTTTTTTTGTCTTCAAATGCCTAGATGGAAAAAGTCTGAACTAAATCCTTATAAGTGGTTAAAATGAGTACTGAACTTATGGTGCTCAGGCAGCGTTCATGTTTTCCAGTTGCTTTGTGCAGCTAATGCCTGCTTCGAAGGTCAATTATTTCTAGAAGGAGCTGTGAAAAGGAGCATCGTATTCGAATATCATGAATTCTCTGAAACTCATATTAATTTCCTATTAAATGTTGTTAAATGTTTTGGTGACGTTGTTAAGCCTGCATGCGAAACAAGTGGTCTGAAAATTTATCTCAAGCTAAATAACTGACAGAAGAAGAGCATTATATTACCAGCAGGTTAGGTTAGGTTTAAAGGGCTGTTTACATTTGGTGAAAGTTCCATTGGTGGCCAGATTGAACCTTGTATGATAGACAAACATGGTTGGGCATAATATCTTACTAACTCAATCATCCAGAACTTCTAATAAATCTTTTTAGGTCTCGTAGTGAGATTCATGCCAGGTCTTCCAGGCTATCAAAGATCCTGACATATTTTATTACCAGAAACTTTCAATTTAAGTTACTGCAAAGATTTCACCCCTTCAAACATGCATAAGACCAGATCGATGTATGCATCTCCCTGACCTTGCCCTCAAGGTAAGTAATTACCTCTCTAAAGGGTATAGTACCCTAAGTAGCTTTTTCCCATTATTCTTCTCCATCATTTGGTGCAATTTTCAAAATTGGTGCAAACAATTTACAGCATTCTCCCTCCATACTGACACACAATAAACGCAGAACAATAGAATAATTACAGCACGGAATTCGTGTGCATTTTGTAAACCTTCAGCCCAGCCACAATAAAGGATCTCGACTACAATGGTGGAGCACCGGCAAAGTTATGGCTACACAAAGGCACATTTACACACATCCAGTTGAAATTCAAAAACAAAAATACATATTTCAAATGCAAGAGTTCTACAATTGGGTAAGTTTTCCATCAAATCACATGTTTTTGTAAAATATAGCCACTCAGTTGAATTGGAATTTCAAAAGGACCTGATTTATGAAATCAATTCATTCGCACTGTAAACTCTCTGACATGACCAAAGTCCAAAGGTACTCGATGCACGATGATTCATTCGATTCACCGAAGGATTTGTTTCCATATTTTCATTCGAAATCAATTTAAAAGGACTCTCGTATACACAAACGGTCTTGTCAGACAAGTGCGCGCTGTCCGATAAGTCCGATAACGATGTAAGCTCGGGCTTATTGCATTTATTTAAATAAAGCCGTCAATGAGCGAATTGCGTCACATTTTCTCCATTTAAACATGTTAATTAATAATTCTCGTTAATCCGCCAGGATGATGCTTCAGAATTCAATTGCATATTCGAGAGAGAAAAAAGAATGTTTCTGTACAAATGCGAAAAGGTTTTTTTTTTCAATGTGCTGGCTGTGGGCAGCTTAGGGTTGCGACATCACAGACCAAGAGGACTCAAAGGCCGCCTCTACCCAAGGACTATATAGTCATTGTCTGTGAAAATAATTATGCAGACCCATACGCGCGCTGCAATCCGAAGCAGAGTGCCCTTAACTCGAGGCCGAGTATGAAGCATTAAATGCAAAAGATACAAGTATGTAAATACGTTTTACATCCTGGCCAAGCCGAGCGGAGAATAATGACGCGTTTCGGTTAATTGGCTTTATTTTCATATCCGCACTTTTATTTGGTCCTTCAGCATGGAGCAGTCTCTGTCGTTGATGAGTGTTGGGTGGGCGGATCGATGGTGACAGTATCGTTGCCGAACAATTCCAACCGCCATTAATTAACATTTGAACAGCAATAAATAATTATTTAAATTTTTAAATAAATTAAGTACCAAAGGAGGCAATACAAGCCGGTTGTGCTGGCAGGACCCTATGGTTGTTAAACTCACCTCCCACACCAAAGAACTTAACCGAATTGCATGGATAACGAGTTGTTGCAATCCGTAGGCTAAAAAGAACGTTTAAAACTTTTAATGAGTTCTTGTGGACAGGGTAATTGGGCTTTTTGTTGAAACTGTGTTTTTTCCTTGGTTTCATTTTTGTGCCGATTTAAGCGTTTTAACATGATGGTCATTACATATGATAACCAAAACTTTTAAATGCGGTCTTGGTAAAATTAAAGCAGGGCTGTAAGCTGTTTCGAAAAAAAAAACACAGCGAGGACTTGCTACCGAAAGGACCTATTTGACTCTTTGACAATTATGTCCATATATGAGGGTCTTGGCTCCATATAGCTGCAGAAAAGTCAATTTAGTCCGAAATGATGAACTCTGGTTCCCACGATGGCTATTTCCTAGGGGCAAAGGCTCTAGTCGTATCAAATGTGAGAACTTAGGCTCTGAAGATCTTTTATCTGAAGCGCTGAAAAGTGAAATAGCCACTTGCAGTCCACCCCTTAAAGAATTCAACTGCAATACTCGCGCAAGAAGCAATGCTCATCAGTACACCCTAGAGCCCAATTTCGGACGAACTGTTGTATTGGGGTTTTTTTTTAGCCGAAAAACACGGATATGGACAGGCTTCCGAAGGAGGTTTTTCCTCGTCACTACAGTCCCAACAGTTCAAAACCAAAGTGCATCACTTCCTCTCTTGTTTTTCCTCTCATCTTTTCCATTCGCGTTGTGTTAACTCAGTATAAGGGTAGCCATAACCCCTTGAACGCGGATGAATTATATAAAAAAAAAACCGCTGATGTCCATCTGTTCAATCAATTTTGCTAATTCAGTCGTCAGATTCCTGTCTTTTGTAGAGGGAAAAGAATCGACGTGACAAACTTTAATTCCGCCCAGGAGAGGTATAAGGCTTGATCGTGACTACCTATATGGGTAACCCGCAAGGGCGCTTCCCTTAAATGAGGTAACGGGTTTGACGATCCCGCGGCGCCTAGTTGGATTTCAGGGGAAAATCCAATTCCCAAGTGTCTGCTTGCGAACGGTCTTCAAGTGAAGGAGGTCCGAACTCCTATTGATAGGTGCAGTACTGGCGGACGGAAACCGGGCGTAGCGGCCAATCTCCCGGGCATAAATTCGAGAAGCGTACCAACTGTTGGTGCTGCCCATGCACTGGTGATGGTTGTTGTCCTGAGGGTTAGGGTGCCACTGGAACACCTACGTGTTCGCACGACCGCTAAGATCAGAAGCGTTCTTATCGGAATGCTTATGTCTCTTTTTTAGCAGTTCGAATTGGGAAAACAGGTTAAATGACAACAGCTTGAGTGCGAATACTGCAAAACGCGATTGGAGGAACTTGCGGAGGCACCATTCGTTTGGAAAGCTGTGGTTTGAAGGACGAAAACTTTTGGGCTAAGGCCTCATCGCAAACCTCTGAACGGAGTATGGCGCCGAAAATCCCTCCCTTTGGGACCTACTTTGAGATCTACAAGCCTCTAAAGCTTACGTGTGCCGTCTGAAGGATCTCTGGAAAACTATAGAAAACATGAGGCGTTTGCGGGCCCAGAATCTTGGCCTTAACACAAGAGCCTGAAAATCGTCCTATGAAGATGGAAGTTGTTTGGTCTTAAGCATGGACATCCTATCTATATTTAGGTATGATTCACCTCCGTTTCAATGCCAAACAGTCCTAATAGTGTACGTAAACCCTGAGTCTACATCCATAATCTTTACTCAGATCAAATCCTACAGCGCTGCAAGGCCTCTACTGCTCTTCTAAGTGGCAGGTTTGCGGCATGTAGAACAAAAACATGCATTACTCCATCCAGGGCCCATGGGTGTGGAATGGTAACATCTGTGGTCTTGGTGAATTGAGTGCTTCTCACGACATTCTTTACGATAAGAAGTCCGAAAGACCTAGGACTTGTCTTATCGCATTGCAATCTTTAGAGGCAGGTTACAATCGAAAGGTTTTGTACCCAAAATGTGCTTGATTGCTGCCTCTATTCCCTGCGAAGTCTTTGTTGTTGCATCGGCCTATTTGCTTTATAAATCTTTGACTCTTCCCTCTCCAAAGGCAGTTGTCGAGCTTGTAGGTTATTAGGAATCCAAAGGGTGCTACGATGCTTATGCACAGAATACTGTCTGGGGTAGCAGCAAATGTAACGCAAGAGAAGATCGTCTTTTGGAATTAATACCATCGTCTGACATTACCATCAATAATTAAGGTCATCGACCTAAATTACTTACCGCCAGGGGACATCTGGTAATTTACTCTACCCTGTCCAATCAGTTTCCAAGGACTATCACAATTGAAAGTGTAGCCAGACAGCACCCTGTCGGATCACATTTACATTGAATTTTAAATCATTTGCGAAGATCTACCTTTGCTAGAAAGGAAAAATCCGAGAAAAACTTATTGGGCACAGCTAAGAAAGGAGCTTTGGCAATTTTGTTCAACTACACAAACGTATGCCAAGAAAAGGTGGGTAGAGATGTCTGCTTAACAGCTGAATAGCCTTTTTACCCGTTGCTTTGAACTAGCGTACCTGGTTACGAAAAACCCTGGCAGAAAACCGGTATCTTTGTGATAAACGGAACTGCAGCACATTCGTAAAGAGACCCGAAAGCTCCTGAATCGGTCCTTAATAACCAATTTAGTAGAAGACTGGAACCTATATCGATCGAAATAAAAGAACTTAAAGAGACTTATAAGCAAGTCGAAGATTGACTCTTATAAAAAATTTTGTGAGGAAGGAATTCTTGTGAAGTCCTCTACGGAAACGGACCAAGCAAACGAGCTTCAATTCTCAAAACTGACGACACCTACAATGAGACCAAGACCTTTAGTCTTCTTCTTTAGAGTCACTTTTCGGGAAATCAGATCGCCACGTGCTCTTCAGTGGTACCGACAACGGTGGTCACTCTAGAATCAACGAACACAACAACATACAGAATGGCGACTAATGACGCTATCAAATATGCAATCTTCTGACAGTTTCAAGTCACCTGGTCTAGATGGAATCTACCCAGTTATGCTGAAACAAGATTTAGGTACCCTGTTGCCCACTAAAGCTTACATAAAATCGTTTAAAGTCGTTTTTGTACTTAAGCATGGTAAGTCTGATTGTAAGCCTAAGTAAATCTAAAGTAAGCTGCAGAACCATAAGTATATCTTCCTTCCTGCTAGAAACCTTGGAGAGACTGGTTGAGCAGCGCATGCGCCAGGTTGCTCTTCGATTGCGTCCTCTTTTTGAGATGCAACAAGCTTATCAGCGCGGAAAATCCTGAGAAACTGGCGATTCAAAACCTTTTTGGTAGGATTCAATGTGCTCTTGATTGCAGAAGGATTACGTGCTGAGCGTTTTCGTCGACCTTTGCCAGCATGTGCAACTTCACCATACAACATGGTGTAGATGAAATATTTTTTTTTTTTTTTTTTTTTTTTTTTTTTTTTTTTTTTTTTTTTTTTTTTTCCGTGGGCAGGTAAAAACCTTCATAGGCACTATGAGAATCGAACGCGCGTGCTCATAGTAGTGTGAGATTCTTACTCACTAAAAAACCTCCCAATCTTTGTAAGACTACGACTAAGTTTCCTTAACAAGTAGTTCATGCTTCTGTATAGTAATCGCGTTTGGCAGGCTACCTTCCAACGAAAGCACCTGCAATACCGTCATTATGTGCGGTTTCCTCTTACGACGCTAGATCCAACGGCCTTGTTCGTTGTAGTCGGCGTGCAAGATTTGTCTGATCCAGAGTTCGGATTATTTCGTGGTTGCAATGGCCGTGAAGGCGAGTGTGAAGTTTGCGAGCAAAGTTTCTTACTTCGTCGGTCACGGTTGCGATGCCTAGATCTCGATGTAAATCGCTATTTCTTATATACCATGGAGCATTTACGATTGCTCTTAGTGTCTTATTCTGAAAAGTTTCTAAAATAGATATGTTGCTTGGTTTGGTACAACCCCAAAGTTGTATACCGTACGTCCAAGATGGTTTTAGCACTTGCTTATACAATAGCAGTTTGTTATATACGCTTAGTTTCGAATAACGTCCGATAAGCCAATTCGGACGTGAATGACTAATTCTTTGAACTAATGAAATATTAGTTCAAAGAATCAGGGCAATGCTACACGGGACGCTGAAAACCGAGGCAGCTTATATGGCAAGTGCGTCATAACTGGGGTAAACAGGGGCTGCCGACAGGGGCTGTAGACTCTCTGCTATCAGCTCTCAACCTTCCTACACAGAAGCTTATGCGGGTGATGTTACCGTTCTTTCTATCGGCTCAAATTTCTAGACTGTGTGCTCTCAGGCGCAGAGATCTTTAGACTTGATCGAAGATTATTGTTCTAAAAAGGGGCTTTCAGTGAATCCTCTTAAAACTGCGGTTATTCTCATTATCAGTTGGAGGAATGTCACTGGTCTGACTTAACTCGTACTTTAAGGTGTCACTATCCTGATATCCTGATATATAGAAAACTTCTTTGGGTATTGAAGCCAAAACTGAAAAGCCCAAAGCACCTTTTTGGCAGTGTAGAGGTGCTTTGGGCAAAACATGGGGCTTTTCTCTAAAAAGGGTCCTCAGAGTCTATACGCCATGGTTAGATCACTCCTCTTTAAAGCAACGGTTGTTTGGTGGAACAGGCTTTCGTGAAACTCCAAAAAATGCCTTGCCTTGGCTGCAAAGTTCGGGCCTTTTTCTAGTACGCCAACGCCGGGCGCGGCACTATATGCTCTGATGAACCTCTCCCTACCTTAATTTATTAAGGCGTACACGCTGAAAACCATCTTTTGCTTAAAGATGGGCGGTTTTTGGTACCGCGCGCATTGGAATTTTGGAGAACTTGTGCGAGAATCGACCTTCGACCCCTATCTTATGGACATGTCCTGTGAAGCAATGACCCCAGAAATCCTTTGCGAAAAAACTACCAAGTCGACTCAGGTAATGAAATAACTTCGGGCAGACTCTGAACCATATAAAGAACGTCATCGTATTTTCACAGATGGCTCCAAAACCGGACAGACCCCCGTGCTGGAGTCTTTGTGGAAAGCGGGAACATCACTACCCCTTAGCAAAATATGCGTCTGTCTTCCAAGTAGAGATTTTCTCTATCCTAATGGCTATCCGCTATATTGTGACTAACAGGTGGAGGGCGAGAAGCATATGCGTTTGCAGTGACAGCCAAGCCGCTCAAAATGCGTTGCTCAACCCTGTTACCTCGTCCAAGACAGTGCTCGAACTCAAGGATTCGTTGAACTTATTCGAAAGGCTAAGTACAGTCAATCTTGTTTGGCTTCCAGGTCACACTGGTATAGGAAAATGAGATCGCTGATGAGTTTGCCAGACTTGACTGAGAAAAGGTTTTTTCAGGACCCAAACCTGCTTTCAGTCTGCCTGTATCTGTTGTCACGTCTGCCATTGATACTTGGGTTTCTCGTGGGCACAGGGCTCGTCAGTCGCTGACAGACAGACCAAACGACTATGCCCGGACATCTGTAAAAGATCAGCATCTTTCCTTCTATCTCTCAGGAGAATCGATGCAGACTTATTGTAGGCGTCCTTACCGGCCACTTAAGTGTTTAAGGTTTGAGCGAAACCACCACCTGTCCTGCCTGTGGAAAGACAGTCCTGCCTTTGCTCGCATAAGGTGTGGATATTTATGGGGCTGATGTGGTGAGTGCCGAACACTTAAGCTCTTCGTTACTGAAGCTCCTTCTTGTTCCTTCTTGTTCTTCTTGCTCCTTCTTCTCTCTCTTTTCTTCGAGAGACATGTAAGCTGTATACAGCAAATTATAGCGTCGGCGTAATAGTCTTGCAAAACAAGTTTCATTTTGTCGAGGTCTGTTTGCAAAGCTTAGGTGCAAATTGAGTTTATAACGACACGCTCATCGAAACCGACAGTCTATTTCGAGAAAACTTGTTGGGTAAAAGCTGATGATTCCGAACATCAATTCGGAATAAATATCAAAACGACGAAAGCCCTTCACTTGGCCCTACATATATCATCCAAGGCACAAACGATTAGTACTTCGCTCGAACATGAGTGGAAATTTTTTTCAATGTTCCATCACATTTCGCTTACATATTCTGACAAAGACAGCCGTCAAAAAGTCATTCAACCAAACATGAGTACATGTTCCAGCTCAATGGGGAAAAGTCCCATTCACTGTTCCCGAATGTCAAACCATATCAACCCATCACGTTATCGGCTGTAAAAAAAACACACACACACTCACAAGCCCTTCACACTCTGGCAAGCAATTTCTCATAGGCAAACAATTTGTAAGCCAGAATTGATTTGACAGCAAGTTTTTGCAGTCCATCGCCTCTACACACTATATGGAGCTGGAGCAACCCCCCAATCGATGGAGCAGAAAAAAAAATGTCACTCCGTGCCACCGCACCATTCTAGAACACTCTTCCATCTGGATCCTTGATGACTGAACGGAAAGTGGTCCTATTTGCAGAAGCCCACTCGAAGTATTTCATTTGCACCGCACCGCCAGCCGCATACACCGTCTCGACTCGCATTACAATCGCTGCTGCCTGCCACACAACTTCATTTCAATCGATCCGGGAGTCGCCCATTCGAACCGCAAATGAGAATTGTCAATCTCCTGCGGGAATGCCACACATTCGCTTTTCTATAGTCGATTTCCGTCTATGTCGCAATCCGCCGTCGTTTCGTCATCGTGGCGTGGCAGTTAATTCACAAGAGATTGCCACTCAGCTAGGCCAGCGGAAAAGTGGCCACTCAACCGATATTCCGAGGGCATCCTTCGCATGCCAGAGCTGTGTGCGGGCAGGCAAAAAAGAAACCATTTGCACAAGGATTCTAGAGCGAGTTCCCAGAGCGAGCAGCATTTTAGAAAGCAGCATGAGAGCACAATGCTAAACTAGGTGGGTGCTGTGCACTTTTACGCCCGACATCCTTTCTCCGGCACAGGGCTCATAGTTGAGATTGCCGGGGCCCGAGTCGAGTGGTTGGCTTTTAGTGAGAATTCATTTGAATATGACTGAAAGAATAATGCTGGCGGTTGATGTATGAATTAATTTCTCTGCCAAACTGTTAGTCGCTTTGAATTCCTGGAGTAGGGTGACTTAAGGAAATGTGTGTCTTCCGCGTCTAGTTTTCATAGATTTGTCACAAACTACTTGCATGACGTTGTGCTGTTAAGTGGTCCTTACTGCAAGAGGATTTACTCTCGTTTTCTGTATAGGCAGTGAACCTTCTAGATCTTAAGAAAACTCTACAAGAAGCGAGAATGGCATCCTCAAGAGTCGGGCAATACATGGCGTCTTCAAGTGTAAGAATCTCAGGGGTTGCTGCACCGTTTATAGAAATATTTGCAGGGTCTTACCCAACCTAGTGGGGAAATTTCTTGAAATAGGTAAATAAGTTGCTAGTCTGGAGGAACTTGCTTTTTTTGTTCAACTTTGAAAGCTGACTCCAATTCTTAGCATCCGCACACCTCAGTTATCCCATTATGTCACCGGATGTTTGTGCATTCACTTCTAGACAGTGCCCGAAAGTTTTTAAATATTTTTGTGTGGGCTCCTCCTGGCAGCAACTTAAATCGAAAAACTTTAAAACTAAAATATGTCTTCACACAATGCATCCCTTAAAATCTTTTAGCGAGTCAAGCCACTTTTCTATCATTCGCAAAAGGACTCTGTGTGTCGCCTTTCATGAGGAAATTTGATTTGTATATCGATTTGTGTACACATAGTCTCGGAAAAAGTTTATAAAGGACAAGACCGTGCCTTTGGCAAGACTTTTCCCATTTCGACTACCGTCCAGTCTTCCGTCCAGCAAAACAGCCCCGGGGAATAGTTTTCCATGAATATCAAAGCAAGTTTCGATCTGAAGTCCCGCCAGTATTATTCCAATTTCCTGTAAAATATGAGAGGTTATTGGTATATTGGAATTGGCCCCCAGAGGGACATATAAACACATGTAAGTCCTGTGCCACACACTGGTGCTCATAAACTACTTTAGTCGGCGTCTTTCTCTCTTTTCAAATTTTTGTTCAACTAATCCATTTCTTTGAGTCATATACACGCTCAATGGTTCTGGCCTCTTGGTTGCTGCTGGGCTGGGGTGACTTGTTGTAGGAACTTATTTCGAATCCAATTTTATTCGTTTTGTGGTCATATTCATGAGTTCTGGGAACTCCTGCGACAGTTTTCTCAGGAAGATAATATTTTGTAGTATTTTGAAGTTTAAGGATGGGAAAGTGTGTACCTCGAGGGAATTTCCTGGATGTGATTCGAATGTATCTACGAAAATAAGTTCCACGGTGGTGTATGGGGATATCGAGAAATAAATGTTGCACATACGTCGTGGTGTTCCGAGACTGAGATTACCTACGAGGCTGATAACAATAAATACTTCCCTATTTGACATTAAGTGTCAATTTTTCAGGCATTATATTTTCTCTGAATTATGCTGGTATGATACTTCATTTTTTCCCTCATTTTTAATTCGTTTAAAGGAGCATGATTAATTTAACATACAAATTTTCAGTGAGAGTGATTTTGTAAGAAATAGACAAAAAAGTGAACAATATTTTTGAAGACTTAAGAAAAAATGAAGAACATTACGTAACGTAATAAAAAATGAAGAAAAAACGAGTGCGAGCTCTTATTTTTATTGATAGTTCTTCATATTTTTCGTTTTCTTTGCTTCATCGTTTGCTTTGAATTTATTGGTGCATAGAGTAAATTAAATGTGGATTGAAAAGTGAACAACAAAATAAGCGATATTGGATCTGCAAGAACTACATTTGTTCAAAGCAGCTGCTTTAATAGAATTGGAAGAGGAAAAGCAGAAGAAACCTAAAAAAAGTATTCCTCCAAGTTGCTTCTGCAAAGGGAGGATGAAGGTAAGTTCTTTGATTTGACTTTTAAATTTCAAAGAATTTACTTTAGGATTCTTAGCCACTGCCGAAAACTCCACACGAATTCAGACTGGCGAACTTTTTCAATAAAAAAATAAACACATTTTTCTTTCCACACGAATTTAAGCATTTTTATGCCTTAACGGTCTTGACGACTTTTATTCCCTTGACAAATTGATTTTTGTTTGCATTTCACATGCCATTTAAGGCAGTTGTCCCTTTCACTCAATATCTATTTGTCTTCTTTACCTACCGATGGCTTTTCCTCATTTTAAATCAGAAAAAAAATGATGTACCATACCAGCACAATAAAAATTTTAAATAAATCACAAAGGTAGGGGAGAGTGGGGCTAAAAGTAACACTTTCTACTCAATTCCATGCGTCTACAATTTTGGTAATACGTCAGCTGAACCTTTTTCAATTAAGAAGCCAGGTTTCGACTGAACCACCCAAAGTATCGGCAACAGCTCTATTTGGAATATGTCAGAAAATTTCTTTAAAAAAAATCGTTCTGCTTCAACTTACCCTGTATATGGGGCAAGTTGTAACACAGACCGGGGTATATTGTATCAGGAAACTTTTAAGTCAATAAATCTCATTTTTATAAATGTAAATGCGGTTTTGTTTTCAACAACGTTTCAAGAGGAAGTAAAAACAAAGCTAATAATTTGATATAATTGGTTAAATTTAATTTTTAAAACTAACATTTTTTATACCCCATTCCATAGGATAGGAGGTATTTAAAGTTTGTAACATAGTTTGTAACACGTTGAATAATAGTGTTAGACTCCCCAAGACCTTAAGGGCATATGATCGAGACCGAATTGTAAGTCGAATGAGCCATGTCCGTCCGTCCGTCCGTCTGTCGGTAGTTTTAAGGCCTTAAATTTTGAGCTAGGATCTTGAAACTTTATATCTGTTCTTTTTAGGTCCCGAAGCAGTACAAGTGTAAAATTTTTTGAAATCCGCCCACTGACACGCCCACTTTACTTATTAGCATGAAAATTCAAAGTTGTCGTAAAGCTGAAATTTGGTATGCAATATCCTCGCTTAAGTGTATTGTGATTGGCATTTAAAAAAAACGAAAACCGCCCCCTTGTAGGCGTGGTCTTATTTAATATGCATTCCAATAAACGGCTTTTATTTGATATATTTGCTTTAAATCCCAAAAACTTGCACTATAAAATGTTCAGATATGTGCGTAAGCTATCAACTTGAACAAATTAATTTTTGCCACGCCATTTTTTGGCGGCGTTTTTAAGTAAAAAATCAAATTTTTAATATAAAACTGCGATCAACACGTGTATATCTGATAACGTGAACCATCTGATAAAAAATATGATAAAAAAATATCATATTTGAATATCATATCGATATATTATTGAAAAGGAGTTGATGCCACGCTCCTTTTTTAAGAAAGAAGATTCTTAACTGACTAATTCTTAGAACAATTAAAGTTAATAGAAACTAAAATTTAACAACCAAGATTTTTTACGCATTTTGGGGCTTGACAGTGAGCAATTGGGATGGGGTATCCAACGATTTGCCTAGGCGGTAAGTAACCCTCCCAATAGTTTTATTTATGTATGTCTTATAAAAATAAGGCAATGCTATAGATAATGTTAAATTTTGGCTCTTCGCAATGTCTTACAGTTTTGAAAGCACTGGAGGTAGTTGCACATTTAGACCGCTTGTGGGCGTATGTATGGGCCGATTTGAAAGTTCTAACGATCGTATTGCTTCGGATAACAGGAAGCTTACGTACTAGATTTCAGCTTCCTTGCCCAAAATTTAAGACCTGAAAATTGGTGACGTATGGACGGTAACATGGCTTATTCGACTCAAAATTCGGCCTCGATCATCTGCCCTCAATGTTACAGAAGGATGGAAGCTATTACATACACCCTGTTCCACATACGCACTTGTTTAATTTCAAATCAAACAGCAATTTTAAATTTTATTCAGTTGTTAAAATTAGAGCTAGACTTTTTTTCGATATTCAAACCATCCGCGCTAGCCTTTGCTACCTTTCTTCAATTCAATGAGCGTAAAAATTTGAAAAACGAACATTTACTTCAGAAAAAACGCATTATTTATTTCGTTTGTTTGCATGATGGTTAAAAGAACATGGTTAAAAATGGCATTTTTGAAAATTTACAACCAAATTCAAAAAAATCCACAAAACTCTTTATAATGCTCTTGATACTTGTCGAGCATAACATCACGTTATAATATCTAAAAATTATCTTGTAGCACTATTTTACAAAGGAGTATCGCTTCTATAGCGCTTAACTCTTATAACAAGGATCCATTTAGCTCCTATAAGACTCTTGTTATAAGACTTCAACTATTGTAGAGCTTAAAGCTTATTATAAGAGCTCTTAAGCGATTTTTTCAGAAGCAAAATGCTTTTTTTTAGTGCAATCTAAGAAAAACCTTTTTGAAAAGTTAAAACTATGTAATGGTACAATGAGACACAAAACGTCCTCCGAGAGTATCAAAGTTTTTCAAGACAAATGAAAGTCTCGGAGGGCAAGACTCGCAGAGGTGGGGACCATGAAAATTGCTCTTGCAGCATAATAGACCTCTGTTTTTTGACAGGGGTAGCAATGATATCTATATAATATATTAATATATATATTTTACCATAATATACTATAAATAATATAGTTTATAGTTAATAGTGTAGTTTAATATGTAATAAAGCTCTGGAAAAATTATATAGTTTTGTACACATACTGTGTGAATGCGAGGCAATCTCGCGTATGCGCAGGAAATATTTGGGGAAAATTTAATCGACATTTTTGCGGAAGTAGACGGCGCAAACTTCAAAAACCATAATGGGAATTACAGGAAAATTGGCTGTTTAACAAGGGAGAATGTTTAGGATGTTTTACTTTTTGAATGTTAAGTTCAACTGCATCCCCAGGGATCCCGATGGACAGGTTTTGGTGTCTAGTGTCTATGTGGTTATTTTCGCCACACCCCTTTTCGCCAAAATTCTAAGGTATAAAAAGAAATTGTTAGGAGGGTTGCATGGAGCGGCTCACCTCCACAATACATATTTCACTATTTCGCTTTGCAGAAAACAAAATTTTCACTATTTGGTGAAACAAATTTTTCACAACAAGAATTATATTGTGAAAAGAAAATTTGTCCCATCCGGAATTTTAATCTTTAGGGTCGACGAGGTGCACTTTTCGATGAATGCTTGTTTCTGCAGCAAAATTAGTATGTATGAGCCTTTAAAAATAATTTCTTAATACCTAAGACACAACTTTAGTAATGCTTTGCGGTATCTACCCACTTTTATTGAAAAACCATAGAGAGCTACAACTTTTTTAAAACATGACTTAAGCACATATTATATACATGATCTGAATGTTGTACGCTCTACTTTTTTTTATTTTAGTCAACATACACTGGCAGACAGCATGGCATCTAAATAAGATTAAGTTTTCTAAAGTTTAAGGTTAAGTGCTTAAACTTCCTTCCTACGGAATACGTCAAACCAATTAAAGTCGCATTCCACAAAGTGTTTAGCATCACAATGATTTTCCAAATGATACACAGTTGGATTTGTCAGATCTCCCTTTGTATGACAGCGCTCACATATAAAAGAAACTGCATGCTGGTGTACCGGTATTAGTTCTAACGTTGCACCCCTAGAGTAAGCACCAGCCGATCGAAAAAAAGGCACAATCATGAGTCTGGCACAAGTCGCAGTCATAGCACTAGCTTTTCATATAGGTGGGTACCTAAACCGATTTAAATCAAGTTTTGGTTTTCTTAACAACTTTTGATCAGTTTCAGTTACCTGTCAGAATGAAACGTGGGACGAATGCGGCCACGACTTGAGCACCCCAACAGGTTTGGACAGACTTATCGATCTCAAATTCCTGACGAGGTTCCTCCGAAATCTGGTTCCCTTTTCACGACCGGCTGTTAAGATGCACTTTTATTTGTACAAGAAAGCATTTCCGAATTGTGGCCAAGAAATTCGGATTGATGACGATTCCCTCCAGAAGTCCGCCTTTAATGCATCGCACCCCACAAGGTGAGGGAACTCTCAGAGTTTTACAACTTATGCCAGACTAATTTTGTCGTTACACAGAATAATCATCCACGGCTGGATGAGTCAAAGTAAAACGTCGTTCAATCGTGATGTTAAGGACGCCTACCTAAGTCTCGATGACTTCAATGTGATCGTTGTCGATTGGAGCGTGATCTCAAGCACGCTCAACTACTTTAGGGTCGTGAAGATGATCGAGAACTTTGGCGAGATCGTGGCTGGCTTCGCCAAACATTTACACAAGACCCTGGGAGTAGACTATGACAGTATTTACCTGATTGGTCATAGCCTGGGTGCGCAAATAGCTGGCAGTGCTGGCAGGCAGATTCAGCCAGATAAGTTCAACACAATCTTCGCGTTAGATCCAGCAGGACCAGCCTTCAGATTCAAGGGAATGGAGAGCCGCATTGATCCGACAGACGCAAAGTACGTAGAGTCGATTCAGACCAGCGTGAACTTGGGCTTACTTAAGCCTGTCGGGCACGCCACCTTCTTCCCCAACAAAGGCATCTACCAAAAGTGCCTAGGCTATGGTTGCTCACACAGACGGGCATACCAGTTCTTTGCAGAGTCCATAACCAGCAACCGAGGTTTCTGGGGCACCCGGTGTGATAAAGAGAAGAGGACGTGGAGCTGTCCAGAAGAAGGACCGCAGTACAAAATGGGCGGTGAGCCGTCACAACCTAAGACTGGTACATTTTACGTTAGAACTAAGGCCACATCTCCCTACGCACTGGGGAGGTATCACAAATACTTATATGCTTAAGATAGACGTAAGTGATAAAAATTTACAAGAAAGAAAAAATTTGTTTGCGTCTTTTAATCAAGTCGTAAATTGGTCAGATTGCGGAAACCTTAGTTCGTATATTTCGCCTCATTAACACTTTAAGTGCGCCTGTAAAGCTTTTTATTAATTAAACTCTTTTTATTTACTCACTGCTCCAAACAAAAAGAGTGCACAAAGGTCATCTGGAAACTGGTTTCATGAGATACTTTTTTTGTGCGTTTCCAGATGACTTGCTAGCAAGATGTAAGGTGAATCAATACACCGGGTGTGTGGAGCGGCGATTACGTATAATAAGTTTACTGTTCAAACTGCGAGCAGCTAAGATTTTTATTGAAACTTTTCAGTGCTATGCTTCCGACTTAACTTAATTGATGTAGTACTTGTTCCGCCTTATTTTTAAAACGAATCTATAAGAATGTGAAGCTTTACCTGAAGCCCACTAAGGCTTTCCTGGTAGGCCAATTTTAATGGACTTTCGGAAAGCCTTCGGTAAACCACTTTCGGTTTCTGAAATGACCCACCTTCCGAGCAGTGGAGAAAGCTTAAGTGGCGCTTGGTACTGGTAAGAAGGGGAGTTTTTTTGCGTCTTTATATTCTTAGGACAGGTTTCAAGCAGGCTTTAGGGCTGATCTTGGTCGTAGGCATCAATTCTTTCAGAAAGGGTTAAATGCAGAATTACCATTGAGTTTATATTCATCCTTAAAGGGATTCATAGAGTAGCACGCACGGACCCCTTGGTCCATGCTTCTCAAGTGACTTCAGTGCGGTCATCACGTTTTGAAAATGTAACGTTGGGAGACACAGTTTTCCAGATCAACTCAGAACCAGACCTAATTAGTTGACTTATGACTTGCGATGTCCGCCACCGAGGCGAAAGCTTAAAAGTGGCTCACATCATGCAGGTTAACGTTACAGGATGTCGAATTTAAACAGCTGTTGTATACCAACAGGTTTCGAATTGTACATTTTCTTTGCAAAGAGGACGAAGGAATTCCAAAGGATTATGGGTTTCTTTCATTTGTCCTCTTTTGATTTTTTCAATTTAAAACTTACTTAAACGCACTTTTAGCAATCCGTCCAACAATGAAAAAGGACCTCATATGGTATCACTCCGTTGCCGGTCCATCTGCACCTGTTACTTCTGAATGGTGAGCTGTAGAAAGATTAAATTTAGAACATTTACAAAGTCCATGAAAGAAAAATTTATCACAAATACGGGCAATTTTTTTTTATACACTCATAACGGTTTATTTACAGTTTGAATTTTTATGGTCAAATAGAAAAATGAAATCGAAAAGAAATGGTTTTGGATTTTATCTTAAAGATATTTGCAACCAGAAAATAAAATTGAAACAAAGCTACACTAAATAAATATTTTTATAATAAAATAAAATTAAAAAAAAATATTGAAAAGCTTTTGAAGAAATAAGGAACTGAAAAAATTAACCCATCTTTAACGAGTTACGGGTCATATCTTTTTAATCACTTTATTCAAAAAGCCGATACTAGGCAAACACATAAAAAAACGCAGTTTAAGCAAAAGCTAAAACCAAGCCTTTCTAAAACTGTGGTTTTGACATGTTTTCGAAAAAAAAATTCTTTCCACCACTTCGATGTTATAAGACCAAATGATTTAAAAAACAAGTGAGTAAATGGAAGAGTTCGTCAGTGACTATACCCGACCCTATATACCGTGTAACACCAAATCTTAAATTTTTGTGTCCCGAATTCATATATTATTTGTGTAGGCCACGCCCCCAAAAGTGGGTCTGGGCTAAAAATAAAAATCAATTAATTATAATTTCGTTAGAATCATGACTAAATGCGTTGAAGCCGAAAATTATTGCAGAAAAACCCGTTTTTTCATAAACATGCCCCTTAAAAGTGGGCGGAGCTCAAAACTTTGTATCGAGTAAACGTAGCGAAAAGTAATATTTTGAATATTTGTTAAATAATTTTTTTCAATTTGGAATAAACTTTCCAAGAAATCGGGTTTTTAAATATCTAACATGGTAAAAGTGGGCATGGTCGATGTTTTGGGCAGTCTAATTTTTGTCCCCTTAGAGGTTTTGGGCCATTATTGCTCTGTACCAAAATTTAAGTTCCTACGCCTTGTCTACTTGACCAAAAGGCATTTTGAAAAAAAATTTGAAATAGAGGTTGTCGTACATTGAAGCCAGTAGTGGGCGTGGCCGTCGGCGGATTTAACTAATTTTCACACTTGTTCTGTTAAAATTGATCAGGACCAAGATATACTCCAAGTTTGAGCATCCTAGCTCAATTTTAAAGACCTAAAAACTTCACACATACGGACAGACGGACAGACGGACAGACGACGGACGGACGGACAAACGGACGGATATGGCTTAATCGACTCACCTGTCTCTAAAAGTGAAATTATCACCGTAGACCCCTAACTACGGTGATTATTTCACTGTGTTACAAACTATGCATTAAAATTATTATACCCTCGGTCGGATATAAAAAAATACAAATCAAAAATTGTTTGTAGTTTTCCGGTAAACTATACAAATTTTTAAATATTTGGCTGATTTTGAGATTGTTAGATAAGAATATTGAACTCAATGAAATAACTATAATTCTGAACTAAAACGTTAGCTCGAATACTTTAAAAACGTTTTAAAAATTATTTTTCCTGGTATCTTTATCGTTTTGGTATCTTAACGGTAGTACCTACCGATTGAAAGGACTCATAGGATTTTTGATGTCCGTCCGTCCATCCGTATGTATGCAGTTGCAAGGTCTTTAAATTTGAGCTAGTAAACTGAATACCTGGAGTGTTATTTGGTTTTCATTTTGTACAGACAACCTTTGCCCACAATCGAATTGGACGTCAGACAACCTCAAATCATTTTATTTAAAAATGCCTTTTGGTCAAGTTAAGCAAGGCATAGAAACTCAAGTTTTGGAGCAGAGCCATAAGTGGCCAGAAGCCTTAAATAAGGCAAAAATTGGACTGCCCACACCATCGACCATTCCCACTTTCAACATGTTAGAATTTGAAAAACCTTATTTCTCGGTAAACTCATTTAAAAACGAAAAAAAAAACAATAAATAGTTACTAGACAACATTTTATATGCTAATCAAACAGTTATTAAGCCGACGGACTGCTTCGTGTATGACATCATACCAGATGGTCTTTTTCTAAATCAACGAAAAAAGATAAATTTTTTGTACTTTTCTTTAATTTATTACATGTGTGCTGTAATAAATATAAGAAAAGTACTATTCCAGTTGGTCCTAAGCTGCGCAGCATTAGCAACACGTGAAACTAAAAAGACTCTTTCAAAAATCGTAAAGCTTAAGCCCTCCCTTTATGCCAGCTTGTTTATAATAAATTACTCACGCATACTTGATCACGTGTTTGACGTATACACCGACACCCAAGTTAAACTCGCATTTTAAAGGCGGAATTCCCATAAACGACACTTTGCAGCACGCGACATTCGAATCAACAACCGAACCGATGGTGAATCTATTAAAACGTAGTTAGTCTAAGTTAATTATTCGACGACGTTGTTAATGGTCTAAACTGATTTTTCCCAGGCGATTTGGAAACTTTAAACGCAAGCTAAAAAATTTAATTAGTTTTTGCTTGACTGATCGAAGAGTAAAATGATACACATACGATACATGAAGTTAACATGTGTAGTATATGAAGATATGGTTAAATAGGTACCGAGCTAAGAATTTTCCTAACGGTTTCTGGTTTTCAAAAGAAGTAGAAAAATTTAAATTGAAATAATATTGAATTTTTCAAGTATTTAGAGGCGCTCCCTTGCAGTATACGTCCGCCCTTACTGGTGAGAAGTAAATGTCAAATAAAAAAAATTCTTTGGTTAAAATGCACAAGTTTTGTAAATTCAACTTCTGAAATTGGGTGGGACTCAAATTTTAAGGCATTATTCAAATTAAATAAAAAAAGGAATCTCAATAAAATTTCTTCAGTAAAAATCTACTTTTTCTGAAAAAATTCAAAGCTTTTGTTAAGTTCTGCCGCAAAAAGAGCACCAAGTTCAAAACTTTATATTATTTTTATATTATTATATACCAAAATCAAAATTGGAAAATTCTTAACAAAATTACTCAGAAAGATTGTTTTATTTCAAATAAGAAAATCCAATAAAAATAATTTGAAAGTTCCCCTCTTTTGAGTGTCTCGAAATCGCTAGGAAATGCAAAATTCCATTCGAGAATTTTATTGCATAATAAAACACGAGACAAAGCCGCATATATTCAGGCCCATTGCGGACGTGTCTGTATACTTGGATTTCAAAAACGTGAACACTTGCACTGGTTGTGATACCAGCCGAAAGAAAGATATAGCAATGTCTCATAAGCTGTGGCGGGGTATCAATCATTGATATATTCTAACTTCCATTTTTGTGTGTTAGAAACCTTCTATGGCAAAGCTATCAAATATAGAAATTCCTTAAAAACAGGACTGTACAATTTCAAGTCCTTTTCATAACGTCACGTATTCTGCGCAAATTCGAACAAGATTTAAGAACTAAATTAATTAAACTCATGGACGAGGACGACTCACTTTTTGGAGAACATTGAGTTTTGAACAATGGCATTGAATAATTTTATATTTGTGTATTTCTCGCACAATATAGAATATTTCATGTACCTATGTAAGTGTTATAATGAACCTAAGTGGGGTGCTGTGGTTAGTGTGCGTGCTTATTACGCCGGAGGTCTGAGTTCGAATCCTGCCATCGTCACCTGAAAAAAAAGACGTGTTCTCACCTAAAATCAGCATTTTACAATGTGGGATAGGATAGGGTATTCAACGGTCCGTTTTACGGACTGTAACTTCTGCGTACACACTGTAGCACTTACTCACTGCTACAGTGGTAATAGGAGTTGAGCGTGTGCTCCTTAATGTTAGTAGGGTCAAATATAATTTAATTGCAGGACAGTAAGAACTGTTGCGCCACTCCTTAAACCTTTTGCTTTAAATTTCAAGGAAAAGGGGGTAGGAGAGACTGCCAAGAGCTGGCTGGTAGATATTATTGAGATATGTTTAAAAAAAAACAAGGGCTTTCAACAATCTGAAAACGGAAGCTATTTCTGCTGCACTCCTTAATTTAAAGTTTCCTAAATATTTTTGATATTGGATCGGGTAATATTTGCATTAGCAGCTTCATCAATCACCACAGTTCGGATTCATTGATCACCCCTATGAGGTCTACGTAAGATACAATTTCCATTGTACAAATTAAAAAAAAAATCTGTACTTATCGCCTAAAGTCACTCAGCTCAGACTTTTACAAATACCCAACGGGGTGTTTAATTTTTTCTGACCTGAGTCATATTACACCAGACATCATCGCTCTTGCAACAGTGAGTTTGATTAAAACTTTGTAAAATCTCAACAAATTCGGCTTAAATTCAGCTACTGCACTTTGAATCATAAAACCGGCTGCAGATGAATCCCCTTCAATCCATTCAGATAGTAGATACACCAAAATTTGTAAACTCATTAAAAATAAACTTGGTACTTTTGAATTTATTACAAGTTTACTAATATTTATCGCATTTAAGTGTGCCACTTATGCTTCAAAGTCCGATTAACCAAGTGTTTTAAAAACCATTTTTTACCAGATCTCTGTCGTCACGTGCCATCTTTGTTGACTAATAAATATTCGCACACTGGGTTAATACGCTTTAACATCAAGTATAAACAATCTTTTAACAGCTTTTGTCACGTAAACAATCGCGTGGGAAAAGTCCGAAAAATGAACTAAAAATAGGAAATCAGTGTGCGAAACTTGGCTCGACAGAGTGTCAGATATGTCACTAACCCCATCGCGTGCAAACAGGTGGGTAGGGTACTCACCTGGGAAACACCATCTGAAGGCTGACTCCTCTAAAGTGCTCTTAGTATGTCAAACAAATTTTATAAATTACTTAAGTTATTCTCTTTTCAGATCGAAAATGAAAACATAGTTTTGCAACAACAAAAAGAGAAGAGCTGATTCTCTTTAAGAAAACAGTCCACAAGTAATAGATAGTACTAAATTTTATTACCTAAATACAGACGTTAGCAAAAGTAGTGAAAAAAAAGACCGTCAAGTATGAAGGCATACGCGGAGTGGTTCGTCGGCTTTTGTTGAATGTTATAGTCATCTATAATGCGCAGTTTGTGTAACATTCTATTTATTTATTAAAATTATTTCTGGACATATTTCAGAGTCTGTAATATACTTTTTTCGTAGTGTTTCGGTTGGGTTCTGTACTGTTTCCTACTGTTCTTATATTGGGTGATTTTATATTGGGTTTCCTTACTCTAAAAATAGGCTGACAAAAAGCTTTACCGTTTCGAAAATAGAGGGAAGGACATACTCTTTCTTGGCCTTTTTTAGGATTTTTATAATTTAAAACCCATAAAACAGCAATTTCGATTATTTTTTATTGCCGTTAGACTTTTTGATCAATTTTATAACCACCTGTGCTAGCATTTGCCACTTTTCTCAAATTGTCTTTCTCAAACGGTAAAAATATGCAGTTTTTATTTCGCTGAATCTTCGAAGTTTTTGAATATTCGAAGTCTGCTATAGTTTTGTATAAATTTAAGAAAATGGACTATGCCCGGTGTTAATTTAAAAATTATACCTTATATCGTTTGGGAGATAGAGAGGAGAGACATGCGTTCTTTTGACCTTTTTTATAATTTTTTAAATTTCAAGAAGTTTTTTTTAGTTCCCATTAGACTTTTTTCCAATAGCACAACCAGCAGCACTAGCCTTGGATATTTTTTTTAATTCTATGGTCACCGGTTTATGCGCAAACGATAAAACAAGCTCCTTTTTTATTTCGTTTTTTAAATAGGCTTCTAAAAACTCAGGTTAAAAATGGCAATTTAAAAAAATTTTAACGCAGCCTTCCTTCTTCTTTTAAGCTTTTTACTTCAATCAAATCTGAAAAAGATAGCTTATACCGTTAAGCTAGTAGTAGACTTAAAAAAATTGGTTTTGAAAATGCTTTTATGTTTTTCAGTTAAATCTCAAAAGATTTTGAAATTTCAAAATCCGCTATAATTTTCCTTAAAATTTTGAATTATTTCTGATACGTGTGATTTTTTTCATAGAATTCCACCAAACAGCACCGTTAATTGAGGGGGGGAGCACACGTTTTTTCATGCATTTTTGCGATTTATTTTCGAAAATGCGTCAAAACTGCAGTACTTAAACTGTTTTTGAAAAATATGACCTAAGCATAACCTAAGCATTTTCTTTGAGTTGCTTTGTACGTGTGTTCAATATTGATTTTGAGCAATAAAGTTTTGGCCTCGAACACTTTGAAAAACGTCATGCATTTTCGACTCTTCATTTCTCAAAAACGTTTTGATATTTTCGAAAAGTTTTATTTTTTGATTAAAACTTAGTATTTCTCAAGCATTAGTTTCGTTTTTCTAGTTCTTGCCTACTAAACTTCTTGAAAAGAACACTAAAAAACATTAAGTCCATTTTCAAATGAAATTTCAAGCTCTAATAAAACCGTTATTTGTGCTTAAAAAAAATTGCCCTCTCTGGATTCTCTGACTATTTCCGGAGTTTATATGCACACCAAATTTTGTCTTTCTACGACTTTATATAAGCTATAAGTTGTAAAGCGATTGGACGGACGGACGGACAACGTAGCGATACTATAAGAGGTCCTTTTTCCATTTTTCGACGGACCGCTGAAAATTTTAAAAGTTTTTTTGAATTTTAAATGTACAGCATCAGCTCCTAAAAGGGAGCTAAAAAGGGAGCTTTTAAGAAAAACCAAAAGTCATAACGTGTCCCTCTAGGAAATAATGCCGCAACAAAATAAGGCCCCAAACTGAAAAATTAAATAAGGCCCCCAAAAAGAAGCACGAAATGAAACAACAATTTTTGTTGGAGTTTTCGTATTAGGGCCTTATTTCCTTTTTTTTAGGGTTATTTTTATATTTTTGGGGACTTATTTCATTTTTGTGTTGTCTACTCATTTCATATGAAAAGAACTCTTCGTACACACTATAAAAACTATAAAAGGAGGATGGTCACTGGCCCTTTCTTCAAATTAGGAGGGGTGCGAGGTTGTGTATATGCAAGTCTCACATATGTAGAGTGGCATGCTGCCCCCTTGCAACCCCTTTGCCTGCTTTTCCCTTTAGCTTCCTTATATTAGACAATATTACAACAATTTCATTATGTAATAAAGCCCCACTTTTGGGGCCTTGATTTATTTTTAATATAAAATATTAAGGCTTTATTGAGGTCTTATTTCCTACCGGGAAAGCGTGTAGCGAACTGTACTCCCCAAAACGTGTTTAATATACGATCTCAACCGATCTCCCTTCGTCTGTCCATATGTTTGAAGTTATAAAGTTTTTAAAACTGAGTTCAAAAAACTTTAGTTTGGGTTATGACTTAGTTCTCATGTTTAATATTTTTTTTGTATATTCGCTTATAACCATCTTAACAACGGGTTTGGATATATGACAGATGTGGCTTGGTAGTGACACCTAGTACTGCCTATACTTCATCGCACTATTGCTTATACTTACAATACTTTTCCATGGCAACAGTGATAGTGTTAACTGTTCTTACTGGCCGAGTGAAGTGCTATCAAATAAAAATTAGTAAATTTTTAAGAAGGTTTTTTCTTTTTTTTTCTTTTTCTAAAAATATGTTAAAGTAGTAATTTGTACCAACTTTGAAACTATATTCATTATGTGTCAACACTCCTACGCTTTTTTCTCACCAAACTAAGAAAATTTAAATTTTCTCTCTTAACCAATTTCAGTTTAAGCTCTTCTCTTTGCAGAGAATATAAGATCGGTCGAAATAAATGTTCAGTAAAAGTTTAGCTCATTATCAAAACAAATATTATGTCTGACGCAAGCATTATATTTTCTGTTTTTACGAACACAGTCATTAGATTTAATTATAGATGGACAGGTGTGGGAATTTCGAAAAGAAACGTGAGGGCATATTATGGGCACGCGACTACACGATGTTATCGTGATGTGAGGCAGACTCTTCTGCGATGCTTAGGTGATAAAGATTTCCGGTATTCCCCTTGCGTTTTTGGAATCTTTGGACAATTACAATCTTCCAATTTCGTTGTCATCAAAACGTTTTACTCGCGCATAAAAAAATTATTAAGCGACGTATTCTTGCTTCTTATCTGGGTTTGGGAATTAATTTGATGATTTATTTGCCATCTGGTATGATTGGAATTTTTATGTTTGTAGCTAACCAACCAAATTTTTTGATGTTCATGTCGCGAACGGTTTAGGTTAAGTACAGGTGGATAGCCTGTATTTTTTGACATTAATAGCATCATAAAATATTCAACTAAAGCTTAAAAAGACAACTAAAATTTAATGCTTTATGCTAAGTCTTATTTGGAATTCTTAGCTAGGTGTATTGTTTTACCCCTTTAGATAACATAAGGTAAAAAAAGAGCTCTTGGCGAAATATGCAGAGGAGGTTTTAAGCCAATGATTTTGAAATATTAGTAAACATAATTTCATAAGTTGATTGGAAAGCAGTTTGTACACACACAAAAATTCTGTAATTGAAGACAAAGCTAACAAGTGGGAAAGCGCAACAGTGCGTATGCAAAAGTTTTAGTCCATCTACGAGGGATTGCAAAATACCCGACCATACAAGAAAAAACTTGCCACGCCTTCAAAAAGTGTGCGGGATACAAAAATTTAACTGTTAAATGCTTTATACTAGTTGGTTGCATACATTTCGGTCTAAAACTCCGCCTTTTTAACTTAAAAAATCACTTTTTTTTTAACGCCACGCTTACAAAAGTGGGCAGAGGCACATAAAACTTATACATGAATGTTAGAAAATGCTAATATCTACAACTTTTGTCATGAAATTTTATATCAAATTTCATATATATTTATTGAAAAACAGCCATTTTAAACCAAAATCCCTTAAAAAAGTGGGCGTGGTCAATGAAAAGGCTAAAATTTTTTGCCCACTTCAAAGGCAACTACAAGGCAACGTAACACATCTATTTAAACATAGCTAAAATTTAGAAAAAAGTATTTTTTTAAATTAGAGATGGTCGCAGATACGGACCTGTAGTGGGCGTTTGTGTGGGCGGATTCGGCTAATTTTCAAACTTGATCTGGTCCAATGGACTTCCAGTCAACCCACAAAACTTCAGCTCTGTACTCTAAAATTTAAGGCCTAAAAGTTGTTTACATTCGGACGGAAGGACGGACGGACATGGCTTAATCTTCTCCTGTCGGTCCCATTTTTATCTCTAAAAGGTCTTAGGGGTCTACGGTGATTATTTCACTGCGTTACAAACTATACAACAAACTTAATATACCCTGGGTCCTATGTCCACATCTATTTAGAGTACTAGGCGAGAGATTGAGGCGGAAGAGCCTTTAGGCCTTAAGCTCCCACACGCCCAAAGTGGTAAACTGAATTAGGTGCCTCAGGCCTGCCGTCCTAGGTTTGAAGCATGATGGACCTTTTGTCCATGTTCAGAGTTTGTGCCAAAGGGGTAATTTCCTGGCCACGTAAAGGAAGAGTGGCTATGAGAGGTTTGCAACCTGCCTCGGATTATACAACTAACCGCGGTTTGAGATACGATGTCAAAGTTGTTTCTGACCATTTTCTTGCTCGACTCCCAACGAGAAGAAGCTGCAAGCCGCCCAGAAATATTAAACTCAATGTTGGAGGCCTCAGCCCATCTGTACTGGTACACCATGAAAAACGTGACTGAATCATCTCTAGTTTTTCAGACACTCCTACGAAAGAGTTCTTGGTATGATGAAAATGAGGAACAATGTGACAGTAGAAGCACATGCGAAGACTTTGAACTGAAAAACGATGTATGCCACGAATAAAAAGAGAGTCTCGAGCCAAGAGAAACGAGGAATAAAGGTTACTGCGTAAAAAGAAAAGTACCTACGTAATCACCCAGAAGAGTCTAGCGATCGAAATACGACCGAAAAATTCCTTATAGTGGCCAAGCAAATGGCTTCTGGCCTTAGAACCAGAATGCAGGCTCTTCGAAATAGCGAAGAAACCCTCCACAATGCAGTTACATATACTCATTTAAAATGATCCAAAAATACAAAATAATGAATATGATAAACAAATTCTAGGATATAAACCCCGGACTTGAAAATAAAAAAGATCCCAAAAATATTTATTCTGTTAAAAATTTTTAACTCCAGCTTTATTAAGCTTTGGTGACCCTTATTATTTTTACTCTTTTCGGGCCTTATTTCATTTTGAATTCTACCTCCCAATATTTAACGAAAAATTTCACCTTTTCCATCATAAGATTATAACATGCAACACACTTGCATTCACCGTTGGATTTGGGATGGGTGTAAGGGCGGGTGTATGCCTTTTTGGATCCCTGTAAGGTGAGCACTGCGCTGGCCTTCCCTTATGGCAATTTTTTCATCGAATAAAAACCTCCCGCGATATAATTTCGAATTTTTAGAACCTAAGCTGAGAAACTAAGCCTGAGTTGCTTCAAAGCTTTTTTTAGATAATTCGTGACAAGAGAATCAAAAGATTTGAGATTTACAAATTGGTAAATAACAATAATGGCCTTTTCGGTTGGCGATCCCGGATCAGGGCGTTCTTCTCCCGGATTGGGGCTTCCTGAAGTCCCCCGGACGCTCCCGGACGACCAACCGAAAAGGCCATAAATGACTCCAAAGAAATGAAAACAGTGACTTAAGCATCAAAAAAATTTGAGCTTGAGATTCCTGCATAGACCAAATGTTTCACAATAAGGAGTTTGAATGGTACCGATGATAAAAATGAGCTAACCTTCAACTAAAAGGATGTTGTCCCTTTTCCAAACCAGTCCTTAATTCGCTAAATTGACAAATCTCTTGAGCTTCATTTGACAGATATACAAATCGAGTTGACATTTATTATAAATTTTTCGTTCAACAAAACTTGACATTTTATTAAATTTCTATCTTCTTCTGCCCATTGCAAAAGGAGCCTTTGGCATTGTCTTAAGGTAGAATGTGCCAGTCTTTGGCTGTGACGGTTCGCCGCCCATTATTTTTTGTTCACCCTCATCCTCAGTGCAGTCCCATTTTCTCTCCTTCTCATCGCACAAGGTGCCCCAAAATCCCAATGGGCTGGTCAAGGACTCTGCAAAGAGCTCATAAGAGCGTTGGTGTGAGCATCCCAAACCCTTGCACTTCTGGTAAACGCCATTGTTGGGGAAGAATGAAGCTTGTCCGACGGGCTGTTTGAGCCCCAAGTTGATACTCGTCTGGATTGACTCCACGTACTTTGCATCGGTGGGATCAATACGGCACTCCATTGGCTTTCCTCTGAAAGCTGGTCCGGCAGGATCAAGAGCAAAGATTGTGTTGAACTTATCTGGTTGAATTTGTTTGCCCGCACTTCCAGCTATCTGGGCGCCCAAGCTGTGTCCGATCAGGTACATGTTGTCATAATCAGCGCCGACTGTATTGTGAAGGTGTTTGGCGAATTCAGCAAGGAATTCACCAAAGTTCTCAATCAAATTGACAACTCTGTAGTAGTTGAGGGTGCTTGCCGCCACGCTCCAATCAACAACGATCACATTGTAGTCACCAATGTTAAGATAAGCATCCCTCACATCACGATTAAAGGAAGTCTTACTCTGACTTCTCCAACCATGAATAATAATTCTGAAAGCACAAAGGAAGTTAGTAAATGTTATGGCTGTTACTTCTGTAGTTAGTAAATGTTATGGCTGTTACTTCATCCCCATCTTCATTACCTAGTTGGATGAGAAGAGTTGAATCCAGAATTCTGAAGAGAATCATCATCGATCCGAATCTCCCGTCCGCAGTTCGGGAACGCCTGTTTGTACAGGTAAAAGTGCATCTTCACATCGGGACGTTGAAAGAGGTGAAGGTTTCGCAAGGCTTTTCCCCAATCGGCCAAGGTGTCCAACCCAGTTGGAGTGTTTAAGTCGTGACCACACTTGTCCCACGTCTTGTTCTGACATGATACTAAAACTAAATGAAGACAATGTTAAAAAGTTCTTCATGTTTTGTAAACACGACGATCGTACCTAAGTTAAAGACTAAGATTAAAGCTGCGATATGTGTCAGACTCATGATTTTAATACTTCAATAAGATTTATTTGGTTTAAATTTGATGCTTTCGCAGAGATTGTACTTTGGGAACTGTGATGATCGATTCGATCTCTGTTTCTTTTATATGAAAGAATTTTACTCCACTTATGGGGGTTTGATGCTGTGGATGTGATGTGTTAGTCATTAGGTGACGCTTGTTCTTCTTGTTCTGGTTGGACGGTGGGATTTTCGTACAGTCAGTATTGTAAGCCAAGCCAAACGATGGCTTTCCATAATTCTTAGGGTTTTTGCTCAAACTCATTTAAAGAAATTTTTGATTTGTAGAACCAGGTATCCATGTTACATCTTCATTTTGATGGCATTTATTTTTTAGTATTGATAAACGACAACAGTTATTGTTATTTAGTGAATAAATTTAGTTGATTTTTTTTTTGCATTTATAGGTGCTTCATTGAAGTGTGACTGTACAACAAAGTTTTGAAGCACTAACTTCAGCAAACACTTTCATAACTTATAAGGACCAACTGAGCGCTGCCTCTTGCCTACAGCCACCCAGCAAACTCTTGCTTTGAACGAATGTCGTCCTTTTTCGTTATCTTTATAATAACGTTCACCAAAAATTCTCACAAAAGTACCCGAATGGGTCATCAACGTTAAAAATGACAAAGATTAAATTCGTGAATTGAATTCCAATTTTTTATATTTCAAAATTTGTTGTTAATACTATGGCCTCGAGGTACCTACATGAGTACTGAAGGTCTTCACTAAATATTTGTGGTCTCTGAATCTACTTTCAAAGTTTAGAGTCATTTGTCATCAAATAGTGCTCGAGCAATCAGGTGTTACATGACCCTGACTGCTTGTATGATTTCGCGTCAAAAATAATCATTCGTTTAAGAAAACGCTCTAAAAATCAGGATCTCAGGAACCTGTTACCAACTGCTGTAAATGATAAATAAATTTTAAGTTCTGATCTGTATCAAAATCGAATTGTCATTAAGAGCTGATGTATATAAAAGTGACCAAGTGAGGTCCACTTGCAGTGAGGGGGCACTTGCAGCACTTGCCTCCACTTAATCATAAATTTGAATGACTAATATGACAAAAGACAAAAGAGAATGGAAGTAAGCCCTTCATGTTCACTTTCGTTTCCTTAAACCAAATCACGACTTCATTGATATTTAAAAAAGTCATGCCGCATATTATTCAAGAATAAATTAAAGCCTGTAATAATTGTAAAACCATCTGAACCTTTTATGCTTCTATAGGTGTTACCTAAATAGGGTAAATTGCGTAAAAACTCGATCACTGGACCAGTTTCCCTGTAATGGTTGCGTCTTCAGAACATTTGTCAATAGCCGAGCAATTACCCTTACCCTTACCCTTGCCCTTAACAAATGTAAGACAAATATAGCTGCCATGCATTATCCAAACTGCAGCAGGTCTGGGATAAAACCCAGGAATTCCAAATCGATACCCACCACCTTTTCTCCTATTTCAAGGCCGCGTGTGACAGCAATTATACAAAGACGAGCGCTATAGCGCAATGTCTTGTTTTGGCATCCCTGCCAAATTCGTCAGTTTGTGCAAGATGTCGATGATGTCACTAAAGACCTCACCCTTTGATATCAAATAATGATTTAGACAAGGCGACGCGCTGTCATGTGACTTCCTTAACATCAAACTTGATAGAATTGTGCAGAACTCCCGCGCCAACACCAGAGGCATAATTTTTCAAAAGTCGATTACAATTATTTGATAATTGGAAGAACGAAGCGTGCCAGTGAAGCCTTCGTGAGTATTACGACAGAAGTGGCGAATATGATTTTAGCAGTCAATGAGGGCCAAACCAAGTATATGCTGTCATCGAGTAGAGTACCCAACACCAACGTCATGGGCAGAACATGAGTGTAGCTATAACTTTAAGGGAGTTAGGGACTTTGTCTACCTGGGTTCCGCTATAGATTCCAGAAAAGGACACCACCCCTGAAATCAAATGAATGAGCTTAAATGGCAACTGAGTAGCAAAGCCCTCTCTCGAGCAACTAAAGAGTATATTTATAAGACACTCATCATCCCAGTCCTATACTTTAAGGTGCAGCAATATGGACCCTGTCAAAGGCGAATCAAAACACTTTAGGCTGCTTCGAGAGGAGAATTTTTCGGATGATTTGTGGTCCCATCAGCATGGACGGAGAGTGGAGGAGGAGACATAATATCGAACTGTACGCCGTACAGCGACACTGACCTAGCCAAAAGAATCGAAATCGATGGCTGGGTCATATACAGCGGATGGACGCCAACGGCCCGGCCCGGAAAATATTTGAGTCGAACCTGCAGGGACGTCGTAGTAGAGGAGCACCATGACTAAGGTGGCGTACGCAAGTGGAAGGGGACCTCAGCCAACTTCGCGTGCGAAACTGGAGGGAGCTAGCTGGAGACAGAGCTGGCTGGCGAAGCTTTTTGCTGAGGCCCAGGTTCACCTCGGACTGTAGCGCACATTAAAGTAGTAAGTATGTATGTATATGACGATATATATCATGTTTCCAACGTCTTTCTTTTGCCAGACTTTACTTTCCGGGTACATCGCTTGCTATGGAGTTCTGAGCCCGAACAAGAAAGGATGTCATCTCAAAGATCTTAGTATTGGAAACCAAGGAGAGTCCAAATGGCTCCCTGACGCTGCCGGACGACCAACCGAAAAGGCCATAAAATTATTATGTCAAGTTGCTCTAGAATATTTTGACATTTTTCAGTTTTGGGCGATTTGACACTGAGCCAACTATATTCAAAAAAAATTACCAGGTTACTAACTAGGTTACTTAAATTATTTACATAAGAACAATGTTTGGGATAGAGGTTCCATTCAAACAATGCTTCAACAGGACACATTTTTCAGGCCACCAGAACCTTTGATAGAAATAGAAATATGCAAACCCTAACCTATACAGAATAGGAAGTCACAAGTTTATATTGTACGTGATATGTCCGTCTTGTTTTATATTTCAGATTTTAATAAATAAAATGACTAACAGAATTGTTCTGCGCCTACCTAGGCTCTTTTTTTTTACGTTACCAAAAAACGTGCTTCTGAATAAAAATAATCGATCCACGCTTACTACACGTGGTTATATCTGACTTGTCTAATTGTGTCTGACATATCGGAAGAAAAAAAACCCATAACCTCCTTCTCATCAGGGCGTTCTGTCATCTAAAACTACAAAAAAACTTTTTGGATATCCCGATAAGATATTATGAAAAATAATAATTAATAAAAATGCCCACCAAAGTGTATTAAAAATACCCGGGGAGATTGTTTGACTCATATTGCACTATAAAACAATCTATTCTTGTTCTCATAAATGATAAATAGTTCTTCTTATAGAATAAACTAAGTTAATGCAGCTGCATGGATTCAGTCACCAAATGGGATCACACTTAGCATTTATTCTTTATCATCAACCTGATTCCCCTTTATAAGAAAAAAAAACTTAAGTAACACATTTCATGTTTAAAAATAATAATAATAATAAATTAACTTTGTACTTATTTCCCTTAACTTAGACATAATAATTATTTTAAATGTCATCAAATTACTACTATCTACTATCTACTTATAGCTGTCACAATTAACAAATGTCCCCCATGGGACTACCGCACTTTTTTACTATAAAGTAAACATTGGCGTGGGAAAAATCCCATAATGGCCTGAAAGTTTAAATCGCAAGGTTACTCACACTCTGGTTTATCGCTGCTTATAATCTAGCATCGTATCGCGTGCTAGCCCAGAGACACAAATTCGTTCTTGGAATCTCCATCACAAAACCTGCCTTCGATAAGCAACAATCCCAGACGTCACTCTTTGCTTTAAGTTTGAGATTTGGTTTCAGAGATAGTTTTTAGAGAGCTGGTTTTAAAGACTTTTCCCGACCTATAGAGTTAGATTGTTTGCGTTAAATAAGAGATTTTTTCGCAGAGCGGAGTTGAAACGTTAACGATTATGGGTTAGAAATTTTTTGCTCTTAAAGTTGTATTTTTTGTCAAAAGCTTTGAGCTCTGATACGAGAAACGTTATACTCATAACTCAGCCAGCGTTGCCACTTGTACATAACTAAGGTTAATAATTTGCTGTTGTCGGAAATGATACAGATTTAAGTTAACTAAGTTGCCTACAAATTTTCCTAAGTTAATTTTAATCTTAATAATTTGATTTATCATTTTTATTTCAAAGTTTTACATAATTTGAGAATTTTATTATTTTTAAATATGTAGAAAAAATCAGAAAGAACTTGTTTCAATCTACTTTGAGCGCTCTATATTTCGATTGCTTGTAGTTGCCAGGTTGTCATCACTGTTTTATTGTAGTCGTGAAGGAAAAAAAGTTAAGTGTCGATGAAATAAACACAGATATGTATGTTTGGTTTTTCACAAATATTTGATTGCCGGTCAGATGCACAGATCTGGATCACAAAACTGGATCTGGTTTGACCATACCACACTAAACTTTGGCGCATTCAACGAAAAAGAATATAATTTATCGTCGATTCGAATTGATACTCATAAGTGACAAATCTCTACAACATTCACTAATTGAGATTCTAATATCAGATCCTTTCCAGACGCGAATCTGCTGTTACTCAACTGCTTAAATATTACTATTTTAACTAAGCAAAATTTGCCAGAGACCCTACAATAATTAGCTTCAGATGGACACTAATTTATGACAAATCTTCGATATAGGGTGTTTCCACCGCACATAAAACAGAGATTCCCGTAGGAAGATTAAAAGTTTATCTCAAAGTGTTTCCACCGGAAACGAGGCGATTGACTTGACGTATGCTTTCTTTTTTTACATTTTTCAATGACGTCTAAGCGTACACAAAAACAAAAATAATAATTTTCCGTTCGTTTTCTGTCAGTTTTGATGAGAAATTAGTTTTCATCGATGAAAAAAAAGAGAGTTTGCAAGGTATTTGAGGTAAATTCAGCCCACAAACATTCGTTTGCTGTGCAATTCTAGTCGATTGTGGTAAAACCCCTGCCTAAAAGAGTTGCAAATCGGAAATTTGTCGCAAATCTAGTCTCGCGTCTAATTGTCACCGTTTATTTCAATCTACGAAACGAAGCAACACAAAAACAGAAAAACAAAAGATCAAATCGCTGCAAAATCGCATAACGACACCGGTTATAACGACGTATCGGTTAAAACGACCGAATTCTTAGGTCCCGAATTTTCCAGTGTGACAAGTGGTTGTAGAAGTTTTATTTAATTTTGAGAGGTTTAAAGTTGTACCTTCTCAAAAATAAAGAAAAATTAGGCTTATAACGACTAAATTCAGTCAGTCAGTCCCTTCAAGGTCGTTATAACCGATTTTGACTGTATGTTGTTTAGTTCAAGAATTCGATAGAAGAAAAACTTTATACTTTCACAATCTCTAGCAGCAGCACCAAGATTAACCTCCATCATTCCATCATTCCTCAGCGCATTAAACCATTTTGACAGGTCGAACCACATCCACATCAACAGCAATATCAACCGTTCTGCACGTTCCTTTACTCAACAAAGAAAACACAGCTGCGTTGTTGATACCAAGTTGGCAAGTAAAAGTAAGTTTGATTTCTTCCGGCAGATAATGCACAGAATACGTAGAATTCTGTACGGTTCGAGATGAGAACTCATGCGTGGAAGAGATTAATTACGCGATTAATTATTAATTTTTTCGTGAATACATTAAAATTCGTATAGTAAATCTCGTTATTTAGAAGGGATCTAAGGCAGATAAGTCTTAATCGCGGATTAGTGTCCAGTGGAAATACATTATAAGGGTGCTTTCACCGGACACGAATTGGGGTCGGGGATTTAAACAAATCTTCTCGTTATCCCGAAATTAAGATTTAATCGCATTACAAATCTGTTCCACGCAAGAATTCCCAAATCAAACCAAGAATTTGCTACAATTCTATGAATTATTTGCGCATTCAGCCGAAAAAACTCGAACAAACCTTTTATGTCTGTCTTATCAAATCAGCTGTGATTGTTTTATTGTGTAAAGGGATGTGCAGAATGGTTTATTTGATTGTGGTTTGACCACAAATAACAAAATAAATAAAATAACAAATTCGATGGCAATTAAAAATATGTACATACATAAATTAAATTATTTCTGAATTTGACAGAATATCCCAGTTATCCGGGAGCCTAAAAAACATGCGTTTATAACGAAATGTTCAAAGCAGCTGACGACCAGACATTGCAATTTCACACAGGATTTCATTTAATTTTGTCAAAAACAAAAATATACGACAAGTTAATCAACTTTTTTCCGGTGGAAACACTTCGGGATTAGCTTTTAATCTTCTTATTCCCTACCTAATGTGAGGTGGAGACACATAGTTTGAACGAGTCAAACTTCTCTTACAAAAGAATCCATGTTTGCCCTTTGTTAAATAAATAAATAAATAAAACGAGGTGCTATAAAAGTGATGCAAAGTCAGGGATTTAAAAAAAAAAAAATTATATTTAATACAACTCCCGACAAATACATATGTTTAGTTTCTAGCGCCATGCATGCTAGCTAGACTTTTATTACCTCACCAATGTTATCAAACCGAAGAGCTTTTGTGTGTGACTAGGCTGACAAACAAAATTTAATTTTATATCCAGAAAATCCAACGGGGACTGGAATAAATTATTGGGATACTTATGCCATACGAAACCTTCGGCTGGGAAAACGCGTCTTGAGCGCTATATCTAAAAAAAATCCTTTTATTTCTTATAATCGCTTGTGGCAGGTATTAAAACATATAGAGGTCAGAGAGAATTCAAGTTTTAAGGTTAAGATAGCAGTAGCGCCATCTTTCGCTAAATGTCATATGATAAGGGGTCTCCAACCAAAAAAAAACAAAAAAAATTTCGAAGTTTTCAAACAAGGTTAAAAACCATGACAAGAAACTTTTCGGATTAACCGCGTTAATAACTACTTTTAATGAGTACAACACTAGACCCACCACAAACGTTTCGCTCAAGTTACATTGAGCGTAGTCACGGTTTATCCGAAAAATTTCTTGTCATGTCCATTAATAACCGCGGAAGCCTTAAAAATTATATTAAAAGGTTAAAAACCAGTTGGGAAGTGCAACAGTTCGGTTGTTAAAACTGCGATGGAATGAAAAATATCGTCCCCTTCCTAAGGGGGCCTCTGCCACGCCTGCAAAAAGAGGGCGGGACATACAAATATTACTCTTGAACGCGTGAGTTCGGGGCTGTGAAAACTTTCTTAACACGCCACCTCTTCTAGGTGCCGATAATCTGTTCTAAGAGTTTCTTGACCCTTAATACTCCGGATGGTACAGGTGTCATAATCCCATTGAAAATCAGCTTTGCATGTCCTAATTACACCTCCAGTATGACAAGGCTGGAACAGTTTTGTGTCGGTACTTCTTGTTTTCGGCTAACCTCCTTTTTGTCATTCACATTCCTCAAACCAAAAGATCAAGCATCCTTTAATTTAACCGTGTCAGGGTTCATATCCGATATAAAAAGGCATTCCCGTTGGGGTCGAATGCACTCCTTAACTGCTCAATCTTAAAGAGACAACCCCCATGTCTACCAAAGACTGAAACCTCAAAGTAACCTAGATTCTCTGCTCCAATTCCTCAAGTATCCAAAATCCAACTGCTAAATTCCCCTACAACACTTGATAAAACTCCTGACATCATGTGTCACCATGTCATTACCAACAGAAATAAATTCCCATTCCCCGTTTTGGGAACACCCACAACTTATATACTACACGACACGTAATTAATGATCTCTAATGGAATAATAAATTTACACAGCTCCACAAATACTCCTCTAATTATCGCAATTACTGAGAAAAAAAAATTGTACCCACAAGTATTTATCAACCCCAAAGCTCATCTCAAAAGGCATCACTCCATTTAATTAATATCCCGGCATAAAAAAAATAAACGAAACTGCAATCCAAATGGCGTGTGCGCTATATAAATGTCATCATCATCAGAAACGTCGAACCATATTACTCATCCAGCAACTTCATCCAAAGAGTAATTCACCGACAACTACATCATTAAATCGGCGTCACACACCTGTAAAGACGTTATTAAATCATGTTTATAGAAATGTGCGTCGCCCTCTGATGCACTTGCGTCACACAGCGACAGCTGTCACACTTTGAAGCCAACATGCCACGTTGTCATTATTTTTTTTTTTTTTTTTTTTTAATTTTAATACTATCTCACAGCAACTTTTCCGCCTCACAAATGGAACTGGAGCAATATAGTTCAATGTCATTATTAACAACGTCTCGGCAGCGAAATCCGTACTCTGAATTGTCACTTGACATACGTCAAACCACATAGAGATTGCTATGGGTGCTATTAGAAGTCCACTGTCCATGCTGTATTCCAAAATTATTACTAATTTCAAATTTTACAGTATCCATAATCTTGGGCTGCAATCTGTAATTGTTTCCGGTTCTTCAGAAAACAGACGCATATAGAACAAAGACGTCGTAAATGATTCTCGAAAACGCTTTTATTTCAAAACAAAAACCTTCAGGGGAAATTTTTTCGAATCGCCTTTTAAGCGGCTTATTCGCGAGTGATGGAAACATTTTTTTCGAAGTCTTCGAATACGTTGGAACCAATCTTCTTCAGACCAGCAGTATTGTAGCTCTGGGAAGCACAGCCTTAGGCATACACATACTTCAGGTCCCTTCCCTTGGCATATGGGGGACTCCGGTTAGTTTTGACATAAAAAGTGCCAACTTTAGGGGTCGATGGTTCTCCACCCATTTTATACTGCTGCCCCACCTTCGGACAGTGCCACTCCGAGTCCGGTGTCTTTTTTTCACACGCTGTACCCCAAAATCCGCGCACACTGGTGATGGACTCGACGAAAAACTTGTGAGCCCGCCTGTGGGAGCATCCCAAACCCACGCAGTTTTGGTAGGTGCCCATATTTGGGTAGAACGTTGCGTTTCCCACTGGTTCCATAAAGCCAAAATTTGAGCTCGTTTGAATGGACTCGACGTACTTTGCATCGCTGGAATCGATCCGGTGTTCTACGTCTTTATCCCGGAACGCTGGTCCAGCTGGATCAAGGGCGAAAATAGTATTGAACTTATCCGGTTGAATAAGTTTGCCAGCGCTGCCAGCTATTTGTGCCCCCAAACTGTGCCCAATCAAGTAGACGTCGTCAAAGTTCATGTCGACAGATTGGTGAAGATACTTGGTAAAATTGGCGACGATCTCTCCAAAGCTTTCGATCAGTTTTACAACCTTGTAGTAATTCAGAGTGCTCGCCGTCACGTGCCAGTCTGTTATTATCACATTGTAGTCCCCCAAGCTGAGGTAGGCATCCTTTATGCCACGATTAAAGGACGATTTGCTTTGACTCATCCAACCGTGAATTATAATCCTGCAAAAAACAGAAAATGACAACAGTGGTCGGCAGAACAGAATAGTCGTTACGTTACCTCGTGGGATGTGACGCATTAAATCCTGAATTGTGCAGGGAGTCATAGTCGATTTTCATCTCCCGGCCACACGTTGGAAATTCTCTTTTGTACAAGTAGAACTGCATTTTAGCCTGAGGATGCTGAGATGGAGCTAGACTCTTTAAAACTCGCTTCATGAATTCTACATCTCGCAGCTTAGTGAGGCCATTGAGTGTGTGCAAGTCTTGGCCACATTCGTCCTGTGTCACATTAGCGCCATTCACTAAAACTCAAAATTCAATATTAAAACAGATTTTCAAAAATCTCACCAATTCTTACCCAATCCAATAAACAATACGAGAACCACAATCATGGCTGGACTCATTCCGCCTCGAGTGTCTAAATGCCTGGTACTGTCTGAGAGATTAAAAAGTTTACTTTTTTATGGATCTTTCGCCAGAGAAATAAACAGAGGAAGTAAACAAATCATTGAGTCGTTTTAAAAATAGATCGGAGTGAAATGTGATAAAGAGTTGGACAGCTGTTTAAACAGCTTGACGTCATGGTTAGTTAAACTTGATTTGTTAGCATGGGGAAAGAGCTTTTGAGTACGAATAGTATGGAAATAGTCATGTCGTTTGCATCCCAAATTTAAAAATGTTTTGTGAATCACCGAAAAATGCAAACACTTAATAAGCTGCAAAGCAACTGTCTTTTTTGTTAATATTTTACATTACACTCGAAACGAATCTTGTCTAGGTCTTGACGGCTTTCTGAATATCTGAGCAGCAATTTAATGTGGACACGAAGTTAAACACACATCAATGTTTTAGCTGAAATACTGGACCATTGTTGTGATCTCGGGCTGACCAAAACGCGACGCCGCCAGAGATGAGATCTGGTTCGAAGAGAACTGACGGAATACAAAACAACAAGTGACATTAAAACCTAAAGTTCCAATACAAAGACTACCGAAAGCTTCGTGCAAGCTCTAGAAGACACATGGAGAGAGTCAGGGAGAGCATTGACTTATTGGCGCACAAAGTGTAAGCTAAGTAAAGTGATCGTTGTCGGTGCACCTGGAAGCCTTTTTTATGCAGTGCCTTTAGAATACTGCTTCCGGCTTTAACTTTTACAGCCATGTCGGTTAGAAACTATTTTACTCCAATGTTTATTGTAAGCTTAGGTTAGGTTAGGTTGATGGATGCCCTTTTGACAATAGTCACGGCTTCACTTAGACCAGCAGTTGGGTCCATTGTGTCCATTGGGAACCTTCTTAATACCTGGAACGAAAACAGAAATAGACCGCTGTTAGAAGCTCAGAGTGCCGCCCTCTTGGACCCATCCGGATTTGTATACAAATCTTAGGAGGTCCTTTAGATCTACATTATTTAGATCTTCGAGCTCGTTGAAGAAGTAGCTGCCGAGGATACTACGCCTGATGCTGTTTAGGGCTGGGCATTCGCAGAGCAGATGACGAACAGATTCAATTTCTTCAACGTCCCTGCAGCTTCTGCAGTAATCGTTATGCGGTATGCCTAGCCGCTCAGCGTGTAGACCCACAGCGCAGTGCCCCGTGAGGATTCCCGTGAGTACTCGGATGTTCCTGCGGGCTAGTCCGATCAAAAATAGTGATCTCTTTTTGTTTACCGCTGGCCATAGCTCCCTTGTGTGTCTGCACGTATCAAGTTCTGTCCAACGTAGATTGGTTCTACTCAAGGATTCAGTTTCTAACCTACGTGCTATTGAACTCAGCGGGACTCTTATGGATTTGAGGGCTAGAGATGCATTCATTCCAGACCCAAATCTCGCAAGCTTGTCCGCTTCTTCGTTTCCCGATATATCGGTGTGACCTGGCACCCAACACACAGTTACAGTGTTGCCAAGTGATAACTCGTCCAGAATTTCCCTGCATAGTTTCACAGCCCTTGACTTTACCACGTCTGATTCCAAGGCTTTAATTGCCGCTTGGCTATCAGAGTATATGGTGATGGTCTTGTTTGCGGGGCCGTATTTCTTCAGCTCGGAGGCAGCTTCGATTATGGCTGCCAGCTCCGCCTGAAAAATGCTGCAGTCGTCATTGATTCGGAAAGATTTACCTAGACCCAAATCTCCACAGAAAATGCCCGCACCGGTTCCGACGTCCATCTTAGAGCCGTCGGTATATACGGCGATCTCGTCGTCTCCTGTAATGGTCTTATCTTCCCATTCACCTCTTTCAGGTATTCTGGTAGCGAATCTCCTGTTGAAGGCGAATGTCATAGGTAGGTAATCTGTGACTGGGGTGTTTGTGGAGGCAGCCCACTGAGTTCCCACAGAGGCGTGTCCATAAGATCTTGAGGACCACAGTCCGGATTCCCTTAGGCGAACAGCTGTTTTAGCTGCCTTGCTGCTGCAGTATATGTCCAAGGGGGTGAGGTTGAGTAGTACCTCCAGTGCCGCGGTGGGTGTGGTCCTTAGGGACCCTGTTATACCCATGCAGGCTGCCCTTTGAACTTTGGTGAGGCTAGAGAGATGACACTTTCTTTCCGTAGCCTTCCACCATACAACTGCACCGTAAGTTAAGATGGGTCTTACAACCGTTATATACATCCAGTGTACCATGTTTGGTTGCAGTCCCCACATGCTTCCGAACGTTCTGCGGCAGGCGTATAGTGCCACGTATGCCCGCTTGACACGATCTTCTATATTATCCCTCCAGTTGAGTTTGGAGTCTAATATGACGCCCAGGTATCTTACCGACCTGGATAACGGTAACTCCACTCCCCTCATTCTCGGGTTGCTGAAGGATGGAATTGCCCTTTTCCTTGTAAACAACACAACTTCCGTCTAAGAGGGGTTAATTCCCAGTCCTCGACCCTCTACCCATTTTTCAACAATGCGAAGTGCGTAGCTGAGTCGGTCACTGAGGATTGGTGGGAGTTTACCTGGGATCAGGATTGCTACATCGTCTGCGTATGCGCTCACAGTGAAGCCTTCCCTCTCCAGGGTTTTCAGCAATTCGTCCATTACCAGGGTCCATATAAGCGGAGATAGGACACCTCCCTGCGGTGTTCCTCTGCTGACGTTTCGTCTGCTGCATACTTCGCCTAGGTAGCAGTTTATCTTTCGTGTGCTTAACATGAGCCCGATTTGTAAGCTTAATCGATTACAGTTTGAAAACAATAAAACCAGTTGGAAGCTAAAATAAACATTTTCTTTTATTTCTTATATGGATACAATTTTAATTGCGATTTTTTGGATTAACCTATAAAAATAACCGTGGCCAAATTATGTCCAAAGAAAATCTAGAATAGAGTTTGGTATAGTTTGTGTGCTAAATTATATTTCTTGTTCTCTCCTAAAATACTTAACCATCATCATTTTTAGTGACCGCTTATCCTTAGAAGGTTCGCGGAGCGAGGGCGGCTAAATGGTCCTTCCATCGTTAAAGATCATCCCCCACTAACTAAAGAGACTCAGGCGCGATCTGCCGATGGGTCTCAGAAATGTTCTTTACCTGATCCCTCCACCTGTTCCTTGGCCTACTAGGCGGGCGACGTGCTCACATCTCGGCTAACATAACCTGTCTAGCAAGTCTGTCGGGGGGAATGTGAACAACGTGTCCAAATCATCGAAGATTTGATCGTTCCACTCGGAGAAGTATCTGCTCAACGTTACGGTTCCTACGAATACTGACGTTTCTTACTAAGAAACTAAGAGTAACACCAGCAACGCACCTCAGAAATCTTATTTCGGCAGCTTGCACCCGCGATCTAATTCTTTTGGTCATTACCCAAATTTCATGACTATAGATAGATGATGTACTCCATTTATGTGCAGGTTACACTGCACAGAAGTTCGGGAAACAACCATCACTTCGGACTTGCTCACGTTTACCTTCATCCCAGCTTCACCACATATGGCCGAAAACCCATCCAGTGCTCGCTGAAGTTCCTCCTCGGACGATGCCACGACAGCTAAATCATCTGCGATAAGCATGTGACTTATCCTGACACCAGCCGCCTCGAAAGATTCCTCACCAAGACTGCGGTTCACCATCCAGTCCAAATATGCTATGAAAAGGAGAGGCGATAGAACACAGCCCTGGCGAAGTCCAACGGACACATCCAAAGTTTGGGATTTGACACCATTTATGCGAACACAGCTTTTGCAGTTCTCATACAAAGACTGAATGGCTCTCAGAAGAGACCCACTCGGTGCATAGATAGTCCTGCTAAACTCTCTAGAGTTTATTCCGGAGAACCTGGTCATAGGACTTTTTGAAGCCTACAAAACACGCGTAGATCAGTTTGGAATATTCCCAGGCCTTCTCAAGAATAACATTCGAAGTAAAAAGCTGGTCCGTTGTGCCTCTGCCAGACCGAAAACTGCATTGCTCTTCCTGCAACAAAGGCTTGATTAGGGCTCTGGAACGTGCATCCAACACGAATACTTTTCCCGAGAGACTTAGGAGAGATATTATACCCCCATAATAGTTAAAGCGATCTCTCTTGTTCCCTTTTTGAAAATGGGCACTGAAACTCTTTTTTGCCAATAGCAAGTGTTTTTCCGCTTTCCCAGGCTACCTCAATGACACGTGTTAGCCATTTAACACCTTCTTCATCCATTGTCTTGAGCAGCATTTCTGGCCGGATTTCATCAACTCCAGCAGACCTACCTACCTTTAGCGATTTAATCACGGCAGTGACCTCATCTACTGTAGGACTATTCTCCGCCCTTATCCCGTCGGCAAAGGGAATGCCATCTTCAGTGCCCTGTTGGGGGTTAAGCAACTCCGAAAAGTGCTCTCTCCATCTGCGTAAAACCTCGTTCTCATTTGAAAGAAGTGTACCATCTTTGGAATTAACCACTTGAACCATATTCAACTTACTTCCTCTGAGCCGACGAATAGTCTGCCAAAATGTCTGGTTTGCAGATGTGTCATTGTGCTCCAAGCTCTCGCCTAACTCGTTCCATGCCTACTCTTACCGCCATATTGGAAGTTCTTCGCCCTTCAGTGTACCGGGCTCGAGAAACAGAGTTCCTACAAAATTGATTCCACAAAATTTAGGCCCTCTTCTTCTATCTGATGGCTTCTTAAACTCCAGGAGTCTTAAAACACGCAGTTTTTTTTCACCAAGCCGCTTCACTCCACAAACATTTCTTGCAGGGGCAATGAAGACAGCTGCCAGTCATCCTCTATATTTAAAAGGTCAGGTGGAATTTGTTCAAATTTCTCCGAAACACGCCGTGCAAATCACTCCCTGTGATCAGATTCAGCATCCTGTAACCCGTCTTGGATTTCGCCTGGGTGGCAAAGGAATGCTATCGCCAAAGCGCAAGTTGCACAACACTAGGCGGTGATCGGTTGACAGCTTAGCTCCTATATCAAAACGGGAAGATCACAAACTATTTTTTGAACACACGATGGTAGGTCCCAAAAGTATTTGTGAATGTCTTCGTGTGGGAAAAAGGTGTTCATGATGGACAAGCAAAAGTCCAACAAGTTCCCTGCATTCCTATTTTGATCCAGGTCACCGTGCCTCTCAAGCACACTTCTCCAAGTACTGTCGCGTCGACCGTACCCACATGAGGATTGAAGTCACTCATCAGGAGGTAGAAGTTCATTTCTGCCACTCTATCCAGCGCAGCATCAACTTCGTTCAAGAAGGCCGGATACTCTGACCTCAGGTTGGGTGCGTGCACTTGCACTAAGGCCAAAGAAGATCGCTCAAGCTTAAGCTTAAAGATCAAAACCCTGCCTCCTAATGGAATAAACTCCAATAGATTTTCCTACAGCCGGGGGCTTGTGAGTATCCCCACACCAGCCATGTTTGACGCCAGACCAGAAAAGTCTCCACCCATCAGCGAAGTCTCTGGCTCCATAACCTTTCCACTTAGTTGAGGAGATGCCAGGAGCATCGATCTGATACTTCTTAGCCTCCTCAATCAGTTCAAGTTCCATCTCCGTTAGCGATGAAACATTCCATGTGCCAATTTTATGTTGATGCCGTTTTCGATTTGCAGAATTTCCGCTTAAGCCCTCATTTTGGCTTAGCAATGCCCCCCTACGCCTCCCCTTATGGATAGCGTCCCCATTGCAGGCTTGCTCGTAACTTCTTCGGGCTGAACCCGGTCGGATGCCGAGTGGGACATTCTTACCACCAAGCGCTCGCATGCTGACACCCCTCAGCCCTAGCTTCAAAAGATGCCATGGGTTACCAGGATAAGCACATATCCGAGGCTTCATCTTTTTCCGAGGCTTCATCTTTTTCGAGGCTTCTCTTTTTTCGAGGCTTCATTTTCTCTACAGAATAACGCATGAAATCGAAAAAGCCTTAGAAGGGAAGAAAATGTGTTGAAGTGCTTTCCTCGACGTATTGCAAGCCTTCGACAAGGCATGGCACGCAGGCTTGAAATATAAGCTACGGCAAAACTTGCCGGGAGACATGTTTGGAATATTGAAAAACTATCTTGAAAGCAGACTTTTTCGTGTTAGGTGTAGTACTGAATATTCGAGTTTCAAGCAACTTCGAGCTGGAGTACCCCTGGGAAGTGTCCTCGGTCCGACCTTGTTCCTGCTCTACACAAGAGACATACCTCTAGATGACAAGACAGTCGTGGCCACGTTTGCGGAAGAGACGGCCATCCTGGCAAGAGGTGAATCAGTCGAGTCATCAACGAGAAACATCCAACGAGCATTGGACAGAATTTGTGTCTGGACGAAGACTTGGCGTCTTATACCTAGCCAATCCTAATATGGACAACAGACGCCGACGAAGAAGCCGCTCATCCCAAGACAGACGCTCTTGAAGTTTAACTTTTTAGAGTTTAGCCGCCTCTCTAGGATCAGACGCCGATTATTTTGCCGCACATTATTTATCAGACGCTACTGCGGGTTTTGTTAAGACATCCAAGTTCATCTCTCAGCTATAACTTTACTGCCAAGGTTGGCCCCACCAAGAGTATATACACTCCTGACAGCATGACTTATAACATGCTGAAGACTACTTCCTTCCAGTGGATTTCGTTCGGCTCTCGTTTCTCTCTCTCTCGTTCCCGACCTTGCAGAGTGCCTCATTTTAGTCAAAACACTGTTCGGAATTTTTCCTCTCGTGAAAAAGTACCAATACAAAATTACCAAAAGGGAAGTTGGTGAATTTGTTTAAATACCAAGAATGATAGGCTCGAGTGACACAGTTGAATTTTAACCCTTGATTTGTGAGCCTCGAGACATAAAGTTGTTGTGATTTCAACTAAAATAAATTTTTCCTAAATAAAATTTTTCTTGCGTCATTATAAAAGTAAAGCTGGACAAAACCCACCAAAAACATTGCAGCGTCGTTTTTTTCTACAGCTCAAAAAAATAACATGATGAAATTTATGTTGTTGCTTAAATTCTCTGCGACGATTTCTATTCATAGAATCGTTGTTTAAAGCCTTGCCAGCATCGAACACACATAATTGAGTCCATAGTTATTGGAAGATTTAGACAAGGCGACGCGCTGTCATGCGACTTCTTTAACATCATACTTGAGAGAATTGTGCAGAACTCTCGCGCCAACACCAGAGGTACAATCTTTCAAAAGTCCGTTCAACTATTCGCATACGCAGACTACATTGACATAATCGGTAGAACAAAGCGTGATGTCAGTGAAGCCTTCGTGAGTATTGGGACGGAAGCGGCGAATATGGGTTTAGCAGTCAACGAGGGCAAAACCAAGTATATGCTGTCATCAAGAAAAGACACCCAACACAGACGTCTTGGACAAAACATCACAATCGACAGCTATAACTTTGAGGTAGTTAGGGACTTTGTCTACCTGGGTTCCGCTATCAATTCAGATAATGACACCAGCGCTGAAATCAAACGAAGGATAACTCTTGCCAATCGCTGTTTCTTTGGGCTAAGAAGGCAATTGAGTAGCAAAGCCCTCTCTCGAGCTACTAAAGTGTCCATGTATAAGACCCTCATCATCCCAGTCCTGCTTTACGGTGCAGAAGCATGGAGGAAAATTCTTCGGATGATATACGGTCCCGTCTACATAGACGGAGAGTGGAGGAGGAGATATAACGTCGAACTGTACGGGCTGTACAGCGATACCGACCTAGCCAAAAGAGTCAAAACACAACATCAACGATGGCTGGGTCATCTAGAGCGGATGGACACCAACGCCCCGGCCCGGAAAATCTTCGAATCCACACCGCAGGGACGGCGCGGTAGGGGAGCACCGAGACTCAGGTGGTGCACGCAAGTGGAAGGCGACCTCAGCCAACTTCGCGTGCGAAACCGGAGACGGCTAGCTATAGACAGAGCTGGCTGGCGAAGCTTGTTGGCTGAGGCTCAGGTCCACCCCGGACTGTAGCGCCACCTTAAGGAAGTAAGTAAGTCATTGGAAGCTTGGGGGCAAAAGGAGAATTCTGGTCGGGAGTTGATCTTCTCCCAAATCTATAGCCTTATCAGTGTGACGACGGGCTGTGGACCAGCTATGTTGAACAGGGTTGTGTGTGTCGGCCACTAATTAGTCAAGGCCATTAATAAGTCAAATATGCATTATGTAGCGATTGCGATGGCGACCACTTTGACAGGGACACCTAATGCATAGGCTGTGGCTCTTCACCAAATTAGGGATGGTCTTTGGAATGCCCTTTTAACTCCCTTGATTCTCTAGATGAGGCCGCATGAGTTTCTGTTTATTGTTAAAACATTGATAAAAAGCTACATTCCTTCTTCCTTGGAATCTATACGTTTCCTACAAAAGGGAAAGGTCAACCGTATGACACCCAGGAATATTGCGAACAATTTGACACACCACAAGCACAAAAAAAAAACAAATCCCAGTCTCAATGCATTCCCTGCCACGTCCCATTCGCAGTCTAACCATTCGAAAACAAGTGTCCTGTTGGCAGACATTTAAAATCCGGACATTTTTCAGATGTCCTTGATAGTGATTTTACGCTTATACAGAAAAAACCTGTCCAAATCAATTTTTTTTCTTTTTTCCCTGGCCAACAGGACGAGTCTGGTTTCGGAAATGGCCCTAAAAAACAGAATTCAGCAAAAACGATCCACATGTTGGTTTAAAAAAAATATTTATTGCCAACCAACGTACTGTCACACATCTGAGGTCGTCACCGTTGGATACCATCCTCGAACACGGTATTCTATAGAATCACAATATGTAAATAAAAGTTTACAAAAAAAAAGTTCAAGGAATAGAATAAATTTATTATCGCAGAGGGCACTTTCGACAATGGGTGGCACAGCAATTATTCGCCCCTTCCTATAAATTAAATGTTCCGCCAAATGAGGCGGTTAATTTTCGCCACTTTTACGAGCCACCGGGCGATATAAACTCTGAGCTATTGCGGAGGTCCTGTCAAGATGCTCACATTCGGATGCGGAGCACGTAAAACTGCGACATGTTCTGCTTAAACTCCAAGCAAACGTAGAAGCTGCAATAAAATTCCATTTCGCGTGGGCATTACTCTCGAGAAAGTCATGTTTTCTCGACTCATTGAGTGGGGCTTTTTTGTCTAAGCAGTGAAAAGGCTGCTTTTTGGCCTATTTTAGTATGCCGAAGAGGAAACGATGCTTTTAGCGATGCGGTCAGGTTTCAAGCGAGTTTCATTTTGCAGGATGCTGGGTGCTTCTGTAAGTATACCTGAAAAAGGCATTAAATTAGCTTATTACAGCTTGAAGTTTGAATTGATTTAAATGCGGAACTGTGTGGAGGTGTACCTACTTGTGAATGACATAATTTTGTGGAAATTTAACGATGTCTTTTGTTTACGAAAATGTGTTCAGATTTTGCGGAAGCGTGTGTACCCAAGGAGCGTGGTTTCAAAAATTCTTGACTTTACTTTGCGGTTGGGGTAATTGTGAAATACAACAATGAAAAATTTCACCTCCTTGATTGCGTTCATCTAGTTCAGCAAATAAAACTTCCCTGCATTTCAGTATAGAGTTCAGTGCATTTACTCAAAATCATTAAAATTTCATCTTCATAACTTTGTTAGTGAAAACGAAAGCATTTTAGAAAACTTCCTCGAAGCGATCCAGTTTGAATATGTGTGTCGTGCCAATCTGTTATGTGCCACCATCACCCGCTCCATGTCCTGTCCAACCAATCCAACACTAAAGGTACTCGAGTATGTAAAATGTGAAAGTTTTTCCTGGAACTCTGGGGCAGCTACAACCACACTGAGTTTGGTTGCCTTCAGCGTTTTAATTAATTTAAATTAATTTAACATCTCGTTTTGTTGGAACTTTTCCACAATCATTCATTGCTTAATTCGAGAATTGAGATTTTAATTAATAACCGTGATGAGGGATGGAAAGCTTTTTCGGAAACTTTCTCTACAGTCAACCTTTAAACGTCCATTAGCCCGAGCATGAATAACCAAAAGTTTTACCATCCAACAAACGATGTAAAAGTTTTGTGTTAAAGATCATTCACATCCAGTGTTTTTACTATGTGAAATTTTGGTCATAATTTGGAGATTTTTTTATGCAATTATAACTTTTTTTTATATAAGTCGTTAAGTATGTCTGAGAAGTAAAGGAAGAACGAGACTGAAGTGCAATGGGTACGTGCATAGGGAGCTCAACCAACTTCGTCTTCAAAACAGGAGGCAGACAACCTAGGACAAAGCTTGTTTGCTGAGGTCCTGGTCACCATGTAGCGCCAGTTTTAGTACCTATAAGTAAGTAAGTATTTCTGTGTATTGTACAAAAGAAAAGTTTGGTTGTATCACCTGTCAACAGCTATGGTTTGATTCTTGGAGCGAAGGTTCGGCCTTTCTGGATGTGGGTGCTGGATCTCGACATTCTTTAGATCGTTTCCCCAGGCACTGCGCGTTCACATCACTTCCATTCAGAAATGAAATCTGTATAAAGAAAGGACTATTTTTCAATGCTTCACTAGGGGTTGAGGTTGGGTCAGTTGTGCCGCAATATAGTAATGTTTTTTGGAGTATGAGTATGACCAAGCATCTCTGCAAGGAGGAGGCTTCAATTGACTTTGGCAGATCTTTAATAGAGGGATCACGGATGTGAAAAGGCAGTGGAAAATGCTTTTGTAGATTAGGCCACAATGCCTCCACATTCTATAAGCGTATTCCCACATTTCGACCCATAAGACTGTGAGCACAGAAGAGTTGGTTGTCAAGTCGCCTTTGAGCTTTATTTTGAGCTCTTATCCAATCTTCTCGCTTCTAAGAGGGGAAATATCTTAAATTTTGTAACATAAAAGAATGTAGCAAACTGGAGCCAGACAGTGACTCGCTATCGGATTACTGTTGGGGGCTCTGTTCTGTCTCTCTTTCCTCCAGAATCTTTCGGTTTTAAATACCTACGATTATCCCCACTTTGAATGCACCAGGCAATTGCCAAATTCCTTATTCTTTGAATATAATCCCAAAAAAGATCCAAAGGAAAGGAGTACTGACAGCACTCTTTTCCACTCACATTTTTACCTTCGCGAGCCAATAAGGGTTACGCCACAAGGTCATGGCTGTGGAGCGAGTTTTCAAATGAGTTTCAATCAATTACAATGTTTAAAGGATGTTTCCACCGGACATTAATCCGCGATTAAGACATTCGTTCTATCCCCTCTAAATCTAGAGATTTACTATACGAATATCAATCTCTTCAAAAAGAGATTAAGGGTAGATTCACAACCAGGCTTTGGCTACGTAAATACACCCCGTTTCGATACTTTCGCTTTGAATCGACATTGAAATGACATTTTTAACATGACATATGACTGTTTTTAAACATTTAAATTACATTTAAATGACAAAACATGACACAAAAATTGTTTTTTTTTCGTTTGCTGAGTACTCGTCTTTTTCGCATCTACTGAGCTGTCAGACATAGCAAATGTTCAGTACATTTGAACTAGAGCTTTGCTCTGGAGTTACGTTTTATTCCGTTTAATCTTTACGGTTGTCAAGCGAGATGTCGAAACCGAAGCTACATTGTTACTTAACAATGAAATTGTATGTCTGAACTGGTAACATCTGCCTAAGGCAGAGTCAAGGCTCCTATGTGAATCCCGCTTAAAAAAAAAAACATTTCAACGCCTGAGTTTTCAAATTAACCGCAATAAGGCAGCAAATCAAGTCCTAGGCGAGTGGCAATGCTTCATCTTTGAAGCCCTTTTCAATACCAAAAGCTCAAACTTATCTAACCGAGGCTTAAATCAACGGCAACTTTACTCTGCTTTATTTCGCTTAGAAAAACCCGAGATTCCGTTCACATTTTAAAACAGATCAAAGGCACACTCCGACATATGATTAGCAACTTAGCTGTGTTTATTTTATGGTGATTAAAGGAAATTTATTTATTATGGCGAATAAAAGAAATTTATTATTTCTAAATCTGACAGTATTCATGAGTTGTCCGAGAGCCGAAAAAAAGACTTATGGCCCTTTCAGGTGGCAATACCGGATCTGGGCGTTCTCCTCCCGGTTTTTCGCTGTACATACAAATTGCCAAACACGTTTTTCTTGATTTTGAAGTTTGTCTAGCGTTGAATTTGTGAAGCAAAAGCTATTCTACAGGGGGCAAATGACATTTTTCCCACTTGACACATGCGTTGCATGATTGTGTAATGCTTCTCAGGGGCGAACGCAGAAAAAAATTTCTGGGGGGTTTTCAAAAAATATGATTGAAATACGTTTTTGGGTACTGCCCTTGAGCAGCCCCCATGTTTTGATCAGGTAGTTCCAGGGGTGTTGGGGGACATGTTAAAGATAGTTTGTGTTTATCCGAGAATTTTAGTTTCGAATTTCATTTTTCCAGTTCTTTTTTTTTCATTTCATATATTTCAGGAGGGGTTTCAACCCCCAAACCCCCCCCCCCCCTGCGTTCCGCCTGATGCTTCTGGTTTTGATTCTGCATTCTCGGCAAGAAGCGAATTTCTCTTTTCTTTTCAGGAGAGGAATTGTCAAATGAGTGTCAAGAAAACAGTTTCAGGAGAGTCCAAAATTCTCCCGCATGCTTCCGGGCGACCAACCGAAAGGCTATCAGGTTCAAAGAAGATGTGCAGAAGAACTGACGGCCAGACATTGTTTCCATACCATAGGATGTCATTGATTAACGTCAAAATTTAATGCATACGTCAAGTGAGTCTTCTCTTTTCATGGATTATCTATTAATCTAACTACGTTAATCTCTTTTATGTGCGGTGGAAATGCCCTTTATGGGGTGATTCACAATACTGGCGTTATCGCCACCTACCCTTTGGAAAGGTTAAAAACTACCTAAGTCACACATTGTGAATTCCTCTATCAGTCTGCCTTCGACTCTACGTTGGTCACGTTCGAATCTTATGCGAAATTCCGCTGTAGGTCTAGATTTAAGGGCAACTTACGTTTTCTTGCCATTCTGCGAGAATGTAGGGTGCCCATAAAAAAAGACCGTCAAGTATGAAATCATACACGAAGCTATCCGTCGTCTTTTGTTGAAGGCTTAGCGTATAGGTATCTCTTAATTTTTGCATAAAATATTTCGGTATATTTGCGACTCTATGGTTTTCTTCTCTTTGCCTTTTTGATCCTTTCTGCTCGCGTTATAACGGGTGATTTTTTAGCTGGTTTGGTTTTGGCAACACTGGTTTTGACAGCTGACGTGTGTTTAGTACCTTGTGTCACTGTCAAACAGCTTCAGTTTGGTTTGCAATTTAACCATGGATCGTCTTACAAATGAACAACGCTTGCAAATTATTGAATTTTACTATCAAAATTCGTGCTCGGTTGGAAATGTTCATCGCGCGCTGCTTCCATTTTATGGTCGGCATTCTCGACCTTCTGAGCAGTCTATTCGGAAGATTGTGACCAAATTTCGCACCAAATTTACTTTGTTGGACATTAAACCACCAACACGTTTACGTACTGTGCGTTGTGAAGAAAATATTGCGGCCGTATCAGCTAGTGTGACAGAAGACCGCGAAATGTCGATTCGGCGCCGTTCCCAGCAGTTAACCCTTTGTTACAGCACTACGTGGAAAATTTTGCGGAAGGATTTGGGCGTAAAGCCTTTTAAGATACAGCTGGTGCAAGAACTAAAGCCAGCCGACCTACCACAACGCCGAAGACGGTGCCACATGCCACACAGCACGCGAAACAATGGCGCAATTGCGAGGCGAGTTTGGTGAACAGTTAATTTCTCGTTTCGGGCCGGTCAATTGGCCGCCTAGATCGTGCGATTTGACACCATTAGGCTTTTTTTTGTGGGGGTATGTCAAGGTTAATGTCTATAGGGACAAGCCCGCTTCGATTGACGCACTGGAAGCCAACATCCATGCATTCATTCGTGAGATACCGGCCGATATGTGTGAAAGAGTATGCCAAAATTGGACTCAGCGGATGGGCTACCTGAGACGCAGCCGCGGTCAACATTTGCATGAAATTATCTTTAAACATTAAATTGCAAGGTTCAAACTATCGATTCAAATAAATATTTCATCAATTTTTTCGAATTTTTTGTGTTTTTTTTTTAAAAAAAGTTCTCAACCTCTTAAAAAATCACCCGTTACAAACGGAAGCTCGCATTATTATAAAATCAGGAGAGCGAAAGCGGGTCCTAATTTTTCTCTTAAAATGTTGCTTTTCAAAATTCAGCTTTAAAAAGTTCTGCATTTAAAAATTCTGACTCAAGCATACTTTCGACTTTTTTGCAGAAGAACAAAGGTATAAAAATAAACAGACAGATTCCACCAAGGTAAAAAAGAAGCGACACGTTATGCATATTTCAGTGTGTCACCTTGTCAAAGTAACTCTTCCAGAATTTTCCAACATTGAGTTTTAAAAGTAGAATTTCGTAAAAAGAATTTTGAGCCCGGCAGAAGTGATAAAAAGAGATTTTTACCCCAACCCTAAGGTGGTCAGTCAGCAATTTTTTAAGAGCAGCAAACTATAAGGAATTGCCTCATACAAGCTGCCTTGGTAGGCGTACTCGGTCTTAACAGTTGACAATGATATGGGAAGTGTGTGTGGATTTCAAGGACGCTTCGAGTACAAAGCCTTTTTCCTTTTTATCATCTAACTTTTTCTCGCGTTAAATACCTGCCTACAATTTTTATTTTCTAGTTTTTAAAATAGTAGTTTCTAAAATTCAAAACTCTTTCTTTCGTTTCTCAGCTGGTTTTGTTATAATCATCGTCGCATTTATCCCACAACTTGAGGAGCAGTTCTTTTTATCAACCAACACTGTCCTTTTCATTCCAAATAAAACACTTTTCTTAAAGTGTCAACAATACTTCTATAAATACCACAAGGACATGTCCTAAACTATATTCTGCCTCCTTGAATCCTCGAAAATCATCACTTAATAGTTCAATCCCATTACCCACATCTGTAAATCGTCTTTTATCCACATGAATAATTCATGGACACATTCCCTTCGAATTGGAAACATGCGCGTGTCTTTTCCAAAGTTTCTTTATTATCCCATAGAAAAAGGACATCACTCGGAAGTGTGTATACCGAAAGCTCTGGTCCAGGTAAAACATAACCCATATAAATAATTCAGACCTCCATTTAAATTCCTGTCTATCTGATGGTGAACGAACATAGTGTTTGTTAAGCAGTTTTTCTTTCAGGCCAAAAACAAACCCTCAAACAATTTAGCTCAAACATTTATCTGCGTTGCTAAAAATCTACATTGCGACCCTTGACACTTCATCCTTTCAAATCATTCTTCGGACAGAAAGAGTATCTGGATTAAAATCGATGGATCCCTTGAAAGGTGTCCAATCGCAAATGTGTCAAATAGGTTTACAACTACTGTCCGTCGAGATTTCGACGATGGGAAGTAATTTGCCAGAAGTGTAGCCTTCGCACATCCTGACTACCTTGCACTTGCACAAAGTTGATTAAGACTGCACAACTGGTAAGTTGGCGTCAGTGAACCTAATTAAGCTAATGCCTCTCAACGATGAGCAAACTAATTTCCTTCCATCTTTGTCGGCGTCACAAAGAAATCGCCAGAAATCCTCCCCATGGATCTTCTTCATTTAGTCAGTCAGCAGGGATAACCACAATATCAGTCTTAATCACTTTCAACATTGTGCTTAGTCAAACTTCGCCCAGGACACCAATAGACATAAGGAAAAAAGCGACACAAGCGCTAAGTTTGACATCGCCTTGGAACTCCTTAATCTGGCCTTGCTGGATGGCAGCCGAGGAACTCTCTGAAGTGAAACAAAAAAAAGGATGTTCTCCAAAATGAGATACGTATAGCTACGCTTTTCCAAAGAGGGAAAAAGCCCTCTCACAGAGATACGAAAGGTGTCAAGTCACGATGTTCTTTGATCGCACAATCTATTAAACGGCTCACGAGGCACTCCGGCGATGCACGACTGCACAGGAGAATGTTTTACTGGATTTTACTCGGGTTTTGTCGGTGCAGCGTCGTTGGTGCGCTCCATGGGGGTTTGTTGGAAATGAACGACTTCAATTGTTTGCCATGACGGATGAATTTACGGATTTTTTTCGTCACTCGGGAAGGAACTTCAGATGGTGTGGTAAGTGACGTATATTTTTTTTGTGCATCTTGGTTCCGATGTCTTCTCAGGGATCATTGTTTATCCAAGTGGTGGCGTTCTTGCGTGCTCGTCTTTTGTGTTAAGCAGCAAGGAGTGACTCGCCGAATTAAGGAAACATTTTGTGTGGCGAGCTTTTGTTGTGTGAGAAAAGGATAAGTTTTTCATTTATTTAAGATCACGTAGAGAAAATTCTATGGTGTCTGTTTCGAAACTATCGTTGCAGAAAGGTCGAAGAAGCCATGGGACGATACATATTTGGCAAAACACTGCTTAGGGTCTGATGATTGAAACGGGTTACATGGTTAACACTGAGCTACCTATCGAACTTGTTGTTAAAGAGCGGATAGGATCAGCTATGTGAGAGTTGTGGGCTGCCGCGAAAAAAAGGTTTAAATGCTTTAAACCGCTCCTTTAAACCATTCGTAATCAGGACACTCAAATATACTATGTATTAGTATTCAAAAAATCTATCGAATTCAAGTCCGCGTTACAGTTCCTACACTTTTTTTTCAGTCAATTTCGACACGGTGTTAGCATCGGTTTCATTGTCATCCCAATGACATTGCATTTGCAACAGCGAAAGGCACAATTGTTGTGACACTTCTGGTATGAATGACACTACTAATTATGAATATATTCTTTATAAATATACAAGCTGCTCTTTCGTTTTGAAAAGCAACGCCTTAAATCAATACTTTTAGAATCTATAAGTATGCACTTCCATTTCCAAAGGTGCAGAGCGATAGAAGCGATACAAACAATAAAAGCTGGCGTACTTTTAGGCGTTTATTTGTGTAGAATTAAGAAATATATAACTGGCGTTCTCAAATCAGAGTAGCCATGCCCTGGTAGTCTCGTAAATTGAAACTAGTGGGAGGGTCACAAACAATCCACTAAGGCGAATCGTTGGATACCCCATCCCAATTGACCACTGTCAAGCTCCGAATTTCGTCATAAATCTTAGTTGTTAAATTTAAGTTTCTATTAACTTTAATTGTATTAAGGGAACAAGTTTACCGTAGGTCCTGATGACGAAAATGTTATTAAAAACTGTCGGTCTTATTTAGTTGAACGAATTTTTGTTCACAAAAATTGAATAGGAGGATATTGGCAACATTTGCTTTCAACAGGACGGCGCTACGTGCCACACAGCCGAAGCTATGCTCGATGTTTTGCCCCCTGTTGAAGATAGCATTATCAGCCGCAGAGCTGATGTCGTAGGGCCACCATGGAGCGGCGATGTGACACCGTTGGACTATTATTTTTGGGGTGCCGTAAAATATATGTGTGACGCCGACAAGCCAGAGACAATTGACGCTTTAAAGGACAATATTCGTGAAGCCATTGCCATTGGTGAAAAAAAAAGCTGCACACAATCGATAATGTGTGTAGGCTACTGCATGGCCAGCCGAGGCAGCCATTTGAATAAAGCTATTTTCCATTATCAAATAACTTATTTTCATTTCAAATAAAAAAAGGAATTTGAGAAAATATTCAGTAGTTTTTTTTATAGCATTTTCAAGAGAAAAAAAGTTATTTGGCGGACCCTTTATAAGGATGAAAAAATCTAACAAATTCCACTTAGCCCTACGGTAAACTTATGCCGTCTTTAGCTGTTCTTAGAATTGTTTTAATTGTGCACTCAACCAGAAGTTAAAAGGAGTCATCTCGGGCAATCTAGCTCCATGGCTGCAGCTGCGCAAAGTCCTTGTAATATAAAAGATGGCTTTTCTACCTTGTCGAGTGTCCCCCTTGCGGGGAATAGCTGCTTCTTAAGTGATTAATGCAGTCTCAAAATAAACATAAATCTAATAATGGTTAGACTAGATCTCCAGAATAGTAAAAGTAGTAAAAGCTGTATGTACCTGAACTTCAGCAAAAAATAACCTGAAAAAATACCTATGATTCCAACTTGCGTGAATTAGTGGTAAGCACGGACACCTTAACTCTTATGATGTAACAAAAACCGGTTGCTTCTTTAAAAGGAAATAATAAAAGGATCTATCTTTTCACTACGAAATCCATTATGATTTTATTAAGCTTTCGTGTCTAATAGCAAAGTAGACTGAAAATAAAATATTTCACTATTGTCGTCATTCGTTTTTTTTTTTTCAATGAAACTATATTAAGCTGCAGCCTTCAGTCAGCGGTAAGGCCTTTCCAAGGACGATAAGATATGCTCACAAATTCCCTTTTGTAATTCACTTTAATTAATTATTCCCATTTCGCATCATGAGAAACAGAAGCGGTAAAAAACTAGCACGAAGTGCTATTCTTAAGACATTTAGGTACGTCAAGGAAACTAATTTAAGTTTGAGTGAAACTTTGTGAATTAATTTGTTAAAGGATTTGAAGATGTTCGCTGTCACCTGGAACAGGATTATGCGGACACTGTAAGAAGAATGTAGAAATTCGCTAATGTAAAGGAAATTGCTTTGTTTTATAATTTTATGTCTTTTTATTGGCATAATCTTTAAACGCATTCGCTTCGGTGTAGGGAGGGAATGGCACAAGAGAAAGACAAATCAGATTAAGGTTTCTTAACGGCTGAGAGATTTACTAGTTTACTCCATTGCGTTTCTTGCAATTGTTGAGTTTATGAAGTGCGGTGAAGCTGAGCTTTTTTGATTTGAAACGAAAGAAGTATATATATCTAGTTTTTTTCAGTAAAGGTTTTTCGATATGTGCGTCGCTGTGATTTGGGGAGGCTGGGTGTAGCTCTTATTGTGTATTTGAAGTGACGTTTAAACTCAGTTTTCATTCGTGATTTTTTATAAAGCGATTGAAATTGCATGAAATCGAAAAGAACTCAAATGCATAGCTATAAAAATTAGTGTTAAGTTAAAAGTACAAAACGCCAAGAAAATCACGCTACAAAATGAAAAATAAAGTAAAAGAAATGAAGACACAGCAATTTGGCACTTAACATGCTGACTGTACCAGTGCAGTTTTTGTTTTTTCTTTACACAACGAAACCGAGTATACACCACACTGGAATTGTCGCGAACACCGAGTATTATTTGACAGCTCGGTGTGGCACTTTGTTGTTCAAAAGAACACGCCATTAAACTCCTGTGGTGGAGTCGGATCAGGTGATCTGTGATTTTCACATTTTGTGACAGTCAATGTCAAACAAAAATATCCGTCTGTGTAAGAAAAGAACATTTTTTTTGCATGCATAATGTCAGCTAAATTAAGCAAAAAAAAACTAATTAACCCGAAAGTTTAAAAACTGGGGACCAGCTGATTTTGACGACGATTGATCGAGAGCTGTCACAGCAAAATTGTGATGATCACAGTTTCCCCAGACGAGTTTTTGTGATTTGTAAAATCACTTATCACGGATCACCTTAGCCGATTCCACCACTTTCGTAGAGATGATATTTCTAGCACCTTCAAGTTGTTTTAAATTTTTTTGTAAAGCAAAGCAAAAACAAAACTTCAGTAACAAATTTACAAACTGGAACCTGAGTGGTTTCAGAAACAGATGGGTTAAACACTAATGAAAGAAAATGACCAGAAGTATTTGGCTCTAGAGAAAATTCTCCGAACCCATGAGCAAAAGTACCAGTATTTTTCAAGCCGATATCCATGCCATAAATAGAAGTGTCTTTTAAGACCATACATGCTGTGCTTCATCTATAAAGTCAGACATTCAAATTGCTAATGTGGCACTTAATTTCTGGTTAAAACTTGAATACCGTAAAAAATTTAATAAGCAAGGTAGAAGAAATAACGCTACCCTTTGCTGGATACTTCGCAACATTGCATTGAAAGGGAGCCTATTGATATAAAACAATTTTTTGAAAAGGTGTATCCGAGGCCTACATATATCCTGCGTCATCATGTGGAACAACCTTAAAAACGATTTCAAAAAACTTTGAGCGCAAACGGGGCAAGAACCTGGAACAATGCCAAATAAATCAAGTGTAAGCTGGGAGACCTTTAAGGGAATACAAGCATAAGTGAGCTCACGTCGACCGGACTATTAGTTATGTGCGACAGCTAATTCAGTGTCTTGGTCCTTATATTGAAATATAAAGATACAACAAAATTTTAGCAAATTTAAAGAGCAATATTAATGCAAGTAAAAGGTGGTTAAATTTAAAGCACCATTCACAGTAGGTGGACGGGTTGAGGTGGACGGCTCTTCAGCCACACTATCGCGAACCGCAGCAATATTTTCTGCAATACGAGCTGTACGAGCATTCACTGGTGTTTTCACATCTCCTACCGACCCGGTTTGCTCAAATTTTTGCACTATTTTTCCGATTAAACGCACATTTGGACGAATTAATTAATCGAAAAAATCAGGAAGTGCACGATATGCATTTTGATTTGAACGCCCATTTTCATAATAAGCCTGAATAAATTTAGCGCGTTGCTCGATTGTGTACCTTTCCATGGCTAAAATTGAGTTAGTCTGAATAAGGCAGAAAAAAACTTGACGTTTAGGTGTGGTTTACATTCAACATCGGCCCTTAAAATTTAACCAACCTTTATTTAACAGGCTTGGAAGTCGCTTTAGACGTCTGAGCTTAATTTGATACTTATTCTGTAGTTTCAGACGGATTCTATGAAGTTTTGGTACCCTGCTGCCAGAAAGAATATTTCCTTAAATTCAAAGCATTCAAACAATCCACGCCAAGTGACACTCTTGAGGGCTTTAGCATTTTTTTTTTTTTTTTTTGCTGTTCAGCTCTATTTCTTTTATAAAATTCAGGTCGTATCATTCGTATTTCTTCGGAGAATTCTCAGTATGTTTCGCGGACACTTACCACAGCGTCCCATGTACTCAATTATCATACATAATTATTCATGGCAATCGCCCTTATAAACTATTTTAACCTTTTTTTCATACCATACCATAAAACTTCTAAGCTTAATTTTGTTTACATAATTTACCCGCGTTCAAGGTGTTATGACTAGGTACTCTTATACTGACATTAAAAAAAAACTTCCTATAGAAGCCTGGCGTGCGTGTTGTTCGGCACACATGCGTGTTGTTCGGCAAAAATAAACGAACTCTAATACCCATTCAAGGGGTTATGGGTACCCTTATACTGAGTTGACATAACGAAAAAGGGGAGAGGAACTGATGCACTTTGGTTTTGACCTGTTAGGTATGAGAAAAACCTCCTGCAGAGACTTGTTCCGTTTTGTTCGGCTAAAAAAAGAACTCCAACACAATAGTTCGTCAGAAATTCGTGTACTCATGAGTATCACTTCTTGAAATGCAATGGAAATAAACTGCAACAACTCAAAATCATTTCTAAACCGATTTCGTTTTAATATAAAAGCCATTCACTCTGGTCACACTGTCTGAGACCTCGTCAGTTAAGCCGCCTAAAAGTATGCACAAACTGATTTCAATTTTTTTTAAATTGCGTACTGTGTGTTGAATCACAATGCACTAGCAATTTTGCACTAGCTTTTCTTTGATCCCCAAGGCATACAATATGTATGTATATTCATACAAAATCTACAACGCGTAAGGCAATTAAATATGTACGAGAACACGAGAAAAATCCTTAAACAATAACGCATAAATCCCACTCGGATGAAATACAACAATGAAATGTCATGGTCGTGTGCGCCATCCTCAGTCATTACAGGACTCATGTTAACTTCTCCTCCCGTTTTCACTTGAAACTTTCAAATGTCCTTCATGGATGCTGATGCTGAGTTGTGTGCTCGTACGGTATACCTACTACACCATGTTCCCATTGTCCTTCAGCAGACACAGCTTTTGCAAAAACCGACTTCTCAATAGCGAACCAGCTTTTTAATGGATGCTCCAAGCTCTATACCATCATGAATGCTCTTTGAAAAATTACCCTCCTTAGTATGGTGATGGTGATCTGTCTTCATCAGGAATATCCTTTGCATACATGGGTGACGAGGAATACAGTTATATAGCTATCTCAAAACAGTAGAATCTGTTGGAAAGTGTGAAAAGTTTTTCAAAAAAAGTTAAAAAAAAAAAATCAAATTATTTCATTTAACCAACATGACGCTACCGCAGAGAATGCGGGGCAACAAAGGGAATTCAATTTGAAGAAGTTTCTGACTTTTCGTTAACACTTCTGGGTGGTTTGTGCGGTGAACTTACTTCAATTTATCTCGACACGAATGTCGGGGGTGTGTGTCTGTGGCTTGGTTAAGATGAGGATGTTTTACTTTGTGATGGTTGCCTAGGTTGCACTTCAGCTAAGTGTCACTTAACAAAAATATTGCTTTGGTGTCATGTGACGATGCGATTGTATGTGATGAATTTAGCTTATTTGCTTAAGTTTTATTTTTGAAGGAAACAAGGAACTTAACCCCATTTGGGGTGTTGAAGGATTAATTCATTGAATTTAGATACAAACGGGCGTGGGGGTGGCTTTGACCTTAGACTTAACTTTGAGAAGCTGCCCACTTACAGCGAGGTCAATAAGTATGATTAAAATAAAACTAATAAGTAATAGAATAATTAGTCTGATATAATTAGCGTCTGACACACAAGCTAAAGAATCAAGGTCAGTTAATATTAAGATATCTAACCCTCTTCCCAATAGATGATACTTATATAAAAATTGAGGGAAAGGGGGTATACTTAGGTGCGGTTGTTTATAAAGAGATAATACTAGAATAAAGACTTCGTATAAAGCCGCGTTGTCACAAGCAATCGATTCACTTAACGAACACACCCACTCGATCATCATCACTATCATCATCATTTTCGAATGCCGCTTATCTTTTAAAGGGATCGCGGAGCGAGAGTGGCTAAATGGTTCTCGATCCTCCACCACCAACTCAAGAGACTCCGGCGCTATCGCCAGGCGGGGCTCAGAGAGGTTCTTTACCTGATCCCACCACCTGTTTCTTGACCTACCATGGGGGCGACGAGCTCGCATCTCGGCTAGCATGACCTGTCTAGGAAGTCTATCAGGGGGCATGCGAAGAACGTGTCCAAAGCATCGAAGAATCGATCGCTCCACTCCGAGAAGTAGCTGCTCAACATTAAGGTTCCCACGAATACTGACGTTTCTCACTCTATCCCTTAGAAGAGTAACACCAGCAACGCACCTCAGGAATCTCATTTCGGCAGCTTGTACCCGCAATTTAATTCTTTCGGTCATTACCCAAATTTCATGACCATAGATTAGGGTCGGAACGAACACTGAATTAAAAACTGAGATCTTTGCTTTCACTCCAAGCTCAGCTTTCCTGATGACCGGCCGGCGCAGTTCCTTCACTATTGCTCCAGCTTGGCCAATTCTACAGGACAACTCAGTATCACTCCTCCCATCTTTCGTAGAAAAGACCCCGAGATACTTAAACTTCTCCACCTGTTTTAATCGAACTCCATTTATGTGCAGGGTACACTGCACAGGAGTTCGGGAAACAACCATCACTTCCGATTTTTTCACGTTTACCTTCATCCCAGCATCACCACTCGATTCACTAAACAAACAGCAAACTGATATTCGAAGTTCGAATTTCGGAATCGGAAATTTCCCCTCCATGGAATTCAGCGGAAAAGAATCAATGAAAGTACTAGAAGGTGCTTAATTTTTATAAATACATGGGTGACAGGTTCGTAAGGGACAGTTCTATTTTAAGCTTTGACTTGACAAAATCACTAGAAAAGTAAAATGTAATCGAATTGAAGTAAAGTGTTGAATTCTAAATTACGAAGTTTAATTAAGTGTGATTTAAATTTAAATAAAAAGAATGCAATTGTCAGGTCTAAAAAAATTGCAATTTTCATAGATGGTTAGAAAACAGGGGAAGGAACAGACTCCGATTTTTTCATAAGAGACCGGATTTAAACAGTTGTTTTTGGTGCACTTAGGGTGGTCGAGCTTAGAGCTGAGAACAGAACCGCCCAGACGTCGCGTCGGCGTAAAATGGGATTAATTGCTACGATTCCATGATGCAGATTCCATCACTGAAGAAGGTGGAATTTTATTTGATGGCAAAGAAAAGACGAACCATATAGTAAACTTTCTATTAAGAAAAAGAAAAAAATAGAAAACGTGGAAGAAAAGTTGGGTAAGCTTGTCTTTTATTATAAGTATAAAAGAGTAAAACGAATACTTTTCTAAGGTACTTGGTAACGTAAAGATGCAGAAGGTTCGGGAATCCATAGACAGCCCACTACGAAAAGAAAAAAAGCAACCGGTCTTCGATAGTCCGACCATGGCCGATTTATTAGAGGCAGTTCGGAGCTGCCTCTCACGCGGCTTTAAGAGTTACAGCCCCGAAATCGCTGCAGACGATCCCTTAAGATACACAAAAAGATTACGATTCCCTAGTGAAGGCCATAGATATGAGGTTTGGCGACGACCATATGCAGCAAGTTTATCGGGTCCTGTTGCACGAAAGAGTTCAGACAAGGATTTAGACACTTCAGCAGTTGCAAGACGACATCAAGCGATTGGCGAATTTGTCCTATCTCAAACTTGCAGGGATATAATAAACGAGTTGGCAACCGATGCGTTCACGGATACTAATGGCTGTAAGGATGGCAGGTAAGAAGATCTCGCTGAAGCACTAGCATTTGCCCTGACAATGGAAGCAGCAAAATAAGCTTCGCAAGGTAGGCAACGCAACAGGCGTATAGCTACGCTCGAGCGCTTATGTCACAGCATTATGATTTCGATGGGCAAAACACGAACGCACCGCTCGGGGACAAATTGGATGCTGAAACTGCAACGAGAAAGAATACCTACAGCAATAGTGCAGAGCTCCAGCAAGCCAAGCAAGCTGGCCACATTCCGCTAGGAGAAGGCGTAATGACGAATCATGGCAGGGACAATATTCTACCTGGTAAATAGGCCTTAGAAGAACAGCAGTCGGGAAACGACTAAAAACCAACTTCGCGGGGCCAAGGGTGGTTGATGGAATCGAGGCCCCAGGGCCATCATCAACGCTTCACAAATAAAAAACCCTGAAATGCCAACGCACTATTGTAGCGACCAAATGAGCCCGCTTGTGAACATTACCTACAAAAAAAGAAGAAAGGCAAAGGTTCTGTCCAAAGAAGAGGAGCTGAACCTGCAAAAGGGTCGGAGTGTTGAAGAACCTCGCAATGAAGCGGAAACGCTTTTATTGGCTCAATGTAAGATAGCAAAGGACCCAAAGTAAAGCCAGAGGTAAAATACAGAAGTACAACGTGGGCGAACTATTTGAAATGATCCAAAACCGGTAACCGTTACATACTGGGTATTGCCAGGTACTTCAGTACGTGCCCTTAGGCATTTGCGGTCCCAAATCAAGAAGCTTAAACGTTGTCCACCAAAGAGTGGACCACTGGGTGTTTGGTGTGACTATGAAAATAAATGCCGACCAAGGCCGAAACTTCGATTCGAAGACTACAGAAAAAAACGGACCAAAGTCGGATAGAATCTGGGAACGATCTTAGAGATAAGATTAACGACAAACACTAGGTGACTTGAAGGAATATAATGAATTCGAGTGACCGCTAGAGGACCAGGTGTAATGCTAGAATCGCAAAATCGTCAAGGCTACAGCAGAACTGGAAAGGTT